>JAZKJV010003691.1:880000-1480000 GCA_037367405.1 Ottelia alismoides | reverse complement strand
ACTGAACGTTAGTACACAGATTATCAGGTTGATTACATGTATGCCTGCGTAGGAAATGATTAAATGCAGTCTGTAGCAATATTTACATCAGATAATTACATCAAAGACTGTTTCTTTGCTTTGTAGTCTTTCTAAATTTTAAGATACAATTTTGGACCTGCACCTGCACTGTGTATGAGTAAATTTTACATCAGATAAATACATCAAATGAGTAAATGCGATGCCAATTTTAAGATCCAATTCTTGACCTGCACCTGCACTGTGTATGAGGAAGAAAGTATGTTCTTTGTGTTGAACATCCTCCCTGCAATTATTTGATGTAACCCATTGAACAACACGCGCTGATTGCTTCCACATTTTAAGAGGAGAAATGTCCGACGAGATGCGCACAGGAGGAGGAGATGTTGGAGGAGGTCTTGAATTACCCCCTGCAGGACATGCACCCAACGCACATTGGAACTCCGCTCTTGACAAAATTTTTGTAGATGTTATGCTAGAGCACGAGAGTTCGTGGGCGGGAAGCACCTTCACAGTACCTGGCTGGCATTCTATTGTGAAGAGATTCAACGAACTTGCAAGTCGTGCATACACCAAGATTCAGTTGCAATATAGATGGAAAAACATGAAAAAGGACTACTCGTCATATCAGTATCTTCGTAACAAGTCTGGCTGGGGGTGGGATAGCGTTTACAACAGGCCAATTCCCCCATCGGACTATGCATGGAATGAGGTACGTTCGTTCACAACATTACTTACTTATTCTGACATTGCAAAATTCTTCATCTACGGCAATAATGTGATTGTCTACCAAACGTAGGTACCCGACAGATACCGCAAATACAGAAACAAACCATTCCTCTACTTTGGGGAGATTCAGAGGTTCTTGGTAAAGGACATCGCAACAGGAGCGCATGCATCATCTTCGCGACCTGCAAGGGGTAGATCGACGGCGGGTGCATGCAGCTCGCGGGTCGCATCTACGCAGAGGGAGTTGGACTTCGACGAAGATCTCGATGAATGCATGCCTGAACCTTGCGACGCCGACGAAGACAGTGATGGAATGGCTCCCACCCCTGTGTCAAGGAAGCGCAACTCAGCTGCGAAGCGCGCATTTACGAAGAAATCGAAAAGTCCTGGGACGCTCAGCGTTGCCGCGCAGGAGATGTTGTCCTGTTTCCTTACCACTCTCCCAAAAACCTTTGCAGAGGCCAGGGAAGATCCAGACAGGTTGGCAAACGAGTTGTGCGACGAGCTCAGTCAAATGCGGCCTGACCTTGATGCTGATGAGTTTGAGAAGATGGCAGACAAGATTGCAACTACTAGTGGACGCAACGTGTACAAGCACCTCAAGGGCGATCCGGCGAAGCTGAATGCTTGGATCGACAAGACCATCGGGCGCTGACTGATTTTCATCCTCCCGTCATTACTTTTCCATGCACGAAAACATTATTCGTCCTTATCTAATATTTGCTTTGATGAACATTAATATGTACGTAACTATGCTTTGACAATGGTTTTTTATGCATTGCGGTTATGCTTTACATTGCAGGTTTATCGTAAGGGGAAAATTGCAAATGTTGTATATTTCCGCAGGCTTTAACTAGTAGGATGCAGCATGCAAGGGAAAATTAACTTTTTCTGCAGGTTTCCCTATGCTGCCTCTCTCATGCCCACGTTTTGTGGCTGTTAAATGTTTCTGCTATATTTGCTTCTTTACATTAACATCTGTCTTTATATATATCTTATGAGGGTAGGCGTTGGGGTGTAGGCGGAATGCATGAAATGATTAAATGTATACTCTCATGGTGCCTAATGGGGACTTTAACGTAGCAGGTACCCGTTCGCTCATATGGCTTTACGTCGCTACAATCCGTTTGGGGAAATTGAGGAACAAATCCTCATAGCGTGTGCTGCAGTTGTAGGTGTGGTAGCAATACAAGAGTGGGACGCACGTAGACGTCAACTTCCACGTCCACTCCATACCCGTCCGCTGACAGGTCGCGACTGGATTAGGGAGATGCTAGACGGTCATGACGACAGGGCATTCCAAAACTTTCGGATGAGACCCAATATGCTCCGGAGATTTGTGCGTGTGTTAATGGAGCATGGACTGACACAAACAAGGTATATGGACGTCGACGAACAGGTCTGCATGTTCCTCTACGCATTCACAAACGGCCATTCAAATAGGGTAATCCAGGAAGCATTTCAGCATAGCGCTGAAACCATTTCCCGCCACATCCGGAATGTGTTAGCCAAGATCTTGACGCTGGAGCAGGAATACATACGGTTGGCTCCGCCGGTCACTCCATCAAGGATCACCGGAGATCCTCGTTACTACCCGTACTTCAAAGTAAGGCAACATTTTTTTACATGCATTGGGAATTGTAGGCCCTGAGTTCTCTTTCCTGGAACAGGGGGTGATTGGAGCTATAGATGGCACGTACATTCCGGCACACGTAGAACCAGAGGTTCAGGGAGCGTACCGGTGCAGGAAACTGTTTACAGCCCAGAACGTAATGGCAGCTGTGGATTTTAACTTGTGCTTCACGTACGTGGTAACTGGATGGGAAGGTTCTTGCGCCGACATGACGGTGCTTCGTGACTCAGTGGAGCGAGGGTCCCTACTTGTACCAGAAGGCTGCAAGTACTTGGTCGACTGCGGCTACGCAAATACGGACACTTTCATCGCTCCGTACCGCGGCTCTCTATATCACCTACCGGCTTGGCGGGCACGTGGATGCGTTTACGACAACCACAAGGACCTATTCAACCACCGTCACGCCAAGCTGCGTAACGTAGTTGAGCGCACGTTCGGCGTCTGGAAGAACAGGTTCAGCTGTCTTAGACATATGCCCTCCTATCCCTTTGAAGTACAACGAGACGTTGTTAGGGCGACATGTATCATACACAATTTCGTTCGATTTAATGGTGGAGATGCTGTATCCGAGGAGGATGCTGACGGGGAGATGATGCCGGAGGAGGTGGACGAGGACCATCTTCGAGAGGTTGCCATTCTTCGGGAGGACATTAGACGCGGTGAGGTCCTCCGCGATAGGATAGCCCGTGCAATGTGGAACAATAGGAGGAGGAGGGAGGAATAGAGTCATCGAGTCATTACTACTTGTACTTTCTACCTAGCGTCTCGCGAGGAGTGTTAGTTCTTGGCATGTAATGGAAACTCCAAAACCTTTAAATCTCATGTCATCGTCTTTACTTGTTTTCAGCTTTTGGGGCTTCTAGTACGATTTTATTGAGGTATGCGCCCGTTTAGATGAACCTGTCCATCGTAAAGTTTTGAATTTGTATGTATCAGGTAATGGACGCTACTGTACTATGCGCATGCGGTTTCCCTTCGATTTTGACATACGAACAGGGCGAACAGAACCCGTTGAGGCGTCTATTCTATGTCTGCTCATCCAGTCACTGCAGTTTTCGCATGCCTTACACAGATGCTCCTAGGACAACAGAGAATCACGCAAACGAGATCGCCTACATAGCTGACGTTCTGTGGGGGGCGGAGCGCAAGAATGTTGAACTCCAAGAAAAATTTGAAAGTGCTGTTTCAACGATAGATGACAAGGACTGCGAGCTTGCCTTCCTTTATTCGGAGCTGGACGATGCTGACGACAAAACAACTTCGCTGACAGACAGGGTCAATGCACTACGCATTCAATTGCAACATGTGGGCATCGAAACAGTGGACGACCGTGTTGTTGACAAGCACGTCGTCTGACGAAAGTTACTCTGCTTAGTACATCTGTTTCTCGCGTTGTAGGCGTGGGTAGCGTAAGCATTAATCAATGTACACGTCGTTGGATGCGTCTAAAGTCACATGGCTGTTTGGATGTTTACTTTTGTTTGCATCGTGGTTTAGTGACACTATAATACAGATATATATCTTTAAGTACATGTTCGCTACGGTTTTCATTACTAGCTTCGTTAAGGAAAGTTATCGCCAGCTACTACTTAAATACCGGATGTAATTGACGTACAATGTTCGCAAACGTACAGCTATTTACCAATCGTAGAGGTATCCGTGCAAACGTAGGGGTATAAACGCAAATTTACGCAAATACAACGGTTTGCCCATATGTAACTTATGCGTTATATACTGCAGCCTAATCGTAATTTAATGTACATTAACGAAATAGGGATAAAACGGGACGCCCTCTACTAATCGTCAATCCTCTGACGTGCCCACCCACAGAACCATACGTTTACAGGGTCATTACGAAAATAATTTAAAGAAAACGGTCCCCTGAGTAATAGAACGTGGCTTTTTATTTGACAGCAACAGTTTTTTGGGCCAAAAAAAAACTAAAAAATTCGCACGGGGCTTAAATTGCAAAAATACCAAACCCATCCCAGCAACCAAACACCTACTATTACAATCAGGATATCCACCACTCCATCCCACTCAGGGGGGGGGTAACCCAACCCACTCCAACCCAGCATCCAAACAGGCCCTTAGCTCCAACAGGTGATAGCTGTGGGAGGCTACATCGAGCGACGACAACCATCTTCAGGTGAGGTTCGGTGAAGGAACTCCGTCATTACAACCACTTCCACGCCCTGCTGAGCCCTGACTTGCTGAGGCGTTCGAGCGAACACTTGGGCTCCGCTTTGATCTCTTCCCCAGGTAACATCCATCTTATTTCTCCTTCCTCCCCCCTTCTTCCTCTTCTATTTTGCTTTTTCTTCACCTATGAATCTCTGATACAGATTCACACCTCTCTTCCCCCTCTTGCTCGTTGCTTCTATTAAACCTCCAAACCAGATCCATCAGAGAACCATTGTCCATAGAGCTTGACCATTTAGTCTGATAGAGTGACCCAACAATCGAGCTTTGGTTCGAAGTAGACAACCTTGCCCTCTCACACTTGTAGGTTGCAGTGACAGAGTGAAGCAGAGCATGTGGTTCGAAATAGGGTGCCCGCTTGCGGAATAATGTCTACGAACATTTATGCTCGTTGAGCATCTCCAGCAAGAAAGAATACAAATCAAGTGACCTTCAATGAGTGGTTCTTTCCACCTTTATCGCCCGAAGAAAATCGATTTAAGATGAAGAAGAAAGGGGCTCTTCGTACGATGAGAGGCCGAGCATTAGGGTTGTTTGACACCATCAAAGAAACAGTAGGCTTGCCGCATCATTGCCGCGAGCCACAACAGTGGAGCAACTCCATTTAAGCCACAACCACCTCGTACCTCCCACACAACACCTCCACAAGTTTGACCGAACCTTCCGTCCTCGCGTAGCCAGTAGGAGGCCATGGACCTCTACTGTCCCTTGCCGTACGCTGCCGCACACAGGGAAACAGATGGCCGATCACCCCAAGCACCGCCTGCCTTGATTCCATCATGCATGGGAAGAATAAAGGGGGAGAAACCCCATCACGTGAAGGGCATTCCCTATTGGACTTTTTGCATGCAGGCCATTGAATATCCATATATTCACTCTTCAGACTGGTGTACGTACTGGGCACATGAGCCACGGGTTATTTTCCGATCAAGCCCCTATGGTTCTCATAATTTGCATCACGACCTTGTCATTTGGAGGCACACATATGACACACACCCCGCCAAGAAAAAATGCTTTCGATACCTTACAGAAAAGAATATCTAAAGAAGCATATTATTGCTCTATTTTTTTGCATTTTGTTTATTTTTTTGTAATTTCATTTAGAACCATGCATTCTAGTTTTGTTTTGAGTGTCATTTTATCATTTCTAAATGTCATATTGTAGAATGCTTTATGCTATATCATTGTGGATGATGATTATATTTTTGTGAAGTGTGGTTTATTTAATAGATTATTTAAGTGGAAAATTGAATAGTTTGCCCATTACATGCTATTAAATTAATCGTCTCTCCAAAAATTCACATTAAGTAGATTTAATTGTGTTTTATTTTGTTCCCAATTTCATCCCATTTGCATGAATCAGGGTTGCAATAAATAATTGGTCATTTGAGTGATTGATTTTTAATAAGACTTAGATCAATTTTTTCAGGATCTATTGATTTTCTTATATTCATTTCACATAGACCTATCTAGGATAATTTTATTTCCAAGAAATAAATTAGTATTCTATTTATTTAAAATTAATTTGCGAAAAAACCCAATTTTTTATTAATCCTAAATGCCGAATACTGCAACAATTCAACATAATTAACCATGGTATTTTTAGGGTTCGTCAAATGGCTCTGTTAATAGGGAGGCACATCTTAGGTTGATTTTTAGAAAATTTAGTTTTTTAGTTTTCCAACCTAGGTAGCCTGACCCATGATTTTTCTTATAATTATTACTTTATTTATTTCATGTATTTTTTTGTTTATTTCCTTTATTTTATTTTCTGTATCTCTCTGACCACCATCTTATTTTTTGTGCGAGGGACCTGACGCGACAAAGCGATTGTTGAGGTGGTCGAGCAACTCATGAGCATTATTTGTTGGATTTTCTGGAAAATAAGCCGACTGAAGGATTCATATAAAAATTAAAATCAACTCAAGTCATGAGAGGGTGTTAAGTCTAGAGTCTAGGATTTTATTTTCTACATTTATTTTATTTTTGTAATTAATTGTAATAATTTAGGTAATTTCACTTTTATAGCGGACTTTGTTTGGGATCTCACATGTGTACACGAAGATTCGGACATTATTTTTGTGGTATGTCGAGTCATGTTTCACACTACATCGAGGGTGGGGCTCAACTTGTGCAGCTCGTAGGTTAGACCTGCACTTGCATCTATTAGAGCTTTAATAGATCAAATATTTGCTTGTGCTTGTAAAATCTAGGAGCACACTCACATTTAATAATACACACTTTAGATCGTTATACTTATTTAAAGTAAATCCACATTCTTCCTGATCAATAGAACTTTCTGTTAGGCGTGGTTTCATCATCTGCACTGATATGGTATAAAATTTCAATTTCATATTGCATTACGCATGTAGAGCGCATGATTAGTATAAGTTTTCTGAATTGGACATGTATCATTAATTCTATCGTTGCATCAACTTTTCTCGACTCCCTTCCACTTGGTTTTACAATTTAGGATTAAAGGAAATTGAGACTGTTCATTAGATATGTTTCCTGTGGTCGATTAATTTCATTGAAAATCAAACTAAAATCAAGATCGCTAATACTATTTTGACAAAAAAAGTGAACTAAAATTGGAATTGTTTTTAGGAGAGCAACCTCATCATTGTATGCAGGTACTCACCTCCAGATAGAGTGGGTAAGGATGCAACCACTAAGGTTGAGCCAAATCCCTGAACTTGCCCCCTAAGTCTCCATTTCTGACTCTCGCGGATTTAGGAGTTGTAAGGGCTCGCCTTCGACTTAGACTACATTTTGGTTGTGTAAGCCTACACATCTCCTTTAAAATGTGATATTGAACTCGACAACTCGGGAAGATCACCTCATTGATTGGGAGCACACAGGACCCTTATTGGGCGTAAAGCGACTCATCTTGTGTGCCTGTTTAATAAGATTGTTTTATCTCCAATTAAAATTGATAAGATATAACGAACCTTTACAGCTTTCATAATGTGCAATTGGTGAACTTGGGGTTTGCTTTGTATGTATATTCAGAGGCGTGCATTCAAAGACTATGCTCTTAGCGCCTTTTCTATAACTCCTTATTGTTACCGTGCTCTCGTATGGAAACTCTTGACATAGAGAATGATAGATTGTGGTGATTTTTGACCGGACTTCGCGAGCCTCTCGTTGAACACCCAAAACCGACCATCCTTACGGGATGAGGGTGACTCTCTTCCTCAGACCCCTTGGCGTCAAGGCAACCATTTCCTAGATGTCAAGGCTAACATGTCACTTTCTTTTTCTGAGGAAGGCCAAACCCATACCTCTCCTCTCTTACTATCTCACACGGAGGGATACCCTCACCTCGGTGTTTCTATATCAACTTCTTTTACATATACTAATTCAAATACCTTTGATTGTGAAGGTCAATAAGAGACAACAAGATGTATCTAAAGAAGAACCTGGATGATGAGGGAGATAATGACCCTTTAAAGGATATCCTATCCAGACTTGCACAAGTCGAGTAGAGAAATGAAATATTCGTACAGGATCTTGGTAATAGGAATGAGGGGGATTCATGAGAGATGCCTACAATCCTAGTGTCACACAGAACAAGAATTGGCTTAGATCATTTGCACAACCTAATGCTGGAGAATTAAAGCATCACTTCTCGATACTCCTATCAAAATTTTATGGCAATATCATAAAGGAACCATACATGTTCCTATAGGAGTTTGAAACAGTATGTGACAATCTAGGACAACTTGGTGTATCACAGGACTACATATGTCTTCGAGCCTTCCCCTTTGTTGTAGCAGACAAAGCACCCTATTGGCTAATGAAATTGGGGAGGGTAGTCACCATGTGGGCTACATCGAAGGACCTGTTCCTCAAGAAGTTATACATGTTAAGTAGGACTATTAGTTGAGGTCCCAGATATCGAGTTTCATGCAGATGTCACATGAGCCTTTCCATGAGGCATGGGTGAGATTCAAGGACCTGATTTAGAAGTGCCTCGGGAATGATATCGACCAACTATCCTGGTCCAAAACTTGTATAGTGGACTAACTCTCGAGGTTCAAGGATTGTTGAATGCTGCCTATGGAGGCAACTATCTGAACAGAGGAGCTGATGCGGTTTGGATGTTTTTAGAACATGTGGCAGAGACCAGCCGCACCAGATCACCTAGTAGGGCTTATGACTATCCACCTCCCTCTTGCGTACATCAGGAGGTATGGAGAATAGTTATTATTGACCTAGCGAATGACCTACTCCCCAACATGGGATTTATTAGTAATAACCTAACCAAGGTTGACCAAATCGAGAAGAAGGTGATCGAGATACACATGATTGTCGAGTGGAAGAACCCAACCAAGATTCTGAAATAGATGGCAGAGCTAGCTGATATGGTATCTAAGATTACGATACCTAGCCCATCTATATCCCCTGCTCATATCGATCGAGTGCACCGCATTTTGGAGCAGCCCATGTAGGGGCCTTACAACATGTGGACTTAGGGTCAGCTTGAGGTTCACGATAGATAATTCATGGAGCCAACCATTGAGACAGTGATCGAGGAACCTCCACAGGTGTGGGAGGTGAATAAGAAATGATATTCCAATGATCACAATATCACCCAACAACAACAGTAATGCCCACAGTGCCCCCATACCTTGTACCGCCAGTTCCCATCCTCCCAGCAACAACAGTCGTACTATCAAGGGCCCCTTCAATATCAGCAGAACCCCCCTCAGCAAAGCTAGTACCATCAAGGACCTAACATACCACTTCAGGGTCATCAGCAACCTTCTTAGAGGTAGTGTAGGAGTGCTCTTCTCGAGTTTTTATTTAGATGAATTATGAACAAGTGTCGTCACAACCCAACCAAGCATCAACAAAAAACATTTATTTTAAAGTTGAAATAAATATATACATGTAAAAAGATAATTTTTCTATTTAATATACTTGTATAGCAAACATGATTGAACTCAGGGAGGATTATTCTAATAATTTAAAAATGAATTAAAAAAGAGAATTCAAATGCAAACTATCTTAGTTTTTTGTGGCATTTTTATCTTTTTATTTTATAATATTTATATTTTCTTATTTTAAATTTTTAGTAGTATTTAGTTTTGCAAATTTTTAATTTTTAATAAAATAATTCTAAAGAAAATTTATATACAAGTCAAGAAAGGCTATTTTTTGATTTTTTAAAATATAGTAAAAACGACCAAAAAAGTTAAAATAACATGTTTTTATGTTTTATAATTTTTATAGTGTTTTTGGTGATTTTTGCAAGATTTTTGAAGTTTTTAAGATGTTTAAAATGAATAAAAATTGGTGAAAAATTAAACAGTGAATAAAAAGGAATATTTTGCAATTTAAAAATCTCAAATCAACTCAAAAGCGATTGAAATTATTTATCCTAAAACTATAAGACATTATCTACAAATGATAACTGAAATCACAATTTTTCGGAATTTATATAATTTTTTTTATGATTTTTATAAGGTTTTTGGTATTTTGCAATGTTTAAGGTTTTGAAAATAATTATTGCTTGAAATTTGGATTGGAAATAAAATACATAAAAATGAAACTATTATAATTTTTTGGAATTTCTATCGTAATATTTGGAGTTTTTTTATTATTTTTGCATAAAAATATCAAGAAATAAAAGAGGGGGGAAATGTCACAATTTACCCACATAAAGTGTGCGTAATACGTGCTGGATGCTGGCGAGAACTTTATTGCAATTTTGAGAGATTCGGGAGGATAGAATGTAATTTCCCCCAAAACAAATAGATCCTAGGGTTTTTTCATGGGTTCCTGTTCCGTTCTTATTGAAATCAAAGCATAGGGCAGCTGGCGCCGCATGTTCTTCTTGCCCACGACAAAAGGGGCATTGTGGAGGGGAGATCTATGGTGCAGAACGGTAGTTCTTCATACGGGTGTCTCCTCCAGTCAGTGAGGATGGCTCGTCTTTGCAGGTGGCGAAGGCACACACCACCGACGATATGCGGTGGGGGATGTGGATGGCGGCCGGAGCTCCAGGTGATGAGGGGCTTCATTTGTTGCACATGCGGAGTAAGGGTCGGTGGTTGTGCGAGGTCTCCAGGTCGCATAATCGCTGAACGGCGATCGGCGGAGGTGCGATGGGGCATCAATATGGAAGGAGCTCACGAGTGGCGATGGAGTTTCATGCTCGTAGTGGGCGGTGGATGAAGCTTCTTCACATGGAGGTGGCTTGGGGATGGAGGGGGCGACGGCTAGGGGACTGCGGTTGGTGGGAGACACACGCCCTTTGGTGGGTTCTCGCTGGTGGATGCGGTGATCTGCAGGAGGGGCTGTGGATGGTAGTGGTTGGGCGAAGAGCGACGACGATGCTGCTGCCAGATAATTTTTTTTATTAATTTTTTATTTTTTAATTTCATGCACCTAAAATAAAACTGAATACAAATACCTACTCGAGCACAACGGCTCGATCTAGGCGAGGAGGTTTCGGTGGTTGTGATAGAGGTGAACCAACTGTATTTCCGACCACCTTGTGCAGCTAGAGGTGAGAGATCACGGGAGATAAAACGTGAAGCGATGATGAATCAGAAAATGGCATGAGATGTAATCGAAGGTGAATCGTATTGTTATGCATAATTATGAATGACTAAATATGATTACGAGAAAAAAGTAACCGTGAAATTAAAACTAAAATTAAACCTAAAATTGTCTAATCAAAAGATGAGAAATAAAGTTGATCTCACTGTAGGAGCGGATGAAAGCCCTGATGGTCTCGACGAAGACTGACTCACTGTCACGGGACGACTCAAAGGCTGGGCATTTTTCTACCACAAGATTTCTTTAGGGGATTAGGCTCCTCTCATCAAAAGATTAATCAAGTTACAATGAGGGAAGATGAGCTAAATATATAGAAAAAGAATTTGATTTTTAAAAAAATGAATTACTGGAGAGAAAAAAAGGAAATATATTAATGGTGGAATTGAATTAATTAAATTAACAATAGTTTTTGAAATTATTTAAATAATAAAGAATATCAAAAAGTTAAAGAACCATCTTAATTAAGGAAGTAATTAAATTATATACATATGGTATATTATTTATAAAATAAATAAATTATCCATCATTTTATTAATTTAAATAATAAATGTTAGTTACTTAATTTTTTATGGTGGTTATTTAGGGAAATTAATTATATACATAAATATACATATGGTACATTACACACATAGTTAAATAAGGAAATTATGTTATTTTATTGTTATGTATTTTTTATTTTTATTTTAAAAATAATTATAAAATAAAATTTTAAAATATTTACAATTATTAAAAAATATATTATGTATAAAAATAAATATGAATAAATAAATACAATAAATAAGTTGTAAAATTGCAAAACTCACCCTAGAAAACCGTCTTTCAAACTATAACTCCGAAAATTACGAAACCACTACTATTTTAAAGATAATTTAATTTAGAATACGATGGAAGTGAGTTTGATTCAATTCCATATCATGTGGAGCGAGAATTGGTTTTTAAATATCGCTTCACGACTTTTTCCGAATGTGATTACTTTTTGTTCTGTACATGATTTTATTTTGCAAAGAAAACATTTTTATTTACAACTTCCATTAAGAAAATTATTTAATTTGAGGTTAATTTATGAAGAAATAAAATAGTGTAAGTTTTATACAAATATACATAGAATAAATGAAAAGTATTTACAAAATGTATTTTTTGGATTTTCTGATTAAAAGCCCTATCTCAACCTACTTTATTCCTGGTTGATCAGGTCAAGTCTTGACCTTCTCTCAGGGCTCGAGTCAGCCTATATCTATTGCATATATACAATCCTTTCTTTTCTTTATTTTCCCTTTATTTATTTATTAGGTTGAAATAATAATAATTGTACAATATTTACACACAGATGCGAGTTAGTAGGAATATGGATTTAGTAATATATACATGTGTTTTATAAGGGATTTTAAGCCAAAATAAATGGATAAAGATAATGAAATGCAGATTCATCATCCCCCTATGCTTTACCTTTACTAGCCCCTTAGCAATTACTTATTTGAAAAATAAGTGAATAAAAGAAAAAAAAGTAAAAAATAAAGAAATTAGGATAATATTTAGCACTAAGTTATCTTCATAAAGTTGTAGTATGGAGCTCTGTCAGACCTTTGGGTTATTAGTGTGGCAGAACATTAATGGAAAATGGATTCAAAACCTAACAGCCTTCAAGTTCCCTAAGACTCCTATTCAAGTCGCCTCAATAGTCAGATTAGAACAAGTCTACATACACAAATTCTTTTGACTATGAATTTTTACTTGCATGGTGCAAGTGAAATATAGCTCCCCATCTCAAAAGTAGCAAAGAAACAAGCTCTCTCAACAAGATAACTATAGTCCCCCGATCTAGCAACTTTTTCCTTGAGGAGCGGGGATATTACTTTCTAAGTTCAAGTAGAACCAACACAAGAAGAGGAGATGGAGAAAAGAACGGACTGTAACCAGTGTAGTTACCTATCCTTGGATGAATGACTAGTGTATCCAATTCATCAAGCTGCAAGCCTACAAAAATTTTACTTTGAAGCTCTTATTTTTTTATATTTGTATATATACTCTGGTAGGTATTTTACTTTTCAATCAAGCCTGTCCACTTTTGGAGATTCTACATTTTTCTCCCTTTTTTCAAATATATACAAGGTGCATCATGTACATAAGGAGTTTTTCCTCTTGAGCTAGTAGATTATCCCTCTTTTGAAGCATTATTGTAACCCCATAACATCATGTCTTTAGACCTCAATGCTACTAGATTAGGTTGAGATGCACTACTGATGAATCTGTGATTCATCACTTCAAAAGTAAAAAATAGAGCCTTGTTCCCGAGCAAATAGAGGTATATTCTCCTTTATATTGCATAAATAACATTCATGCATACATCCATAATTCATACATTTTAGTAGTCCATTTACATTTAAATAAGAAGCCAAAAATCCCTTGTAAAATACCCATTCACTAAAATAACCTCTTCTCTATAATATGTATTCCTTAGTTAATAATATAGGGAAGAATGCCAAAAATCCCCCTTGTAAAATAGTCAATAAAGCCCTAGAACCCCTGTACACTAAAATGCACATAAAGACCTCATACAAACTCCGAATTAGGTCTACTTACTCTTAGAATACTACATATTAAAAGACCTTTAAAATGAGACTAATTTCATTGAATTTGGAGCTCATATGAGAAAGTTGGGTTTTTGGGCCACTTTGTATACTACATAGGTGTATAATTGTATCTTTGTATTTATATATCATATTTGACCTCATCTCCGTCTTTGGTCAACATGAAACTTGTAGATCTCATCGAGATCTACAACTTTCATGTTTTGAGTTTTTCCAAATTCGGCCCCCTCTTCTCTCTACACGTGTATTTTCCTCCAGCCACTCATAGCAGGCCACGTGGCGCCCTCTGGTTGCGCCACTCGGCCCGCTTCCCCTCGCCTCATCCGCCTCATCTTCCAACCGTTGGATCCTCTTCCAGATCCAATGGCCCAGCTCTGCCCACGTGCGCCTAAAGCCTGGACCATCAGATCATCTCCGGCCTTAATCCATGCCGCACGTTCGCGCTCTCACCAGAACACGCCACGTGGCGCTTTAAAGACCGCTCGATCAGCTCCATCTCCTCATCCAGGCCGCCCGCTCGCGCTTCGTCCGCAGCTCGCCACGTGGCTCCACTGCAGCCCATCATCTACGCGCCCCGATCTAATCCTACCCGCCCGCCACGCTTCGATCACCACCGTTGGATCACAAGATCCAACGGTGAAGACCTCGTCTCCTACCTCTGGGCGCCCTTCTCTCCCATGTCCCTTGCCTTGCGGGAGGGGCGCCCCCTTTCTATTTCCGGCTGCACGTCAGCCACCATCTACGTCAGCCAACACTCCCACGATGAGCCCCACTTATCCCTCACCCTCGCCAGCTCCCTCACGCTCCACCACCTCCACCAGAGTCGCCCCACGTCGACCACCTACCTCGCCTCGTCACCAGCCAACCCACCACCTTCAACCTATAAATACGCCACCACCGGCAACCTTCACCCCCATCCGCCACTCCAGAGAGCTTCCTTGAGCTCAGACCTTCCCATTGGTGACAGCAATTCGACGCGTCTTCGAGCGACGAAGGGTATCAGCTCCGGCGAGATCCACGGCAGCTTCGCCGTGTCGCAGCGACTCCCACGAGCAGCTGCACGAGCTCGGGCGATCACCGGCCCTTGAGCGACGACCTGGACCTCAAGCAGGAGGCCCAATCCCCAGGTGAAATCCTACATTTCCTCTCCGATCGTTTCTTGTTTTTTTTATTTCTTGATTTCTCCGACTTTATTCGCCGTCACCGTCACTCTCTCGCTTCCCTTTCATCTCGCTGAGCTTCGCGTCGAAGCTCTCATCCTCGCGACACCATTCACGACCTCCGACGACAAACCTCGCAACATTCCGATCGCCAGCTCCGCCATTTGGCCGGAGCTCCATCGCCCGACCGCCCCCCCTTCGCCTTA
Organism: Ottelia alismoides; assembly: GCA_037367405.1. Classification (NCBI taxonomy): domain Eukaryota; kingdom Viridiplantae; phylum Streptophyta; class Magnoliopsida; order Alismatales; family Hydrocharitaceae; genus Ottelia; species Ottelia alismoides. The sequence continues at coordinate 1,464,894 of JAZKJV010003691.1, read as the reverse complement.
GGCCTCGCCGACTACCTTCACCTCTCCACACAAGCACGCACGAGCTTCGGCTAGTCTCTGACCCTTGCAGGTACTTCATTTGTCACTGATCGGAGCTTCATCGGAGACGACTTCGAGCTTAGTCGTCAGCAACTCCCGACGGCCCTCTCTCACTTCTGAGGCCACCAGAGCCTTCATCGACCATCCGCGCAGCTTCTGGGATATCTCCGACAAGTCGGAGAGCGTCAGTGCCTCGAGGAAGGACGAGCGGAGCTACAGCACCTTCGCCGGAGCCCCGCCTTCTCCTCCGCAGGTGGCGGAGGATCGTCGGAGCAGAAGAGCAGCTGCCATTCGATCACATTGATCGAACGACCCCCACATCGCCACGCGTCACCTCACCGCAACAGCTTCCAACCGTCGATCGTGCCTCTGATCCAGCGGTCCTCAGCGAGCCACGTCGCCGTCTTCTTCGAGCCCAGAGACTGTGGATCATCATCGATCCAAAGGACGAGGTTAGGCCACGTGTCCGCACCGACACCCCTTGGATCAATCTCGATCCGAGGGCCTTCATTACGCCACGTAGCCCAGTCGCCCGAACCTCTTCTCCGAGCCTAGGTTCGGGTCGCACGAACCTCACTCCAGACCTCCAGAGCGCCCGAACCTAGATCCGAGCCTCCGCAGCCATCCGAGCCTAGGCCGCCCACGTGAGGAGCACGTGCAGCCTGGGTAATTTACACAGAGGCTCCTGGAACTTTCCATATTTGCAAAGAGGTCCCTGTGAAGCTGAGCCCACGTGAGGAGCACGTGCCCTATGGAGAATTTGCATTCAAGTCCCCAGCATTATAGGTAATTGCATTTTAGTCCCTGTCAGCATATTTGCTTATTGTATTATTATTTTTCTATATTGCATTTACACCCCTGTGTTTGCACGCATCCCTAGGTTGCATTTTACATCATTTTGCAAATCTAAAAATTGCATTTTGTTGAAAATTTTGTCCTCTGACTATTGGGCCACGTGTCATATTTTTGTAATTTCAGTTGAATTATTAATGAATTGATTGGTTAATTTTTGACATATTTTGCCCAGTGACACCTTTTGATTTATAGTTAATTCTCTGTGCTTCCAAAAATCATCAAAAATTCACAGTATCTTAAGGACAAGATTCTTAACATACCATAAAAATTTCATGTCATTTGCACGCACATCGAGGCCTAAATAAATTGTTGAGTGATTTTCTTAATTTAATTTTAGTTAATTCATTTCACAGTGAAATTAAGATCTGTCAATTTTCCTAGGTCCCTTATCATTAGAGCTATCTAGGATAATTTTAGATCTTGAAAACATTGTGGTTTGATATTTATTAAAAATTAAATATTGAAAATCACCCTGTCTGCTCATTTAATTCACAGTAAATTTATTCAGTTCGAAAAATTCCAAAAAAATTAGTGTAGGTCGTTTTCATCATCATTAACCATCTGGCCAATTTTCATAATTTTTGGACTTCATTTGATATATTAATTAAATTGAAACGTTAAATTGGCTTGCATTTTCCGCATAAGTCTGCATAAAAAGTAAGAAAAAAAAACCAAAAAAATTACTCCTCGAAAATCAACACTTGGACACTTGCTAAAATTCACCTAATGAGACAGATGCCTCCCTGAGATCGACCTTGGACTCCACCAAGTAAAAAAAATTATTTGCCGCTTAAAATTAACTTAACATTAATTGATAAGTGGTTTTTGACTAGCCTCTCGTATCCGACTACAACGAACTATTAATTAATTTGGACATTAATTTGACCGAGTTAACTAAGGGTGCGGGGCGGTTATCAAAATGGCGCCGTTGCCGGGGAGGCACGGCTTACGTTAAGTTTTGGTGAAATTTTGAGTGCTTGGTTTTCTTTCCCCGGGTAGTCTGACCCCCGGTTTTTCTTGTGAATATTTCTCTGTCTTTAAAAATTTTTGCATTTTTTTGTGTCGTTCTTTATCGGACCTCAACTCGCTTTTGTGCGAGAGACACCGGAGTCGAAGACGCTTCGAGGAACCAGCATTCGAATTGATTTGAGTGATTTGAGAGAACCTGTAATTCATTTATTTCCACATTTTTCGCATCTTTTCCAGCGGTTCCCGTTCGGGTTCTCGCGTGTGTAAAAATAGTGGAATCGTGTCCCCGTGTGCTGTGTGGTTGAATTGTAACTTAGCTTGCACTAGCGGCTCCTCGAGCCAATCTAGGAATTGTTTGTGCTCGTAATCATTAGGACCACACAAATCACTTAAAAGACGCACTTAGACCGCAGTACTTAGCCAAATTAAACTGTTCTTCACGCGAATAGAACTGCCTGTCTAGGAGCGGCTTTCATCGCCTGCATTTGCATGTAGATAAAATTTCAATTCTGTTCCGCATCCTGCATAAAAGCGAAGGGATCACTGTAAGTCTCCTGAACTCAGCATAACATCATTGTTTTATCGTGCATCGGGTTTTCTCGATTTCTCCCTCTGATTTTCACATTTAATTAACGGAAATTGGGACTGTCCGATAGGCGTGCTGTGTGGTGGACTTAATCAGTGATAACTTAACTTAAAATCAGGACTGCTAAACAGTATTGACCAAAAAAAGAGAGAATAAAATTTGAAAATGGTTTGCGGGAGATTAATCCCTGACCCTGTTTTCAGGCTGAGTGAGGGTACTTGAGTGTGTGTGAACACCTTAAGGCAGAGCCCAAATCCCCGCCTTCCATATCACGAGCCAACTGATCTTAGCAAATATCACGAGTGGGATACTTTTAAGCTCATTGACAAGTACCAAGTAGCCTCCGCCTTCGCGGGTAGATAGGGGCGAACCAGCGGTACTCTGCGATAAGGCCTAGCTTTGTCAGCCTCCGCCTGCTTGCAGGTAGATAGGGGCACGTCATTGAATCCCCACTCCGGATAGGAGCGCAGAAAGGGAAGATCGGCGGTATCTTAGGCGACAGGATAAACAGGGAAGACGCATCCGGCTCTAAGCCGACTTCCCTATAGGCTGCGTAATCCTTGCTATCTTGTTTGAAAAATCATACTTAAAAATTACAAGATTAATCGGACTCGATTTCGAGTCCTTCGCAGGTGTTGAGTGTGAACTCAGGGTTTTGGATTGATTTTGCTTGCTTCAGGTAGGGGTAAAACCCTATCTTCTTCTCGTCACATCAAGATGAGTAATTGGGGAGATCTCGACGCATTATTCACCGATCTCTCTATGAGTCCCCCAAGTGACTCGTCTTTATCGGCCCAAGCGCACCTTGGACCACCCAGGACTCATACCCTCTTGAGTCTTGGTTCCCTCATACTCAGGGTGGTCACTCTCCAACCAACCCTTTCATCTCCTCTGAGATTATCGAGGAAGATCATCGCCTCGGTAATCCTTTCCTTGAGTTATCCTCTGACATCGACCTTACTTTCCCCCCAGGACTGGAGGACGAGATGCCGCCAAAAGTACCACCAGATGAGGAACAAATAAAACAGATTCTTGCTCGCCTCGCTGAAGCCGAACAGAAGAATGCAGATCTCACGGCGCGGATGGGACAGATCATAGTAGCAGAAGGAATCGACCGACCAATGGTTGATACCTATAACCCGGCGGAGAACGAGATTCAGAACTGGTTGGCACCTGCAGTTCCCGCCCAAGCATTTGAGCTGAAGCCCCACTTCCTTAGTCTGCTTCCGAAGTTCAACGGAAACCTTAATGAAGAACCATACACTTTCCTCCGTGACTTCGAGTTGGTGTGCAACAATCTTAGCCATCCCAATGTTGGCCAAGATTATATTCGGCTGAAGGCCACCCCTTTTGCCTTAGGTGATAAGGCAGCTCATTGGTTGAAAAACTTAGGGGTGGTATGCAATACCTGGATGCAGTTCAAGGACCTATTCTTGAAAAAGTTCTACCCTCTCAGTAGGACAAACCAGATGAGAACAAAGATCGCCAGCTTCGCCCAAGGACCTAGTGAACCTTTCCATGATGCTTAGGATAGGTTCAATGATTTAGTACAGAAATGCCCCTGCCACGACATTTCAAAGGCGATCTTAGTCCAGACCTTGATCTGTGGTCTAACCCTAGAAATGCAGGGGGTTAGTCAGTGCCGCCTGTGGAGGAAGCTATCTGAACAAAAATGAGCATGCTGTATGGAAGATCCTAGAGCAGAAGGCGGAAACCGGCAGGTCTCAGGCCACAAGGGCCTATCAATTGTCTCCCTAAATCCTATCCAATGAGACAACTCGAAGGACTATAGCAGATCTGACTGAAGACCTCATCCCCAGCATGGAGATGATTGCCGACAAGCTTACCATGGTCGAGCAGATCCACAAGAGAGTCGCGGAGATGGAGTCTCTTTCGAGCCTTCCAAAGAAAGTGGAGGAACTCTCTGAAAAGGTAGCTAAGATCAAGCTACCTGCCCCTTCTGCACCACCTGTACCTGTACATCGAGTCCATCTTGTACAGGAACAGGCACCGGGGTCTCAGAGCAGCTGGGATCAGACTTATACCCAGCAGAACCATCATGCACCCCCACAAGTGGAAACGGAATACGAGGAGCCTCTGCCAGTATACGAGATCAACGGGCTTTGGTATAGTCGTGACCCGATAGTCCGGCAAATCGAGATGGGGAAGGATCAGCCACACCGCCCATCCCCAGTCTACCAAGAAACCAGGCCCGTCGCCGTCCCGCGAACAGGGGCACCAGCCGCAGCAGCGCACCTACCAGCAGGGGCCAGCACCGTCCCATCAGCAACAGTATCGGCATGGAAAGCAGAGCCAATACAGGACGGCATCAACACAGCAGCAAGCCCAACCCATCGAATTGGAGTCCCTCACCTTGGCGATCCAGACCCTGTCTGATAGGGTCCAACAGATGCAGAATGACTACCTGGACATGAGGACCGACATCAATCGGGTCTCTCGTAACCAGGACCAACAAATGGCGCCAAGGACCCCAATTCCCGCACAGGTTCAGGCCAACCCAAACAACGTACACCAGGGCCAGAACCGACCTCGAGATCAGGTATATTATTCAGATAATTACTTATCTGAACATGAGATCCTTTCGTACGATAATGTAAATCATATGTCCCTCAGGAGCGGAAGGACCGTGACCATACCTGATCGGGCACGGGCGCAGAAGGAAGGAACCTCCGAGACTCTACCTGAGGAGAACTCGGAGGAAGAGGAGGAGGAGCATCACCACCACCAACATCAGCGGAAGAAGAGGGCATCTGAGTCCTCGAAGCAACAGTCTCGCATTTGCATAGAATCAGACGACACCGATGAAGAGCCCGCACCTCCATCTGAGGAGGATCGTCCGAAAGAAGCGGAAGAAGCATCACCGGTTTCGCCTCAGCATTTTCTTTTTAGTCAGAGTCAGAGTCCGAGTCTGTATCAGAGTCAGAGTCATGTTAAGAACTCAGTTCCCGAAATTAATGAGAAGATTTCAGTTTCCGAACCTGAGTCAATAATCCCTTTCCCCCGAGCTCTCAAAGGTGGAAAGAAGAAAAAGAAGAAAATCCAAAAAGATGACCCTGAGATGGCTGAATTCTGCAATAAACACATCAAGGTCACAATCCCTTTTGACAAGTTCGTGGAGATGACTCCTGCATTCCAAAAATACCTTAAGGTGAGATGCACACCTACTAGGGTTAGCAGGAAGACCAAAAGCCGTGTTGAGAAACACGTTCTGTCAGTGGCCACGACTTGTGCAATAAAGAACTCGTTTCCTCGGAAACGAAGAGACATGGGTGCACATTATGTGGTGAGTCATGTTGATGACATCACGTTTGCACGCACTCTCCTGGACAATGGTTCCTCAATCAATTTGATGCCCACAACCCTCTATGAGCGGCTTAATCTCGGACCTCTTAGGAAATCTAGAGCTCTTCTACAGTTCGCTGACAAATCAACTAAGAGGTCCCAAGGTGAGTTGAGGAACATTGTAATCAAAGTCGAGGGGCAAGAATACATGGTGGACTTCACTGTCCTGGATATGGAAACCCCTCGTAATTGGAGAGATTCCCAGATCATTCTAGGTAGGCCCTTCCTTAGAACAGCGGGGGCCTTATTTGATTATAAGAATGGGAAGATTCAGTTCCAAACTCCAGGCGGAGATGAGGAACTTGAAATGAAGCAGACAAGATGGCAGAGACCGGATTCCGAATCCAGCACCGAGTACTCTTCTACCGGAACAGACTGTGAGCATGTAGACTTAGTTGGGCCATGGAGACAGAACCCAGCCAGCACCGAGGTGTCCATCTCCTGCGAAGATGATCCAATGCATGAGTCAGTCTGCGAGATCCTCATGAACGAGTACAGCTCTGAGCCTGCATCGCCCTACATCTTCGATGACGTAGAGGCCCAGTTGGGCCTGTCAGTCCTTACATCTTTAGGACAATCGGAAGATGAGGATGACGAGTCGGACGAGGCGTTTGCCGATTGTATGGAAACTTTTGACGATCCGACTCCAGAGCCGCACTTGGTGGCAGCTATCACAGAACACGATCCAACCACTTCCAACACTGAACCAGAGCAGATTGAGCCAGATTTCTTAGACGATCACACTATTCCTGAGCTCAAACCCCTACCCACAACCTTGAAATATGCCTTCCTTGCGGGCCAAGACAAGAAATTTCCGGTCATTATCAGTTCGCAATTGACCGAGGAGAAGGAATCTCGCTTGCTAGAGATCCTGGAGAAAAACCGCAAGGCGATAGGCTGGAGCATTTCCGATCTCCACGGGATAAATCCCGCTTTGTGTTCGCACCATATTTACTTGGAGAACGAAGCCAAACCCTCTCACGAATTCCAACGCCGGTTGAATCCAAATTTACGAGAGGTCGTGAAAAAGGAGATAGAAAAATGGTGCGACGCGGGTTTTATTTACCCAATCTTCGACTCCAAGTGGGTGGCCCCAATCCATGTTGTCCCGAAGAAGTCGGGAATTCAGACGACCACCAACGAGGACGGAGAGGAGATCGTGACGAGAGTGCCCACGTCGTGGCGCGTCTGTGTGGATTACATACGCCTGAATGCCGCGACAAAGAAGGATCATTTCCCCCTACTGTTCATTGATCAGATTTTAGAAAGATTAGCGGGGAAAGAATTCTTCTGCTTCCTAGATGGGTTCTCGGGCTACAATCAAGTAGCCATAGCTCCGGAGGACCAGGAAAAGACCACGTTTACATGCCCCTTTGGTACCTATGCTTTCATACGCATGCCTTTTGGGCTATGCAATGCTCCAGGTACTTTTCAAAGGTGCATGATTGCTGTATTCGCCGAAATGGTCGGCGAATTCCTGGAAGTCTTCATGGATGACTTCTCGGTCCATGGCGATTCTTTCGACTCCTGTCTTAGGAATCTGGACCGAGTCCTCAAGAGATGCTGTGAGGTTAATCTGGTGCTCTCCTGGGAGAAAAGTCACTTCATGGTGACGGAGGGCATAGTGTTGGGGCATGTCATCTCCAAGAGAGGAATGGAGGTTGACCCTGCCAAGGTGGATGTGATCAGACGACTCCAGCCACCCACCAACGTAAAGCAGTTGCGGTCGTTCCTCGGGCATGTTGGATTTTATCGGAGATTCATTAAGGATTTTTCTAAGATTGCCCGACCGCTAACTGAGCTTCTAGGCAAAGACATGGAGTTTATTGTAGATCACAAATGTCTTGAGGCCTTTAAGCTGTTACAAGGAATGATCATGGACGCACCCATACTACAAGCCCCAGATTGGTCCCTACCCTTTGAGATCATGACGGACGCCTCTGATTATGCTGTTGGGGCTGTATTGGGACAAAGAAGAGATGGCGTCCCGTTTGCAATTCACTACGCAAGCAAAGTGCTTGATACTGCTCAGCGTAACTATACGGTTACGGAAAAAGAAATGCTTACGGTAGTGTTTGCCTTGGACAAATTCAGATCTCACCTAATTGGATCCAAGGTAACTGTGTTCACGGACCACTCAGCACTACGGTATTTGATGGAGAAGAAGGACGCGAAGGCGCGTCTTCTTCGTTGGATTTTACTTATCCAGGAGTTTGATTTGGATATCCGTGATAAACCTGGTAAGAAGAACGTAGTGACCGATCATCTTTCTCGTCTTGAAGATCTTAATACTTCCGAGGTTTCACCAATTCGAGACTCCTTCCCTGACGAGTCGATTCTTGTTATCGATTCACTCCCATGGTACGCCAATATCGTGAATTATCTTGTCTCCAAGAAAGTTCTCGAAGATTGGCCCAAGAACCAAATCGACCGACTCAAGTCGGACGCTAGACACTACCATTGGGAGGATCCGATCCTTTTCTTCGAAGGACCGGATTGTGTCTGGAGACGGTGTATTCCTCAGGAGGAATACTAGAGTGTCCTTTCTTTATGCCACAGTTTGGAGGCAGGAGGACACCACTCCGGGAAGAGGACCGCATGGAAGGTACTTCAGTGTGGCTTCTACTGGCCGACTCTGTTTCGCAATGCCACCGCCTTCGCGAAGTCGTGCCCAGTTTGCCAGAGAATGGGAGGAACCGTTGGTTCCAAGGATGAGATGCCAATGCAGCCGGTCATCATTTGTGATGTCTTTGACGCCTGGGGTATCGATTTCATGGGCCCATTCCCTGTCAACCACGGGTTCGAATACATCCTCCTTGCGGTAGATTATCTGTCCAGATGGGTGGAGGCTATCCCGATCCGAGCCGCAGACAGCAGGACTGTCTGTAAATTCATCAGAGAGCACATAATCTCTAGGTTCGAGATCCCCAAAATGATGATATCAGACGGGGGTAGCCACTTTGTGAATCGGGAGGTGAAGAAACTCCTGAAGGACTACGGCATCGAACACCGTGTCGCGAGTCCTTACCACCCACAAACCAATGGTATGGCTGAGGTGTCGAATAGGGAGGTGAAAACCATATTGCAAAAGCTTGTCCGCCCGGACAGGAAGGACTGGTCTCAGATCTTGGATCAAGTCCTCTGGGCGTATAGGACGGCTTACAAGACGCCGTTAGGCACCTCCCCATTCCGAATGGTATTCGGAAAGCCGTGCCATTTGCCCGCAGAGTTAGTGCACAAATCAGAATGGGCAATAAAAAAAGTCAACTGGAACACACACCTGGGTCAGAAACAGAGAGACATGGATCTGAATGAGCTTGTGGAAGTCAGAAACCGAGCATACGACAACAGTTTGGTGTACAAGGACAAGGTGAAGCGTTGGCATGACAGATATATCAGACGAAAGACCTTTGTTCCTGGACAGAAGGTATGGTTGTTCAATGCTAGGCTGAAGATTTTCCAAGGTAAGTTAAAGTCTAAGTGGACGGGACCATTTGTCGTCCGTGCGGTGCATGATAGTGGATGTGTCGAGATCTCAGATCTCGCAGATGACGCACCGACATTCCTAGTGAATGGGCAGCTGTTGAAGCACTTAGTCGAATCCAATGAACAATTAGTCCATGTGGAGGAGATTGTATTCATGCGCGAGACAGATACAGCAGATACACCTCAAGCCGCGTATGAGACCTTGCAGCAGCGAACTCCAGCCATCAGCAGCATCTTGAAAGATTCACACCGACTCATCTGTGTATACCATCAGTCTTGTACATCTTATCCTTTACCCCCGCGATTCTAGTAAACACCTCCCCACATCATCGAACCATTATCTTGGACTATACTTAGGATGACCAGATCCTAAGTATAGGGGGGAGGGGTCACCTGAGTCAGTTCAGTGTACATTCTCCAGATCACATTGGTCCTCATACTCATTTCTTACCGATACTTAGGCTGACCTGAGCCTAAGTATAGGGGGGACCGATGCCCGCATTGATACTTATCCACTTCCCATCTTTCCCTCGTCCGTCCCATTTCTGATCTTCTTCTACACTTAGGCTGCCAGAGCCTAAGTAGAGGAAAGCGAGACGACTTCTATACTTTTTGTTCCTTTAGCTCTCCTACGTTTAGCACGAGCTATGTTTTTTTTCTCGCTCTTCGTGCTCTGAGGACATAGCACATGCTAGGTATAGGGGGACGTGTATATATTACATATATACTTTACCCATAGCTCGTACTTTCTCGTATGTTTCGCGTATTTTTGTATATTTTACAATAATTATGGGTGGGTAAAAATTGAAAATTGAAAAAAATGTGTACTTTATGTATAATACTTGTATAAAAAAAGTTGTAAAATTTGTTGTAAAACATGATGTATACCAGAAAAATAAAACAAAAAGGCTTCTTATTTACTCATGCATATCATCTCTACATCCAAAAAGATTCTTGCATTTTCATAGCATGACATCTCATCTGCATACTTTGCATATGCAAAGTGAAAAGCTAGTGGGTTCTGGACCAAGTTATGAGAAGATATTGAGGATGGAAATGATTTGACCTTAATCCACCTAATTTCAGAGGAACCTTATAGGAACTGGAGTTAAGATTTTTCAGGTCAGGTGACTTAATTCTTTAAGTCTGCAAGTCTATGTTCATATGTCATCTTGACGAGCCTGAGTAGAGCACTTAACAACACACACATGACTCTTAGAGACAATGGCTTGACGTGCACCAGCACTTTACACATGGCTCTCTACGGATGAGGTGATGAGGAGGCAGTTTCCTTTAGCTTGGGGTAGCATATGAGGGTAGTACTTCTAGGCAGAACCTCTCTTCTTCTTCTAGTGAAGGAAGTGCGTCTCAACTTGGCCTAGTGGTGATGAAGGCTAAAGACAGAAGCAGTGGGTTGCAATAAAGCTTCAAAAGAGAGATAGTCTACTGGCTCAAGAGGAAATTTCTTGTATATATGCTGCACCATGTAGATATGTTGTACAGAGGCATTTTGAAAAAAAAAAGAGCCAAAAAGAACTCCAAAAAAGTGGTGGGTCGGATTGAAAATTTAATAACCCCACCAGAGTGTACGTAGTCAAGAAAAGCAAAAGCTTATGGTCCCCATGTTACATCTCATGAAGCTTGCAGCGGGAGACTTAGCTACACTGGCTGAGCTCCCAAAAGTCTATACTTCTTCCCCCTCTTCTTGAGCCGGTTGAACTTGAACTTAGAAGGGAATACCCCGCTTCTCGAGGAAAGAGTTGCTAGACCGAGGCATTAGAGTTACCAGGTTGGGGGAGGTTGTTTCTTTGTTACTTCTGAGGTGGGGAGTCATGTATCACTTACACTGCATGAAAAGATTCATGGTCATTAGAGTTTGTGTATGTAGACTTGTTCTGATCAGGTGAGTTGAGGAGTCTTGAATAGAAGACTTGTGGAACTTGAAGTCTGTTAAGTCTTAAAATCAGATCCCAATAAGGTTCCGACACATAATTAATCCAAAGGTCGAGTCAAGCTCTATTTTTTAACTTTTGTTTGTGACCATGGTATGGAACCCAAAATCATTTCACTCTTGCATTTCATTTAGTTGCTCGGGGACGAGCAAGGTTTAAGTATAGGGGGTTGATGAATCTGTGATTCATCACTTCAAAAGTCAAAAATTGAGCCTTGTTCCCGAGCAAATAGAGGCATATTTTCCTTTATATTGCATAAATAACATTCATGCATACATCCATAATTCATACATTTTAGTAGTCCATTTACATTTAAATAAGAAGCCAAAAATCCCTTGTAAAATACCCATTCACTAAAATAACCTATTCTCTATAATATGTATTCCTTAGTTAATAATATAGGGAAGAATGCCAAAACCCCCCCTTGTAAAATAGTCAATAAAGTCCTAGAACCCCTGTACACTAAAATGCACATAAAGCCCTCATACAAACTCCGAATTAGGTCTACTTACTCTTAGAATACTACACATTAAAAGACCTTTAAAATGAGACTAATTTCATTGAATTTGGAGCTCATATGAGAAAGTTGGGTTTTTGGGCCACTTTGTATACTACATAGGTGTATAATTGTATCTTTGTATTTATATATCATATTTGATCTCATCTCCGTCTTTGGTCAACATGAAACTTGTAGATCTCATCGAGATCTACAACTTCGGCCCCCTCTTCTCTCTACACGTGTATTTTCCTCCAGCCACTCATAGCAGGCCACGTGGCGCCCTCTGGTTGCGCCACGCGGCCCGCTTCCCCTCGCCTCATCTGCCTCATCTTCCAACCGTTGGATCCTCTTCCAGATCCAACGGCCCAGCTCTGCCCACGCGCGCCTAAAGCCTGGACCATCAGATCATCTCCGGCCTTAATCCACGCCGCACGTTCGCGCTCTCAGCAGAACATGCCACGTGGCGCTTTAAAGACCGCTCGATCAGCTCCATCTCCTCATCCAGGCCGCCCGCTCGCACTTCGTCCGCAGCTCGCCACGTGGCTCCACCCAGCCCATCATCTACGCGCCCCGATCTAATCCTACCCGCCCGCCACGCTTCGATCACCACCGTTGGATCACAAGATCCAACGGTGAAGACCTCGTCTCCTACCTCTGGGCGCCCTTCTCTCCCACGTCCCTTGCCTTGCGGGAGGGGCGCCCCCTTTCTATTTCTGGCTGCACGTCAGCCACCATCTACGTCAGCCAACACTCCCACGATGAGCCCCACTTATCCCTCACCCTCGCCAGCTCCCTCACGCTCCACCACCTCCACCAGAGTCGCCCCACGTCGACCACCTACCTCGCCTCGTCACCAGCCAACCCACCACCTTCAACCTATAAATACATCACCACCGGCAACCTTCACCCCCATCCGCCACTCTAGAGAGCTTCCTTGAGCTCAGACCTTCCCATTGGTGACAGCAATTCGACGCGTCTTCGAGCGACGAAGGGTATCAGCTCCGGCGAGATCCACGGCAGCTCCGCCGTGTCGCAGCGACTCCCACGAGCAGCTGCACGAGCTCGGGCGATCACCGGCCCTCGAGCGACGACCTGGACCTCAAGCAGGAGGCCCAATCCCCAGGTGAAATCCTACATTTCCTCTCCGATCGTTTCTTGTTTTTTTATTTCTGATTTCTCCGACTTTATTCGCCGTCACCGGTCACTCTCTCGCTTCCCTTTCATCTCGCTGAGCTTCGCGTCAAAGCTCTCATCCTCGCGACACCATTCACGACCTCCGACGACACACCTCGCATCATTCCGATCACCAGCTCCGCCATTTGGATGGAGCTCCATCGCCCGACCGCCCCCCCCTTCGCCTTAGGCCTCGCCGACTACCTTCACCTCTCCACACAAGCACGCACGAGCTTCGGCTAGTCTCTGACCCTTGCAGGTACTTCATTTGTCACTGATCGGAGCTTCATCGGAGACGACTTCGAGCTTAGTCGTCAGCAACTCCCGACGGCCCTCTCTCACTTCTGAGGCCACCAGAGCCTTCATCGACCATCCGCGCAGCTTCTGGGATATCTCCGACAAGTCGGAGAGCGTCAGCGCCCCGAGGAAGGACGGGCGGAGCTACAACACCTTCGCCGGAGCCCCGCCTTCTCCTCCGCAGGCGGAGGATCGTCGGAGCAGAAGAGCAGCTGTCGTTCGATCACATCGATCGAACGACCCCCACATCGCCACGCGTCACCTCACCGCAGCAGCTTCCAACCGTCGATCGTGCCTCTGATCCAGCGGTCCTCAGCGAGCCACGTCGCCGTCTTCTTCGAGCCCAGAGACCGTGGATCATCATCGATCCAAAGGCCGAGGTTAGGCCACGTGTCCGCACCGACACCCCTTGGATCAATCTCGATCCGAGGGCCTTCATTACGCCACGTAGCCCAGTCGCCCGAACCTCTTCTCCGAGCCTAGGTTCGGGTCGCACGAACCTCACTCCAGACCTCCAGAGCGCCCGAGCCTAGATTCGAGCCTCCGCAGCCGTCCGAGCCTAGGCCGCCCACGTGAGGAGTACGTGCGGCCTGGGTAATTTACACAGAGGCTCCTGGAACTTTCCATATTTGCAAAGAGGTCCCTGTGAAGCTGAGCCCACGTGAGGAGCATGTGCCCTGTGGAGAATTTGCATTCAAGTCCCCAGCATTATAGGTAATTGCATTTTAGTCCATGTCAGCATATTTGCTTATTGTATTATTATTTTTCTGTATTGCATTTACACCCCTGTGTTTGCACGCATCCTTAGGTTGCATTTTACATCATTTTGCAAATCTAAAAATTGCATTTTGTTGAGAATTTTGTCCTCTGACTATTGGGCCACGTGTCATATTTTTGTAATTTCAGTTGAATTATTAATGAATTGATTGGTTAATTTTTGACATATTTTGCCCAGTGACACCTTTTTATTTATAGTTAATTCTCTGTGCTTCCAAAAATCATCAAAAATTCACAGTAGCTTAAGGACAAGATTCTTAACATACCATAAAAATTTCATGTCATTTCCACGCACATCGAGGCCTAAATAAATTGTTGAGTGATTTTCTTAATTTAATTTTAGTTAATTCATTTCACAGTGAAATTAAGATCTGTCAATATTCCTAGGTCCCTTATCATTAGAGCTATCTAGGATAATTTTAGATCTTGAAAACATTGTGGTTTGATATTTATTAAAAATTATATATTGAAAATCACCCTGTCTGCTCATTTAATTCACAGTAAATTTATTCAGTGTCGAAAAATTCCAAAAAAATTAGTGTAGGTCATTTTCATCATCATTAACCATCTGGCCAATTTTCATAATTTTTGGACTTCATTTGATATATTAATTAAATTGAAACGTTAAATTGGCTTGCATTTTCCGCATAAGTCTGCATAAAAAGTAAGAAAAAAAACCAAAAAAATTTCCTCCTCGAAAATCAACACTTGGACACTTGCTAAAATTCACCTAAGGAGACAGATGCCTCCCTGAGATCGACCTTGGACTCCACCAAGTAAAAAAAATTATTTGCCGCTTAAAATTAACTTAACATTAATTGATAAGTGGTTTTTGACTAGCCTCTCGTATCCGACTACAACGAACTATTAATTAATTTGGACATTAATTTGACCGAGTTAACTAAGGGTGCGGGGCGGTTATCAACTACCCTCCCTAGAGGAATACTGTTATTCCCACTAGTTGTTACATGCCCGTGTGCTACGACAAACCAACAGATTCTACCTCCTCACTTCCTCCTCCATGAAGAGTTACGTGTAGAGTGCTTGTCCGAGATAAGCCATGGTCTAGAAGAATCATGCGTGTTGTTAAATATTCTACTTAGACTACTTAAGATGACATGTGAACAAAATATTATGGACTTAAAGAATTAAGTCGATAGGGCATGAATAGTCTTAATTCCATTTCTTATAAAGTTCCTCTGAAATTAAGTGGATTAAGGTCCAACTAAGCTCCATTCTTCAATTTTATTCCAGACTTAGTGTAAATGTCGATATTATCATGAAAAATGTAGCTTAGGGTATAGAAGACTGTACAAAATGAAAAAAATGAGGAAAAGAATTGACGGACTTAATGGCTCGTCTTTCCCTCTATACTTAGGGTAGAATAGCCCTAAGTATAGAATATCAACAATATAGGGGACATATGAGAGATC
Organism: Ottelia alismoides; assembly: GCA_037367405.1. Lineage (NCBI taxonomy): Eukaryota > Viridiplantae > Streptophyta > Magnoliopsida > Alismatales > Hydrocharitaceae > Ottelia > Ottelia alismoides. Next base: position 1,449,465 of record JAZKJV010003691.1, on the reverse strand, counting down.
AGAAGAATAAAAACACAAAAGAGATTATATGAACAACATCACTCCCCTTATACTTAGGGTAGAGTATCCCTAAGTATAAGCAACAACATGAGTGATGAACATGACGAATATGAACAACACAAATCATTCACCCCTTATACTTAGGATAAAGCACATCCTAAGTATAACACACATATACAGACAAGAGGTGAACGATAACATGGAGGAAGTGAAAAACGAGAATGCGAGAACCGCTAAATAGTGGTCTGACAAATTAGACTCACTGTCGCTGGGGCGACTAGTCAAGCCTTCACGTTCGTCAACAATTAACCCACACAATTAATAAATAATCAATAGAAAGGATCAAAATTTATTATACCCTACTGAAATGTACAATGGCAAGCAAGTAGGGGTCGAACACAGGAAACAAGGACATAGAGTGTAGACAAAAAGTCAAAGCTTATGCCTAATGAACTACTTATCCAATATGAATTTTCGGTGGGTTTCTAATTTTAATTTTTTTATTTTAAATTTTATATTTTTATATTTTGATTTTTAATTTTCTGATTTTATATTTTCTTTTTATATTTTATATTTTTCTTTTGTGTTTTTATAAATAGAATATATAAACAACATAAGAAAATAGAGAAAAAGGTATTTATAAAAATAGGGAGAAATAGTGAAAAATTAGAAAATAAAATGTTTTTGGTCTTTTTATATTTTTATAATGTTTTTGTGGTTTTTCTAGATTTTTTCTTAATTTTTTTTGTATTTTTAAAGTAAAAAATACTATAAACAGGGAGTGAAGGTTGTTGGACGAAATTAAAATGGGAATGAAAAATAGTAAACAGTGACAAAATTTTTCCAAATTAATTTTAGATCAAAGATAATAAAACAGTGAAAATTTGGAAACAGAGTTTGTATTTTTAGGATTTTTGTAGAATTTTTAATATTTTTTAGGAAGATTTTTGGGGTTTTATAATGTTTAGGAGTTTTCTTTTGTATTTTTTAGTGACTTTTGGTCTGGAGGTAAAATACACTAAAATATGCAAAATATATTTTTTGGGGAATTTTCTGAGACATTTTTATAATTTTTATGGGTTTTCTAATGCAAACAGTAGCAAAATGGCATGTTTTTGAATTTTGATAAATAGCAAAATGCAAGAAAAATGCAATGCAAAAATATAGCGTGAATCTACAACTAAACATGAGCTTAAATTGATTTTTTGTGGAATTTTTGGTGTTTAGAGATGCATGCAACAATTAAAGACAACAAAAAGAAACTACAAGCCTGACAGGGGTATATATGCAAATATTAAAAGCTACAGGCTAAGAATTGCAAATTCACCAAAAGCTACGCATAAAGCACGTGTTATGCTGTTCACAGGGGTATATTTGTGAATAACAAAAACCAGCAGGACAGGAGTGCAATTAACCCGAAAATATATTTAACTCACTACGCACAGGGGTATAAATACGAATATGTGAAAGTTCAGGATCAAAAGTGCAAAATACACAGAAATCTCGTGTTCAGTCACGTGAGGTGACGTGGCCGAGGACTGAAGTGCAAATATGAAAAGCTAAAGGATCTAGTTGCAAATATTACAAATATTTTTGAACTGCAGATAAAAGTTTTAGTACTATAAAATAAATACAAAAAGGACTTAGGTTAAGGTGCAAAATACCCAAGCCTCGCGCACCAGCGGACGGCGGGGATGATTTCACTTGACACGCGTCGACGCTGGGCTGCGCGATGACGCTTCACATGTGCGGCCGAGATTAGATCGGCCTCGAAAGATTTGACGGCTGAGGCACCAACTGATCCAACGGCAGCTAAGCGGCTGGAAGAACAGAGCCGATCCGATGGCAGGGCGAGGATGACGAAGAACACCGCCTGGAGGTCGCTTGGATCGTCGATTCCGGCCGACACACGGCCTCCACCAGCAACGGACCGAGGGCACCGCGTCGATTGAGCTCCTCAGCCGGAGCTGAGGTAACCGGAGGTGCTCGGACGAGGGGGGTCGCCTGGGGGCTGCTTCCCTGGACTGTCGAGGCTCGATAGAGCCTCCTCTTGGGCTCTTTCCTGCAGGGTTAGAAGCACGAAAACATGGTGAAGCTAGAGGGGCCTTCAGTTGAAGAGATGGAGGCGGAGATGGGTCAGGCATGGAGATCTGGCGTACGACGGAGATGGAAGCTTGGTGGGTTCGATCTGGGCGAGATCGAGATGAATGAGCGGGTGGTTCGTGATGATGGAGTGACAGAGAAAGAGATGGAGGCGACCACGTGAGGTGTAGGTTCCGGAGGTGATTGGAAATCGGAGAAGAGAGGAAGGCTCACCGGTGTGGGCTGCAGCAAGCTGCAGGCGGCGCTCCGGCGAGGGGCTTGGACCACCTCGATTCGACTCCAAAGGGCTCGATCTCGGGCTCGACGTCTTCCTGCTGCCACTTGGAATGCCAAGGGCAAGGGGTTTAGGGAAATCGATGGAGGAAGAGGGATCAAACTTCGAAGGGAAGTCGGGGGTTCTTTTTGTAGGGTTGACGAGGTGGCGTCAAAGATCGATGGACATAGACCGAATCGCGGGTCCAATCCCCAATGTTTCACCTGGGCGTGAATCCACGTTCATCGAGGACAAAAAGATGCGGAGGCCTCGACATCAAAGGATGCAAGACGAGGCCTCGAAAAAAGGTCGAAATTGGTCAAAACTCAGATCTGACAAGGTCCAGACCTCGGTTAGAGAGTTGACCGAGGTCAACCAAGGGCGCCTTCTGGTTGGTCCACGTGGACCAACCAGAAAAATCCTTGGAAAAAATCCTTGTAAAATCCTTTAAAAATAGAAAATGAAGTAATTAAATTTTGGTTATAAAATAAAAATGTTTATTATTTTATGAATTATTTTATGGTAATTTTTATTTATTTTTTAGAGGTATATATTTACAACTTACTATTTTAGGCCTATATAGGTATATTTACCTATATATTTTATTGTTTTATTTTTATTTTGTCATTTTAATTTATTTAATTTAATTTATTATTTTATAAACTTATATAATACTTTTATACACTTAAATATATTTTTATTTTATTTTTCTGATATGTTTAATACACTTAATAAAATATAAGTATGTATTATATAGGTGTATATACAAGCATTATACATATGTATTGTAATTATACAAGTATTTTATTTTGTATTTCTTTTGCATTTCTATTCTGATTTTAATATACAAATATATTATAAATAATATTTACAAAATTATAAAAATATAAAATTATAAAAATAATGAATAAATAATAAAATAAATATTTTAATCTATACATGTATACAAGTGGGGTCCAAAACTCAACTTTCAAACCGTAACTCCACCAAATGCGAAACCACCGCCGTTAAATAGCTTGTTTTAAATTATATACAATTAAAGGTGAGTTTGATGCATTTGGAGTTTTCATTTGTGAGATATGGGTCTGGGAAGTTGGGATCCTGGATTTTTATTCAGACCATAACTTTTTATCTTTACATTATTTTTGAGTGAAATCAATTTTGTATTTTTCTTTATTTAATTATCTACAACTTTCATGTACAAAGTTTCTTTATTTGAGGTATAAAAAGTGGAACCAAAAATAGGTCCCAAACTGAATAAAGAATGAATTAAAAAGAACTGGTATCTGGCCCTTATCTCCCCTACTTTATTCCTTGTCGACCTATTCATCAGGATGCCTAGGTCTCGGGGTTTCAGGTCGTAAAATATTTACAATATTTTATTTTTTTATTTTTTTCTTTATTCTATAATTTTGGCTTTAAAAACCACATTGTATACAGTATTTACACAAATATGCATGAATGCTAAAATGCATGAATTAATGTTATTTACACGCATTTGCTAGGGTTTTTGAGGCCAAAATGATAGAATAAAGATGATGAAATGTGGATTCATCATCCCCTATACTTTACCTTTGCTAGTCCCTAGCAAACACTTATGCAATAAGTGCAGAAAGAAAAAGAAAGAAAAGAAAAAGATGAAAGATGGAATAAGTTTAATTATCAAACTTGTCTTCACAAAATCAAAGTTTGGAGCTTAAGTCGGACCTTTGGAATTTTAGTGCGGGCGGAACCTTAATGAGAACCAGACTTGAAATCCAACAGCCTTTGAGACTCCCAAAACTCTGCTCAAGTATCCTCAATATCCAGGTTAGAAATATTTCAAATCATACGCAAACCCTTACGACTATGAATCTAACTCGTACAGTGTAAGTGATAGTGGCTCTTCCCAACTGAAATGTCAAAGAGATTGACTTCTCCAATATGACAACCCGATGATTCTCCAATACAACAACTCATTCCTCAAGGAGCAGGGTATTCCCTTCTAAGTACAAGTGGCAACCAGCTCAAGACGAGGAGGTGAAGAGAAGAATGGACGGTAGCCAGTGTAGTTACCTATCCTAGGATGCAAGACCAGTGTAGTCAAGTCATCCAGCTACAGGCTCACATATTTGAATTTGATGCTCAAGCTTGCTTATTGACTTTACACATATGTACACTCCGGCAGGCATTTTTTATTTTTGTACAGGCCTGTCCACTTTTTTTTTGGAGTTTTTGATTTTTGCTTTTTTGAATACTATATACAACAACATTTACATAGGGAGTTTTTCCTCTTAAGCCAGTAGACTATCCCTCTTTTGAAGCTTTATCTCAACCCACGATCTCCTATCCTTGAAACTCATCATCACTAGACGGTTAGGGCACACTTTCCTCCCTAGAGGAGGACAAGTGTTTCCACCTGTGTGCGTCTCATACCGGCAAATCCAACCCCCTCACCACTCCAACTGAGTTGAGCCAAGTGAAAGGTGCAGGTGTCCAAGTTAGGTCATTATCAACAAGAGTCGTGCGTGTGCTCCGAAATACTCTACTTAGGCAGTCAAGAATCCATTGAACCAAGTCCCGTGATCCTCAAAGAATTAAGTCAACTAGACCTGAAGTACCTCAATTCCAGTTCCTATAAGGTTCCTGTTAATTAGGTAGTTTTAAGATCCAACCAAGCTCCAATCTTCGGACTTTACTTAGACTCGTTCAACTATCAAACTCAATCCGAAAAATGCTCATGCTATGCAGAAAATATTTTTGTGATGCAATTTTCAATGATTTTGAACTTTTTATTGATTTTTGAAAAGATGATGCATATGCATTTTTTAGATTTTTCAAAAGATTTTTCAAATGTTTTTGGATTTTAATTTGCTAATAATTTTTCAAACATTTTATTTTATTTCATATAAAGAAAATAATTTTACAAACCAAAATGGTTTTACAAAGGTTGAAAACATGTAACAAAATGTTTTCAAAATAGTTTTCGAAAGGTTTTCACAAAGATTTTCAACTATTTTTCAACATTTTGCAAAAAACATTTTCACCTGATTTATTAATCAGTATTTACAGAAAGAATTTGAGGAATAATCACATTTTTTTATTAAGGTTTTTAATGAATTTTATAAGTATAAATAGCCATATTTATTAAGAAAAATACGAAAGTACGAGTTATGCCTAAAGTATATACGTAGTATAGACGACCCCCCTATACTTAGCTTGAGCTATGTCCTCATAGATCGGAGAGAAAAGAGAAGACATAACTCGTACTGAGTATAGATAAGTCTAAAGAATAAAGGGATGAGAGATGAATGAATAAACCAATGAGAAGTTGACCGTCCCCCCTATACTTTGGATCAAATAATCCTAAGTATAACAGACTGTACACAACGCAGGGAGGGTCAAGGGTGGGAATGAACAGATCGTACTCAGGTTGTCTCCCCCTATACTTAGGGTAAAATATCCCTAAGTATAGACACGAAGAGGAGACAATGGAGAGGATCAAGAGAATGAAAACTCGGGGTGCGCACCCCCCTATACTTAGGACAAAGTACGTCCTAAGTATAGAAGACTGTCTACAAGGGGCGACACCTTTTGATAGATAAAGAGAATAGACAAGGAAAAGAAGAAAAGAAGAAAAGAGATGAAAGTGGATATGAACAACTCGGGATGCGCCTCCCCCCTATACTTAGGACAAAGTACATCCTAAGTGTAGTAGTGATGAAAGGGACGGCATCATGTCGGTAGAATAAGATAAAAGAGAAGGAAAAGAAGAAAAGAAGAAAAGTCATTCAAAAATGTTTTGCTTTGCTTGGCCTTCCTTTGCCTCTTTGGAGATATCCGGCTCATCCTTGTATATTACTTGAATCGAGTCAACGACAACCATGAATGTATCATATTCGAGGTATGGCTTCAGAAGCTGTCCATTGACTACAAATGGCTGTGCGTCAGCTGACAAATTGGAAATCAATACACTTCCGTTGTCACGCACCTGTCTAACCATAAATAGCCCAGTCCATTTACTCTTCAATTTGCCTGGAAAGATCTTTAATTTCACATCAAACAACCATACCTTCTGACCTGGATTGAAGGACTTGCGGCGGATATGCTTGTCATGCCATGTTTTGACCTTCTCCTTGTACATTAGGCTGTTGTCATATGCATAATCTCTGAATTCCAATAATCTGTTTAGATCCAATTTTCTGTCCTTTCCTGCTTGCTTGGAGTCCAAATTACAGATGTTAATGGTCCATAAAGATTTGTGAATTAGTTCAATGGGCAGCCGACATGGCTTGCCATACACAAGGCGGTAGGGAGACATTCCTAAGGGTGACTTGTACGTTGTTCTATAAGCCCAAAGAACAGAATCAAGCAGTTGAGACCAGTTCTTGCGATCCGGACGCACAAGCTTCTGTAGAATTGTCTTGATCTCCCTGTTTGAACATTCAACCAAGCCATTGGACTGCGGGTGGTAGGGTAAAGCAACACGATGTTCAATGCAGAATTACTGAGTCAGCTTCTTCACCTCTCTGTTTATGAAATGACTACCCCTGTCGGATATGAGAATCTTGGGAATCCCGAACCGTGCTATGATGTGATCTCTCAAGAATCGATAGACAATCCTACTGTCGGCGGTTCGGGCGGGAATAACCTCCACCCAGCGACTTACATAGTCAACAGCAAGCAGAATATATTCATGGCCCTAACTGTTGGGAAATGGGCCCATAAAGTCGATGCCCCATGCGTCGAAGACGTCTGATATCTGAATGTATTTCAGAGGCATCATGTCTCTCATTCCTATGGTTCCGCCCATCTTCTGGCAGTCAGTGCAGCGTTTGACATAATCATCTGCATCTTTAAATAGTGAAGGTCACCAGAGGCCACTCTGAAGAACTTTTGCTGCCGTTCGTTTACCTGAATGATGTCCTCCAGAATCTTGGTCATGACATAGAGCGAGGACACTTGGAACTTCCTCCTGAGGAATGCACCTTCTCCAGATACAATCTGCCCCCTCACGAAACAAATACGGATCCTCCCACTGGTAGAAATGGATTTTAGACAACAATCTGTCTATTTTCAACTTCAGCCAATCATGTGGGATTTTCTTGGTCACCAGATAATTCATGATGTCTGCATACCAAGGAAGCAAGGTGACTGAAGGAATTGCCTCATCTGGAAAGGTCTCTGTGATCGGCTGCAGGTTCAGCTCAGGAGATTCCGGCTTAGGGAGCCTCGATAGATGATCGGCCGCCACATTCTTTACCCCAGGTTTATCTTTAATTTCCAAGTCAAATTCCTGGAGGAGAAGGATCCACCGAATGAGACGTGGTTTGGCGTCCTTCTTCTGCTGTAAGTACTGAATGGCCGAATGATCAGTGTAAATGATTATTTTGGATCCAAGGAGGTAGGATCTGAACTTTTCCAGGGCAAAAACTACCGCTAGCAGCTCCTTTTCAGTGACAGTGTAATTTCTCTGGGCTTCATCGAGCGTTCGACTAGCGTAGTGAATCGCAAATGGTACATTATCTTTTCTTTGTCCAAGTACAACACCAATGGCATAATCTGACGCATCGGTCATTATCTCGAAAGGCTAAGTCCAAATCGGTGGCTGTAAGTCCAGGGCCTGTGTGATGAGTTCTTTCAGCTGATTAAAGGCAAGGAGCATACGGTCATCTACAATGAATTCATTCTCCTTACCGAGCAACTCAGTCAACGGTCTGGCCAGTTTGCTGAAATCTTTGATGAATCATCAGTAAAAACCGACATGGCCCAAGAATGACCTGACTTGTTTAATGGTTGTAGGTGGCTCAAGTTTGGAAATCACATCCACCTTAGCTGGGTCAACTTCCATAACACGTTTAGAAACAACGTGACCCAGCACGATTCCTTCGGTCACCATGAAGTTGCTCTTCTCCCATGAGAGCACAAGATTGACTTCGCAGCACCTCCGTAAGACTCGGTCTAAATAATCCAGACGTTGATCGAATGAATCCCCGTAGACTGAGAAATCGTCCATAAAGACCTCGAGAAAGTTGCCCACCATATCGGCAAAAACTGCAAGCATACACCTATGAAATGTGGCTGGGTTGTTGCAAATCCCAAACGGCATCCGTCTGAAGGCATATGTACCAAAAGGACATGTGAACGTGGTCTTCTCTTGATCTTCAGGAGCAATAGAAACTTGATTATACCCAGAGTATCCATCCAAGAAGCAGAAATATTCCTTCGTGGCCAATCTCTCCAAGATCTGGTCGATGAAGGGTAAAGGGAAGTGGTCCTTCTTGGTAGCGAGGTTAAGTCTTCTGTAGTCCACGCACACTCGCCAAGAAGTGGGTACTCTGGTTGCGATCTCCTCTCCTTTGTCATTTTTCACAATGGTGATCCCTGATTTCTTCGGCACAACATGCAGAGGGCTCACCCATTTGCTGTCGGAGATGGGATAAATAAATCCCACATCACACCATTTCTGAATCTCTTTTATAACAACCTCCCGCAGATTAGGATTTAATCGTCTCTGAAGTTCTCGAGTGGGCTTGCAATCATCTTCCAGAAAAATGCGATGCGAGCACAGTGATGGATTGATCCCATGGAGGTCTGAAGTTCTCCAGCCTATCGCCTTGCGGTTGCGTTCAAGAACCTCCATAAGACGAGATTCTTGGTCTTCGGTCAGATGTGCATTGATAATGATCGGATACATGTTCGGTTCTCCCGCAAGGAAGGCATATTTCATGTTGGAGGGCAAGGGTTTTAACTCCGGCGTGGTCTAAGCTGCTTCAGAGGTGACCTCAACTATTAATTCAGGTGGCGATTCTTTCATCTGTTCGGCATCCACCATAATCTGTTCTGCCTCTTCTCTCAAATCTTGACAGAATGTCTCGATGATTTCCTCCTCATCACAGGATTCCTCTATTCTTTGCTCTTGGTTTTGAAGGCACATCACCTCCACGGTAGTTTCATTCAGCACATCATCGAGCTCCTCATCCTGATCGATAAGGGGAAATTCGATTGCGGTATCCACTCCCTCCTCAGGGCAGAGGAGTTCATGGATCTCATTGTCATCCAAGAAAAAGTTGGTGTCTTGAATTTATGCTAAAAAGTTGCAGTCGTCAGCATACTCAATCACCCTTGCACATGATGTAGATGTTTGTTCGACTGGTGTACCCTCAGGCAGGGTCTCCACTCTGATCGTTTCATTGCCAACGCCAAAAGTGATTTCTCCTGTCCCATAGTTTACTACTGCGTTTGATGTCCGCAGAAATGGTCTTCCAAGTATGATTGGGGTAAGGAGCAATGGAGCTGGGACGTCTATATCTAGCACCACAAAATCGGCTGGGAACTGCTTTCCCTGCATCGTAACTATCACGTCCTCCAACAGGCCCCTAGACTGCTTGACTAATTTATCTGCAAATTGCAGAATCATCTTTGTAGGCTTGAGCGGTCCTAGCCTGAATTCTGTAAGTAGCGAAGCTGACATCAAGTTGACAGAAGAACCGCTGTTGAGTAGTGTTCGTTCAAACTCCTGATTGAACATCTGACAACGCACAAGAGGTGCTCCCATATCTGACTTTTTATCCGGGAGGCTGCTGATGGCATTGACGGTGACCATTGTGAGGATATGCTTTTCGGACTTGCCACCATTACTTCTGGAGTTGTGGGGGTGCGGCCTGCGCTTGGTTGTACATGCCTCTTTCAATCCTTTCTTCACGGCTGGCATGTACTCAAGAGCTTTCATCAATGGCATGTTCAATACCAGATTCTGGATGATTTCTATGATGGCAGGATCAGACAAAGCATTTTTCAAAATTTTCATTTTTTTGTGTTTTTTCATTGCTTCTGGAAAAGGAATATTTACAAACTCTTCACCAATATCATTCAAAATATTGTCCATGTTGTTGTTTACATGTAGATGGAAAAAGGAATGGATTCATCTACAATTTGTGGACCAAAAACAACGGGTTCGGCTTCAGGAACTGGCGTTGGACTCGCTGCAGGCACAATGCTACTCTCGTCAAGAAATTGCTTTGAGGCAGGTGCAGACGTCTCCAATGCTGTCCTATCTCCACCGAGGTTGCTGCTGCCTCTTTGTGTTTTGCTATTTTCTTCATTTTTTGTGATTTTTTGACTGCTGGTGCTCCTTCAAAAATATTGCATGGCCCTGGTGTTGGCTGGACTGACGACTCTCTATCAGATGCAAGATGCTTTCCCTTCGCCATCGCTGATGACTGGAGTGTCCTACCGCTCCTGAGAGTAACAACATTAGATAAAAAACAATTTAATTCACCTGATTCGGGTTGGACACTGCCGACTACCCGCTCCTTGCATCGGAAGTTATTCGGATTGGCTTCGACCTGGGCTGGTATGACGGTCTTGGCAGCCGTCAGGTCGTCGATCTTCTGGGTCATCTCAGCCATGTTCTTCATTAATTGTTCAAGGTAGGCCAGGGTCGGATTAACCGGCATAATCTCGGAAGAATCCCCCTGCTGGGGCCTAGAATGCTGGTATGACGGCTGAGATTGCGACTAGTAACCATGAGAAACTTGGTAAGGAGGAGGGTTGGAGGGATACTGTGAGTTTTGATTATATGTAGCAGCTGGTTGCTGATGATACCCTTGTCCGCGATATCTGGACTACTGAGGACCATGCTGATAGTTCTGCCTCCATGTGTTGCTGTGAGACGGAGGCTGGTACTGATATGAGGGCTGGAAGGGTCTCCCACCCTGCTGTTGTTGGTGATAGCCATCTGCGTCTGAGGCTGCGAGGGCTGCTCCGGAACCTGCACGTAATACACGTGCTGAACAAGCTGGGGCTGCGGTGTAGTCGGCTGAGGGTTCTGCTGCATTGTAGGCTCCTTCTTCTCAGCATTCGGCTCGGCAGAAGTAGACACAACGTTGCACATGTTGGCATTCAACGCTCGAACGAGCTGCTCCAGCTGATGGGAAATCAGATCGAGCTTTTCCAAGCCCTGGGTCCTCTTCTCAATGATGGATAGTTTTTCGAGATCTTGCGACCTCTTCTCAATGATATCCACCTTAGACAGGTGGCTCCCAATAATGCTCAAGTTGGATCTCTCATCCTTGTCCTCGGTGTGAGAAGCCATGTTCACTGGCTTGCTGATGGCGGTTTGCTGGACGAGGATTGAGCGGCTTCTCCTTCAGCCATTTCCTCGAAGATGTTCCATACCACGTCCTCGTCCTTGTTGTAATGGGAACCACCGCAAGCGGCATCTACAAGCTTTTGGCTCTCAAATGATAGCCCACCAAAGAAATGCTGCACGAGACTAGTCTTTGGAATTTCATGGTGGGGACACTTATCCTGGAGATCCTTGAATCTCTCCCACGCTTCATGGATAGTCTCGTGGGGCTGCTAGCAGAAACTGGAGATACGGGCACCCATCTGATTCAATCGCCCGAGAGGATAGAATTTATGGAGAAAGGCAGACTTCAACTCCTCCCAGGTCGTGACTATGTTCCCAAGGTGGTCGACCCAATATAAGGCCTTGTCTTGAAGACTGAAGGGAAAAGCGGTCATCTTGACTACCCCCAGAGGAATACCAGGGTAGTGAGCAGTGGCACAGATACGACCAAACTTCTTGAGAAATATATATGGTTCCTCAGTGGTATTCCCGTGGAATGTGGGAAGCAGGGACAAAAACTGCGGCTTCAGCTCGAAGTGGGCATGAATACGTGGAACCTGAATCCACTCAGTGATACGACCCGCCCCAGGGTTGTATGTTTCCTTCAAAATCGTCTTCGGCTGTGGTGTTTCTGCATCCATTCTTTCAAACTCAGGTCCCTCCACTAAGAGTTCATCTTCGGCACTTCCTCGATTGACATCCAGATCGTGATCATCCTCTCGTCTGTCATCTCTCTCATCAGCTCTCCGTATCAGATCATTGAGCATATCCTGGAGGCTTTTCCGACTCTTCTCCCTCTATTTTGGAACAAATAGGAATCAAAGGAAATATAAAAACGTTAGGCGCTTGTATTGAACTTACTCAAAACAAGTGATAACACAAAAAAAAATAAAAAAGGGACTGCTAAAAATACTTGACCTTAATAAAATTGATTAATTGGACTCATTGCCTTGGGGTGAGAAAAGCCCTCATTTGTTTTCATGTTGCATGGGAACATCTCCTTCCAAGTGAGGTGAGCGACGTCGTAAGGAATAGAGCCTAAAACCAGTCTGTGGCTGCCTTGTGTATCGCCTGGATTTCCGAAGTATTGGCGCTTCTATCGTACGTAGACGAGTAGGGCTTAGTCGACATTAGTGACTCTCTATTGTGTAGAGCACTGACCTTGTCCGAAGTATCGAGCATAGGCCACGCCTTCACGGGGGTGTCTGTCTCATCGTCTTGCGTCCGAGTAGGTTCTTGCACGCTCACGGGTGATTCCGTTGCGAGCGAGTTCCGAAGTATTGGTTTCGCCTATTGGCTTCCTATCTCTATTTATTTGGCTGAGTAGGGATCCAAGAAGGGTTACAAGGACCTTAAAAAGTGCAGACTACATGTTACACAGGAGGAGGACAAGTACGGGATACTTTTCTGGCAATACTCTCGCTCCTATAGGCGTAGCGCTCTAAGGACTCGTGAGAAGATAATTGCCTGAAAATCAAATCTAAAACTCACAAAGATAATTGTTTAACCTTCAAGGCTTCACGAGTCGAGTTGGTGAATCCATCGCTTTGGGTTTGATTGATTAGTCGAATTAAGGACAAGATCAAAAACATCGCGCTCTTGCGCCATTTTTGCTCTCCTTCCATTTGACCCTCGCTCATTGTGAGCCTTCTACTATTTTACATTCCTTTTATTTCTTGTTTACCTTCGTGCTCTTCATCCATCATCCTTCCCTTTTGACCTTCTCAAGATGTCGTCACACGGATGGTTTAGTCGGGACCTAGCCGACGCCCACAACGATTCCGTGTCGTCAACGTCTTCCATAAAGAGGGGTGATCTCCAAGAAGTTAGTTCGGATCTTGCGAATTTCTCCTTGGACTCCCCTATTCTCTCTTCTTTCAACACTTGCCTTTCACCAATAAATCCGCTGTTCGGGATGGACCCGCAACCTGACTTAGCTCTTCCCCTTCAAATAAACCGGGATTACTCTTGTCCCCGAATTAACCCCTTGTGGATGGAGATCGATTTCAGTCAATATCCAATGCTCCGTCCACAATATTCTGGGATTGAACTTAATTCCAGATTCATCTCAACAGCGGGTGCTCATGAAGATACTGATCAGGGTTTACTCCGTCATGCAGATTCTCGACCCGATTACGAGCCAGAAATTCAAGTTCATTCTGAGGTGGCTCCAACTGGCAGAGGAAAGGGAACGCAACCTCAGCAAGGAGAACAAGTAGATCAAGGAGAGGGGCAATACACCACGCAGAATGAAGTCAACAGTCAGTTGCTGGCATCTATCCAGGCTATCCAACAGCAACTGACCAATCAGGCCTTGGCCCAGACCGCAAGTTGGCACTAAGATGGAAATCTCATCTTAGTGCCTAAATGATGAATGCTAAGATAGAAGACTTACAGTGACTCCCAGCTCTCTCCATGCGGGATGAAAAATAGGAATTTTTAAACCTAATCTATATGCCGATATGCACACGGAAATCGTCCTAAGCAGGCAATTGCTAGCATGAAGAACCACAAGTCGATCACCGATCCTCAATCCAAGAGTCTGGTCTAGGCTCACCCCTCCTCTTCTTGACACATCGAGTTCAGGAGTAGCGCTTGACAGGGTGGGCTCGCGACGCGTAGGTTTGAAGACGATGAGGCGACTGTTTAAATTAAACTAAGTCCAAATCGCACTATAGGTACATGCAATGGTTATTAGGGGGTTTGGACCTAATTTACTCGATCAAGAAAGCCTGAAGACTAAGGGCTTATTCCACAAAAGAAAGGAAAAATAAATCAAAACCGGAAAATGACAGCGGTGAAAATGCATCAAAACTGCGGTGAGCCCCCAAGTGAACAAACACTTGGAAGTTGGGCCCGAGTGTCCAAAGTCAAGGGTACCTGTATTACTACAATTAAATCAAATGCCTCTCTCTCACAAAAGACTAAAAGAAACTAACTATCATCGCCCTCTCTCTCTCTCTCTCAAGTTCTCCTGCTCTCTCCTGCCGGCTAGGGTAGAATAGCCGGCTCCTCCTCCCAAGGCTACTCAGGATCCCCTAGGCGATCCTCCGCGGTCAGTGGTCCCCCGCAAGAAAACAAGAAAGGGATGTCAGACAGTTCAAAACAAATTATGCAATAGAAACAGATAATCAGAAATGGCTAAGCAGATAAAGAGACACAAGTCTACTCTACAATCCGATGCTCTCCGGCAATAGTGCCATTTGAAAAACGAGAATGCGAGAGCCGCTAAATAGTGGTCTGACAAATCAGACTCACTATCGCTGGGGCGACTACTCAAGCCTTCACGTTCGTCAACAATTAACCCACACAATTAATTAAACAATCAAGAGCAAGGATTAAAATTTATTATACCCTACTAAAATGTACAATGGCAAGCAAGTAGGGGTCGAACATAAGAAACAAGGGCATAGAGTGTAGACAAAAAGTCAAAGCCTATGCCTAATGAACTACTTAGCCAATATGAATTTTTTGTGGGTTTCTAATTTTAATTTTTTAATTTTTAATTTTATATTTTTGTATTTTGATTTTTAATTTTCTGATTTTATATTTTCTTTTTATATTTTATATTTTTCTTTTGTATTTTTATAAATAGAATATATAAACAATATAAGAAAATAAAGAAAAAGGTATTTATAAAAATAGGGAGAAATAGTCAAAAATCAAAAAATAAAATGTTTTTGATCTTTTTATATTTTTATAATGTTTTTGTGGGTTTTCTAGATTTTTTCTTAATTTTTTTGGTATTTTTAAAGTCAAAAATACTATAAACAAGGAATGAAGGTTGCTGGCCGAAATTAAAATGGGAATGAAAAATAGTAAAATTTTCCCAAATTAATTTTAGATCAAAGATAATAAAACAAAGAAAATTTGGAAATAGAGTTTGTATTTTTAGGATTTTCGTAGAATTTTTAATATTTTTAGGAAGATTTTTGGGGTTTTATAATTTTTAGGAGTTTTTGTTTGTACTTTTTAGTGATTTTTGGTATGGAGGTAAAAGACACTAAAATATGCGAAATATATTTTTTTGGGAATTTTCTGAGACGTTTTTATAATTTTTATGGGTTTTCTAATGCAAACACTAGTAAAAAGGCATGTTTTTGAATTTTGATAAATAGCAAAATGCAAGAAAAATGCAATGCAAAAATATAGCATGAATCTACAACTAAACAGGAGTTTAAGTTGATTTTTTGTGGAATTTTTGGGTATTTAGAGATGCATGCAATAATTAAAGACAACAAAAAGAAACTACAAGCCTGACAGGGGTATATATATGCAAATATTAAAAGCTACAGGCTAAGAATTGCAAATTCACCAAAAGACACGCGTAAAGCACGTGTTATGTTGTTCACATGGGTATATTTACGAATAACAAAAACCGGCAGGATAGGAGTGCAATTAACCCAAAAATATATTTAACTCACTACGTACAGGGGTATAAATGCGAATACATGTAAGTTCAGGATCAAAAGTGCAAAATACCCAAAAACCACGTGTTCAGTCACGTGAGGTGACGTGGCCGAGGACTGAAGTGCAAATATGAAAAGCTAAATTATCTAGTTGCAAATATTAATAATATTTCTGAACTACAGATAAAAGTTTTTGTACTATAAAATAAATACAAAAAGGACTTGGGTTAAGGTGCAAAATACCCAAGCCTCGCGCGCCAGCGGACGACGGGGATGATTTCACTTGACACGCGTCGACACTGGGCTGCGCGATGACGCTTCGCGTGTGCGACCGAGATTAGATCGGCCTCAAAAAATCTGACGGCTGAGGCAACGGCTGATCCAACGACAACTGAGCGGCTGGAAGAACAGAGCCGATCCGACGGCAGGGCGAGGATGACGAAGAACACCGCCTGGAGGTCACTTGGATCGTCGATTCCGGTCGACACACGACCTCCACCAGCCACGGACCGAGGGCACCGCGTCGATTGAGCTCCTCAGCCGGAGCTGAGGTGCTCGGAGGTGCTCGAACGAGGGGGGTCGCCTGGGGGCTGCTTCCCTGGACTGTCGAGGCTCGATAGAGCCTCCTCTTGGGATCTTTCCTGCAGGGTTAGAAGCGCGAAAACAAGGCGAAGCTAGAGGGGCCTTCAGTTGAAGAGATGGAGGCAGAGATGGGTCAGGCGTGGAGCTCCGGCGTACGGCGGAGATGGGAGCTCGGTGGGCTCGATCTGGGCGAGATCGAGATGAATGAGCGGGTGGTTCGTGATGATGGAGTAAAAGAGAAGGATATGGAGGTGACCGCGTGAGGTGTAGGTGCCGGAGGTGGTTGGAAATCGGAGGCGGAGCAGAGCTCCGCCGTGAGATCAAAGGATGATTCACGGTGATAGGGAGAACGAAATCTAAAACTGTTACTAATCTAGGTTATCCTAAGCTAAAGCTACAAGAAAATGGAAGAAGAAGAGAGGAAAGCTCACCGACGTGGGCTGCAGCAAGCTACAGGCGGCGCTCCAGCGAGGGGCTTGGACCACCTCGATTCGACTCCAAAGGGCTCGATCTCGGGCTCGACGTCTTCCTGCTGTCACCAGGAATGCCAAGGGCGAGGGGTTTAGGGCAATCGATGGAGGAAGAGGGATCAAACTTCGAAGGGAAGTCGGGGGGTTCTTTTTGTAGGGTTAACGAGGTGGCGTCAAAGATCGATGGAGATAGACCGAATCGTGGGTCCAATCCCCGATGTTTCACCTGGGCGTGAATCCACGTTCATCGAGGACAAAAAGATGCAGAGGCTTTGACATCAAAGGATGAAAGACGAGGCCTCGAAAAAAGGTCGAAATTGGTCAAAACTCAGATCTGACAAGGTCCAGACCTCGGTCAGAGAGTTGACCAAGGTCAACCAAGGGTGCCTTTTGGTTGGTCCACGTGGACCAACCAGAAAAATCCTTGGAAAAAATCCTTGTAAAATCCTTTAAAAATAGAAAGTGAAGTAATTAAATTTTGGTTATAAAATAAAAACTGCTTATTATTTTATGAATTATTTTATGGTAATATTTATTTATTTTTAGAGGTATATATTTACAAGTTACTATTTTAGGCCTATATAGGTATATTTACCTATATATTTTATTGTTTTATTTTTATTTTGTAATTTTTATTTATTTATTTATATTTATTATTTTATAAATTTATAAAATACTTCTATACACTTAAATATATTTTTATTTTATTTTTCTGATATGTTTTATATACTTAATAAAATATAAGTATGTATTATATAGGTGTATATACAAGCATTATACCTATGTATTATAATTATACAAGTATTTTATTTTGTGTTTTTTTGCATTTATATTCTGATTTTAATATACAAATATATTATAAATAATATTTACAAAATTATAAAAATATAAAATTATAAAAATAATGAATAAATAACATAATAACTATTTTAATCTATACATGTATACAAGTGGGGTCCAAAACTCAACTTTCAAACCGTAGCTCCGCCAAATGAGAAACCACCGCCGTTAAATAGCTTGTTTTAAATTATATATAAGTGAGTTTGATGCATTTGGAGTTTTCATTTGTGAGATACGGGTCTGGGAAGTTGGAATCCTGGATTTTTATTCAGACCATAACTTTTTATCTTTACATTATTTTTGAGTGAAATCAATTTTGTATTTTTCTTTATTTAATTATCTACAACTTTCATGTACAAAGTTTCTTTATTTGAGGTATAAAAAGTGGAACCAAAAATAGGTCCCAAACTGAATAAAGAATGAATTAAAAAGAACATGTATCTGGCCCTTATCTCCCCTACTTTATTCCTTGTCGACCTATTCATCAGGATGCCTAGGTCTCGGGGTTTCCGGTCATAAAATATTTACAATATTTTATTCTTTTTCTTTTCTTTTATTTATTCTATAATTTTGGCTTTAAAAACCACATTTATACAGTATTTACACAAATATGCATGAATGCTAAAATGCATGAATTAATATTATTTACACGCATTTGCTAGGGTTTTTGAGGCCAAAATGATAGAATAAAGATTATGAAATGTGGATTCATTAGGAAGGAAGGTGCAAATCTGGACGGAACACATATATACAAGTTAGACATTGCTGAGGTGCCTCTCAACAAGCTAGAGTTTACGCCCCATAGCTGGACACAAAGGCTAGGACAATGAAGTATCAAGATTTAGGACGACATATGTAACACGAATACTGTACTATCATTGTTGTCTCGGTGTGAGAACAACGTGATCAAAAGTGTGAATGGTGACACGTAGATAAGCAATCGGGAGGCTATTTACTACCGAGTAAATAGAAGACAAAGTCAAGTCAGGCACCTGTAGCACAAATGAGATATTCGGCTCAAGTTCAAAATGGATTGAATGTGTGGAGCCAAAAAAATGGACGTGGAGTAAGAAGGACCAGTCGTGGAATCCTCCATGTCAATCATTATCCCGAAAATATTTGGAAGGTCAAGATCAAGATACTCAATAAGATAATAGAAGTCCGACGCATGTGTTGGAGAGATATCAGGTATAGCATCGAATAACTCAAGAGTTGGCTTATCCTTGCGAGGGTCATCAAGGATAGAAGAAAGATCAAGCTCAGAAAAATCAGAAGACTCGGTCTCACGATCTGACATATCGAATCCACAACCAGGGAGTGAAACCGAGTTCAAAGAACACACCACCTACAAATAATCCTTAGGGAGGAGGGAAAAATCAAGCCAATTCAAGGGAGAGAATGAATGATCAGATTCAAATAACAGGTTCTCTCTCGGAGTCATAGAAAAGTTGTCCAATGGATCAGGAGAAGCAAGCTCATAGAAATCTAGGTCAAGATCAAAGAGATAATTGTTCTGCCAAATTGAAGAGATCTGAGCTGCATCCAAAGGACTAATGCACTCTGAAGGAAGAGATCTTGATGCTCCCACCATGATGAGGAATTAAATCAGATTGGGGGAGGGAGGGATTAAGGGGAGACCATAAAGGTTCGATCAATTATCTTGTCAATTTTAGATTAGGTGATCAAACACAAAGTTGTACAAACACGTAGGAAGGTCTGGGATTGGGGCACTAATCCTTAGTGTGTACGTGGCAAATAAAATTTGAATATATGAGGGGATTTCTCTCCCAGACAATGATATGAATTAATTACAATTAATTTTAAGGGTCTAAGTGATATTAACAGTCTCAATTTTTAATTTTTGAATTTTCACCTTTTTTGATATTTTTGAATAAAAACATGTCTAATATATTTTTTGATTTACTTTATTCATTTATCCAAAAAATAGAGGGATGAAAATGGAAAAGCCGATACACGAGAAAATATGTGACGCAAATACTAGAGAAATGGGTGCGTACCTGACGCCAGCACTCTACATGCAATATGATCCACGCATAAAAATAAAACTAAATTATATGCAAATTTATGAGAGAACCGTCCTAAGAAGTAACATCTATTTGGGAATAACCAAATTATTATTTGCCTAAGTCCAAATGATCTATAAGAACATATATTCTTTTAGGGCTTTGGACCTAATAACTACTTGACTCAACCAAATAAAATCTAAGGCTAGGGGCTTCACTCAAAGAAAAGAAAATAAAATAAAGCAAAAGAAAAAACAAATACGCGAGAATCGAAAAATAAAAGTGATAAAAACAGCGAGAAAACAACAATGTGGTCCCCGAAGTACACTAACACTTGGCAAAACAGACCCCGAATAATAGTGTCCAAGTGTCTCTAAGAAAACAGAAAAATGACAAGTGCCGAAATTATTTACAAATTAATTATAAGATTATTTTGGAGGAATAAATTCTATACTAAAAGTGTCTGCTCTTCAACAAGCTCCTGCCCTCCTCGGTGCTCTCTCTTGCCAGTCGTTGAAGAACATTTGGCCTCTGCTTCACTTAGCTGCTTCGGCTCCCCTAGGATTGCCTCCTTTACTCTATGGGCCCTCACAAGAAAAAGAAAGAAAGAAAGAATGTGTAAGAGACACGAATATAAATATATGATCAAGAGATAAATGGATTAGACACAATGAATATGAACAATGAATATGTATAGGAAAATATAAACACAGAACAATCAAGAATATTAGGTCAAATGAAAAACCTAACTAACCTCGTCGACGGTGCCATTTTGTTGGAGCGTTCTTCTCGGGGTTTTATTTGGATAAATTATGAAAAAGTGTCATCTCAACCTCGCCAAACATCAACAAAAAATATATTTTATTATTAAGCCAAAATAAATACAAAAATGTAGCAAGAGAATTTTACTATTTAATTTACCTGTATAGAAACATGATCGAACTCATGGAGACTACAAATCTCGAGGGTTATTGTAATAATTTTAAAAACTATTAAAAGAAAGAGGAAATTTAAATGAAAACTATCTTAGTTTTTTGTGAGTTTTTTATCTGTTATATTTTTATCCTTTTATTTTTTACATTTTTTATATTTTTTGATTTTTATTTTTTAGTAGTTTTTAGTTTTGCAATTATTTAATTTTTAAGAAACTAATTTCTAAAGAAAATTTATATACACAAATCAAGAAGGGTTATTTTTTGATTTTTAAAATATAATAAAAATGGTCCAAAAGGTGAAAATAAAATGTTTAATGTTTTATAATTTTTATAGTGTTTTTGATAATTTTTGTTGGATTTTCAAAGTTTTTAAGATGTTTAAAACGAATAAAAACACGAGAAAATTCAAACAATGAATAGAAATGAATATTTTGCAATTTAGAAATCTCAAATCAACACAAAAGCAACTGAATTTATTTTTCCTAAAAACTATAAGAAATTATCTAGAACAGGAAGCAAAATCACATTTTTTAGAAATTTCTACAATTTTATATGTTTTTTATATGGTTTTTAGTATTTTGTAATTTTGTTTGGTTTTAAAAATAAATAATGTGTGAAATTTGCATAGGAAATAAAATACATAAAAAAAACTATTCTAATTTTTATAATTTTTGTTACAATATTTAAATTTTTTTGAATTGTCTAATCACAAATGATGAAAAAGGTAAAGTTTTTGATTTTTTAATAATGTTAAATTAAAATAAATGCATTGAAAATTTAAACTATGAAGAGACACAAATCAGGAGTATAAAATGTTTTTTTCTAGTATTTATTGACCATAAAAACATTTATTTTAGCAAGAAAAGGGCATGCAAATAGAGTCTCAAATCACATGACTAAAATTTTATTTTATTTTTTATTTTTGCATAAAAAATAACAAGAAATAAAAAGAGGGGAGAAATGTCACAATTTACCCACATAAAGCATGTGTAGCACGTGCTGGATGCTGACGGGGACTTTATTGTAATTTTAGGAGATCTTGGGGGGTGAATTGTAATTTTCCTAAAAACATATAAATCCTAGGATTTTTATGTGGGTTCCTGTTCCGTTCTTCTCAAAATCAAAGCAAAGGGCGGCTGACGCTGCACTTTCTTCTTGCCCACTAGAAAGGGGGCACTACAGAGAGGCGATATATGGAGCAGAGCGGTGATTCTTCGTGCGAGTGTCTCCTACCGTCATCGAGGACGGCTTATCTTTGTAGGTGGCAATGACACACACCCCCAACGGTCTACCGTGGGGGTTGTGGATTGCGGACGGAGCTCTCAGCAATGAGGGGTTTCGTTTGTTTCACATGCGGAGCAAGGGTCGATGGTTGTACAAGGTCCCCAGGTTGTGTAGTGGCTGAACGGTGGTTGGCAGAGGTGCAATGGGGTTGTGATCTGGAAGGAGCTCGCAAGTAGCGATGGAGCTTCATGCTCCTGGCGGTCGGCAGATGAGGCTTCTTTACGTAGGGGTGGCTTGGAGACGGAGGGGGTGTCTGCTAGGGGGCTGCGATTGGTGGGCGACACATGCCCTTTGGTGGGTTCTTGTTGTGGAGGTGGTGATCTACGGTAGGGGCTGTGGAGGGCGGTGGTCAGGCGAAGAGCGACGGCGGTGCTGTTGCTAATTATTTTTTTAATTTTCTTTTTTTAAGTTCCTGTACCTGCAGTAAAGCAGAACACAAAAACTGACTCGAGCACGATGGCTCGGTCCATAAATAATTAAATATGAATTAGTGGGCGAGGAGGTTCCGGTGGGTCTGATGGAAGGGAACCGTGTCTTCGACCACCGTACACAGTCGGGGGTAAGAGATCGTGAGATATAAAATGAGATGCAATGAGGAATCAGAAAATATCGTGAGATAGGTAATCAAAGGTGGATCGGATCATGATGAACAATTAGGAATGATTGACTACGATTACAAGAAAAAAGTAAATGTGAAGTTACAACTAAAATTAAACCTAAAATTATCTAAGCAAAAGACGAGAAATAAAGTGGATCTCATCGTGGGAGCAGAGGAAATCCTGATGGCCTCGAAGAAGACCAACTCGCTATCATCGAATGGCTTAAAGGCTCGACACCTTTATACCACAAGATTGCTCTCGAAGATAAGGCTCCTCTCACCAAAAGATTGGTCAACTTGGAATGAGGAAGAAGGGGACAAATAATTGAAAAACGAATTTGAATTAAAAAAATGAATTAATGAAGAGGAAAAAAGAAATATGTTAATTGTGGAATTGAATTAATTATTAATGAATAATTTTCAAAATTATTAAAATAATAAAAAAATATCAAAAACTTAAAGAGCGACCTTAATTAAGGAATTAATTAAATTATATACATATGGGATATTATTTACAAAATAAATAAATTATTTTCATTACTTTATTAATTTAAATAATAAATGCTAGTTTTTATTTTTTATGGTGGTTATTTAGGGAAATTAATTATATATATAATATACATATGGTACATTATAAACAAAGTTAAATAAGGAAATTATGTTATTTTATGTTTTATATATTTTTATTTTTACTTTAGAATAATTACTAAAAAATATTTACAATTATTTAAAACATATTTTGTATATAAATAAATATGAATAAAAAATACAATAAATAAGTGGTAAAATTGCAAAAATTACTCTAGAAATCCGTCTTTCAAACCATAACTCCAAAAATTATGAAACTGCTACTATTTTAACGATAATTTAATTGATAATATGATGGAAGTGAGTTTGATTCAATTCAAGTTCATATGGAGCCAGAATTGGTCTTTTAAATATTGCTTTTGTTGCTTTTTCAGAATGTGGTTACTTTTTATTTTGTACATGATTTTATTTTGCAAGTCTTTTTATTATTTAGAAATTATTTCTATTTAGAACTTATGTTAAGAAAATTATTTAATTTTAGGTCAATTTATGCACAAATAAAATAGTGTAAGTTTTATTTTTTTGGATTTTCTAATTAAAGATCCTATCTCCCCCTACTTTATTCCTAGTCGATCAGGTCAAGTCTTGACCTTCTCTTGGGGTTCAGGTCAGCCTGTATCTATTGCATATATACAATCTTTTATTCTCTTTATTTTTCATTTATTTATTTATTTATGGTTAAAATAGTAATAAATGTACAATATTTACACACAGATGCATGTTAGTAAGAATATGGATTTAGAAATTATATACAAATGTTTTATAAGGGATTTTAAGCAAAAATAAATGAATAAGGATGATGAAATGTAGATTCATCAGGCAGGACCACAGAGCCTCTTCCTCGGGTACATCTAACCTTCAGAGGATCCTCGATGAGCTCAAACTCATCTGCAATAAGCAACTTTATTAGAGTGCAAGCATCAATCGACTTTCACGTTGGCATGATGAGTTCACCGCCCATAGGTCCTCCATCCCAACACAGGTTCAGGTCAACCCCAACAACCCCAACAACTTTAACCATGGGTAGAATCTCCAAAAGTATCTGGCATACTATTCATATTTCTTAGAATCAGATCAGGAGATTTTACAGCATGGTGTTCACCATCTTACTCCCGAGAGCAGACCTATGATCTGGCACGATGGAGTATAGTAAATCATATCGATGAGCCATACCCTATGGAGAGCTCAGACGAGAAGGATCGTCAACAGGATTACAAGGAGCACCACCTTCAGGATCACCACGGTTATTCGAATCCCCAAAAATACAAAAAAAAACTAAGAAAATACAAAAAGAAGAATAAAGCGACAACGAATACGATAGTGAGTAGTGGATCTTCAAGAGATGAAAAGACTGCCTTGGATGCATCACCGACAAATTTTCTAGCTTTGATTTATTTTCAATTCCATTTCATAGATGTCAGTCGAGTCCTATAGAGAGTAGTCCGAGTTCGAGTCATGTACAACTGAATTTTTATTCCAATAAGAACTCATATGATGATGTTTCTATTTCATATAATGAGCCCTTAATAATCCCTTTCCCTAAGATCTTTTCCAAGGAAAAGAAGATAAATATGCAAAAAAATTGATCTTGATGTTTTAGAGATGGAAAGGATGTGCAAACATAATGTAAAAGTTGAGATCCCTTTCCTCCAATTAGTGTATATGATTCCTACATTCAAGAAGTACCTAAAAGTGAGATGCACGCCTGTTAGGACCAACACGAAAAAGGACACTCAAATAGCCGAACATGTGTTGTCCATAGACACTACATGTGCGATCCATAGTGAGATTCCAATGAAGAAGAGAGATTTAGGAGCACACTTCATCACCGTTTAGATAGATGATGTATCCTTTGTGCATACTCTACTCGATAACGGTTCCTCAATCAATTTATTACAATATTCTTTCCTAGGTCATCTAGACTTAGGTCCTCTGATGAGATCGAGAGCACTCTTATAGTTTGCAGATCGATCTATTAAGAGGCCTAAGGGAATACTGAGGGACGTTATCCTTGACAACGAGGGGAAGGAGTACGAGGTGGACTTCACAGTTCAAGATATGGATTGTCCTAGAAGATGGTAAGATTTCCCTTTTATCCTTGGATGCCCATTTCTGAGGATGGTTGGAGTTATATTTGATTATACTTTGGGACATATAAGCTTTCATACACATAATGAAAGTGTAGAGTTAGAGATGCAACAAATGAAATGGCAGAGACCTGATTAGGAGAGCAGTACTGAGTATCTATTGTCGAAGGCTGAGTGCTACAAAGTTGACACAGTTGATCAATGTCAGCAACAATCAATTTGGGTTGATGAGTCTCTCTCACCGAAAGAGGACAATGTAGATGTGGTAGCTCGACAGATCCTGCAGAACTAGACCTTACCAACAGGAGAGCCTTCTGATGCATCTCCCTACGTCTTCGATGACTCAAAAGCCGACTTAGAGTTGTCATACGTGTTCCCTTTAGGTCAATCATAAGATGAGGATGACGAGTCAGATGTGGATTTTGTCGATTGTTTGGACACGTTTAGCGATCCGACTCTTGAGCGAACAAGTTGGTGGCTACTATCATAGCATATCCAACCACATCCACCACATAGCAAGATTTAGAGGCAATCGAGCTATATTTACTCGATGATCATACCATTCCTTGTGGTACCACCTCAGAAGTTACTGGTCATTAACAATGCTAGCTTGACCGGAGAACAAGAATCTCGCTTTCTAGAGATTCTTGAACATAATCATAAGGCCAGGCTAGAGCGTGTCTGATCTTTGCGGGAATAACCCTACTCTATGCTCACATCATATTTATCTAGAGGAAGGTGCTAGACTCTCTCGTGAGTTCTAACGTCGATTGAATCCAAACTTACGAGATGTAGTCAAGAAGGAGATTGAAAAATGGTTTGACACATGGTTTATATAACCCATCTCTGATTCCAAGTGGGTGGCATCACTTCATGTAGTCCCTAAGAAGGTGAGACTTCAGACACTCACCAACTCGGATGGAAATGATACTGAAACACGAGTATCCATATCGTGGCATGTTTGTGTGGATTACATATACTTGAATGCAACAATGAAAAAGTATCACTTCCCCTTACCATTCATAGACCAGACCCTTGAGAGACTAGTGGGGAAAGAATTCTTTTATTTTCTAGATGGGTACTCGGGCTACAACCATGTGGCCATCGCTCCTGAGGACTAGGTAAATACCACCATTACATGTCCATTCGATACGTACGCATTCAGGTGCATGCCCTTTGGGTTATGCAATGCACCAAGCACTTTCTAGCGGTGCATGATTACAATATTTGTCGAGATGGTAGGTGATTTCCTAGAGGTCTTCATGGATGACTTCTTGGTCCATGATGACTCATTTGATACTTCTCTATCTCATTTGGATCGAGGCCTCTAGAAGTGTAGTGAGGTGAATCTGGTGCTCTCTTAGGAGAAGAGCCATTTTATGGTTCAAGAGGGCATTGTGTTGGAGCATGTCATCTCCAAGAGGGGGAATGGAGTTTGATCCTACCAAGGTAGATGTGATATAGAAATTTCAACCACCAACCAACATCAAGCAAGTTTGGTTGTTCCTGGGCATGTCGGTTTTTATCGCAGGTTAATAATGGACTTTTCAAAGATTGCCCAACCGCTTACATAAATCTTAGGAAAAGACACAGTGTTCATTGTAGATCATAAGCATCTTGAGGCCTTAGAGCTCCTAAAGAGGAAGATCATGGATGCTTCTATCCTATAGGACCTAGATTGGTCTCTTCCCTATGATCATGACAGACGCTTCCGACTTTGTAGTTGGAGCCGTGTTAGGTCAAAGGAGAAAAGGGATTCATTGTGTTGTCCATTACACAAACAAAGTACTCAACCAGGATCAACGGAATTACACTGTCACAAAGAAGGAAATGCTTACCATAATGTTTACCTTAGACAAATTCAGGTCCCATCTTTTTGGGTCCAAGGTTACCGTGTTCACAGATCATACATATATCAAGTACCTCATGAAAAGAAGGATTCAAATGCACGTCTTTTTAGATGGATTCTATTACTCCAAGAGTTTAATTTGCAGATCAAGGATAATCTAGGAGTGAATAATGTGGTGGATGATCACCTCTCTTGCATAGAGTCACGTAGTTCCTCTGAGACTGACCCCGTCAAGGACTCCTTCCCTGATGAGTTGATATGTTTTATCGACTCTCTTCCATGGTATGCCAACATGGTGAATTTTTTAGTGTCTAGGATAGTTCTCCATGACTGGCCCAAGAGCAGCATTGACCGACTTAAGTTAGAATCTAGGAAATCTCATTGGGAGGATCCACTCCTTTTCGTCGAAGGTCTGAATTGTGTCTGGCGGAGGTGTATTCCTCAGGAGGAATACATGAGTGTCCTCATCTATTGCCATTCCTTGGAGGCAGGAGGACATCACTCTGGGAAGAGGACCACTTGGAAAGTGCTTCCGTTTAGTTTGTACTGGACGACCTTGTTCCGTGATGCATATGCATTTGTTAGGTCATGTCCAGTATGTTAGAGAATGGAGGGACCATCGGTCCCAAAGATGAAATGCCCATGCAATCGATCATTATGGTTGATGTTTTTGATGCATGGGGCATAAATTTCATGGGCCCATTCCCTAAAAACCATGACTATGAGCCTATTCTCTTGGCGGTTGATTATCTCTCTAGGTGGGTGGAAGCTATCCCTACTGGATATGCATACAACAAAATTGTCTGCAAGTTCATGAAATATCACATCATTTCATGGTTTGGGGTTCCCAAAGTCATCATCTCTGATAGGGTATCCACTTTATTAATTGGGAAATGAAAAAGCTAACAGTGGACTACAACATCTAACACCGTGTCACTAGTACATACGACCCACAATCGAATGGCATGGCTGAGGTGTCGAATAGGGAGGTGAAGGGCTTTTTGGAAATTCTAGTCCGCCCTGACAAGAAGAACTGGTCCCAGCTCTTGGAATAAGTTCTATGGGCATACTAGACTGCTTACAAGACCCTGCTTGGAACCTCCCCAATCTGTATGGTTTATGGAAAGTTATGTCATCTGCCCACTGAGCTGATACACAAATTTGAGTGGGAATTAAAGAAGGTGAAGTAAGACACACATGAAGGATAACGAAGCAGAAAGATGGACAAATGAGCTTTTAGAAATAAAAAACAAGGCACATTATAATAGTGTGATATATAAGGATAGAATCAAGCATTGACCTGATCAACATTTCATTTACAAGAATTTTGTTCTAGGGTAGAAGGTATGGTTATTCAATGTTAGGCTGAAGATTTTTCAAGCAAGTTAAAGTCCAAGTAGACAGGAACCTTCGTAGTCAGGGAAGTGTACATGAATGACAACGTAGAGATTTTAAAGCTTACAGATGATGCACACACATTCTTTGTAAATGGGCAACTGCTGAAGTATTTTGTAGTATTAGATGAGCAGTTATCCCATGTTGAAGAGATCTTATTCATGTATATCCCAGAATCCAATGATCCGCTCTTAGGGAACGCATGAATGCTCACTACTTCCACCATCTCCATGCATCTCTTTCCCTACTCCCCTGTCTCTTTGTATATTCCCCAACCCCATCGGTTCTCACATTTACTCATGTCCGATACTTAGGTTGATCAGTGCCTAAGTATAGGAGAGTCCAATGGCCATCCCATGTATGTTCATCCAATTTTTCTCTTGTCCTCGATTGCCCCATTTTTCTCTTCTTCTATACTTAGGATGACCAGAGCCTAAATATAGGGGATTGGTCGACTTTTATACCTTTTGTTCTTTTCACTCTCCTACGCTTAGCATGAGCTATGTCTTTTCCTCGCTTCTCGTGCTTTGAGGACCTAACACTCACTACATATAAGGGTGGTGTGCTTATTACATATATACTTTACCCCTAGCTCATAATTTCACGTATTTTTGTATATATTATGAAACAATTACAGGATGGGTAACATAGGTAGAAAATCTCTTTGTAAAATACTTGTATAATTCTATACTTGTATAATATGTATATTGTATACATGCTGTAAAATTTGTAAATTGTACACAATAAAGTTGTACAATCTGCAAAATCCTTGTAAATTAATACTTTTGTAAATTTGCTGTAAAATAGGAGGTATATTAAAAAACAAAAAATATAATAAAAACTTTTGTATAAAAAGAGAGGCTTCTTATTTACTCTTGCATATCATTCTTGCATAAAAAACACCATCATCTCGCATTTCATAACATTTGCATTTTTCATATCTAACATATGCAAAGTGGAAAGTTAGTAGGTTCCGAACCGAGTTATGAATGAAACCAAGTATGGACTTGATTTGACCTTAATTTACTTAATTTCAGAGGATCCTTATAGGAACTAGAGTTGAGACTTTTCAGGTTGAGCGACTTAATTTTTTGATTCCACAAGACTATGTACACATGTCATCTTGATTAGTCTAAGTAGAATATTTCATACACACACATGATTCTTTTAGACATCGACCTAACTTGGACAAGCACCTTGCATGTAACTCACCATGGATGAGGTGGTGAGGAGGCATAATCCTTTAGCATGGGGAAACAAGAGAATGGAACCATTCACAGTCATAATCAGTAGCCAATGTGTATCAACCTAATCTAGTTTCACTGATGTCTAACGATGGGATGTTGTGGGTTGTAATAAAGCTTCAAAAGAGGGATGGTTTACTACTTCAAGGAGAAAAACTCAATATGTACATGATGCACATTTGTATACATGTTAAAAAAGTAGAAAATGTCCAAAAAGTTATATGGGTAATAAGTAAATAAATAAAAATTCCCCTCAAAGAAAAATATGAATAAACAAGGCATATGTTTCAAAGTCTCATACCAAGGAAACCTGCAACTTGAGACTTGGCTACATTGGTCAAGCTCCACAGATATGTGACTACATTAGTCACATTCCGTTCTCTTCTCTACCCCTTTTTCCAGAGCCAGTTGCACTGGAACTTAGAAGGGAATACCACGCTCCTCGAGGAAAGAGTAGCTAGGCCTGAGAATTAGGATTACCTTATTAGAGGATGTCGTTCTTTGCCTTTTCTGATGTGGAGAGCTATATTTCACTTACACAGTACACGTAAAACTCATAGTCATTAGAACTTGCGTGTGAGGACTAGTTTTGATGTGATTGTTGAGGTGACCTGAATAGAGACTTGTGGAACTTAAAGGCTGTTAGGTCTTTAATCCTATTGTCAATGAGTTTATTCCAGACTAATAATATAAAGGTTGAATCAAGCTACCTTTTGACCTTCCATTCATGAACTTGGTATGGAACCCAAAATCATTTCACTTTTGCATTTCATTTTAGTTGCTCGGGGAGGAGCAAGGTTCAAGTACAGAGGGTTGATGAATATGTGATTCATCACTCTAAAAGTTGAAAATAGAGCTTTGCTCTCGAGTAATCAATCGAATTTCTCCATTTATTATGCATTTTTATCCTTCATGCACTTAGAGATAATATCTACATTTTAGCATGCATATTTGCATTTAATAAGCAGCCAAACTCCATGTAAATATCACATGTATTATACCATATTTTCCTGTATTTTTCTTTATTTTTCACTAATTAGAATTGAATAAAATCAACTCTAAATGAAAATATAAAAAAACAACAACTTGTAAAATTGACCAATAAAACCCAAACCCTAGTTTGAGACCAAGTGCCTTAAAATGTAAACATCTCTCTTATACATTATCCTATGGATCTCTCCTCCTTTTGAATTAATGTACATTCAATTACCTTCAAAACAAGGCCAAATTCAAAAGAATTGGACTTCACATGTGAAACTTGGGTTTTGGGCCCCTATTGTATATTATACATACTGACCTAATTAGACCTTATTATTCATGTATGAAAATAATCTTTTTTCATTTATTTATTTTGTATTTACTTTCTTTGATTATTGCTTTAATAAAATACACAAAAATCCAAATAAAAATTGAAGCAGATTAAAGAAAATAAATCAACCCGATTATGTATATATAGTATGTACATATGTCTCATTTATTTTATTTCTTTATTTTATTACTTATTAAGAATACAAAAAATATACTAATATGTAAATATTTATTCTAAAATTTTCGATTTTATTTTACTTTTTATATTAGTAAAAATGCCAAAAAATGCAAAAGATAAAAACACGGTATTTTATATCTTTAGAGTACCATAAAAAAATACTTTTTATACAGATAATTTCTTTTGGTTTTAGATCCTTTATGAAAGTTGTAGATCTTGTCGAGACGAACAACTTTTGTGTTGAGTACTTCTTGATTTGACCACATTTGTTATTTCTTTTTTATTTTTCTTTGGATTTAGTTTTCTGATTTTTCTGTGAGAGACACGTGGCAGCTCCTGGAGCCGCCACATGTCACCCTAATTTTGTTGTCTTTTATTTTTTTATTATTTTATTATTTAGTTATTTATCATTTGAATATTTGATTATTTTATTATATTTACTATTTATTTATTTATTATTTCTATTTTAGTTTTAATTATAATAACTTATTTTATTTATATTTTTATTACTATTTTTAATTATATTAAATATCGGATATTATCTTATATTTTTTCTATCATATGGCCGCATCTGCGTGTGCCACGATGCACATCCCCCTCCTCCTTCTGATAGTCATGTGAGCCTGAGGTGAACCATTCCTACAATAAATATTATTGTAATATTTGATTTATCAATAAAAGTTATTGATTTTTTCACTCCCTATATGACATTAAATGAATGAATGCATTATAAGGTCCCTCTGTACAATTAGGATTATGTACCATGGCCATCTTAATGATCATACAACTATTGATTCAACAATTGAATCATAGAGGCTGGTGCTTGAATGAATATCTAAGGAGTTATATTGAGGATTCATTTAGCACCATCAAATGATTGTTAAGAGATGATCTCTAGTCTGAGTAGGAGATGCAAATCCTTACTCATTAGGATGATGTCTAACCGACCTCTTGATGCATGTCCTTTACTTAGGAATAGAGATTCGGAGGTAGTAGATTAGTTAGATCAAAGAGTTGACTTAATGAGATTGAGATAACAAAAGTCCTACATCGTATACTGTCAGATATAGGCACACAACCTCTGATCGGAGATAGGTGTGTTGCTATATGTCTGAGTGTGTACATTTGGCAGACCAATAGATTGACGACCTAACCAAGGTCTATACACTTGTGAGATGGTGTGCATATGAGGGCATATGAGTAATATGATCTCTCAAAGGGATCATACATGTCCACTTGTGAACCGGAAGACATGAGCTCACTCATGAGGTATTGGGACCGATCAAATTCCATGCATGGTCGTCGTGCTTTGGAAGTATGACAAGAATTTGTAGGTATGATATATGCTTTTGGAAAGCATATGATTGATACCAACTCCCAATGACCAAGATTAAATGAAACCTTAAATATGATAGTACTAGATTGATCTATATCTTCGGGTTTATCATAGGTCTTCCGGTATGTCGGATGTACATGTATTAGGAATACCTGAGGGTGATGTGATAATAGACAATTGAATAACCATGATGCTTCCATTCCGAGAGAGTGATGAAACATGTCTTGATTTTAGTGATTCCTCTCAATAGAGAAGTAATCTAATCATAGTCCAAGTGTTGGACATTGATCAGGATGCGATTCAAATGCAATAAGAAGGTAAGATCGCGGCCTTGATTTAATCAAGCATCTATGAGAGGTCCATGAGATCTGTATTTAAGATGTGATTTCAATATCCAAGTCACTATACGTGGAATGTACAATCACCCTGTCCTTATCTCCAAGCATATACGGAGATAGCATATTATTCTGGAAAGAGCTCAAGATAATTCCATTATTGAATTATATATAAGCATTGAGAAATGGATAATTAAATATGATTCTATTATCATAAATAATATGAATTTGATTTATATTATTTGAATGCATGAGAATAATATGATTTAATTATTATGGATATGAATAATGTAGGTAGCACTATACAAATTATTCATAATATATTATAATATGATTTATAATGTATTAGAGAGAGCTTATTTTGATTTATATCTGTTTATTAATTATTGGTGTGAATTGGATTCACATTGGATAATTAATTGAAAATGTAAATCACATTTTATTTTGGGTTGTGAATTTGATTCACAATTTCCAATGGCAAGATTACAATATTCATAAAATAATTATGAATTATTTTTGTAGGATAATTTACAACAAGTGTTGTTTTAAATCATAGAGATTTCCATGGGATAATGTAATCTCAAGAGATTACATGAGATTGCATCCTTCCATAATGGGAGGGTGGACGACCCCCCAATCTCATTAGGAAAGGGTGGCCGTCCACTCTATTTTTATGGAAGGATGCAATCTCTATTCCATGATTTCATGCTTGATTGATATTATTTTAGGACTAATTTATATTGATTTTTCAATATATTTAATCTGAATTAAAGTAATTGTTGTTGTGTCTTTACAATAAAATCTTGGCCATTTAAAGAAACAAAAATCAATCTCATCCATTGATTTTGTGTAGTAAATGGATTATGATCTGTGGACTCCCAAAGTACTATATAAGAAGAGGCATCCCTTGCTCTTCAAGTTATAACAACTATTGCAACAGCAATCTCTCTCTCTCTCTCACTCATTCTCTCGCCTACTCTCTCTCTGTCTCTCTCTTTGGGTGATCGTCCATCCAAACCATAGAGAGAAGATCGCTGCCGTCGCCGGATCGTCATTGTGTTGTTGCTTCGACTGACCTAGGTTATCCATCTTCTTTGGTGCGCTTTGCTCGTGAAGAATACATTCAATCTTGTGTGATGAAATCAAGAGTTTTTTCTTGGATCAACTGCTTGGATTGCGAGAAGAATGCGATTCATCTCCATGCTGGCAAGCATCTCCTCCAACAAATCAGACTTAAGACATGATGTCTCTTCTCTTAGAGACCCGATCACAACCACACTACAAGATGTATTTCTTTATATGTTATGTGATTTAGATGAAACAATCTGAGAAGCGATCTGGGATCATGTGGTTTCATCATTTATTTTTTTTAAATTCCGTTGCACCGAGCAACTAGTGCAACTAGTCGCTCTCGATCGTATATGATGCGATTCTCACTCTTCTGCGATGCAATTAAGGATTGACCCATATCCTACAAGTGGTATTTGAGTCTTTGGTTGGAGGTTTGGGATACAATCCATAAACATAGGAAGACTTGGGATCATTAGGGTTTGTGAAAATTTTATCGCATTTCATTCACACAATCCTATTTTATGAATATTTTCAAACCTGATTAAACTTTTTAAACATGAACTTTTCGCTTGGATTATATTCCCAATTAAATAAGGAAACTGTGGGATTTGATTTTGCATGATTCAGAATCCAATTGCTCAAGTTATCATTTTATTGAACATGTATCCACTGTCTCGGGGATGGCAAATTTTGACGCAACTAAAGAGTTAGCTACTATTTTGAAATGCCTAGAAATGCATGCAAATCACTGGGTTATGCTATAAACCAAATTATCATACTTTGGAAACTTATTTTTGCATGATTTGTATTGAAATTGACTGAGATATGCTAATTTTAGTGAGGGTCACTGTTAAAAATTACATTCCTAATCAAGAACTTTGTGATTCTCATTTAATCAATTAGTGAAATTAATAATTTATTGAAATTATTGTTGACAAATGTTTTGTGAAATATTTTATAATTATTATTTCTTTAAATTACATTACTTTAACCAATAATTGATTAGATATGATCTAGATCACAAATTGGTTATATGTTCTTCTTCCAACAAATAGACTTCCTTGAGTAGAATTGGGAATTTGTTTAGCAAATTTCCTTATAATATAAATAAAAATGATTTCAATTATTATTATATGGTATAACTTCTATTGAAAAACTAATTATCATGTCAAGTACAAAGTGATCAATCGACATTATCCTAACCTGAGGTAGATATGGTTTCTAGTCGGGGAGCATTGGGGTAGCATGTTGCGACGTGAGTTGTCTGTCCCACTCCCATTGATACGGTCATGAAAATGCATAGGTAAGCGATAATTCATGGGGATCATGATGTCCTTTTCTAATTATTAAAACTCGAATAATATGGACTTTGAGATAATACCATCCTTTCAAGTAACAATCAAGTTTGTTGATTGAATTGGATTGATAATTGATTTAATGTGATTAAATGAATTATATCTAATTAAAACACTCTACTATGAATTGAAGTGTATTTCCAATTGAAGAATTAATTATATAAATGTGATTCATGATAATTAATTACAATTTAAATATGAGGTGGAGGATCACATAAGTGACATCCCTGGTCTCCTGTCAAGGCGAGGGGTTCCGTTACCAGGGATTGTGTGTAGGAGATGGATGTCTGAAGTGACTGCTCCTGCATACAAGTGCATCTGGATCGAGCTATTTGCTTCTCGAAAGAATAAGGTCGTATGTGTAGTGACCCTAATATCGGGTCCTCATATTATTGGGGCAATATTGGATTGCGCATAGCGAGTTCTAATCCTGTTGACGGTTGGTTCAAATAACGACGAGTCAAAATCACCTTAAGGGTGGTGGGCCTAAGTGTTAAAGACTGAATTGGGAAATGCAAGTTGGACTAGCAAGACGGAATGTGTTTCCACTTCTTTTTATCGAAGTTACAAGTTCTCATATTATTGGGATGTGACAAAGGTAAAGAGGATATCCCAGTTCATACTAGAGATGTAACAGTAAGTATATCTCTTGCTTTGAAAGTGATTATGGGAATGCACTTTTAAAGTTGAAAAAGCAAGCCTATTTTTTTTAAAAAAATTCCTTTATCCAAGATATGCTATTGAATATATTTTCATATGATTTAGTCTAGTGTATTCTTAATTTTAGAAAATGAAGTCAATGAACCCATTTAGCAGGCTCCTAGAGGTCAATCAGTTGATCGGACCAAATTATTCAGATTGGATCTGAAATTTGGATATTGTTCTTTCTATTGAGCGCATCTCTTATGTGATATCAAAGGAGAAGTACTTAGACCTGAAGATTGGAAGAAATTTCTTATAATGAAAAATATGATGAAGATCATAATATGGAAAGATTTTACATTATGGGTTCATTGTCCAATGTGCTTCAGAAGCAACATGTGGAAATGGACACTTGCCATGGTATCATGCTGAATCTGAAAGAAAAGTTCGGTGATGTAAACCGCATCGTTGTAAGATGTAGGAGGAGACCTCTGTCAGAGAACATGTACTCAAAATGTGTGGGTACCTTTCTAGGTTGGAAACTCTAGGAGCTAACATGGACGCAGATATATTGCCTGACTTAATTCTATTGTCGCTCCCTAAGTCTTTCAACAACTTTGTGGTCACGTACCACATGAGTAAAGTGGATTATACTAATGTTGGGCTATTGGCTGCATTAAAGTCTGTTGAAGATGTAATGAAGAAGGATGGATCCTCTGGCAGTGCAATGGTCACACAAATCGAAGGAAAGCGTCGGAAGTAAGGTTCTTAGAAGGGCCCGACCTAGAAGAGAAAGAAGAAGATTCAAGGTGCTGGCTCATCTTCTAGTGCATCCACCTTGATAGAATTGAAGAAAATGAATGTTTGTCATCACTGCAAAAAGCCGGGGTACTGGAGGCATAATTGCCTTGATTACCTGAAGTCTACCGACAAAGGTAAAGCCCCTGCAGGTATGAAATCTACATTCATCATTGAAACTAATTTTCTCGTTGGTCGAGAAGGAAGTGGGGTTGTTGATTCTGTTGCTTATATTCATGTATGTAATTTGTTGTATCTATTTCCGGAAACTAAGATTCTCAATGAAGGGGATATAGTCATCCAGATAGGATCTGATGCAAGTTTCGAAGCAGTCGCCTTCAGGATCTGCTGACTATCGTTATCTAGTGGAAGAGTTAAGTCAGATGGAATCTTATATCTATATCTAAGCTTTTTGGAAGCGGATATTCATTCCTTTTCTATAATAAACTAGTCATAAATCGTTATGATAAGCATATTTTTGATGATGTTTTGACTTCTCGTGGACTCTATGAATTGTGCATTGATGAACATGTCATGAATATTACTACCACTAATAAAAATCCTAAGAGATCCATGGAAGATAGAAATCATTCGAATATGTTTTGGCATCAAAGGTTTGGTCATTTATCTGTTGATAGGATCAACACATTGATAAAGGATGACCTTTAGATTTTCTATAGGTTCAATCTTTACCTACCTGCGGACATTGTATTCGAGGTAAAATTAGTGGGATGCATTTCCTTAACAAGGTACAAGATGGAGGGTATTCTTGACCTAATACATACCGATGTATGTGATCCCTTCAGTACTGCGACTTAAAGTGGGTATCGATATTATTTGATGTTTATTAATGACCATTCACGATACATGTTTATCTTCCTACTACATTATAAATATGAAACCTTTAAAAAGTTCAAAGAGTTCAAGGCCTTGGTGGAGAACCAAACCAATAAGAAGATTAAACAGATTCGATCTAACCAAGGTGGCGAGTACCTCTCACACGAATTCAAGGAATATCTTAAAGAGATTGGAATTGTCTCCAATCTCACTCCTCTTGTAATCCCCCCAACTAAATGATGTTGCTGAAAGATGCAACATGACCATCACCGATATGGTATGTTCAATAATGAGTAAAGCACATTTACCTCTTAGTTTATGGGGATATACAATAGAGACTGCAATATATATCCTGAACAAGATTCCTAGCAAGTCTATATCTAAGACTCCTCATGAGCTCTGGTATGGAACCGAACCTAGTGTTAATTACTTGAGGGTTTGGGGTTGCTTAGTCCATGTGAAAAACATGGATGCAAGTAAGCTCGAATCTCACTCTCGTGAGTGTTACTTCATTGGGTATGTTAAAGATGGTATTGGATACCAGCTTTATGACCATGAGACCTATAAGCTTTTCGTCTCTAGAGATGTGATAAATCTAAAGGATGACTTCCTTAAAGGTCAAAACAAAAATGAAGTAGAAGAACTCATTGAGTCCCCTAAGGATTTTGAGCTTCCTGAACCAGAAACTGAAGAGATAAATAAAGATGAAACACTTATACCTTTTCGAAGGAGTTCGAGGATGGTTGCACCACCTGAAAGGTATAGATTCAATGTGTTAGGTGAAACTGACAATGATCCTGCTTCATTTGATGAAGCACTCGTGGTTCATGACATGGATCGATGGATGCTAACAATGAAGTCAGAGATTGACTTCATGCATAAGAATGGTGTATGGACCCTAGAGGATCCACCCAAAGGGGTAAAACCCATTGGGTGTAAATGGATCTTCAAGAGAAAGAGGGGACCTGATGGGAGATAAGAGACTTTCATGGCACGACTCATGGCCAAAGGATACACACAAACAGAAGGCATAGACTACGATGAGATGTTATCTCCGGTGGCTATACTTAAGTCCAATCAGAACACTGCTAACTATAGCTGCATCACTTGACTACGACATCTGGTAGATAGACGTCAAGACAACTTTCCTCAATGGATACCTCGAGGAGGATATCTATATGGAGAAGCCACATGGCTTCATAACCGAGGAAGATAAAGTATGCAAGCTGAAGAAATCCATCTATGGGTGCAAACAAGCTTCTTGAACATCAGATTTGATAAAACCACAAAGAGATATGATTTTGTACAAAATCCCGTTGAACCTTGTATGTACAAGAAGCTTAGTGGGAGCGTCATTGTATTCATCATGCTTTATGTAGATGACATCCTTATCATTGGGAATGATACATGGATGATGACTAGTGTTAAGATTTGGCTATCCCATACCTTTGAGATGAAAGATCTTAGAGAAGCATCTTGCATCTTGTGTCTGAAGCTTTTAGAAATCGAGAAAAGAGGACATTGGGATTGTCACAACGTGGGTGCATTAAGAAAATTCTTGAACGTTTCTATATGGAAAGTTACAAAAAAGGTTTCCTCCCCTTAAGACATGGTACCCACCTATTTAAAGGGATGGCTCCTCAAAGTGTTGAGGAAAAGAAAACCATGCCTGAATGCCCCTATGCATCAACTGTAGGAAGGTTAATGTACGCCATGATGCGTACTAGGTTAGATATCTGCCATGAAGTGGGAGTGGTAAGTCGTTACCAATACTGCTATGGAGACCAGCACTGGAATGTAGTGAATAACATTTTCAAGTATATAAGACGAACGTAAGAATACATCTTGGTCTATGGAGATGGTGATCCTCAAGTCTTGGGATACACTGATTCAGACTTCTAGCCAGATATTAATGATCGAAAGTCGACATCATGGTTTGTCTTCCTGTTGAATAGTGGTGTTGTGAGATGGAGAAGCAAAAAGGAGGACACTACAACAGATTCAACAACAAAAGCCGAATATGTTGCTGCATCAGATGATACAAAGAAGGTAGTGTGGTTGCACAAGTTCATCTTGGAACATGGCATAGTTTCTTCTAATACTCCCATCATGTTACTCAGCGATAACATGGGGGCCATTGCCCAGATGAAGGAACCCAGATGGCATCAAAAGAGAAAGCATGTGGAAAGTAAATAACACATCATTCAGGAGACTCAAAAGCATGGTGACATTGTCATCACCAAGGTAACCTTTGCCGATTATATTGCTAATCCTCTTACCAAACCATTAACACAGAAGGTTTTAGACCAGCGTGTAATGAGTATGGATTTAAGGATTGTACCTAAATGGTTCTGAGGGCTAGTGGGAGATCTTAGCCATGTGAGCTCGAGGTGAACCATTCCTATAATAAATGTTATTGTACTATTTTATTTATCAATAAAAGTTATTGATTTTTCACTCCCTATCTGAGATTAAATGAATGAATGCACTACAAGATCCCTTTGTAGAATTAAGGTTTTGTACCATGGCCATCTTAATGATCATACAACTGTTGATTCAGTAATTGAATCATAGAGGCTGGTAGGGATGTCAACGGGTCGGGTTTGGGGCGGGTATCAATATTCCCAAACTCATACTTATTTATAAAATCACTACCCATACTCTCCCATTTATTAAACAATTAATTTCTATCGGGTACCCATATACCTGACGGATACCCATGTACCCAATAGGTATCCACATATTTGATATAAATAAAACTTTAAACTATCAACAAGTGTACTTAACATTTTCATACATATATTGAACATAGGAAGATCATGCAATAATGTGGTACACAAAGATGTGCAATGTGTAGGGAATGTTAAAGGTTTATATGTTTAAATATTTTGGGTTGATAATTTTTATTTATTGTAGACAAAAAAATTTATTTAAATATGAATAAATGGATAGAGAGGAGAAAATTGAATTGGATGTTTATAATGATATCTATTAGATAAGAAGTAGATTTGATAAGTTTGATTAAATGCAACACATATATCTATATCTACATTTATTATCTATTCGGCTTTGGGACATGTTCGGATTCGGGTACCCATAAGGAAATCTCAAACCCATACCCATACCCTCATGGGTAGTAATTTCAAAACCCAAACCCATCCAAAAATAAATGGCGGGTTTCAGGTCCTTAAATGGGGTGGATTTGGGTCGGGTACCCAATGGGTAAACACAGATTGACATCCCTAGAGGCTGGTGCTTGGATGAATATATAAGGAGTTAGATTGTGGACTCATTAAGCACCGTCGAATGATTGTTAAGAGATGATCTCCATCCCGAGTAGGAGATGGAAGTCTTTTCTCATTAGGCTTGATATTTGACCAACCTCTTAATGCATGTCCTCTACATGGGAATAGAGATTCGAAGGTGTCAGATTAGTTAGGTCAAATTGTTGTCTTAATGAGATTGAGATAACCATAGTCCTATTTAGTATACTATCACAATATAAGCACACATACTTTGACCAGGGACAAATATGTTGCTACATGTCTGAGTGTATACATTTGGCAGACCAATAGATTGATGGCCTAACCAATGTCTATACACCAACGAGCTGGTATGCATATAAGGTTATATGAGTAATACGATCTCTCAAAGGGATCATAAAAGTTCACTTGTGAACTGGAAGACATGAGCTCACTCATGAGGTATTGGGACCGATCAAATTCCATGCATGATTGTCGTGCTTTGGAAGCATGACCAGAATTTGTAGGTATGATATATGCTTTTGGAAAGCATATGATTGATAGCAACTCCCAATGAAAAAGATTGATAAACTGATGATGAAACCCTGAAGATGACATTATTAAATTGATCTATATCTTCAGGTTTATCATAGGTCTTCTAGTATGCAGGATGTACATGTATTAGGGATACCTTAGGGTGATGTGATCATAAACGATTGTATAACCATGACGCTTCCATTCCGAAGAAGTGATAAAACATATCTGCATTTTAGTGACTCCTCTTAGTAGAGAAGTAATCTAATCTTGGTCCAAGTGTTGGACATTGATCTGAATGAGATTCGGATGTAATAAGAAGATTAGAGTTGCAACTTGATTTAGTCAAGCATCTATGAGAAGCCTTTGAGATCTGGATTTGAGATGTGATCTCAATATCCAAGTCACTTTAGTGGAATGTGCAATCTCCATGTCCTTATCTCCAAGTATTTGCAGAGAAAGCGCATTATTCTTGAAAGAGTTAAAGAATAATTCCATTGTTTAATTATATCTAACACTGAGAAATGGATAATTAAACGTGATTCAATTATCATTAACAATGTGACTTTCATTCATATTATTTGAATGCATGGGAATGATAATACAATATAATTAAATGTGATTTAATTATTATGGATATGAATAATGTGGGTAGCACTATCACAATTATTCGTAATATATTACAAATATGATTCATAATGTATTAGAAAGAGCTTATTATTATTTATATTTGTTGATTAATTGTTGGTATGATTTGTATTCGCATTGGATAATTAATTGAAAATGTAAATCACATTTTATTTTGGGTTGTAAATTT
Source organism: Ottelia alismoides (assembly GCA_037367405.1). Taxonomy (NCBI): domain Eukaryota; kingdom Viridiplantae; phylum Streptophyta; class Magnoliopsida; order Alismatales; family Hydrocharitaceae; genus Ottelia; species Ottelia alismoides. Next base: position 1,407,239 of record JAZKJV010003691.1, on the reverse strand, counting down.
GATTCACAATTTTCAAATGGCAAGATTGCATTATTCACAAAATAATTATGAATTATTTTTGTAGAATAATTTACATCTAGTGTTGTATATCTTGGATATTTCCCTGGAATAATGTAATCTCATGAGATTACATGAGATTGCACCCTTCCATAGTGGGAGGGTGGACGGCCACCCAATCCCATTAGGAAAGGGTGGTCATCTACTCTCTTCCCGTGGAAGGATGCAATCTCCATTCCATGATCTCGTGCTTGAATGATTTAATTTTAGGATTAATTTATACGATTTTTCAATATATGTTTACTCTAAATTAAATTAATTGTTGTTGTGTTTTTACAACAAAATTTGGCCATCAAAAGAAGCACAAATCAATCTCATCCATTGATTTTGTTTAGTCCGTGGATTGTGATCCAGGGACTCTCAAAATACTATATAAGAAGAGGCACCCCTTTCTCTTCGAGTTACAACAACTATTGCAACAAAAATCCCTCTCTCTCAATCTCTTGCCTAGTCTCTCTCTCATTCTCTCTCTTTAGGTGGCTGTCCATCCAAACCCTAGAGAGAAGATCGCTCCTGTCGTCAGATCGTCGTTGTGTTGTACTTCGACTTCCCTAGGTTCTCCATCTTCTTTGGTGCGTTTCGCTCGCCAAGAAGACATTCGATCTCGTGTGATGAAATCATAAGTTCTTTTTCTTGGATCAAATGCTTGGATTGCGAGAAGAACGTGATTCATCTCCTCGCTTACAAGTATCTCCTTCGAAAAATTGGACTTGAGATAAGAGGTCTCTTCTCTTAGAGACTCAGTCACAACCATGCTCTAAGAGGTATTCCTTTATCTATTATGTTTAGATGAAATGATCCGAGAAGTGTTCTTGGATCATGTGGTTTCATCTTTTTTTTTTAAATTCCTCTGCACCGAGCAACTAGTGCGACGAGTCACTCTCAATCATATAAAATGCGATCCTCATGCTTTTGTGATGCGCTTCAGGATTCTCCCAAATCCCACACCTTCTTCTCCCATATGTACCCTCCGTAGGCATTCAGAAGTGCAACTGGCCACATCTTGTGGTGCAACCCGTTCTTCCGCCCTTCACAACCCACAACTGTTGCCCATACCACCCACTACCTCCATCTCTATCTCCTCTCATCAACGCAATCGCCCAATACTACCACACCGGCCACCTCTTCTCTCTCTCCTCTCTCTCTTTAGCCGCACTCCATCATCCCTGCCTCTGTCAGCAATTCCCTAATGCCCTACAGCTCCCTGCAGGAGCCACACCTGCATCCCTCTCTTCCATCATTCCTGCGACCATGGTCCTACCTAGGATCTAGTCCCTCTCCCGACACCGCCACACTTCTTGAATTTTCCCCAACAACTCATAAAAGAGGCTCCTCCTCCATCGTTCCTCCTCATCCACCATTCTTTGAGGAGAGGCCAAGCTCTTAGCTCTAGCATGTGACAGTTGCGGGAGGCTACATTGAGCGACGATGACCATATTCAGCCGAGGTCCGACGAAGGAAACTCTACCATAGTAGCCATTTCCATGATAGGGATGAGCATTGGGCTAGGCTAACATGGCCCAACCCGAAGTCCGACCCGTCCACGCCCAAGTTAGTATTGAGCCGGGCTTGGGAAAATCATCCAGACCTAAAATTATTTTGGTCCGATCTCGAGCTTGGGTCATCCCAGCTCGCTTATCCCAAGAGCCCAACCCTATTGATGACATGATAGAAAGCCCAAGGATCTGACCCGATTGTAGCCTAAATACTGTACCAATTCCACCCTCCCATACTCCCCTCCTCTTCTGCTAATTAGACAGAATACATTCACAATTGAGCCCACACCACACACATGAGTCATACGATGCACATTACGCACCCCTCTAGATTTCCTAACCCTAACCCCTCCAGGCTCCAACCATCCACCGTCATCACAAGCCTCACAGCTCCTCTCCTCCGCATACCCTTTAGCTACAAGCGTGCTGCTCCTGCTCCTCCTTGTGCGGCTCTGTGGGTCGCGCCTCTGCTTCCCCACCTTTTTGCTGCACTCACAGTCTAGTTTGTGGCTCCAAGGCATCTGCCTCTCTACTACGAGCCACCTCTCTACTTTGTCATCCTCTCCTTACATAGCACAATAGCATCTCTTACATGCATGATCTTATGAGATTTAGCATTCTCAAATAGTGAATATAGGCATTAGTTTCTTCTTTAAGCGAAATTCGAAAATCATGACCGAACTTTGTCTTTACATATGCATGAGATAGATGTGCTCTTCCAATCAATTTAAAAGTAAAAGCCAATGTAGAGGTGAACAAGAGATCCCTTCCACTATCTAAATATGAATGGATGCATAGAGATCCCTTTCATTATCTTAAATTTAAATGGATGGAGAGGTGAGCAAGAGACCCCTTCCAATCCCTTTAAAGGCAAAAACAAAAGTATGACATTAAAAATTGTAGGATTTATAACAAGTTATAGTATCTCTCTATACTGCAAGAGTAAAAGATATGCTGCAATATTTATAGTGCAATATTGATGTTATTGGATAAACACACATGAGCATACGAGATACAAAAGTAAATAGAGAAGGAGGTAAACATTCTCAATCTCATCTAATTTATTGAATTTTGATTGATGTTCTATGGTCTGATTTTTTTGTTATGTTTCATGTATTATATATTGAATTCTAAGAGTGTAATGTATTCTTAATTTTTTATAGATACCACTGGATTCACAATAATATCGGTCAAGTAACATCTATTTAAATGGAAATGATTTCCCAAATGTGATGGACAAAGGGAATGATAAGCATCCCACAAAAATGACAAAGACAATACAAGGCTTGGGTGTTGAAGCATGTCACTCAAATAAGTGTTGGAGATGGAAAAGAGGTTTGCAGGTACAACTATTGTAAGACACAATTAACATGTGGAACTAAGGGCATGACTAGTCACCTTGATCGTCACTTGAACCTTGTGTGCCCATACTATAGAAAAGAGCCAAAGTGCCAACATCTATTGAAAATTGCAAATCCTGAGCATGGTAGCACATTCACAACTTGGAAATTCAAACAAGAGCAAAGTAGGGATGATCTTACAAAATGGATCATTTCTAGTGAGTTCCATTCAAGGTTATAGAAAATCGCAGGTTCCGAATTTTTATAAAGTACCTCCAACCTAAGTTCAAGGTGTTTTCAAGATTCACTTAACACTTGATTTCATGAAATTTTATGAGATTGAAAAATTGTAACTAAGGGAGAGTCTAAAGAAAACTGGGAGAATTTGCATCACCATAGACATGTGGACATCAATCAAAATGTATGGTACACGTTCATTACTGCCCATTTCATTGACAGTGGATGGAAGCTGCATAGGAAAACTATTTCCTTCTACATATTATATGCATGTCATACATGAGATAATATTGCAGAGATGATTGCGAGTCACTTGAGTGAATGGAATGTTGTAAGTTTGTGTACAATAATGGTTGATAATGCCTCCATAAATAACGTTGTTGTACATAATCTTGCAGATTATTTTTTTATGAGATATTCCTTGTTGCTAGTCTTAGCATTGTGAGCCCGAGGTAGACCATTCCTACATAATTGTTATTGTAATGTTTGATATATCAATAAAGGTTATTGGTTTATTTTCGCTTACTATTTGAGATTAAATGAATGAATGAAGTATAAGGTCCCTTAGTACAATTACGATTATGTACCATGGACATCTTGATGATCATATAATTGTTGATTCAATTGTTGAATCATAGATGTTGGTGCTTGGATGAATATCGAAAGAGTTATATTGAGGACTCATCAAGTACCGTCAACTGATTGTTAAGAGATGATATCCAACATAAGTAGGATATGGTAATCCTTTCTCTTTTGGATGATATCTGACCAATCTCTTGATGAGGTCCTTCACATAGGAATAGAGATTCAGCGGTGTCAGATTAGTTAGGTCAAAAACTTGACTTAACGAGATCGAGATAACCAAGTCTCATGTTTTATACTATCATGATATAGGCATGCCGACCAGAGTGTATACATTTGGCAGACCGATAAGTTAATGTCCTAATCAAGGTCTATACACCAGCGAGTTGGTATGCATATAAGAGCATACGAGTAATACGATCTCTCAAAGGGATCATACAGATTCACTTGTGAATCGTATGACATTATCTCGCTCAAGAGGTATTAGGATCGATCAAATTCCATGCATGGTCGCCTTTCTTTGGAAGCATGATAAGAATTTGTAGATATGATATGTACTTTGGGAAAGCATATGATCGATACCAACTCCCAATGACCGAATGAGAAACTTAATGATAAAAACCCTAAAGATGAAAGTGTAAATTGATCTAGATCTTTGGGTTTATTATATCTATTCCAGTATGTAGGATGTACATGTATTAGAAATATTTGATGGTGATGCGATCACTAACGATTGTATAACCATGACGCTTCCATTCCAAGGGAATGATGAAATATGTCTAGATTTTAGTGACTCCTCTTATTAGAGAATTGATCTGATCTTAGTCCAAATGTTGGACATTGATCTGAATGAGATTTAAATGCAATGAGAAGACTAGATCAACAGCTTGATTTAATCAACCATCTATGAGAGATCCCATGGATTTGAGATGTGATCTCAATATCCAAGTCACTATATGTGGAACATACAATTGCCTTGTCATTATCTTCAGGTATTCGTGGAGAAAGCGAATTTTTTTGAAAGAGTTTAAGAATAATTCCATTGATGAATTACTTATCTGAGGATTGAGATATTGATAATAAAATATGATTTAATTATCATAAACAATGTGAATATGATTCATATTATTCAAATACATGAGAATGATGATACAAGATAATTAATTGTGATTTAGTTATCAAGGATATAAATAATATGGACTGCACTATCCATATTATTTATATATATATATTATAAATGAGTTTTATAATATATGAGAGGGTATATTGTAAATAATATCTACAAATTAATTGTTGATGTTTATTGGATTCACATTGAAAATTAATTGGAAATACAATTTACATTTTATTTTAGCTTGTGAATATGATTCACAATTATTTAATGTCATGATTGCAATATTCACTTATTTTTTGCAACAAAAGATTGTTGTAAAAAATTAAGGGATTATTTGAGATACATTAATCTCACATAAATTTCAAGGAGAACTACCTTCCATAAATGAATGATGGATGACCACCTTGACTTGTTCAAGCAGTCGTCCCCTCCATATGTGGAAGGTATGTTGCCACCTTCCTTATCCCTTGATTAATTATTGCTATTTCTCTAAATTTAATTTTATTTAAATTAATTGATGTTATATTTTTATGCAAAAAATCATGACCATTGAATGGAAACACAAATCAATCTCAACCATTGATTTTGTATTTCACATGTATTGTGATTCATGGACTCCCAAAATAATATAAAAGAAGAGGCAAACCTAGATCTTCTTTACACAACATCTCTTGCAAGTCTCTCCATCTCTCTCATTCTCATCACATGCCCCTCTCTCTCTCTCAAGTGTGGCTGTCCATACCTTGTGCTAGAGAGAATCGTAGTCATTGTGACACTGTAGTGCTGTCGGATCGACTACTTGCGGATCTCCATCTTCATCGGTGCTTCTTGCTCGTGAAGAAGATCTTAAATTTCATGCGACGAAATCAGGAATTCCAATTCTTGTATCTTAATCTTAGATTGTGAGAAGCTTGCATCTCATCAACACGCTTGCAAGTTTCTCCTTCGTCGGGTCGTACTTGAGATATGAGGTATCTTCACTTAGAGACTATGATCGCAACTACGCTTCAAGTGGTAATCCTACATCTTACTTGTGGTTAGATGAAATGATCCAAAAAGTGTTCTTGGATAATGTGATTTCATAATTTATTTTTTTTTTAAAAATTCTGTTACATCAAGGAACTAGTGAGACTAGTCTCTCTGATCTCACACGATGTGATCATCACACTTCCATAATGTGCTTAAGGATTTTCCATATCCTTCAGCTAGATGGAACTTTCTTTCATGTAAGGTGTTGGGCATATATCCTCAATCTTGTTGTGTAGGATGAATTGCTTGAGGTGAAGGACATCATCACCAAAGTTCGTCGTCTTGTGAAATATGTAAGTATTCCACAAGAAGATTTTAAGACTTCAAAGATATCTCTTAAAACGAGCATATTCCAATAACAAAGATATTGAGATTGGATGTGACCTCACGATGGAATTCCACCTATCTTATTATTGAGTGTGCTATTTTGTATCAGAAGTATTCAATCGTTTAAAATCTCGTGATTTCCAATTGGTTGATGCATTGTCTGCAAGTGAATGGAAGAAGGTTGAGATGGTCTATGGGATCTTGGCGAGTTTTTATGTCACCACGAAGTTTTTATCTGGATAGAAATATTCTACTACAAACTTATTTTTTTCTTTGATATATGAAATTGAAAGAGACTTGCAAACTCTTGTTAATCATGGTGACCCTTCCATTAGAAGTATGGGCATGAAGACGTATTCTAAGTTTGATACGTATTAGCAGGACAAGAAATCCATGATGCCATTGGCAATTGCAATTATCTTGGATCCGCGGTACAAATTTGGATTCTTGAGATTCTCATATCAAGAACTTTATCATGAGGTGGACGATATTGAGCTTGTTGAACGAGTAAGAGATGTATTTCATAGGGTCTATGCTGAATACTCCAGTAAGTACACATCATTTTTTGGTGGAGAATCTTCTACAACAAGTGGAGTTGATCAAGAGTTGGCATTCACATCAAAGACAAAAGGGAATGTGAGAAGTAAATTTCTTAAGAAGAAAAGAGAGTTTGGTTTACTCGATGTAGGAAAATCTCAGATTGATATATATCTCGAAGATTGTTGAGCAGATATAATGGAATATGACAAATTTGATATTTTGAAGTGGTGGGATGTGCAAGCAAGTATGGCATACTGTCATTCATGGCTCATGACATTCTAGACATTCTAGTTTTCACTGTTGCTTCAAGAGTGCATTTAACACGGTCGGCAGAGTTCTAGATCCCTACTGAAGTAGGCTCGTTCTGAAAATGGTGGAAGTACTAGTTTGTTTAGGAGATCGGATATCTGAAGACGACCATGCAAATTCGGATTTGGATGAACAAGAGGAAGAGGAGCAAGTAGATGGAGACTTACTAGGTTAGCCTAGTTACTATCTTTGGTAAATTAGATCTCGTTGTCTTGTATTGAACTTTAATCTTTATTTGTAGATCCAAAGACCTTTCAAGCATGACTACCATTTTAAAACCACAACTTGCAAGGATATATGTCATTTGTCCAAGGTAAATAGCTACAAAACACAAGATCTTGGAGGACTACTAATAATTAATTTTAAGATGTTCTTTTTGACAATTTTGATTTCTATTGTAGGACTTTACATGCTATTTGAAGGTTGCCTAGATGCAAGATCTTCCTTTTACTTTTCACTTTAGAGATATTTCAACTTTTTGAAAGTGTTATTTAGTACTAGTATGGTTTGGATGTTGAATTTCTTGGCTTGGTTAATATTGAACTCCTGTTGGTTTTGATGTTCATCCATTTAGATTATGTAATGTTGAACCATGCCATGTTTATTTTATCTTGCATGTCATGAAATTATTTTTAGTTTTCGGTATTACCGTTAGTCTTTACATGTAGGATCTGTATACAATTGATTATATATGTGCTGAATACTTCGATTCATCATGTTGATATCCATGCAACCGCTATGTTCCGAATTCAATTTGGTGCTTTGATAATTATCTAACTTGCTAACATTGCTTTGAGATCATATGTTTGAAAATTGTCAAAATTTATCACATTTTCAACTTGTCAGAAATTGAAAGAAGGCTGGTAAACATATTCATTGATTGAGATAGTTTAGATAATGCTAGATGGATGATTCTTTACATATAAATACATGTATATTCTTATTTTGAGTGAGCAGATTTGAGTTGTTATTACGAGATACCTTTTCTTCACTGACTGTACTATTTATTTGACATGAAAGGATCTTCTCAAGGCTAAACAAGTGGAATAACTAATAAAAAAATCAAAGAATGATGAGACAACTCTCAAGGAGATAAAATTAAATTTCTTATTCAACTTTCCCAAGTCCTAGTTCCACGAATTTCTCAGGTACAACATTTGCAAATCACATTTGATATGTTATTATTTTTGTAATATCTCAGTTGGAATATGTTCTTCACATTTGATTCCTCCTTTTATTTCTATATTAAATTTTTAATATTAAATTTTGTAAAATCATAGAGTTTTCCCACTCTTTAAATGAAAAATTTATATAAATTCAGCTTGAAAACATGTAAAAAAGTAGTATAATCTTGTTGCATGCACATTTATATGTGTCGGCCCGGCCCAAGCCCGACCCATGAAAATTGGACCGAGCTTGGGCTAGGGCCTCCAAAAATTGAAAAAACACAGGCCTTCGGCCTGACCCAGGGCCCGAAATTTTAAATGGGCCTGGGCCTTTGACCTGAAGGGCCTGGCCCAAACAGGCCCATGCTTATCCCTATTCCACGTCGTTGCTGAGCTCCGCCTTGTCGAGGCATTCAAGCGATCACTTGAGCTTTGCTTGGAGCTCTTCCCCAAGTAACATCCTTCCTCTTCCTCCTTCCTTCCCCCTTCTTCCTCTTCTATTTCGTTTTTTCTTCATATCCAAATATCTACCATAGATTCACACCTTTCTTCCCCCCTCTTACTCACCGCTTTTGTTAAACCCCAAACTAGATCCATCAGAGAACCATCATCCATAAAGCCTTGCCATCCTCCCTGATAGAGTGACCCAACAACTGATCTTTAGCTCGAAGTAGACAAACTTGCCCTCTCATACTTGCAGGTTGCAGCGATAGAGTGAAGCAAAGCATGTGGTTCAAAATAGAGTGCCCACTTGCAGACTAATCTCTACGAACATTTGTGATTACTGAGCATCTCCAACAAGAAAAAATACACATCAAGTGACCATCAATGAGCGGTTCTTCCCACCATTCGTTGCTTAGAGCAAAGCGATTGAAGAAGAAGGTAGGGGATCTTCGTATGAGCCAAGCATTAGGGTCATTAAATGCCATCAAAAGTTGGCTCGCTGCATCATCGTCGTGAGCCACATAGGGGGAGTAACTCCACTTAAGACACAATCACCTCATACCTCCATGCACAACACCTCCATGGGTTCGACTGACCCATCCATCCTCACATAGCTAGCGGGAGGCTAGGGACCTACGCCATCCCTTATCGCGCACATCTGCACGTGGGGGCGTAGATGGCTAATCATCCCAAGTACTGCTCGCCTTGAGTCCATCGTGCTTGGGAAGAAAAAAGGGGGATAAATCCCCTCACATGAAGGGAAACCCCTATTATACTTCTTGCATGCACACGCTCAAATATCCATAGATTCACTCTTCAGACATATGTAAGCACTAGGTACGTGAGCTAGATTATTCTGTGATAAAGCTCCAACCATTCTCATAATTTGCATCTTGACTGCCATCTGGAGGCATGCGCACAGCACGCCACTGCCTAAAGACATTACTTTTGATCCCTTGCGAAAAAGGGTAATTAAAGAGTAGCATTATTGCGCTGTTTTTCTGCATTCTGTTTATTTTCTTTAACTACATTTAGAACCTTGCATTCTAGTTTTGTTTTGAGTGTCATTTTCACCATTATCATTTTAAAAATTACATATTGTAGAATGCTTTATGCTATAGAATTGTGGATGATGATAATATTTTTGTGAGTTGTGATTTATTTAATAGAATTATTTAAGCATAAAATTGCATAGTTTACTTGTTGGATGAGATCATATGGGATTTTATTATTTATTGAAATAAATGTGTAGTTATTGCAACCCAAATGATACCGCAACAAAAAATATATTTTTTAGTTCTCAAGCCAAATAATTATAGAAAATTTAGCAAGAGAACTTTGCTATTTAATTTTCTTGTATAGTAAACATGATCGAACTTAGGGATGCAATAAATCCTAAGGGTTATTTTAATAATAAAAAAATAAATTAATGTAAATATCTTGGTTTTTGTAGGATAGTTGTCTTTTTATTTTTTTTCATTTTCATTTTTTTAATTTTTAGTTGTTTTTAGTTTTGCAAATTTTTAATTTTCAAGGAAATAATTTTTAAACAAGCTATATGCAAAAATATAGAATGGTTATTTTTTAGATTTTTCAAATATAACAAAAATGATTAAAAATGGCTAAATAAAATATTTTTATTTTTTGATGAATTGTTTATATTTTTGTAATTTTTCTAGAGATTTTTAGATTTCTTAGGATATTCAAAATGAATAAAAAGGGAATAATGCAAACCGTGAGCAAAATAGAATATATTTTAATTTAAATTATTTAATAAATGCGAAAATTATGACAATTATTTTTCCTAAAAACTATGATGAATTATCTACAAAGAAGAAGTGGAACCACTATGTTTAGAGTTTTCTAAAATTTTCTATAATTTTTCAGATTTTGAGAATTTTACATTTTTTATTTTTAAATAATTCATGCACAAAAATTGGATAGAAAATGAAACACATAAAAAGGAAACTAATATAATTTTTTATATTTTTTGACGTAATATTCATTTTTTATGATTTCTCAATGTACCAACAATGAAAACTGTAATGTTTTTTTATTTTTTTAATAATAACAAAATAAAATAAAATGCAATGCAAATTTTATACAATGATGATAAATACTGCTAGAATATAACCATATTTTTCACGTATTTGTTGGCCATGAGAATAGTTTATTTTAATGATAAAAATGGCATGCAAATGAAGTCTGGATAATAAGGACTGACATGTAATTATTTAAAATTTTTTCATGAATATAAAATAGGAAATAAAATGCCGGTGAACTTTTGCAATTTACTTAGTAAAATGTATGCTTTGCATGTGCTTGGCTTTTATAGGGGTTATTTTGCAGTTTCAGAAACTTCAGGGACGTCTTCGATATTTATATAAAAAACATAATACTTTTTCAATTGGGGTTTTATTCTTTTTGATCTCGTGTTTCCTAGCATATGGAAAAAGGGGTCGCCGCCCCTCCCTTCCTTCACAAGCAGGCACACCGATGGAAAGATGGTGGACGTGCACCTCTCTCCTTGGCTCATGCAAGCAACGGGGGTAGTAGGCTTTAGTCAGCTGGAGTGGGGTCGATGGCGGGGGCGAACGATGAATGGGTTTGTGTGGAGGAGTGGTCGGATGAGGGGGGATCCAACAACGGGGTCTGCGTGATAGTGAGGCAATTCTGCAGGATCTAGTGAAGGAGGCTCGACGGTGCGACAGTGCGATGAGGATGGTGGAGTTTCTTTATGGAGCACTCCAAGCAGCGGATGATCGGTGCGCTAGCGGATGATGAAGCACAGACGGGAGATCCACGCCCTTAGTGGAGGAGATGGAGCGGAGGCCAGTGATCGATTAGGGAACTACCAGGTCCTTCACGTGGGGGTGTTTGGTCCAGGGGATCAGCTGCTCACGAGCATCGAGCGTGGGAGGTGGCGGCAAGTAGGGCTTGCACAGGTGGATCTGCTCTCCAGGAGCAGGATAGGGGATGGGAGGCGGGTGTCGCTGGCAACTTTGGAGAGCGGTGCCTGCTACAGCACACAATTGTTTTATTTTTTTATTTTTTTGATAAATTCTTTTAAAAAGATAGTTTTTTCTTTTTTTATTTTTTGTAAAAAAGTAGTTGTAATTTTTTTGTATTTTTTTCTCAAAATTCTTGTGAACCTGTAACAAAATAAAGATAACTCGACTCGAGCACGACGACTCAATCAAAGAGATATAAAATAAAATAAAAAGAGAAATGTGAATGGTTTTGGATCTTGTGAAATGGGATATGGATCCGGGTTTCTGGCCACCGTGTGTGGTCGGAGGTGGGTGGTTGCATGAGGTAGAAAGGAAATGTGGAGATCACAAAGATGACGTGGAAAATCGAATCGATTCAGAAAATTTGAACAATGAACTATGAGTAAGAACTACGATCTAAGATTGAAAATTGACAATGATATTAAAATCATAAAAATTAAACTACGATTAACCTATATTAAAAATGAGAAAAAAGTGGATCTCACCGAATGGGAGCGGATAATGCCGTGATGGCCTCAACGAGGACCGAGTCACTTTCACCAGATGGCTCGGAAATTGGGCACCTCTCTACAATAAGAAAGCTCTCAAAGAACATGCTCCTCTCACCAAAAGACTGATCAAATGAGAATGGAGGAGGAGGAGCCAATTAAATAAAAAATTATAAATTTGAATTTTAAAATTTGAATGGAGAGTAAAATAAGGAAAGGAATTAGTGGTAGATAAAATTAATTACATTGTCTACATTATTTATTCATTTCTTTATTTCATCACTTTATTAAATTAATTAGTAAATATTAATTATTTTAATTTTTTGGTGTGGTTATTTAAGGAAATTGATTATATACATATATTATATACACGTGGTACTATACATATTTAAATAAGGAAATTAGCTTATTTTATGTTTTTAATTTTTACATTTTTATTTTTATTTTAAAAAATTATTAAAAATATTTACAATTATTTACAAATACTATATATAAGTATGGATAAATATATACAATAAAGAAATGGTAAAATTGCAAACTACTTACGAAAACTGTGTTTCAGATCGTAACTTCAAAAATTACGAAACCACTATCATTTTAAAGATAATTTAATTTATATTATGATGGAAGTTAGTTTTATTCAATTCGAGTTCATATAGAGCCGGAATCGGTCTTTCAATTATCACTTTATGATTTTTGCGGATGTGGTTACTTTTATTTTTTACATGATTTTATTTTGCAATTATTTTTGTTATTTAATAAACATTTTTATTTACAACTTTCGTTTACAAATTTTTAATTTGAGGCCAATTTATTGACAAATTAAATAGTGTAAGTTTTTTACAAATACAAATGAAAAGTATTTACAAAACATTTTTTGGATTTTTTGATTAAAAACCCTATCTCCCCACAATTTATTCCTGGTCGATCAATTCAAGTCTTGACCTTCTCTCAAAGTACGCGCCAGTCTGTATCTATTACATAGATACCGTCCTTTTTTCCTCACAAATAAGACATGTACACCCCATGGTGAAGTACTAGAATGAATGGATCCTTTATCTAACAGATCTTGTAATTGTACCTTTAACTCTCGTAATTTAACTGGTGCCATCCTATATGGAGGGATAGAGATAGAATGAGTATCAAATGTGAGAGAGATTTCAAATTCAATCTCCCGCTCAAGTGATAATCCAGGTAGTTCATCTGAAAATACATCAGGAAACTTGCACATTATAGGTACATCTTCTATCATTCTGTGCGACCCTGATGTAGTGGATACATACGCTAAATAGCCCTGACACCCTTGCTCTAACAACTGTTATGCCTTTAGAGTAGAGATGTATTTAACATTATCATTGGATTACTTTCTAATGAACTGCAACTCTATCGAGTTAGGAAGGTGAAAAGTTACTGTCTTCTGAAACAGTCAAGGCATGCATGATGCCTTTCTAGCCAGTCCATCCCTAGGATGAGATCAAAATCCTCCATTTCAATTAGTAATAGTGAAACATGAACTGATGTCCTACTATAAGTACTATACATTATCAAAAATTTCTCGGATTATAAATACTTGTCCTCCTAGTCCCTTGTCATATAGGACTGTTGTACTTCTACTAGTACCTTACCCAAAGTGGGCACTAACCGTTTAACAATAAATGAATGTGAAGTACCAGAATCAAACAAGGCATGTAAGGAAAAGCCATGAATAGTAACAGTACCTCGTACAACCATTCCTAAATTGTAGGCTTACTCTTCAGCGATGGCATTGAGATGGTTGTTAGGAACATGCAAGCTAGAACCCACAATACTTTGTGGTGGTGGTTGTGTAGGAGATGCTCCTTGTGAGCCACGACCTCTACCCTGTCTTCCTCCACGTATTGCTCCACTGCTCGAGATGGGTGTTATACTGTTAATTGGAGTTGTTTTAAACCCTGAACCTCTCAACTTTGGATAGCCTTTCCAGATATGGCCTTCCTGATGACAGTAATAACACGTATGTGTTCCTATCCGTGCTGAAGACCCATCCACATAGGTACTAGCTCCTGTTGTTGTGTCGTGAGGAGATACTAGAGGTCTAGAGAAACCCCCTCTTCCTGATAATTCCTGACCCAAAATTTGTGGTGCACTTATACTAGAACAAAAGGACGGCAGCGGCGGTTTCTACGGTTATAGTTCGCCTTACGTTTGGATGGTCCACCAGTAAAGTGGAAGCTTCTTCTTTGGTGGTTTTAATCCCTTTCCATCTTAATACGAGAGGTGATGTCCCTGGCTTCATCTATAGTGGTGGCTCTAAAACCTGCAAACTTGTCTCTAAGATCTCCCTGAAGCTCATTAATAAATTTGGTAAGACATTCCTGTGGTGAAGTTTCTAGAGCTAGGGAGTAACGTAGCAACTCCGTAAAGTGAATATGATAATCTCGTACATTCTTGGAACCCTGGGTCAAAGATGCCAGCTCCCTCCTCTTCAATTATTCCCAATGGGAGGGACAGAAGTGAGCTCAGAACCTTCCTTCAAAGATATCTCATGGAACATGATCTACTAATTTCTTGGAAATTGCTCTCCACCATCGTCTTGCGTAGTTTTCTAGGGAGTAACCAACAAAATGCACCCAAGTATCTACTGATGCATGTATTATTCTCAACATTCTTTTGACATCATCAAGCCATAGTTCTGCCTCAGCAGGTGTCTCTGTGACTTTGAATCGAGAAATCTTTCCCTTTCGGTAATTGTATGGTAATTTTTGGTGTCTAAGAAGGGCTTTCTCCATTGCTCCTTCAACTAGAGTAGGAGTAGACTCAGTAGAAGGATGGAAACTTGATTCTTCCTCAGAAATATGGATAGAACCTTTAATCCTAATATCCACAGGTCTAGATGCCTTAGGTCTCTCAGCTTGTGCATTGAGCATCTCCTCTAAAGCTTGCTGCTTTTGCCCCATTTCTTGCAGCATTGTCATCATAGCCATTGATTTCCTAGACACGTCTTGGTCTGCCATGATCCTAGGATGAGTCAAGGCCAAATGTTAGGTCCTATACATTTTAACATGATGTACATAAGTGATAAGGACTTGTGAATGGTGCTGTAATCACTTATTAAGATCAAAGGAATTTAAGACCACCTTTATTTCCGAATACCGCTCCTAATTTTCAATTACTAAATAAATTACTAGAGTAATCGGGCTCTGATACCAAACTGTAATGACCCCAATTCCAGCCAGTCAGATCCTCCCATATCCGGATCTGGTTACTCAGTAATAATTTATTCAGCAATCACAACTAATATTCAAAAACAGACTGCAAATAAAAGTACTCATAAAGAAGAATTTAATACTTTTCTATTCATAAAATAAAGTTTTCATGATACATTATCCCACTATAATATTTACATGTACATCAGCTGGAAAGGAAATGCACAGAAAGATTAATAACTACCTTAAAGAATAAAGCTACTGTGGCTGACTGGATGGCTAAAGTCTTTGCAATGGCTCACCGACACCTATTGGGGTTTCCATAAATCATAGGATAAAAATTAGTGAAAGTTAAGTAACGGAGAAGAGAAAACATACTAATGGTGTAATTTTTCAAACTTGATAACACAAAAAGATTCATTGTCATTAATTTAAGTCCTATTCCTTTCTATTCCATGTCAAGAATTAGTCCAGAGAATTACCTCACCACTATATTGACTCTGAAGTTATGGGCACTTCAGGATTGAAGATTACGTTGATCTGGTGAGCTTATGTCGTCATGCGTCGCCTTGACCAATCCTCCAATACTACCCCAACAATTTCCTTTTCTTTTATTAATTAAGGTCTCAAACCCTCAGCCAAAACAAAGGAGCACACAATCCTTAAGAATCTGGTTGCTAAAAACCTTAGAATAACCTTTAATCATATAACCTATCAACTTTAAATATATGTTATCATGACCCAATGATGAATCCGAAAATGTCGCTTTTAAAAAGTTGTTTTTATCGTGAAGTACGTAAAAAATATGTGTCGTGCATTGTAGGCGGCAATCGGAAACGATCAAGAAAATACCACAAACAAGTTATTCAATTTTTAATCGTGTGGTTTTATGTTTATTTTACTTGGCAAGTCCCAAGGTCGATCACAAGGAGGCAAAGGAACAACCTAGAATCAAGTCTATCAAAGTTCGTGTTCGGTTTTCGAGGTGGTTATTTTTGGATTTTTCAATGCAATAAGGGATGCACATGCAAATTCAGCCTATTTTATGGACTGAAATGTGAATTAAGTCCAAACGATGTCCGAAAAATATGAAAAACATTGTACAATACGATAAAATGAGTACACTGTAAATTTTTTGAAAATTTTGGATGTAATATGAATTTTTTATAGATTTTTTAAATGCAAACAAAATGAATTTCAATATTCAATTTTGATAAATATTAAACCTACTTATTTTCGAGAAATAAAATTATCTAAGATCTATCACTAGGTGACGGATCTCAGAAAAATCTTAACCCTCGAAAATGTGGGGTTTAATACTTATTAAAAATTAAATACTAAAATATGCAAAATGATTTTTACAGGACAAATTATGCAGGCAAATGCAAATCTTTTTGGGCACAATGTCAAGCGCAATTAATTCTACAATATGTAATTTTTCGGGGATTTTTAGAGCAATGGTTAATCAACTATGAATTTTAGAGCAAGAGATGGGCAAAATATGCAAATTTCCACAAAAAAAATTATTTATTAATTAACCACTAATCAAAAAAATACCCACAACATGTCAAAGTGTAGAGAGTCAATTAATAAACATATGCTATTTTTAGATTAATAAAATGCTGTAATAAAGAGGTCCAAAACAAGGGGGAAACACAGGGGTACGAGTGCAATGTAAATAAAATAAGTGAATAAGCAGGGGGGAACTTAAAAACAATTACCAATAACTGGGGGGTGGCGTTGCAAAATTCCCAGCAGGTCACGTGCTGCGCACGTGACCCCTGGGTCGGTTGTGGCTTAGGTGCAATTACGAGGATCTTCGGGGGTCCTTCCGCAAAATATCCACTCGGTCACGTGCCCAGCACGTGACCCGTGGGGTTGAGACCTCAGACGTTCCCCCTGCCCACGTGCCTCGCATGTGAGGTGGGGGCCTCGGGATTCGTGCCCGGTGACGAAGCGGTGGTGGAGCGGGAATGCGCCGACGTGGCGAGGGTGGCGGTGATGGAGGAGCACCGACGCAAGGCGGAGGCGAGGTTATGGCCGACACACGGCCGGCGTTGAGCTCCTGGCGTACGACGGTCGTCGGTGGCGTGGCCGACACACGACGGAGATGTTAGCTGGCTGTCGTCGGCGAAGTAGCTGGTGGTGTGGCCGACACACGGCCGTGGGGCGTCGAGGTAGCGGCTGCGTGGCGGAGTTGGTGGGCGACGGCGGTTGTCGATGAAGACCGGAGTAGATGGCTGGTGGCTTGGAGTCGGTGACGGCGAAGCGTTGTCGAAGGCGAGGCCGGCGAAGCGAATAACTCGAGGTAGAAGAAGAGAGAGATAAAGAAAGAGAGGGGGAGAGAGATAACCTGGAGGGGTCGGGCTCGACGGCGAGTGGCCGGAGCGGGGCAGCGGCTCGGGGCGGAGCTGCGACGCGGGGTTGAAACCCTCGGATCACGCCGGCGAGGGGGCTTGCTCACTGGTTGTCACTACCGGAGACGAGGGACTCGACGAAGATCGGCGGATGATTTGGGTACGGGGTGGCGGTGTGTTTTTTATAGGACGGGGAAGATGCCCGGAGATGGCAGGAGATCGGGACTGGGATCTGATGGAGCGGTACGCGATCCGCTGGGTGCGATTGGGGATTCGAACGACGACGGAGCGATTCGCGGCGAGGAGGTCGGCGAAAATCATGGGGAGGCGCTTGGAGAAGATGACGTACAGTGGCCGTCCAATCGGCCGAGATCGGACGGTCACGCGTACGCCGCGTGGCGAAACAAGGGGCTGGAGCACGGGGCACGTGCGACGCACGTATGCCTACTTTATTTATTATTATTTTATTTTATTTTTTTTATTTTTTATTTTTTTATTTTTATTTTTTATTTTATTTATTTTATTTATAAAACGAATTTAAATAAAGCCCAAAAATGGCTGACACGTGGCGGCACCAGGTGCTGCCACGTGTCAGCACTAGATAAATCCGAAGATAAATCGTTTGTAAAATCGAAAATAAATAGTAAATGACCTCGAATTAAAAAAGTTTCTTCACAAAAGCTGCTTGTCTCGATGAGATCTACAACTTTCATGAAGACATCAAAATCAAAATCGATCATTTGCAAAAAGTGGATTTTTGTGATATCCTATGTACATAGAATACCTTAATTTTGGGGTTTTGTAATTTTTATGTCATTTTAAGATCAGATAAAAATCCGAAAAAATTACGATAAAATCAACGACAAATAAAGACACTTTAATCTATTTTTTTGGATTTTTATTAATTAAGAAAAAAAATATAAAATAATAGGTCAAAAACCGCTAAAATACACAATATACAAAAGAGGCCTAAAACCCAACTTTCGCATATGAGCTCCGATTCACTTGAACTTGGTCTTGTTTTGAAGGTAATTGAATGTACATTAGTTCAAAAGTAAGTGGGATTAAATCGGACATTGAATGAGGAAGATATGTGGCTTTTAGTCCGAAAATCCTGAAATTAGGGTTTGGGTTTTTGGTCCACTTATTTGGGCTAGTTATTTTTTTGTATTTTTCATTTATTCTTGTTAGTGATGTGTACACAGTGGAGTGGTTTTGTGTTATTCGGAGTTATCATGAATGAGTTAAAAATCCAGGAAGTTAGGTTAGTTACAGGTCATTTTGGCTTGGATTTTTGGCTTGTTATTTTGTGCTGATTTTTGTGCTAAAATGCAATTCTTATGAAATCATGCATGAATGCTAATTATGCAGAATAGATGCTAAAATGCTGTTGATTTTAAGGAATTTGAGCTTAATAAATGAGATTTAGAGTGATGAATACGATATTCATCATCCCCCTATACTTAAGGCATGCTCGTCCTTGAGCATCAAAAAGAAATGCCATGAGGTGAAATGAGATTGGGTTCCACACCAAGACCATGAGCTGAAGGTGAAAATGAATCTAGACTCAACCCTTGGATTATTTGTGTGTCGGAACTTCTGTGAGACTTAGAATTTTAAAATCAACAGTCCTCAAGTTCTAAAAATCATTGCTTACAATTTCGGCTCAGAAGTCATCTTAGATCAATCCTCTTCCCAAAGCATACCCTATGAACATTGAATAACCGACTCTTGTGTGTGAAAGGTTTTAGCTCTTCCCACCCAGAATGTCGGACTACCGCGCAAACCTCCTCTCCAATAACTCGTCCTCGGGGAGTCAGGTATTTCCTTCTAAGGTCTGTCGCGCTGTGTTCACAATCGAATTGGGGGGAGAAGTTAGAAGAAAGAGAAAAGAACTGGAGGGTGGTCAATGCATTCAACTCTCCTTGTGAAGCTTGGCCAGTGTAGCCGAGTCTCCACAAGATCTGTAGGTTTCTTGAAGCTTGGACCTTTTTGGTCAGATTTTATTTGGTAGTTGCTTCTTTGTATTTGGAATTTTTGGTGGTTCTGCTTGGATCTTGATTTGCCCCTACGGATATAGAATCTTTTTGTTTCCGTACATTTTTTGGGGTCTTAGAAAAATTGTGCCCAGCCGTCCATCCCTTTTCCGAAGCTTTATTTCAACCCGTACTCCGATCTTTAGATTTCCACGCTACCAGAAAAGAAACTTACACAGTTTCCCAACATCCCATTTGAGTTGAGCTAAGTACATAGTGCGAGAGTACAAATTAATTCCTTATTCCAGAGTTGTACCCAGAATGAAGAGACCAGGTTAGACACTAAGAGTCAAACTCTGTGCAATTGTTATGTGGAACTCAAAGAATTAAGTCACAGATCTGAAGACTCTAAAATCCTATTTCTCGGTGAAGTTCCTCTGAAAATTAGGTTGATTAAGGTTAAGTCCAGACCACTCTCGGTTTCGGCTCATAACTCGGTTCAGAACCCAATGACTTTTCACAGATGCAAATGAATGTAATGCTGGATGAAGTGCAGGTGTGTGGAATGCAAACACATTTTTTTTCTTTTGATGATTTTTTTTATGCAAAAATGAATAAGAAGCCATTTTTTTTTCAAAATTTTTGGGCAAAGTCAGTGTTAGTAGCAAAACTTTTTTTTAATTAATACCCATCCCGTAAATACATATAGACTTATGCGCAAGTACGAGGTATGGCTAAAATATATACATAGTATATATACAGACCCCCCTATACTTAGCGAGTGCTGTGTCCTCAGAGCACAAGAAGCGTAATGAAGACATAGCTCGGGCTAAGCGTAAGAGAGTAAAATTATACAATGGTTCGCCCCCCCTATACTTAGACTGTGAATAGTCTAAGTATAGAAGAAGAGCGCAAAAAGAGACGGACGGGATATGTAAATGAGGAGAGTATAAACAGATGGGTGGCGGTTCCCCCTATACTTAGGCTCTGGTCAGCCTAAGTATGGAAGAAGGATGGATATGGAGTGATTGAGAGATCGGAATGTGATGAGGGAAATGGTATATACAAATGGCATCGGTCCCCCCTCCCTATACTTAGGCCTTGGCCTAAGTAGAGGAAGAAGTTGTACAAGAAGACCGATGTGTTCGGGAGGGAGGGTGGGATTGATCTGATATATCGTCAATGTCCTTGCTCTGTGTGAAGTAGATGACCTCAACTTGCACTGTATATTCTTTGGATGATTCTATGGCTTCAGTAATTGTCCATTCACTGAGAAAGGTTGTGCATCATCTTTGAGTTCTGCAATGTCCACACTTCCATTGGTATGCACATCTATGACAACATAGGGACCCGTCCATTTCGATTTCAGTTTCCCATGAAAAATCTTTAACCGAGCATTAAACAACCATACTTTCTGCCCAGGGACAAAGGTTTTATCTTGAATATGTCTATCATGCCATTTCTTGACCTTGTCCTTATAAATCACACTGTTGTCGTATGCTCGGTTTCGGATTTCAATTAGCTCATTCAGATTTAAGTCTCGACATAATTTCCTAAGGTGACAACTCCAGTTCAACTTTTTGATTGCCCATTCAGATTTGTGAATCAGTTCTGCAGGTAGATGGCATGGCTTGCCATAGATCATCCTAAAAGGTGAAGTACCGAGTGGAGTTTTATATGTTGTCCTATAGTGGTGAGTATAGTGGTGAGTATTCCCGCCTGTCACCACGTGCGGAGCTGAAGCACGGGGCACGTGCGGAGCACGTGCCTGGGAGGCACGTGCGACGCACGTGCGCCTATTTTATTTATTATTATTTTATTTTATTTTTTTTTATTTATTTATTTATTTTTTTATAAAACGAATTTAAATAAAGCCCAAAAATGGCTGACACGTGGCGGCACCAGGTGCTGCCACGTGTCAGCACCAGATAAATCAAAAGATAAATCGTTTGTAAAATCGAAAATAAATAGTAAATGACCTCGAATTAAAAAAGTTTCTTCACAAAAGTTGCTCGTCTCGATGAGATCTACAACTTTCATGAAGACATCAAAATCAAAATCGATCATTTGCAAAAAGTGGATTTTTGGGATATCCTATGGACATAGAATACCTTAATTTTGGGGTTTTGTAATTTTTATGTTATTTTTAAGATCAGATAAAAATCCGGAAAAATTACGATAAAATCAACGACAAATAAAGACACTTTAATCTAATTTTTTTGGATTTTTATTAATTAAGAAAAAATATATAAAATAATAGGTCAAAAATCGCTAAAATACACAATATACAAAAGAGGCCTAAAACCCAACTTTCGCATATGAGCTCCGATTCACTTGAACTTGGTCTTGTTTTGAAGGTAATTGAATGTACATTAGTTCAAAAGTGAGTGGGACTAAATCGGATATTGGATGAGGAAGATATGTGGCTTTTAGTCCGAAAATACTGAAATTAGGGTTTGGGTTTTTGGTCCACTTATTTGGGCTAGTTATTTTTTTGTATTTTTCATTTATTCTTGTTAGTGATGTGTACACAGTGGAGGTGGTTTTGTGTTATTCGAAGTTAGCATGAATGAGTTAAAAATCCGGGAAGTTAGGCTAGTTACAGGTCATTTTGGCTTGGATTTTTGGCTTCTTATTTTGTGCAGATTTTTGTGCTAAAATGCAATTCTTATGAAATCATGCATGAATGCTAATTATGCAGAATAGATGCTAAAATACTGTTGATTTTAAGGGATTTGAGCTTAATAAATGAGATTTAGAGTGATGAATACGAGATTCATCACCCAACCGCTACTAAACCACCCGTACCTCCACATGGCACGACTACATCTTATGTCGTTCAACCCGGATATATTGGCTCCTAGTACTAAGCATTGCAAATCATTCATTTCATGCACACTTATCATAACAAGCAACCGTGTATCACCTAGGTAGGTCAACACCAATATGGGTTCGTTCCGACAAACCTACAGGTTGCTCGCCCGACCTACTGTTATACTCCTAGTCATTCTTAATGTAAGACATGATCCAACTCAAAGCACATCAGTTCCCATGATGTAACTCCTCCTAAGCCTTAGATTTGCATAACCATAAAATAGTGAGTGTAGACTTGCACATATATTAATTTATATATTTATATGCTCATAATTATGCTCATTTTAACTTCCAAATCCTAACTTTCCAAGCCACTGCATTCATTCGATGCTTGGACCATATTTTACTTGAAATTACAAAGTAACTTTTCATATATTCTCAAAAATAGCAAATTATGGTTTTTCGTAACAAGAAGCATAATTACATAAATCTCAACGATCTCATATGAAAATCCAACAGCAAAAGGAAGGATTTCATTATCTAAACGAGATCTCTCTCACGTATGCAATGCTTTATCATGATTTTTTTCAGAAAGGATGATTTATGGCTCCTAAAATGACCGAATTTCATTTTCATATAAAAATGCTAAGATTGTGCCAAGAACGAACGAAGAACATGAAGAACACACGAAGAACACGAAGAACGCGAAGAACATATTTTCTCTTAAAATTTTGGTAGAGCTTCCCCTTATACAGAGTGATATTTGTAGGAAAATTTCGTCAGAGTTCCCCCTTATACTGGGACATATTTCTAGAAAAATCTCCGTAGAGTTTACCCTTATATCGGGACGTATTTTTAGAAAAATTTCGACAGAGTTTCTCCTAATATCGGGACATATTTATAGAAAAATTTCGATAGACTTTCCCTTATATTGAGACATTTTTAAAAGAAAAAAAAGGAAAGAGTTTCCTCTATAAAATCATCAAGAGGAAAACAACAATGAAACTAAAAGAATATAATCAAACAACAAGGGATGAAGAATCGGTAGACACCATGCGTCTTTGGTGAGTGAATGTGTGATGAATCACAAGGTTCACTGCATGCATAAGTATGGTATTACATAGATTTATCCATCAAAACAACTTTAAAAGAAGAATCGAAAGAATAGAACCATAAGCGATGGAGAATCGGTAGATACCATGCGTCTTAGGTGAGTGGAAGTGTGACGAATCACAGTGTTCACTGATGTGCATAGCCGCCCGCACCTAAGTAGGGTGTTACACAGATTTCTCCTCGAACCACAACAGAAAATGAACTGAAAAAAATAAAGATGAATCTAAAACAAAGCTATAAGAAGATGGATCGAAAATCTAGCTCAAGTTATAGCTTACTTACAAAGCACACTAAGAGAGGATCGTACCTTCCTCCTCCTCATTCTCCCGATAGTGCTTCGTTAGAGATCTTTCCCTGCCTCCCATTCCTCCTCTAGACCTCTCAAACATAGCCCTTGGGGCGGTGGTGGTAATGAAAATCGTAGAGAATGAATGGGTAGGGGGTATTTATAGGCTTTGGAAAACCGCTAACCATCGTTAGTAAACCATGGTTCAGACCTTAACCACGGTTAGCAGCACATGATTTTTGCCAGAGCTTATCCAAACTTAGGGATTAAGTTATAACTATCTAGAATATTCTAGATTCCCTAATGACGCTTAATTAGTGCCAATCGTGATTAACTCTTACTAATCATGATTTAACCTTTGAGGCTTATGCTTATTTTTTGCTAATAATTGATTAATGTTCGCTAATGGTCAGTAATGATCCTCAATCCATCATTAGTTGCTTTAGTCATGTTAAATTAGTATTAATGACAGACATTAAGAGTTAATGACACCTTAAGTCTCCCTACTTCTCTTTCTTCCGAAAATCATAACAATTTAAAATGAAGTCTGATTCATACGAAACAACTTATGTTGGTTTTTTCTTGACGAGCCAGATCTTATGATATAGGATTCGAGAGAGAGACCAAGCTCAAGGCTTTATAGCACTCCTCCATGGCATGAAATTTCCTGAAGCAATCAAAGACTTGATCTTTCATCCTCAGCACATAAACCCACACCTTCCTTGATGTATAATCAATGAAGGTCAGAAGATATTTGTTTCCTCCAAAAGATGTTGTGTCCATAGGACCACACACATCAAAGTGAATCAACTATGGAAGGTCTTCCTTCACCTTTGATCTTACCTAAAGGTGCACTCTTATTCTTTCCAACCTTACATGAATCACAATGTGATAACATGATGTCACCGTGGCATGGAATCAACTCCTTCATGCTCAAAAGTAGTAATCCCTTTTGTCTCATGTGTCTGAATAGACGATGCCAAAGATCTAACGTATCAACCTCACTAGCATGTAGGTTGTCATCCATGACCTTCAGTCGAGTATTATAGAGCGTGCATCATAGCCATCCTCTATGTTAGCCATTTGAGCTGAGGCACCCATTTCTACAATAAATGTTATTGTAATATTTGATATATCGATAAAAGTTATTAATTTATTTCGCTCCCTGACTGAGATTAAATAAATGAATGCACTATCAGGTCCCTTATTACAATTAGGATTATGTACCATGGCCATCTTAATGATCATATAACTGTTGATTCAATGATTAAATCATAGAGTCTAGTGCATGGATGAATATCTAAGGAGTTAGATCAAGGACCTACTAAGCGCCATCAAATGATTATTAAGAGATGATATCCAGCCTAAGAAAGAGATAGCAATCCTTCTCTAAAGGTTGATATCAGACAGACCTCTTGACGTAGGACCTTTCCATGGGAATACAGGTCTGGAGTTGTTAGATAAGTTAGGTCAAAGAGTTGACTTAACGAGATCGAGATAATCAAGACCTATATCATATATTATCACGATATAGGCATACATCCTATGATTGGAGACATATGTATTGCTATATGGCGAGTATGTACATTTGGCAGACCGATAGGTTGATGGCCTAATCAAGGTCTACACCCCACCAAGTTGGTGTGCATATGAGGGCATACGAGTATTAGGATCTCTCAAAGGGATCATACATTTCACTTGTGAACCAGAAGGAGAGCTCACTTACGAGATATTGGGACCAATCAAATTCCATGCATGGTTGTCTTGCTTTAGAAGTGGGATAAGAATTTGCAGGTATGATATATGATTTTGGAAAGTATATGATTGATACCAACTCAGAATGACTGAATGAGAAACTTAATAAAAAAACCCTGAAGAAGACAATATAAAATAGATCTAAAACTTCGGGTTTATTCAATATCTTCAAATATGTAGGACATACGAGTGCTATGAATACTCGAGGGTGATGTGATCATAAACGATTATATAACCATGATGCTTCCATTCCAAGGGAGTGATGAAATAGGTCTAGATTTCAGTGACTGCTCTCAATAAAGATTATCTGATCTCAGTCTAATGTTGGACATTGATCAAAATTTGATTCAGATGCAATGAGAAGATTAATATCATTGAGAGGTCCTCAATATATGGACTTGGGATACGATCTCAATATCCAAGTCACTATATGTAGAACGTACAATCACCCTGTCATTATCTCCAAGTATCTGCGGAGAAAGAGCATTATTATTAAAAGCGTTCAAGAATAATTCCATAGTTAAAATGCATATCTGAGCATTGAAAATTTGATAATTTAAAAGTATTTTAATTATCAAGAATAATGTGAATATGATTCATATTATTTTGATGCATGTGAGTGACATTACAAGGTAATTAAATGCGATTTAATTATCGTGGATGTGAATGATGTAGATATCACTATCCATATTAATCATATATATTACAAATGTGTATGTGTGTGAGAGGGAGATATAATTATAAATATTATTTACATATTAAATGTTGATGTGAATTAGATTCACATTAGACAATTAATTGAAAATACAATTTACATTTTAGTTTGCATGTGTGAGTATGATTTACAATTTCCTTATGGAATGATTGAAATTGTCACAAAATAATTTAAAATTATTTTTGCGAAATTATTTACAACATTGGTTGTTGTAAATAATTAAAGTATAATGTGAGATACACAATTTCACATTATTGGAAAAACATGCACTCCTTCCATAAGGGGAGGGTAGATGACCACCCTAGTCCTATTTCAAGGTGGTTGTCCACCCTTTATTAGAAAGGATATTGACTTCTTTCCTAATCTTTTAATAACTATTGATTTGATTAAATTAATTTATATTGATGATTATTCAATATATTTAATTTAATTTAATTAATATTTATTGTATTTTTTATAATAAAGTCATGATCATTGAAAGAAACACAAATCAGTCACAACCACTGGATTTGTGTTGTCCATGGATTGAGATCCATGGAATCCCAAAATATTATAAAATAAGAGGCAATCCTACCTCTTATTTTACAACATAGAATTCACAAGCTCTCTCTCATAATCGTACATGTCCCCGCTCTCTAAAGTATCTGTCCACTTTGTAATGTAGAGATGATCGTTGTCATCGCTACGTCGTCGTGTTGTCGCTTCGACCGCTCATGGATCTTCCTCTTCCTCGATGCTTCCAGTAAGTGAAGAAGACCTTGGATTTCGTTTAATGAAATCAGGAGATCCGTTTCTTGGATCTATATCCTAGATTACGAGAAGGACGTGTCTCATCAACGCGCTCGCAAGCATCTTCTCCACCGGGTCGGAAATGATACATGTGGTTTCTTCTTTTAGAGGCTTCGATCGTGACCACTCTTCAAGAGTTATTCTGATATCTACTTTATGGTTTAGGTGAAATGGTCCGAGAAGTGTTCTTGGATCATGTGGTTTCATCGCTTATTTTTTTTAAATTCAGCTGCCATGAGCAACTAGTGCGACTAGTCGCTCCCTATCACATATGTGTGATCTTCATGCATCTGTGATGCGCATAAGGTTATTTCCTAAACCTTCAAGTGTTATCATAGCCTTGATCGATGTCTTCAATATGATTCAAAGCACTTGGTGAAGGAGGTTTATGTTTCGGATGCACGAGACTCATTGTTTTTGCATTAGATGCAAGATCCGAACTGGTTTTTTGATAAGATAACAACCTAATGTTTGTGCATTATTTGAATGTGTTTTTTCAGTTAAAAAAATCTATTTAGATTGTCTAAATATTTCCCAAGAACAGTAACCTATTGGCACCAACAATGCATAATTAAGATTCGAAGAGTTCCCACCACAAAATTATTTTTGCATGTATTCACAGATCTGTAAGAAGATTAATTTTTATTACTGATTTACCGTAATGAAAAATGAAATAAACACTTGTATTAATTAGATAATAAAACCAAAAAATCTCTCAAATTTATTTAACATGATTCTAACTCTGTTTTCCCCAGATATTCCATGTTTAGTGGAGATGGGTCGGATGATTATCGGATCATCAAATCTCTTTGCTTAATATTTTTGTTATTCATGAAACAAAGGAAATTATGAATTTACCTTGATTAATTATGATGCCAATAATTATGAAAATAATTTATTACACGTCATTATCCATTGAATGTTTGTTTCATGAAAATCCTAGTTTATCCTACAATAGTTGCAGGACAACTTTTACGTGCTAAGCATGGTTGCTTGATATGCTTAGAAATTTTTAAGATCTCAAAAAATATTTTAAGATGCCTAATATTTCTGAGTGATTATTATATAGTATAATGCTAGCCATCAAAGTTGATCGATAGAACCACAAGTACATTGGCATTATTTTGTATTGTTCTCAATTAGAATGTTGAAGGTGTCTAGTCCGAGTATGCTAGCTTGGTTTAATAATTAGCCCCTTACGTGTCAAGGAAATTCTCCCTCCCAACATAAATCGAGTGCATTGATCGGAAATGTTTTTGAAGAAAGAATAATATGAGTAAGTCAAATTTTACTCTAATTATTAAAATACAAAATAATACATACTTGCGAGAGTGTATACTATATAGTAATACCAAGCAAACCCTAATTATTTTGTTGGTTGATTGAATTGGATTGATTGTTAATTTAATATGATTAAATTAATTAGATCCAATTAAACAGTCTATTATGAATATAGTTGTATTCCTTGAAAGGATTAATTATGTGAATATGATTCATAATAACTAATTAAACTTTGAACATGATATGGAGGATCACATAAGTGATATCCATGGTCTTCCATCAAGGCGTAGGGTTTCGTCGCCATGGATTGTATGTAGGAGACACCTTTCTGAAATGTCAGCTTCTAAATACAAATGCACATCGATCAAACTCTTTGCTTCTTGAAAGAGTAAGGTCATATGCGTAGTGATCCCAATATCAATTCCTCGTATTGCTTGGGTGATATTGGATTACGCATAGTGAGTTCTAATCATGTTGATGGTTGGTTCAATAAACGACGGGCCAACATCACCTTAGGGGTGGTAGGCCCAGGTGTTAAATACCGAATTGGGAAATTCAAGTTGAACGTGCAAAGCGGAATGTGTTCCTACTTCTTTATCCGAGTTACAGTTTATCATATTATTAACAAAGGTAAAATGGAGATCCTAGTTCTTGCTAGTGATTGATGAATCTACGTTTCATCATCTTTATTCTATCATTTTGGCCTTAAAAACCCTAGTAAATGCGTGTAAATAAGCTTAAATTAGATATTTTAGCATTCATGCATCATTGTGTAAATAGTGTATAAAATGTAGTTTTTAAAAGCCAAAATTATAGAATAAAGAAAAGAAAAGAAAAAGAATAAAATATTGTAAATATTCTATGACCCGAAACCCCGAGACCTAGGCATCTCGATGACTGGGTCGACAAGGAATAAAGTAGGGGGAGATAAGGGTCAAAATACAATGAAAATCCCCTTATTTTAATTCATTCTTTATTCATTTTGGGACCTATTTTTTCCCACTTTTTATCCACCAAATAAAGAAACATTGAACATAAAAGTTGTAAATAATTAAATATAGAAAATACAAAATTGATTTCACCTAAAAATAATACACAGATAAAAAGTTATGATCTGAATAAAAATCCAGAACCCCAACTTCGCAGACCTGTATCTCCCAAATAAAAGCTCAAAATGTGTCAATCTCACCTTTAATTGTATATAATTTAAAATAATCTATTTAATGGCGGTGGTTTTGCATTTGGCGGAGCTACGGTTTGAAAGTTGAGTTTTGGACCCCTATTGTATACTTGTACAGATTAAAATATTCATTTTATTATTTATTCATTATTTTATAATTTTATATTATTATAATTTTGTAAATGCTACTCATAATATACTTGTATATTAAAACAAGAATAAAAACTCAAATAAAACACAAAATAAAAATACTTGTATATATAATACATAGGTATAATACCTGTATACACACCTGCAAGGAATCTATTTCTATTTTATTAAGTGTACAAAATATATCAGAAAAATAAAATAAAAATATAATCAAGTGTATAAAAGTATTTTATAAATTTATAAAATAATAAAAAAATAAATTAAAAGGTATAAAATAAAAATAAAATACTTAAATATATAGATAAAGATACCTATGAAGGGTATAAAAGGAAACTTGTAATTATTAAGCTTATAAAAATAAATAAAATTCATAATAAAATAATTCATAAAATAATAAATAGTTTTTATTAAATAACCAAAAATAATAAATTCATTTACTAATTTCAAATGATTTTTTAAATAATTTTCTAGAGGTTTTTCCTGGTTGGTCCACGTGGACCAACCAGGTGGTCTGGACAGTTGACCGCGGGTCAACTGTCTGCCCCTCAGCCTGAGTGTCAGAACGAGTTTTTGTCCGCTTTCGCAAATATTTCGAGGCATATCGTTGCATCCTTTGATGATCCTTCCTTCATGACTTTTGTGGCCCAATTATCCATGATTCACGCCCTTGGTTCTCTTGGGCCAGGCGTCAACGATTCGGCGAAGATATGCCTCGTTCTTTGGAGCTGGTCGGGCAGGCAGTCAAACCTTCAAATATGCCCCCATGACTTTCCTCTCTCTTTTGATTACTCTTCCGCCACCTAAACCCACACCAAGACCCTCACCGTCGATCCTGGTGACAGCAGGAACACCTGGGGGCCTTCGGGGATCTCGGGGGGTGTTGAATCGAGCCCGATCCACTCGTCGGAAGTCACGTCGGAGCTTAGCTCCCGTGCCACCTCGGTGAGGTCCTTCTCCCCTCTTCCCCCTTTTGCTTTACTAGTTAACTAGTGTCGAAGCAGTTGGAACATTTCTTTGCATTTTCCTTGTCACAATTCATCGCCTGATCATCATCAAACCACTTCGATCTCGTCTCGGCCGACATCGAGTCTTGCCGGCTGACGTCACTTCCCCACATCGCTTCATACACCATTTATACCCTCCACGAAGTCGGGGCATTTTGCCCCCGACCTCTTCACACTTTCCTTGCAGGTCTGAAGCCCAACAAAGCGTCTTGGAGGGAATTTTGTGCCTCGCCAGAGGCACTTGGAGCCACCAGGCTCCGCCTTCGCAGCAGGAGAGCCCTGGCCTTCGCCTGAGCATTTTGAAGTCTCCAAACATCAGAGGAACCTTCCAGGGTGCTCCTGGACATCTCAGATTTGGCGGAGGACGGCGGTGAGAGACGAGCACGGCGATCAAACCTCGTTGGACCCGTATTCTTCCGTTGTTCTTACACCACAACCCAGATCCGTTGGATTAGCCCAGTTCCTCCAGACCGTGCCACCACCGTCCGATATCCACCAACGTCAGTCGTCGATGCAGCCTTGATCATCTAATCATGGCCGTTGGAGACGAACCGTCATCGCGCCACCAGGGAGCGCCACGCGTCAAGTGAAGCCATCTCTGCCGTACGCTCCCGCACAAGGATTGGGTATATTGCATCTGGACCCAAGTCCTTTTTGTATTTAGTTTATAGCGCTAGAACTTTCTTCTGCATTTAGAAATTTTTGTAATATTTAGGTTTGAGCCCCCCGAACTTTTCCTTATTGCAGTTAGTTCCCTTGTTACGCGTCACCTCACGTGCATGTGCGCGTGAGGGGACGTGCATTTTGCAAAGGGACCCCTATGGTTTTGCTTATTTCATTTTAGTCCTAAAATATTTGTTTGCAGTATAATATGTTTAGGACATTTTGCATGAAAGCCCCTGGATCCTTGTAATATTGCTGCGATACCCTTGCCAGGTCACGTGTTCATACGCGGGAGTTTAGGCGTTTTTGTAGAGAAGCCTTCACGGCTTGATCTATTTATTTTTGGTCCAGATATTTTCATTTTACGTTATAAATTTTGTGGACAGATTTCATTCGCTCCCTTGAACTTCTTGCATATTACAAAAATACCCCTGGCAGAATGATTTTTCCTTATGCTTCTAGTATTTTTTGCATGCATCTATAAATTGCAAAAAAATTCCCAAAAATAATCTTAAGTTCCTGTTACATAGTAGATTAACGGCATATTTTTATTTGGCATATTTATTGCATTTTTCTTATTTATAAAAATTCAAAAACTCTCATTTTCAGCACTGTTTATATCATAAATTCCATAAAAATTATAGAAACACATTAGAAAAATCCCAAAAAGAATATATTTTGTCTATGTTAGTTTGTTTTAACTCCAGGCCAAAAATCATAAAAAATATAAAAGAAAATTCCTTAAAAATTAGAATACACCTAAAAACTTCATAAAAATCTAAAAAATCATAGAAAAAATCTAAAAATATAAACTCAGTTTCTGTAGTTTCTCTATTTTATTGTATTTTATTTATAATTAATTTGGTAAAATTTTGTTACTGTTTTCTATTTTTCATTTCCATTTTAACTCCAGCCAGCCATTTTGTTTACTGATTTCTTGCATTTTGACTTTTAAAAATACCAAAAAAATTCTGAAAAATCCCTAAAAATCACAAAAACAGTAGAAAAACATAAAAAGACCAAAAACATTTTATTTTCTGATTTTTGAGCATTTTTACTTATTTTTAGAAATATTTTATCTTCCCTTTTCCCACTTTGTTTATATTCTATTTATTGAAAAGAAAATAAAAAAAATATAAAATATAAAAAACAAAATATAAAATCAGAAAATTGAAAATAATATATATATATATATAAAGTTAAAAAGAAAAAAATTACAAAACTAAAAACCCACAAAAAATTTCATATTAGCTAAGTAGTTCATTAGACATAGCCTTGACTTTTTGTTTGTTCACTCTACACCTTTGTTTCCTCTGTTCGACCCCTACTTGCTTGCCACTGTACATTTTTAGTAAGGAATAATAAATTTTAATCCTTGTTGTTGATTTCTTGATTAATTGTGTGGGTTAATTGTTGACGAACGTGAAGGCTTGAGTAGTTGCCCCAGCGACAGCGAGTTTGATTTGTTAGACCACTATTTAGCGACTCTCGTCTTTTCGTTTTTCAAATGGCTCCGTTGCCGGGGAGCATGGGCTTGTAGAGTAGACTTGTGTCCTTTACCTGCTTAGCCATTTTTTATTATCTGTTTTTATTGTATAATTTGTTGTGAACTATCTGACATTTCTTTATTGTTTTCTTGCGAGGGACCACTGACCAAGGAGGATAGCCTAGGGGATCCTGAGCAGCCTTGGGAGGAGGAGCCGACTATTCTACCCTAGCCGACAGGAGAGAGCAAGAGAACTTGAGAGAGAGAAAGAGAGGATAGTTAGTTTTTTTAGTCTTTTGTGAGAGAGAGACATTCGATTTAATTGTAATAATACAGGTACCCTGGACTTTGGACACTCGGGCCCAATTTCCAAGTGTTTGTTCACTTGGGGGCTCATCACAGTTTTGACGCATTTTTACCTCCTATCATTTGCCGGTTTTGTTTTATTTTTCCTTTCTTTTGTGGAATGAGCCCTTAGCTTTTAGGCTTGCTTGATCGAGTAAATTAGGTCCAAACACCCTAATAACCATTGCATGTACCTATAGTGTGTTTTGGACTTAGTTTAAATTAAACAGTCGCCTCATCATCTTCAAGCCTACGTGCCGCGAGCCCACCCTGTCAAGCGCTGCTCCGAACTCGATGTGTCGAGAAGAGGAGGGGTGAGCCTAGACCGGACTCCTGGATTGAAGATCGGTAACCGACTTGTGGTTCTTCACGCTAGCAATTGCCTGCTTAGGACGATTTCCGTGTGTATATCGGCATATAGTATAGGTTTATAAATTCCCGGTTTGCATCCCGCATGGAGAGAGCTGGGAAGCAATGTAAGTCTTCTAACTGGGCATTCATCATTTAGGCACTAAGGTGAGATTTCCATCTTAGTGTCGCCTTGCATTGCTTTGCCGATCTTCTCCCTCTGTTTTTGGATCAATAGGAATCAAAAGAAAAGACAAAAACGTTAGGCGCTTGTATTGAATTTACTCAAAACAAGTGATAACACAAAAAATTAAAAAATGGACTGCTAAAAATACTTGACCTTAATAAAATTGATTAATTGGACTCCTTGGGGTGAGCAAAGCCCTCATTTGTTTTCAGGTTGCATGGGAAAGTCTCCTTCCAAGTGAGGTGAGCGACGTCGTAAGGAATAAAGCTCAAAACCCAGTCTGTGGCTGCCTTGTGTATCACCTGGATTTCCAAAGTATTGGCGCTTCTATCGTACGTAGACGAGTAGGGCTTGGTCGACAATAGCGACTCTCTATTGTATAGAGCACTGACCCTGTCGAAGTATCGAGCATAGGCCACGCCTTCACGGGGGTGTCTGTCTCATCGTCTTGCGTCCGAGTAGGTTCTTGCACGCTCACGGGTGATTCCGTTGCGAGTGAGTTCCGAGGTATTGGTTTCGCCTATTGGCTTCCTCTCTCTATTTCTTTGGCTGAGTAGGGTTCCAGGAAGGGTTACAAGGACCTTAAAAAGTACATACTACAGGTTACACAAGAGGAGGACAAGCACGGGATACTTTTCTGGCAGTACTCTCTCTCCTATAGGCGTAGCGCTCTAAGGACTTGTGACAAGATAATTGCCTGGAAAAAAACAAATCTAAAACTTACAAAGATAATTGCCGAACCTTCACGGCTTCACGAGGCGAGTTGGTGAATCCATTGCTTTATGTTTGATTGATTAGTCGAGTTAAGGTCAAGATCAAAAACATCGTGCCTTTGCGCCATTTTTGCCCCTTTCCATTTGACCCTTGCTCATTGTGAGCCTTCTACTGTTTTACACTCCATTTGTTTCTTGTTGACCCCCGTATCTTTCATCCACATCGATCTTCCTCTTGATCTTCGAGATGGCGACGAATGGACAGTTTAGT
This sequence comes from Ottelia alismoides, assembly GCA_037367405.1. Classification (NCBI taxonomy): domain Eukaryota; kingdom Viridiplantae; phylum Streptophyta; class Magnoliopsida; order Alismatales; family Hydrocharitaceae; genus Ottelia; species Ottelia alismoides. The sequence continues at coordinate 1,372,481 of JAZKJV010003691.1, read as the reverse complement.
CGAGACTCTATCGACACCCACATCAGTTCCATCCGATCACCCTCTCTAATAATTCGGGGCGATTCCTGAGAACCCGGTTCAGGCTCCGTGAACCGATCTCCATACTCCCCATCTTCTTTATTAAACCGGGATCACTCTTATTCCAAACGCTGTCCATTTTGGATGGCCATTGATTTCACTCCTTACACATCGCCATCCTTAACCAAATTCTGTGTTGACCTTAACACAGAATTCTCCTCTACATCTGGTGCTGCAATTCAGATTGATCGGGGCATTCTTCCGTGCGCAAATCTAGAGCCCGATCCCGAGCCAACAAGTCAAGCAGAAACTGAGATGGTCGGTGGAAGAGGAAAGGGACCACAGCCCCAACCAGAAGCTGAAGCCGATTAGGGGGAAGGGCAGTACACTACACAGAATGAAGTTAACAGTCAGTTGCTGGCTTCCATCCAAGCCATCCAGTAGCAATTGACTAATCAAGCTCTGGCCCAGACCACTTTCCAAGATATGCTGAATGATCTGAGGAGGAGGGCCGATGCACGATATGGTCGCAGGGAGGATGATCTGAATCAAGAGCTCAATTTCGAAGAGGTTAGAGATGAGTTCTCAGTGGGAAGACTAGAATTTGATGCAGGGGAAGCAGACCCACCGCAACCGAAGCCTACGCTGAAGGAGACATACAATCCAGGAGCGGGTCGCATCACTGAGTGGATCCAGATTCCACGTATCCATGCCCACTTCGAGCTAAAGCCGCAATTTCTGTCTCTGCTTCCCACATTCCACAGGAATACCACTGAGGAGCCTTATATTCACCTCAAGAAGTTTGGCCGCATTTGTGCTACCGCTCATTACCCTGGAATTCCTGTGAAGGTAGTCAAGATGGCCGCCTTTCCCTTCATCCTTCAAGACAAGGCCCTATACTGGGTCAACCACCTAGGGAAGGTAGTCACGACCTCGGAGGAGCTGAAGTCTGCATTTTTCCATAAGTTCTATCCTCTCGGGCGATTGAATCAGATGCGTGCCCGTATTTCCAATTTTTTCTAGCAACCCCACGAGATTGTCCTTTAAGCGTGGGAGAGATTCAAGGATCTGCAGGAGAAGTGTCCCCACCACAAAATCCCAAAGACCAGCCTCGTGTAGCACTTATTTGGTGGGCTTACACTTGAAATCCAAAAGCTCGTAGATGCCGCTTGTGGTGGTTCGCATTTCAACAAGGACGAGGACGTGGTAAGGAACGTCTTCAAGGAAATGGTTGAAGGAGAAGCCGCTCAATCCTCGTCCTGAATCTACATGAAGGTGTCAACTGCCGTCAGCAAGCCAGTGAACATGGCTTCTCACACCGAAGACAGGGATGAGAGCTCCAACCTTAGCATCATTAGGAGCCACCTGTCTAAGGTGGGTATCATTGAGAAGAGGTCGCAGGACCTCGAAAAATTATCTGTCATTGAGAAGAGAACCCATGGCTTAGAAAAGCTTGATCTGATTTCCCAGCAGCTAGAGCAACTAGTTCGTGCATTGAACGCCAACATGTGCAACGCTGTGTCGACTACTGTCGAGCCGAATGTTGAGAAGAAGGAGCCTACAATGCAGCAAAACCCTCAGCTGATTCCACCACTGCCCCAGCCTGTTCAACACGTGTATTACGTGCAGGTTCCAGAGCAGCCCCCGCAGCCTCAGACACAGATGGTTGTATATCAACCTGAGTCCCAGCCAGCTTACTCCGAGCATTTCTCTCTCCATCCCTGCCACTGATTCAGGAGATCAATGGTGTATAGAACAATGAAGCGCAGCTGACCCGTCCTCAGGGACACTCTCAGGGTTAGAACATGGGCAACAGGCCCTATCACCAGCAGCGGCAGGGTGGGAGACCCTTCCAGCCCTCATATCAGTAACAACCTCCGTCTCACAGTAACACCTGGAGGCAAAACTACCAGCACGGTCCTTAGCAGTCCGGATATCGCGGACAAGGATACCATCAGCAACCGCCTGCCCCATACAACCAACAGAACTCACAGTATTCCTCCAACCGTCCTCCTCACCAATTCTCTCAGGGGTACCAGTCGCAATCTCAGCCGCCATACCAGCACTCTAGGCCACAGCAGGGGAATTCTTCTGAGATTGTGCCGGTTAATCCATCCCTGGCCTGCCTTGAACAATTAATGAAGAACATGGCTGAGATGACTCAGAAGATCGACGACCTGATGGCTGCCAAGACCGTCATACCGGCCCAGGTCGAAGCTAATCCGAATAACTTCCGACGCAAGGAGCAGGTAGCCGGCAGTATCCAACCAGAATCAAGTGAAATAAATTATTTTTTATCTAATGTTGTTACTTTCAGGAGCGGTAGGACACTCCAGCCATCAGCGACGGTGAAGGGAAAGCATCTTGCATCTGACGGGGAATCGCCAGTCCAGCCAACACCAAGGCCAAGCAGCATTTTGGGAGCAGCACCATCATTCAGAAAATCACAAAAAAAATGAAGAAAATAGCAAAACACAAAATATTGCAGCAACCTCGGTGGAGATAGGCCAGCATTGGAGACATCTGCACCTGCCTCAGAGCCAGTTCCTGACAGGAGGAGCATCGCACCTGCAGCGCGTCCAACGCCACCACCTGAAGTCGAGCCTGTCATTTTTTGTCCACAAATTGTAGATGAACCCATCCTTTTTGTCATCTATATGTAAACAACAATACAGACAATATTTTGAATGACATCAGTGAAGAGTTTGTAAATATTCCTTTTCTAGAAGCAATGAAAAAACACAAAAAAATGAAAAAAATGAAAAATGCTTTGTCTGATCCTACTGTTGAACAAGATTTTTCACAGGTCTAGAGTAATCCACACAAGGCGGGATCACAATGTCGCTGAGGCGACCCACGAGAAATCATAATTCAAATAACAATTAACCCACAACAATCAAATAAGGAAATCAAAGTGAATGTGCAGAGTTAAAATTTATTATAACTCTACAACAAAGATGTGTATAGGTGCAAGTATGTGTAGAGGTCGACACAGGGAGCAAGCAGGATAGATCAAGCAAAGTGCCAAAATGTGAATTGTGATCAAATGTGTATTTATGCAATTTTTTTATGGGTTTTAATTATATATATTTTTTTATTTAATTTTTTTATTTTTATATTTTTGTATTCTGATTTTTAATTTTCTGATTTTATATTTTCTTTTTATATTTTATATTTTTTTATATTTTCTTTTTCACTAGTGGAATATATATACAATATAGGGAAAGAGAGAATAATGTATTAATAAAAATAGGTAAAAATAGGCAAAAATCAGGGAATAAAATGTTTTTGGTCTTTTTATATTTTTCTACTGTTTTTGTGATTTTTGGGAGTTTTTCAAAATGTTTTTGGTATTTTTAAATAGTGAAATAAGGGAAAACAGTGGACTAAGTTGCTGGCCGAAATCAAAATGAGGATGAAAAATACTAATCAGTATCCAAAATTCCTCAAATTAATTTGAAAATATAGGCAATAAAATACGGAAGACACAACAATTAAGTTTATATTTTTGTGATTTTTCTATGATTTTCTATATTTTTTTGATGTTTTTAAGTGTTTTCTAATTTTTAAGGTTTTTACTTTGAAATTTTTAGTGGTTTCTGGACTGACACTAAAGGATGATGAAACAAGCACAAAATATATTTTTTTTGGAATTTTTCAAAACGTTTTTATAATTTTTATGTATTTTATAATGCAAACAGTTTTGAAAATATGTGTTTTTGAATTTTTATAAATATTAAAATGCAATAATTATGAAAAATAAAAATATGATGTTAAACTACTATGCAACAGAGACTTATGATGATTTTTTGGGAATTTTTTCGAGTTTTATAGAGACATGCAAAAAATAGGGATAACAACAAAGAAATACATGCAGGCCAAGGGAAGAAATGGAAATATGCAAAAGTTAAAGGGCTTAATAGCAATTTGTCCACGAAAATATATCTTGATTAAAATTCTTCAGAACTAAACATAAATACCCAAATATGCAAGGGGTCCAACGAAAAAATGCCAAGATCACGCACCCTGTGCACGTGACCTGGCAAGGACCATTTTGTAATATTCAAAAATCCAGGGATCCAAACACAAATTTCACAGAAAGTTAGAACTACAAGTGAATGTTTTGGCACTAAACTTTAATATGCAAAATCCCTTGGTGTTTCCTCGCAAAATGCCCAGACGCACGTGCCAAGCACGTGCACCAGGCGAGGACAAAAATGCACTATTACAAAATAAGGGGGCAATGTTGCAAATGTCACAAAACCCAAACAACGGCAGATGAATGATTTAAGTCCTAATATTAAAGACAAAAAATGGCAGGGTAATAAGAGCAAAATACCCAACCGAACTGATTGGACGACGAATGGAGCTTAACTTATGCCACGTGGCAAGCTCTCGCGCGCCGATACCCCTTCGGCCTATACGGTCCAGATTAGATCATCTTTAGGATCTGACGGCCGACAATGGTGGAGATCCTACGACCATTGCGCGCCTAGACGGATGGGCTCAATCGGACGACTGTGACGCCATCTGGAAGAATACGCGAGGAACCACCGTCTAGCGAGCTTCGAACGGCGAATCCCCACGAGATGACTGTCTGCGGAGGCTTCGGGTAGTGAAAAAATCATCCAGGGGAGGACCTCTACTCACTGGAGGCGGAGGAATGGCTTGATGATCATCGATGCGCGGCCCCGAGGTCGAAGAAGACCTGCAGCTCTAGGGGCCACCTCCAGGTGCTAACCGGGGCACAGAAGCCCTCTTTAGGACCTGCAAATGAAAGAAAAAATCGACAGGAACCACACGGTAGAGACCTGGCTTTTATTGGCGAAACAGCGGTGACTTGGGATGGTGATGTATGGAGCGGACATGGACGCCGGAGCTCAAGGGCTCCGGTGAGTTGTTTGATCGAGAAATCTAGGCTAGCGAGTGATTGAATCAACAAAACAACATGCGAACTAAAAACTACTACTAATATCTAACTAAACTACAAATAAAAGCATAGAAAATACACTCGAATGGCCTGAAACCATGAGCATAGACCTCAACGACCAAGCTTGGCCGGAGATGGGTGGAGACCTCCTCGGACCTCGCCTGAGCGCTCCTAGCCCAGTTGGAGGCGTCCCTGTCACCGACGTCGATCCGGAGCTGGAAGAAAGGGCTCAAAACAAGGTCCAAAAGGGGTTCAAGGAGAAAGGGGTGGTGACGGGTGGTCTTTTGAAAATGTGGCTCTGGAGGCGTGAAGATCGAGGCACACGAGGTGCTGTGATGATCCACAACCCAAGAAATCACTTGGGCGTGATTCACCACAGATCGAGGGCAAAATGTCAAGAAGGTGCCATCATGAAACGGTGTAAGGTGCGCCCTCCAAAAAGGGGGAAAATCAAGAAAAACACGTCTGACAGTGAACGGGCTGGGGTCAGAGAGTTGACCGCGGGTCAACTCTCCAACCCCCTGGTTGGTCCATGTGGACCAACCAGGAAAAAGCCTAAAAAAAGATTTCAAAATTCATTAAAAAATAGTAAACTATTTTATTTATTTTAGGTTATTAAATAAAAAATATTTATTATTTTATAAATTATTTTATGGTGATTTTTAATTATTTTTATGAAGTATATTTTTACAAGTTTACTTTTATACCCATTATAGGTATATTGCCTATATATTTTATTATTTTATTTTTATCTTGTATTTTTACTTTCTTTATTTTTATTTATTATTTTATAAAATTGTAAAATACTTTTATACACTTAAATATATTTTTATTTTAATTTTCTGATGTAGTTTGTATATTCAATAAAATAAAAGTATAATTTATATAGGTATAAGTATAGGTGGTGTACCTATGTATCCTATATACATACATATTTTATTTTATGTTTTATTTAGGTTTTATTCTAATTTTTATGTAAAAATATATTATAAGTAATATTTACAATATTATAAAAATATAAAATTATAAAAATAATAAATAAATAATAAATTGAATATTTTAATCTGTATAGATATACAATAGGGGTCCAAAACTCAACTTTCAAACCGTAGCTCCGCCAAATGCGAAACCACCTCCATTAAATAGATTATTTTAAGCTATATACAATTAAAGGTGAGTTCTCTGCATTTGGAGCTTTTATTTGTGAGATACGGGTCTGGGAAGTTGGGATTCTGGATTTTTATTCAGACCATAACTTTTTATCTGTACATTATTTTTGAATGAAATCAATTTTGTATTTTTCTACATAAAAATATATACAACTTTTATGTACAAAGTTTCTTTATTTGATGTATAAAAAGTGGAACCAAAAATAGGTCCCAAAATAAGTAAAGAATGAATTAAAAGAATAGGTATTTATACTGTGTTTTGACCTTATCTCCCCCTACTTTATTCCTTGTCGACCTAGTCATCGAGATGCCTAGGTCTTGAGATTTCGGGTCATAAAATATTTACAATATTTTATTCTTTTTCTTTTCTTTTCTTTATTCTATAATTTTGGCTTTAAAAACCACATTTTATATAATATTTACACAATGATGCATGGATGCTAAAATAATGGATTTATTGCTATTTACACGCATTTGCTAGGGTTTTTGATGCCAAAATGATAGAATAAAGATGATGAAATGTGGCTTCATCATCCCCCTATACTTTACCTCTACTAGTCCCTAGCAAACACTTATGCAATAAGTGCAGAAAGAAAAAAAAGAACGATGGATTGAATTTGACTATCAAACTTGTCTTCTCAAAATCAAAGTTTGGAGCTTAAGTCAGACCTTTGGAATTTTAATGCGGGCGGAACCTTAATGAGAACCGGGTTTGAAATCCAACAGTCTCTGAGAAATCCCAAAACTCTGTCCAAGTCTCCTCAATAGCCGGGTCAGAAATATTTCAACTCATACGCAAACCCTTACGACTATGAATCTGACTCGTACAATGTAAGTGATGGTGGCTCTCCCCAACTGAAATGACATAGAGACTGACTTCTCCAATATGACAACCCAATGATTCCCCAATCCAACAACTCATTCCTCAAGGAGCAGGGTATTCCCTTCTAAGTTCAAGTGGCGACCAGCCCAAGAGGAGGGGGTGAAGAGAAGAATGGACGGTAGCCAGTGTAGCTACCTATCCTAGGATGCAAGACCAGTGTAGTCAAGTCATCCAGCTGCAGGCTCACATGATTTGAATTTGAAGCTCAAGCTTGCTTATTTGACTTTACAACATATGTAAACTCCGGCAGGCATTTTTATTTTTGTACATGCCTATCCACTTTTTTTGGAGTTTTTGCTTTTGCAATTTTTTTGAATACTTCATACAACAGCATTTACATAGGGAGTTTTTCCTCTTGAGCCAGTAGATTATCCCTCTTTTGAAGCTTTATTGCAACCCACAATCTCCTATCCTCGAAACTCATCATTACTGGACGGGTTGGGGCGCACTTCCCTCCCTAGAGGAGGACAAGTGTTTCCACCTGTGTGCGTCTCATACCGGCAAATACAACCCCCTCACCACTCCAACTGAGTTGAGCCAAGTGAAAGGTGCAGGTGTCCAAGTTAGGTCATTATCAACAAGAGTCGTGCGTGTGCTCCAAAATACTCTACTTAGGCAGTCAAGAATCCATTGAACCAAGTCGCGTGATCTTCAAAGAATTAAGTCAACTAGACCTGAAGTACCTCAATTCCGTCTCATATAAGGTTCCTGTTAATTAGGTAGCTTTTAAGGTCCAACCAAGCTCCAATATTCAGATTTTACTTAGACTCGTTCAACTATCAAACTCAATCCGAAAAATGCTCATGCTATGCAATGCTATGCAAGAAATATTTTTGTGATGCAATTTTCAAAGATTTTGAACTTTTTATGGGTTTTTGAAAAGATGATGATGATGATGCATATGCAATTTTTAGATTTTTCAAAAAGATTTTTCAAATGTTTTTGGATTTTAATTTTGCAAATGTTTTTGGGATTTTTGAAAATAAAAAGGTTTTGGCTAAAAGTTGGGTTAAAATATTTACACGGGAATGCTTCTTATATTTACAAAAAGTGGATTTTAAAGAATTTACAGGGTAAGTGATCAATTTTATAGATATGTATATATAATGGATTTTGGTGTGATGTATATATTCCTCAAATTTATTTGACACAGGTTTTTCAAAACAATTTTTGAAAACTATAGTCCAAAATAATATTTACAAACAATTTTTACAAACATGTACACACATTTGAAAATCATTTTGCAAAGGTTTTCCAAACAGTATATATAGATTTTTCAAATATTTTTGCAACCATTTTTCAAACCATTTGCAAATAGTTTTTCAAACATTTTATTTCACACAAAGGAAATATATTTTAACAAACCAAATATTTTTACAAAGGTTGAAAACATGTAACAAAATGTTCTCAAAATAGTTTTCAATAGATTCTTCACAAAGATTTTCAAACTATTTTTCAAACATTTTGCAAAAAATGTTTTCACCTGATTTATTAATCAGTAAATGCAAAAGAATTTGAAGAACAAAACACATTTTTATTAAGGTTTTTAAATGAATTTTAAAGAATTATTAGCCATATTAAGAAAATACGAAAGTACGAGTTATGGCTAAAGTATATACACAGTATATACGACCCCCCTATACTTAGCTTGAGCTATGTCCTCATAGATCGGAGAGAAAAGAGAAGACATAACTTGTACTAAGTATAGGCAAGTCTAAAGAATAATTGAATAAGAGATGAATGAATAAGTCAATGAGAAGTTGACCGTCCCCCCTATACTTAGGATCAAATAATCCTAAGTATAACAGACTGTACACAAAGTAGGGAGGGTCAAGGGTGGGAATGAACAGATCGTACTCAGATTGTCTCCCCCTATACTTAGGGTAAGATACCCCTAAGTATAGACAAGAAGAGGAGACAAAGGAGAGGATCGAAAAGAATAGAATCACTTGGGGTGCACACCCCCCTATACTTAGGACAAAGTACGTCCTAAGTATAGAAAACTGTCTACAAGGGGCGACACATTTTTGATAGATACAGGAGATAGAAGAGGAAAAGAAGAAAAGAAGAAAAGATATCAACAGATGGAAGAATGATATGGAAGAATGTACACGTCACTCCCCCTATACTTAGGGTAAAAGAAGCCCTAAGTATAGGCAACAACATGAGTGATAAGACCAAACGACGAATGAACACCCGGCTCGTCCACCCCCTATACTTAGGACAAAGTACGTCCTAAGCAAGGCAAACACGAGAATGGGTGGACGAGCAATACGGGAGAGAGAACAAAGGTACACAAGGGAATATACAACAAAGATGGATATACACAGGATCAAGAAGGTAGAAAGCTAACCTTCTTGCGAGACCGCTGAGGGATAGATCTAGTGTGATGCAAGTCGACATCAGGGTCCACAGTGGACGAAAGCCGATCAGGGTCGACAGGGTGAAAGCCCTCAGTGGAATCAAATCGGAAAGGGACGAACGGGTCAATGGAAGTAGTCTGGCTAGGTTCTCCCTTGGTGGTCCTATGGTGTGAAGGCGCAGACGGATGAGTGGAAGAAGTGTGATCAGGTCTTGCCTTGGAAGTCTTGCCGATGTCAAAGTGAAATGGGACAAACTCATCATCCTCGAAAGAAGTGTAATCGGAGTCGTCCTGCGAGGGATCGTCCAGGTCAAAATCAAAAGGAACGAAATCATCAGTAGAAGTATACGAACTCAGATCGTCTTCAAGAATCTCACCTGGGTCATTTGTTTCCTTATGAGGTCTCTCAAAATAATGGGCAACATTATAACTGTCCTCAATTATCTTTACTTGAGAGTGATCAGGAACAGACTTATCAGCGGAAGTAGTCAAACCAGGCATGTCCTCTCTAGTCTTGGTATCTGCCCTCCGATCAAATGGATCAATCATGTAAATACTTTGGATTTCATCAACACATCGCCACACACCAGGAGGAGGAAACTCAAGGTCCATGCTTTCCGATTTCCTCCCCTTTCAGGGGATTCGTCCGGTCTTTTCAAGTTTCACTAAGCAAACATATATAATATCATCAGATCGGTCACAGGCCTCGGAGTCAGCTATAATCAGTGAAGGTGCATCAGGTGCAGGTCTCTGGTCGACTGTGGGTGTGGTGATCAACACTTCACTCTCGTCAACAGGACGGAAGCGAATCTCTCCTGATCCATAGTCAATAACGACCCTCGCAGAGGCGAGGAATGGTCATCCCAGGATGATTGGAGATGGCTCCCCTGTGAAGGTCTCCATGGGAAACACAACAAAGTCAACATGGTAGCTCGTGCCCTGAATAGAAATGACAACGTTTTCCAAGATACCCTTCGGCCTCTTAATAGATCCATCAGCAAACTGAATGATCATCCTGGTTTTCTTGAGAGGCCCTAAGTGAAGAGACTGTACCAGCAAGAAGGGTAATATGCTAATAGACGCACCGCCGTCTAGGAGAGTGTGATCACAAGTATAGTCAGAGATGGTGCAAGTGATGAAAGGTGTAGCTGTGTTCTTCTTCCTGGGAATGGGATGGTGTGTGATGGCGTGGGCAGTGGCCATGGTCAGAATGTGACGCTCAGATCTGCTCCTCCGCTTTCTCTTCTTGGGAAGAGGAGCAAATTAATGGGTCATGGCCTGCTAAAGTGGGGATTGGATGATCTCATGAATAGTGGCCGCCACTTCAGGTTCAGATAACATTTTTTTGAATTTTTGAACCTCCTCCATACAAGGGAGGAAGTCAGAATCAACATGTACATGAGGAGTGCCCAGAGCAGTCTGTACATAGGCACCCTCTGGGTTAGAGATGGGACAAGAAGTGAGTGGATGTGTGGTCAAATTATTGGGTAATTGGCCCCTCTCCTCACAACGTGGATCGATCGTGTGACTCCCAAAATCTTTTTGTGTTTTTATGTTTTTCTCATTTTTTTGTATTTTTGGTGATTGCCAGCTCCCATGATCACCCACAAGGAATTCCGTATCCGCGACGAATGGAGCGTCAATCTTTCTTCTCCTCAAGATAGCCATATCATCATTCATCAAATCAAGACGCTCTATCATTCGTTTCAATATATCACTCATAGAGATCAAGGGAGGTGACTCCAACAGGTCAGACTCGGGTGGGTGTGAAAGTAGAGGTTGATAATATACAGGTGGAGGGGGAGGTGGGTAGAAGTCCGAGGTCTGATACTGTGGTTGAGGCGGATATGTACAAAAGTCAGAAAAAGTAGGAGGAGGATCCTCCTGATAAAAGGGAGGTGGACCGGCTGGAGTGTAAGAGGAATCCGTAAAATCCGGATAAAAATCGCTCCAGGGATCCATCTCGAAACAAGAGAAAATGATCGGGAGAACACGAAGGTCAAGTCAAGAGAAGTGAGAAGAAAGGCACAAATGCGCAGAGAAGATCGAGTATGCACACCAAACAATCACAAGCAAAAATGAATCAATCAAACCCTCAATTCACCTACTCAACTCGGTAGAGACCGAAAAATAGGTATTTTTGTCTTGTCTGTTTTAGAGTTAGGTGAGAAGTCAAGAAGTTGCATAAACACTTAGGGGCTCAATGGGATTTGGGCACTAATCCTTAGTGTGTGCGCGGGCAAGTAAAACGAAGACAATGAGGGGATTACTCGCCCCAAGACAAATTTTTCTTTTTGGTGGTTTTTAGGGTCAAGTAATATTAACAGTCCCAATTTTATTGATTATCACTTTTTTTGGATTTTTAGTCAGAAATGCACGAGCCTAACGAGGGGTCATATTTACTTAGCAACTAGGTGATCAAAAATAGAGGTAGAGAGGCGGAAAAGCAATGCAAGCGGTAAACGATGATGTATGCTAAAGAGAAATGCTCACCTTGCCTCCAGCACTCTACATGCAAAGATGCTCAGCAGAAATGAAACCTACTCTACATGCAAAGATGCTCAACAGAATTGAAACCTAATCTATTATTGTGAAGAACCACAAGTCGGTCACCAATGCTCAATCCAAAAAGTCCGGTCTAGACTCACCCCTCCTCTTCTCGACACATCGAGTTCAGAAGTAGCGCTTGACAGGGTGGGCTTGCGACGCGGAGGCTCGAAGATTATGAAACGACTGTTTAAAAATTTGACTAAGTCCAAACGCGGCTATAGGTACATGCAAGATATATTAGGTGTTTGGCCTTAATCTATCGCAAGCAACTCCTAAATCTAAGGGCTCAATCACACAAAGTGAAGAAAACAAAACCGAGAAAACAAAGGGAAAAAAGATGCGTTGAAAACCGTAAAATCTGCGGGGAGCCCCCAAGTGAACAATCACATGGAAATTGGGCCCGAAAGTCCAAAGTTCAGGTACCTATATTATTACAATAATAAAGAGTCTCTCTCTCACACAAATTACAAAAATAAATGCAAGGGAATAAATGCTACAACTAAAGTAAAGCTTGGTCTTCAAAATTCTCTTCTCGTCTCCTCGGTGCTAGGCTGGCTAGAGCCGGCTTCACGTGGGTGCATCGGCGCCTCGGGTGAAGTGCCTCCCTCGGTCCGCAGTTCCTCGCACAAAGTCAACAAAGAGAGTGGTTAGACGGCTCAACAAATATATCAAAAATAAGGAAAATAATAAAAGTCGCGAAAGTAGACAATCAATCACAAGCACAAGCAAAAACCTGAACTACGCGTTGTTGCTCCCTGGCAACGACGTCATTTGTTGAACGAAATTTTTCACAGGTCTAGAGTAATCCACACAAGGCGGGATCACAATGTCGCTGAGGCAACCCGCGAGAAATCCTAATTCAAACAACAATTAACCCACAACAATCAAATAAGGAAATCAAAGTGAATGTGCAGAGTTAAAATTTATTATAACTCTACAACAAAGATGTGTATAGGTGCAAGTACGTGTAGAGGTTGAACATAGGGAGCAAGCAGGATAGATCAAGCAAAGTGCCAAAATGTGAATTGTGATCAAATGTCTATTTATGCAATTTTTGTGGGTTTTAATTTTATATATTTTTTATTTAGTTTTTTTTATATTTTTGTATTCTGATTTTTAGTTTTCTGATTTTATATTTTCTTTTTATATTTTATATTTTTTTATATTTTCTTTTTCACTAGTGGAATATATATACAATATAGGGAAAGAGAGAATAATGTATTAATAAAAATAGGTAAAAAAGGCAAAAATTAGGGAATAAAATGTTTTTGGTCTTTTTATATTTTTCTACTGTTTTTGTGATTTTGGGGAGTTTTTCAAAATGTTTTTGGTATTTTTCAATAGTGAAATAAGGGAAAATAGTGGACTAAGTTGCTGGCCGAAATCAAAATGAGGATGAAAAATACTAATCAGTACCCAAAATTCCTCAAATTAATTTTAAATATAGGCAATAAAATACGGAAGACACGTTAACTGAGTTTATATTTTTGTGATTTTTCTATGATTTTCTATATTTTTTTGATTTTTAAGTGTTTCTAATTTTTAAGGTTTTTACTCTGAAATTTTTAGTAGTTTTTGGACTGACACTAAAGGATGATGAAACAAGCAAAATATATTTTTTTGGAATTTTTCAAAACGTTTTTATAATTTTTATGTATTTTATAATGCAAACATTGCTGAAAATGCGTGTTTTTGAATTTTTATAAATATTAAAATGAAATAATTATGAAAAATAAAAATATGACGTTAAACTACTATGCAACAGAGACTTATGATGATTTTTTGGGAATTTTTTCGAGTTTTATAGATACATGCAAAAAATAGGGATAACAACAAGGAAATACATGCAGGCCAAGGGCAGAAATGGAAATATGCAAAAGTTAAAGGGCTTAATAGCAATTTGTCCACGAAAATATATCTTGATTAAAATTCTTCAGAACTAAACATAAATACCCAAATATGCAAGGGGTCCAACGCAAAAATGCCAAGATCACGCGCCCTGTGCAAGTGACCTGGCAAGGACCATTTTGTAATATTCAAAAATCCAGGGATCCAAACACAAATTTTACAGAAAGTTAGAACTGCAAGTGTATGTTTTGGCACTAAACTTTAATATGTAAAATCCCTTGGTGTTACCTTGCAAGATGCCCAGACGCACGTGCCGAGCACGTGCGCCAGGCAAGGACAAAAATGCACTATTACAAAATAAGGGGGCAATGTTGCAAATATAACAAAACCCAAACAACGGAAGATGAATGATTTAAGTCCTAATACTAAAGACAAAAAAATGGCAGGGTAATAAGAGTAAAATACCCAACCGAACTGATCGGACGGCGAATGGGGCTTAACTTAAGCCACGTGGCAAGCTCTCGCGCGTCGATACCCCTTCGGCCTACACGGTCCAGATTAGATCATCTTTAAAGATCTGACGGCCGACAATGGTGGAGATCCTACGGCCACTGCGCGCCTGGACGGATGGGCTCAATCGGACTGCTGTGACGCCATCTGGAAGAACACGCGAGGAACCACCGTCTGGCGAGCTTCGAACGGCGAATCCCCGCGAGCTGACTGTCTGCGGAGTCTCCGGGTAGTGCAAAAATCGTCCAGGGGCGGCTCTCTACTCACTGGAGGTGGCGGAATGGCTCGATGATCATCGATGCGCGGCCCCGAGGTCGAAGATGACCTGCAGCTCCAGGGGCCACCTCCAGGTGCTAACCGGGGCACAGAAGCCGCCTTCAGGACTTGCAAATGAAAGAAAAAATCGACAGGAACCAATACGGCAGAGACCTAACTTTTATTGGTGAAACAGCGGTGGCGTGGGATGGTGATGTATGGAGCGAACATGGACGCCGGAGCTCAAGAGCTCCGGCGAGGTGTTTGATCGAGAAATCTAGGCTAGCGAGTGATTGAATCAACAAAACAACATGCAAACTAAAAACTACTACTAATATCTAACTAAACTACAAATAAAAGCATAGAAAATACACTCGAATGTCCTGAAACCATGAGCATAAACCTCAATGGCCAAGCTTGGCTGGAGATAGGTGGAGACCTCCTCGGACCTCGCCTGAGCGCTCCTAGCCCAGCTGGAGGTGTCCCTGTCACCGACGTCGATCCGGAGCTGGAAGAAAGGCTCAAAACAGGGGCCAAAATGGGTTCAAGGAGCAAAGGGAGGTGACGGGTGGTCTTTTGAAAATGTGTCTTTGGAGGCGTGAAGATCGAGGCGCACGAGGCGCTGTGATGATCCACAGCCCAAGAAATCACTTGGGCATGATTCACCACAGATCGAGGGCAAAATGTCAAGAAGGTGCCATCATGAAACGGTGTAAGGTGCGCCCTCCAAAAAGGGGGAAAAACCAAGAAAAAACACATGTCTGACAGTGAACGGGCTGGGGTCCGAGAGTTGACCGCGGGTCAACTCTCCAACCCCCTGGTTGGTCCATGTGGACCAACCAGGAAAAAGCGTAAAAAAAGATTTCTAAATTCATTAAAAAATAGTAAACTATTTTATTAATTTTAGATTATTAAATAAAAAATATTTATTATTGTATAAATTATTTTATGGTGATTTTTAATTATTTTTATGATGTATATTTTTACAAGTTTACTTTTATACCCATTATAGGTATATTGCCTATATATTTTATTATTTTATTTTTATCTTATCTTTTTACTTTCTTTATTTTTATTTATTATTTTATAAAATTGTAAAATACTTTTATACACTTAAATATATTTTTATTTTAATTTTCTGATGTAGTTTGTGTATTCAATAAAATAAAAGTATAATTTATATAGGTATAAGCATAGGTGGTGTACCTATGTATCCTATATACATACATATTTTATTTTATGTTTTATTTAGGTTTTTATTCTAATTTTTATGTACAAATATATTATAAGTAATATTTACAATATTATAAAATATAAAATTATAAAAATAATAAATAAATAATAAATTGAATATTTTAATCTGTACAGATATACAATAGGGGTCTAAAACTCAACTTTCAAATTGTAGCTCCACCAAATGCGAAACCACCTCCATTAAATAGATTATTTTAAGCTATATATAATTAAAGTGAGTTTGCTTCATTTGGAGCTTTTATTTGTGAGATACGAGTCTGGGAAGTTGGGATTCTGGATTTTTATTCAGAGCATAACTTTTTATCTGTACATTATTTTTGAATGAAATCAATTTTGTATTTTTCTGTATAAAAATATCTACAAATTTTATGTACAAAGTTTCTTTATTTGATGTATAAAAAGTGGAACCAAAAATAGGTCCCAAAATAAGTAAATAATGAATTAAAAGATAGGTATTTATACTGTGTTTTGACCTTATCTCCCCCTACTTTATTCCTTGTCGACCTAGTCATCGAGATGCCAAGGTCTCGGGGTTTCGGGTCATAAAATATTTACAATATTTTATTCTTTTTCTTTTCTTTTCTTTATTCTATAATTTTGGCTTTAAAAACCGCATTTTATACAATATTTACACAATGATGCATGGATGTTAAAATGATGGATTTAATGCTATTTGCACGCATTTGCTAGGGTTTTTGATGCCAAAATGATAGAATAAAGATGATGAAATGTGTCTTCATCACCTGCCATCATAGAAATCATCCAAGATTTGGTATTGAACATGCCATTGATGAAAGCTCTTGAGTACATGCCAGCCGTGAAGAAAGGATTGAAAGAGGCATGTACAACCAAGCACCGACCCCACCCTCACAACTCCAGAAGCAAGGGTGGCAAGTCAGAAAAGCATATCCTCACAATGGCCACCGTTAATGCAATCAGCAACCTCTCGGATAAAAAGCCAGATATGGCAGCACCTCTTGTGCGATGTCAGATGTTCAACCAGGAATTTGAACGAACACTTCTCGACAGCAGGTCTTCCGTCAACCTCATGCCATTCTCATTGCTTACAGAATTCAGGCTAGGACCACTAAAGCCTACAAAGATGATTCTGCAGTTTGCAGACAAATCAGTCAAGCGGCCTAGGGGCCTGTTGGAGGATGTGATAGTCATGGTTCAGGGAAAGCAATTCCCGGCCGATTTTGTGGTGCTAGACATGGACTCTCCCTCTCCATTGCTCCTTACCCCAATCATACTTGAAAGACCATTCCTACGGACGTCAAATGCATGAACTACGGGACGGGAGAAATCACTTTTGGCGCTGGCAATGAAACAATCAAAGTGGAGATCATGCCTGAGGGAACACCAGCCGAACGAACATCTGCATCATGTGCAAGGGTGATTGAGTATTCTGACGACTGTGACTTTCTAGCAGAAATTCAAGACACCAACTTATTCTTGGATGACAATGAGATCCATGAACTCCTCTGCCCCGAGGAGGGATTGGAGACCGTAGTCGATTTCCCCTTATCGATCAGGATGAGGTGTTTGCTGATGCACTGCATGAGACTGCCATGGAGGTGATGTGCCTTCCAAACCAAGAGCAAATAGTTGAAGAATCTTGTGATGAAGAGGAAATCATCGAGACATTCTGTCAAGATTTGAGAGAAGAGGCAGAACAGATCATGGTGGACACCAAATAGATGAAAGAATCGCCACCTGCATTAATAGCTGAGGTCACTTCTGAAGCAGCTCAGACCCCGCCAGAGTTGAAACCCTTGCCCTCCAACATGAAATATGCCTTCCTTGCAGGAGAACTGAACATGTACCCGGTCATTATTAATGCACAACTGACCGAAGACCAAGAATCCCGTTTGATGGAGGTTCTTGAACGCAACCGCAAGGCAATAGGCTGGCGAACTTCGGATCTCCATGGGATCAATCCATCACTGTGTTCGCATCGCATTTTTCTGGAAGGAGATTGCAGGCCCTCTCGAGAACTTCAGAGAAGATTAAATCCTAACTTGCAGGAGGTTGTTATGAAAGAGATACAGAAATGGTGTGATGCGGGATTCATCTATCCCATCTCCGACAGCAAATGGGTGAGCCCTCTGCATGTTGTGCCAAAGAAATCAGGGATCACCATTGTGAAGAATGACAAAGGAGAGGAGATCGCAACCAGAGTACCCACATCGTGGCAAGTATGCGTAGATTACAGAAGACTTAACCTCGCCACCAAGAAGGATCACATCCCTTTACCCTTCATCGACCAGATCCTGGAGAGACTGGCCGCGAAGGAATACTTCTGCTTCTTGGATGGATATTCTGGATACAATCAAGTTGCTATTACTCCTGAAGATCAAGAGAAAACCACGTTCACCTGTCCTTTTGGCACATATGCCTTCAGACGGATGTCGTTCGGGCTTTGCAATGCCCCAGCCACATTTCAGAGGTGTATGCTTGCAGTTTTTGCCGATATGGTGGGCAACATACTCGAGGTCTTTATGTATGATTTCTCGATCTATGGGTATTCATTCGATCAATGTCTGGAATATTTAGACCGAGTTTTGCGGAGGTGCTGCGAAGTAAATCTTGAGCTCTCATGGGAGAAGAGCAACTTCATGGTGACCGAAGGAATCATGCTGGGTCATGTAGTTTCTAAACGTGGCATGGAGGTTGACCCAGCCAAGGTGGAGGTAATTTACAAACTTGAGCCACCTACAACCATCAAATAAGTCAGGTCATTCTTGGGCCATGTCGGTTTTTACCGACATTTCATCAAAGACTTCAGCAAACTGGCCAGACCGCTGACTGAATTGCTCGACAAGGAGAATGAATTCATTGTGGATGACCGTGTGCTCCTTGCCTTCCATGAACTGAAAGGACTCATCACACAGGCCCCTGTCTTGCAGCCATAAATTTGGACACAGCCTTTCGAAATAATGACTGACGCGTCAGATTATGCCATTGGTGCTGTACTTGGACAGAGGACCATTTGCGATTCACTACGCTAGCCGAACACTCGATGAAGCCCAACAAAACTACACTGTCACTGAAAAGGAGCTACTAGCGGTGGTCTTTGCCCTGGAAAAGTTCAGATCCTATCTCCTTGGATCCAAAGTAGTTGTTTACACCGATCATTCGGCAATTCGACACTTACAACAAAAGAAGGATGCTAAACCCCGTCTCATCCGGTGGATCCTTCTCCTCCAGGAATTTGATTTGGAAATTAAAGATAAACCTGGGGTAAAGAATGTGGTGGCCGATCATCTATCGAGGCTTCCTGAACTGGAATCTCCTGATCTGAACTTGCAACCAATCACAGAAACCTTTCCAAACGAGGCAATTCTTTCAGTCACCTCGCTTCCTTGGTATGCAGACATTGTAAATTATCTGGTGACCAAGAAAGTCCCACAGGATTGGCCGAAGTTGAAAGTAGACAGACTCTTGTCTAAAATCCATTTCTACCAGTGGGAGGATCCGTATTTATTTCGTGAGGGAGCAGATTGTATCTGGAGAATGTGCATTCCTCAGGAGGAAGTTCCAAGTATCCTCGCCATATGTCATGACCAAGATTCTGGAAGACATCATTCAGGTAAACGAACGGCAGCAAAAGTTATCCAAAGTGGCCTCTGGTGGCCTTCACTATTCAAAGATGCAGATGATTATGTCAAATGCTGCACTGACTATCAGAAGATGGGCGGAACCATAGGAATGAGAGACATGATGACTCTGAAATACATTCAGATATCGGACGTCTTCGACGCATGGGGCATCGACTTTATGGGCCCATTTCCCAATAGCCAGGGCTATGAATATATTCTGCTTGATGTTGACTATGTAAGCCGTTGGTGGAGGCTATTCCCGCCCGAACCGCCGATAGTAGGATTGTTTGTCGATTCTTAAGAGATCACATTATAGCACGCTTCGAGATTCCCACGATTCTCTTATCAGACGGGGGTAGTCATTTCATAAACAAAGAGGTGAAGAAGCTGACCCCAGGAATTCTGTATTGAACACCGCGTTGCTTCACCCTACCACCCACAGTCCAATGGCTTAGCTGAATGTTCAAACAAGGAGGTCAAGACAATTCTACAGAAGCTTGTGCATCCGGATCGCAAGAACTGGTCTCAGCTGCTTGATTCCGTTCTTTGGGCTTATTGAACAGCGTACAAGTCACCCTTGGGAATGTCTCCCTACCGCCTGGTGTATGGCAAGCCATGTCATTTGCCCGTCGAATTAATTCACAAAAATTTATGGGCCATCAACATCTGTAATTTGGACTCTAAGCAAGCAGGGAAGAACAGAAAATTGGATCTGAACAGATTATTGGAATTCAGAGATTATGCATATGACAACAACCTGATGTACAAGGAGAAGGTCAAAACGTGGCATGACAAGCATATCCGTCGCAAGTCCTTCGAGCTGGGTCAGAAGGTGTGGTTGTTTGATGCGAAATTAAAAATCTTTCCAGGCAAATTGAAGAGTAAATGGACTGGACCGTTTATGGTTAGGCAGGTGCGTGACAACGGAAGTGTATTGATATCCAATCTGTCAACTGACGCACAACCATTTGTAGTCAATGGACGGCTTCTGAAGCCATACCTTGAACATGATACATTCATGGTTGTCGTTGACTCGATTCAAGTAATCTACAAGGATGAGCCGGATATCCCCAAAAAGGCAGAGGAAGGCCAAGCAGAGCAAAACATTTTTGAATGACTTTTCTTCTTTTCTTCTTTTCAGTCTCGTCTATCTTATTCTACCGACATGATGGCATCCCTTTCATCACTGCTACACTTAGGATGCACTTTATCCTAAGTGTAGGGGGATGCGCATACCGAGTTGTTCATATCCACTTTCTTCTTCTTTTCTTCTTTTCTTCTTTTCCTTTTCTATCTTCTTTATCTATCAAAAAGGTGTCACCCCTTGTAGACAGTTTTCTATTCTTAGGACGTACTTTGTCCTAAGTATAGGGGGTGTGCACCCCGAGTGTTCTATTCTTTTCGATCCTCTCCATTGTCTCCTCTTCTTGTCTATACTTAGGGATATCTTACCCTAAGTATAGGGGGGAGACAATCTGAGTACGATCTGTTCATTCCCACCCTTGACCCTCCCTTCTTTGTGTACAATCTGCTATACTTAGGATTATTTGATCCTAAGTATAAGGGGGACGATCAACTTCTCATTCATTCATTTATTCATCTTTTATTCATTCATTCGTTCCTGATTTTTTAGACTTTCCTATACTTAGTACGAGTTATGTCTTCTCTTTTCTCTCTGATCTATGAGGACATAGCTCAAGCTAAGTATAGGGGGTCGTATATACTGTGTATATACTTTAGTCATAACTCGTACTTTCGTATTTTCTTAATAATTATGGCTAATTATACTTGTAAAATTCATTAAAAACCTTAATAAAAAGATGTGATTATTCCTCAAATTCTTTTTATACTTACTGATTAATAAATCAGGTGAAAATATTTTTTTGCAAAATGTTCGAAAAAAAGTTTGAAAATCTTTCTGAAAAATCTTTTGAAGACTATTTGGAAAACGTTTTGTTACATGTTTTCAACCTTTGTAAAAACATTTTGATTGTAAAATTATTTTCTTTGTGTGAAATAAAATATTTGAAAAATGATTTGCAAATGGTTTGAAAAATGGTTGCAAAAATATTTGAAAAATATATATATTCTATTTGGAAAACCTTTGCAAAATGATTTTCAAATGTGTGTACTTGTTTGTAAAAATTGTTTGTAAAAACTATTTTGGACTATAGTTTTCAAAATTGTTTGAAAAACCTGTGCCAATAAGTTTGAGGAATACATACATCACATATATATTTATAAAATTGACCACCTACCCTGTAAATTCTTAAAATCCACTTCTTGTATATATAAGAAGCACTCCCGTGTAAATATTTTTAACCTAGCTTTTAGCCCAAATCTTTTCTTTTCAAAAATCCCAAATTCATTTGCAAAATTAAAATCCAAAAACATTTGAAAAATCTTTTTGAAAATTCTAAAAAATGCATATACATCATCATTTCAAAAATCCATAAAAAGTTCAAAATCTTTGAAAATTGCATCACAAAAATATTTTCTGCATTTGCATAGCATGAGCATTTTTCGGATTGAGTTTGATAGTTGAACGAGTGTAAGTAAAATCCGAAGATTGGAGCTTGGTTGGACCTTAAAATCTACCTAATTAACAGGAACCTTACAGGAACGAGGATTGAGGAGCTTCAGGTCTAGTTGACTTAATTCTTCGAGGATCACGGGACTTGGTTCAATGGATTCTTGACTGCCTAAGTAGAGTATTTCGGACCACACACACGACTCTTGTTGATAATGACCTAACTTGGACACCTGCACCTTTCACATGGCTCAACTCAGTTGGAGTGGTGAGGGGGTTGGATTTGCCGGTATGAGACGCACACATGTGGAAACATTTGTCCTCTTCTAGGGAGGGAAGTGCACCCCAACCCATCCAGTGATGATGAGTTTCAAGGATAGGAGATCATGGGTTTCAATAAAGCTTCAAAAGAGGGATAGTCTACTGGCTCAAGAGGAAAAACTCCCTATGTAAATGCTGTTGTATATAGTATTAAAAAAATGCAATAGCAAAAACTCCAAAAAAGAGGACAAGCTTGTACAAAAATAAAAATGCCTGCCGGAGTGTAAATATGTTGTAAAGTCAAATAAGCAAGCTTGAGCTTCGAAGTCAGATCATGTGAGCCTGCAGCTGGATGACTTGACTACACTGGTCTTGCATCCTAGGATAGGTAGCTACACTGGCTACCGTCCATTCTTCTCTTCACCCCCTCCTCTTGAGCTGGTTGCCACTTGAACTTAGAAGGGAATACCCTGCTCCTTGAGGAATGAGTTGTTGGATTGGGGAATCATTGGGTTGTCATACTGGAGAAGTCAGTCTCTTTGTCATTTCAGTTGGGGAGAGCCACTATCACTTACATTGTACGAGTCAGATTCATAGTCTTAAGGGTTTGTGTATGAGTTGAAATATTTTTGACCTGGCTATTGAGGATACTTGAGTAGAGTTTTGGGATTCTCAGGGACTGTTGGATTTTAAGTCCGGTTCTCATCAAGGTTCTGCCCGCACTATAATTCCAAAGGTCAGACTTAAGCTCCAAACTTTGATTTTGTGAAGACAAGTTTGATAATTAAACTTAATCCAAGTTTGTCTTTTTCTTTTCTTTATTTCTCTTTTTCTGCACTTATTGCATAAGTGTTTGCTAGGGACTAGCAAAGGCAAGTATAGGGGGGTGATGAATCTACGTTTCATCATCTTTATTCTATCATTTTGTCCTTAAAAACCCTAGTAAATGCTTGTAAATAGGCTTAAATTAGATATTTTAGCATTCATGAATCATTGTGTAAATAGTGTATAAAATGCCGTTTTTTAATGCCAAAATTATAGAATAAAGAAAAGAAAAGAAAAAGAATAAAATATTGTAAATATTTTATGACCCGAAACCTCGAGACCAAGACATCTCGATGATTGGGTCGACAAGGAATAAAGTAGGGGGAGATAAGGGTCAACATTGAACATGAAAGTTGTAGATAATTAAATATAGAAAAATACAAAATTGATTTCACCTAAAAATAATACACAGATAAAAAGTTATGATCTGAATAAAAATCCAGAACCCCAACTTCCCAGACCTGTATCTCCCAAATAAAAGCTCGAAATGCGTCAAGCTCACCTTTAATTGTATATAATTTTAAATAAGCTATTTATTGGCGGTGGTTTCGCATTTGGCGGAGCTACGGTTTGAAAGTTGAGTTTTGGACCCCTATTGTATACTTGTACAGATTAAAATATTCATTTTATTATTTATTAATTCTTTTTATAATTTTATATTTTTTATAATTTTGTAAATACTACTCATAATATACTTATATATTAAAAAAGGAATAAAAACTCAAATAAAACACAAAATAGAAATACTTGTATATATAATACATAGGTATAATACCTGTATACACACCTGCATAGAATCTATTTCTATTTTATTAAGTGTACAAAATATATCAGAAAAATAAAATAAAAATATAGTCTAGTGTATAGAAGTATTTTATAAATTTATAAAATAATAAACAAAAATAAATAAATCAAAATGTATAAAATAAAAATAAAATACTTAAATATATAGATAAAGATACCAATGAAGGGTATAAAAGGAAACTTGTAATTATTAAGCTTATAAAAATAAATAAAATTCATAACAAAATAATTCATAAAATAAAAAATAGTTTTTATTAAATAACCAAAAAATAATAAATTCATTTACTAATTTAAAATGATTTTTAAATTATTTTCTAGAGGTTTTTCCTAGTTGGTCCACGTGGACCAACCAGGTGGTCTGGACAGTTGACCGCGTGTCAATTGTCTGACCCCCCTCAGCCTGAGTGTCAGAACGAGTTTTTGTCCGCTTTCGTGGATTTTTCGAGGCAAATCGTTGCATCCTTTGATGATCCTTCCTTCATGACTTTTGTGGCCCAATTATCCATGATTCACGCCCTTGGTTCTCTTGGGCCAGGCGTCAACGATTCGGCGAAGATATGCCTCGTTCTTTGGAGCTGGTCGGGCAGGCAGTCAAACCTTCAAATATCCCCCCCCGACTTTCCTCTCTCTTTTGATCACTCTTCCACCACCTAAACCCTAACCAAGACCCTCACCGTCGATCCTGGTGACAACAAGAACAACTGAGGGCCTTCGGGGATCTCGGGGGTGTTGAATCGAGCCCGATCCACTCGTCGGAAGTCACGTCGGAGCTCAGCTCCTGTGCCACCTCGGTGAGGTCCTTCTCACCTCTTCCCCCTTTTGCTTTACTCTTAACTAGTGTCGAAGCAGTTGGAACATTTCTTTGTGTTTTCCTTGTCACGATTCATCGCCTGATCATCATCAAACCACTTCGATCTCGTCTCGGCCGGCATCGAGTCTCGCCGGCCGACGTCACTTCCCCACATAGCTTCATACACCATTTATACCCTCCACGAAGTCGGGGCATTTTGCCCCCGATCTCTTCACACTTTCCTTGCAGGTCTGAAGCCCAACCAAGCATCTTGGAGGGAATTTTGTGCCTCGCCGGAGGCACTTGGAGCCACTAGGCTCCGCCTTCGCAGCAGGAGAGCCCCGGCCTTCTCCTGAGCATTTTGAAGTCTCCAGACATCAGAGGAACCTTCCAGGGTGCTCCTGGACATCTCAGATTTGGTGGAGGACAGCGGTGAGAGACGAGCACGGTGATTAAACCTCGTCGGACCCGTGTTCTTCCGTTGTTCTTACACTACAACCCAGATCCGTTGGATTATCCCAGTTCCTCCAGACTGTGCCACCACTGTCCGATCTCCACCAACGTCAGCCGTCGATGCAGCCTTGATCATCTAATCACGGCCGTTGGAGACAAACCGTCATCGCGCCACCAGGGAGCACCACGCGTCAAGTGAATCCATCTCCGTCGTCCGCTCCCGTACAAGGCTTGGGTATTTTGCATCTTGACCCAAGTCCTTTTTGTATTTAGTTTATAGCACTAGAACTTTCTTCTACAGTTAGAAATTTTTGTAATATTTAGGTTTAAGCCCCCCGAACTTTCCCTTATTGCTGTTAGTTCCCTTGCCACGTCACCTCACGTGCCTATGCACATGAGGGGACGGGCATTTTGCAAAGGGACCCCTGTGGTTTTGCTTATTTCATTTTAGTCCTGAAACATTTGTTTGCAGTATAATATGTTTAGGATATTTTGCTTGAAAGCCCCTGGATCCTTGTAATATTGCTACGATACCCTTGCCAGGTCACGTGTTCATAAGCGCTAGTTTGAGCGTTTTTGCTGAGAAGCCCTCGCAGCTTGATCTATTTATTTTTGGTCCAGATATTTTCATATTGCGTTATAAATTTTGTGGACAGATTTCATTCGTGCCCTTGAACTTCTTGCATATTACAAAAATACCCCTGGCAAAATGATTTTTCCTTATGCTTCTAGTATTTTTTGCATGCATCTATAAATTGCGACAAAAATCCCAAAAATCGTCTTAAGTTCCTGTTACATAGTAGATTAACAACATATTTTTATTTGGCATATTTATTGCATTTTCTTATTTATAAAAATTCAAAAACTCTCATTTTCAACACTGTTTGCATCATAAAATCCATAGAAATTATAAAAACGCATTAGAAAAATACCAAAAAAAACATATTTTGTCTAATTTAGTTTGTTTTAACTCCAGGCCAAAAATCATAAAAAAAATATAAATGAAAACTCCTTAAAAATTAGAAAACACCTAAAATTATTATAAAAATCTAAAAAAGCATAGAAAAATCCTTAAAATATAAACTCAGTTTCTGTAGTTTCTCTATTTTATTATCTTTTACTTAAAATTAATTTGGGAAAATTTTGTTACTGTTTGCTATTTTTCATTCCCATTTTAACTCCAGCCAGCCATTTTGTTCACTGATTTCTTGCATTTTGACTTTTAAAAATACCAAAAATATTCTGAAAAATCCCCAAAAATCACAAAAAATTAGAAAAACATAAAAAGACCAAAAACATTTTATTTTCTGATTTTTTAGCATTTTTACTTATTTTTATAAATATTTTATCTTCCCTTTTCCCACTTTGTTTATATTCTATTTATTGAAAAGAAAATATAAAATATAAAATACAAAAAAAAAGAAAATATAAAATCAGAAAATTAAAAATAAAAAAATATAAAGTTAAAAAGAAAAAAAATACAAAACTAAAAACCCACAAAAAATTTCATATTGGCTAAGTAGTTCATTAGACATAGGCCTTGACTTTTTGTATGTTCACTCTACACCTTTGTTTCCTGTGTTCGATCCCTACTTGCTTGCCACTGTACATTTTTAGTAGGGAATAATAAATTTTAATCCTTGCTGTTGATTGCTTGATTAATTGTGTGGGTTAATTGTTGACAAACGTGAAGGCTTGAGTAATCGCCCCCGCGACAGCAAGTCTGATTTGTCAGACCATTATTTAGCGGCTCTCGTCTTTTCGTTTTTCAGTGATATAGCAGTAAGTATATCTCTTGCATTGAAAGTGATTAAGGGAATGGACTTTCAGACTTGAAAAGTAAGACTAATTTGATTAAAAAATCTTTAATCATAGAATTTATTGTTGAATATATAATTAATTATATATTATAACTTATAATATAGTGCATTCTTAATTTCAAGCAATGAAGTCCATGAACCCACTCAGTAGGCTCGTGGAGGCCAATCAATTGATTGGAAAAAATTACTCGGATTGGATCTATAATTTGGATCTTGTTCTCTATATAGATCGCATATCTTATGTGCTATACAAAAAAAAGTATACAAAAACCTTACCATACGAAAGAAATAAAGTTCAATGAAAAATACGATGAAGATCATCCATTGACCAAATGTTATATTTTGTGATCCTTCTCCAATATGCTTCAGAAGTAACATGTGGAAATGGATAACTGCCAAGATATAATGTTGCATCTCAAACAGATGTTCGGTTATGCCAACTGCATACAACGTTATAATGCTATAAAAGAACTTATTCATTGTAAAATGCAGGAAGGGACTTCTGTTTGTGAATAAATAATCAAAATGTTTGGTTACTTTCTTGAACTAGAAGCTTTTAGGGCTGAGATGGATGCAAACATGCAGTCTGGCTCTATTCTGTTGTCTCTTTCCAAGTCTTTCAATAACTATGTGGTAACATACCACATGAATAAGTTGAACTTGACTAATGCTGAACTCTTGGCTTCATTAAAATAAGAAGAACAAGTAAAGAAAAAAGAGAATCCATCAATGAAAAAAGAGAATCCCTTTGACAGTGTAATGGTTTCATAGGTC
Organism: Ottelia alismoides; assembly: GCA_037367405.1. NCBI lineage: Eukaryota > Viridiplantae > Streptophyta > Magnoliopsida > Alismatales > Hydrocharitaceae > Ottelia > Ottelia alismoides. Next base: position 1,344,843 of record JAZKJV010003691.1, on the reverse strand, counting down.
AAAGGGAAGCGTGCGTGGAAGCAAGGGTCTTGGAAGGGTCCGACCCATAAGAAGAAGAAGATTCAAGGTGTTGGATCGTATTCTAATGCTTCCACACTGGTGGCATCAAATAATACTGATGTCTATCATCATTGCAAGAAGTTGGGGCACTGTAAGCGTAATTTCCCAGAGTATCTCAAATATACGGATAAAGGTAAAGCCCCGCTAGGTATAAATTCTACTTTCATTATTGAAACCAATTTTCTCATAGGATGAGAAGGTAGTTGGATCATTGATTATGTTGCTTCTATTCATGTATGCAATTTGTTGCATCTATTTCAGTAAACAAGGAATCTCGATGAAGGGAAGATAGTAATCTAGATGTGATCTGATGCACCTATTGCAATAGTCATCATCGATACCTACTAACTATCACTATCTAGTGGAAGAGTCCTACTACTTAAAGAATGTCCTTATGTTCTAGATGTTAGAAGGAACTTAATATCTATATCTAAGTTAGCTAGAAATGGATATTCGTTTTTTATTATGTAATAAACTTGTCATAAGTTGTTATGATAAAAATATTGCGGATGGTGTTCTAATTTCTCGTGGACTCTATGAATTATGCACTGATGAAAATGTCATGAATGTTACTACAAATAATAAAAATCCTAATAAAACCAGAGAGGATGGAAATCATTCAAATATATTTCACATCAAAAGCTTTGTCATTTATCCGCTGATAGGATCAATAGATTAGTAAATGATGGAACCTTAGATTTTCTACATGTCTAAACTTTGTCTACCTGTGAACATTGTATACGAGGTAAAATGACTAGGATGCCTTTCTGTAACAAGGTTATAAGATACAAGCGCACTTGACCTAATACATATTGATGTATGTGGTCCCTTCAGTACTACAACCCGAAATGTACATCGATATTACTTGACATTTATCGATGATCATTCGCTATACGAGTTTATCTTCCAACTACGTCATAAATATGAAACCTTTGAAAAGTTCAAAGAGTTAACAGATTTGGTTGAGAACCAAATTGATAGGAAGATTAAAAGGATTTGATCTAACTGAGGTGATGAGTACCTCTCAGATATATTTAAAGAATACCACAAAGAGAGGAATTTTCTCCAATCCCACTCCTCCTAGAACTCCCCAACTTAATGTTGTTACTGAAAGACGCAGTAGGACCGTCATGGACATGGTCCATTCAATGATCAGTAAAGCACATTAACCTCTTAGTTTCCGGAGATATGCAGTAGAGACTGCAATATATAAAATGAACAAGATTCCTAGAAAATATGTACCTAAAACTCCTCATGAGCTCTCATATGGTACCAAACCTAGTGTTAGACACTTAAGGATATGGGGTTGCTCGATCCATGCAAAGAACGTGAACACAAGTAAGCTAGAATCTCATACTCGAGAGCGCTACTTCATTGGGTATGCTAAGGATGGTATTGGATACCAACTTTATGACCCTAAGACTCTGAAGGTCTTCATATATAGATACGTAAAAAAATTGTATAGAATGATTTCCTTAAGAGTCAAGACAAAAATGAAGTAAAGGAACTCATTGAATCCACTGAGGATACTAAGCTTCCTGAATTATAAACTGAAGATGTAACACCCGCACCTCTTTGAAGGAGTTTGAGAGTGGTTGGATCACCTAAAAGGTACAGATTCCATGTGTCAGGTGAAACTAACAATGACCCAACCTCATTTTATGAAGCACTCGTAGAACATGACATGGATAGATGGATGCTAGCAATGAAGTCAAAAGTGGTTTATGGATCCTAGAGGATCCACTTAGAGGGGTAAAACCCATTCAGTGTAAACGGATCTTTGAGGAAAAAAGGGTCTTGATGGTAAAGTAGAGACCTTCAAATCAGGGCTTGTAGCCAAGGGCTACACATAGAGAGAATGCATCGACTAGGACGAGACATTCTCTTTTATGGCTATGCTTAAGTCTATCAGGGTACTTGTAGCTATAGCCGCATATCTTGACTACGACATATGGCAGATGAACGTTAAGACGACTTTCCTAAATGGATACCTTGAGGAGGATATCTATATGGACCAGCTCCAAGGCTTCATAACCGAGGAAGGTAAAGCATAAAAGCTGAAGAAATCCATCTATTGGTTCAATCAAGCTTCTCATAGTTAGAACATCAGATTTGACAAAACCATAAAGAATTATGATTTTTTTGTAATCCTGATGAATCATGTGTGTACAGGAAGCTTAGTGGGAGCGACATTGTGTTCATCATGCTTTATGTAGATGACATCCTTATCATTGGGAATGATATAGTGAAGATGACTAGTGTTAAAATTTGGTTGTCCCATACATTTGAAATAAAAAACTTGGAGAAGCCTCTTATATCTTGCATCTGAAGCTATTCGAAAACAAAGAAAGGTGATTTTGAGATTATCACAACATAGGTATATTAAGAAGATCATGAAACATTTCCGTACAGAGAATTCCAACAAAGAATTCCTTCCCTTAAGACATGGTATCCACTTGTATAAAGGGATGGATCCTCAAAGTGTTGTGGATAAGAAAGCCATGGCTGGTTGCCCCTACGCATCAGATGTGGGAACCTAATGTAAACCATGATGTGTACAATGACAGATATCTACCATGTAGTGGAAGTGGTAAGTTGTTACCAATCCTACTACGGAGAGAAACACTGGAATGCAGTGAAGAACATCCTTAAATATCTCAAACGGATGCATGCTTACATCTTGGTATGGAGATGGTTATATTCAAGTTTTAGGATACACAGATGCTGACTTCTAGTTAGATATTGATGATCGAAAGTCGACATCAAGGTTTGTGTTCATGTTAAACAATGGTGTTGTGGGTCGGAGAAGCAAGAAGTGAAACATGACAACCAATTCAACAATAGAAGTCGAATACATTGCCGCATCAGATGCTACAAAGGAGGCAATGTGGTTTTCCAAGTTCATCCTGGAGCTTGGGTAGTTTCCTATAACACTCCCATCCCGCTGCTCTGCGATAACACAAGAGCCATAGCTTAGGCGAATGAACCCATATGGCATCAAAAGAGTAAGCGTGTGGAAAATAAATACCACATCATTCGGGAGATGCAATTGCATGGTGACATCATCGTCACCAAGTTGACGTATGTCGACAACGTTGTTGATCCTCTTACAAAACCTTTGACACTAAAGGTTTTTGACCATCATGTTATGAGTGTGGATTTAAGGATTGTACCTGAATGGTTTTGAGGGCTAGTGGGAGATTGTTAACCATGTGAGCCCGAGGCAAACCATTTCTATAATAAATGTTATCGTAATATTTGATATATCAAAAAAGTTATTGATTTATTTCACTTCATGACTGAGATTAAATGAACAAATGCACTATAAGGTCCTTTAGTACAATCAGGGTTATGTACCATGGCCATCTTAATGATCATACAATTATTGATTCAATGGTTAAATCATAGAGGTTGATGCTTGGATGAATATCTAAGGAGTTACATTGAGGACTCATCAAACATCGCCAAATGATTATTAAGAGATGATCTCCATCCTGAAATGGAAATGGTAACTATTCTCGAAAGGCTGATATCTTATCGACCTCTTAATGTAGGTCCTCTACATGGGAAATGAGAAACGTAATAAAAAAAATCATGAAGAAGAAAACCTAAAAGAGATCTAAAACTTTGGGTTTATTATAGGTCTTCCAGTATGCAGGATGTACTGGTATTAGGAATACTCGAGGGTGATGTGATCATAAATGAAAATATGACCATGATGCTTCCACTCCGAGGGAGTGATGATACATGTATGGATTTAAGTGACTCCTCTCAGTAAAGAAATATGATCTTAGTCCACATGTTGGACATCGATTTGAATGTGATTCAAATGCAATGAAAATATTAATATCTTGAGAGATCCTCGAGATATGTATTTGAGATATGGTCTCGATATCCAAATCACTATAGTGAAATGTACAATCATCCTGTCCTTATCTCCAAGTATCCGTAGAAAAAGCGCATTATTCTTGAAAGATTTCAAGAATAATCCATTGTTAAAATGTATATCTGAGCATTGAGAAATCGATAATTAAAAAGTGTTTTAATTATCATAAATAATGTGAAATGATTCTTATTATTTTGATGCATGAGAATGATGATCCGCGATGATTAAATGTGATTTTATTATCATGGATATGAATGATGCGGATAACACTATCAATATGAATCATATATATTATAAATGTGATTTATAATATATTATAGAGAGTTATTTGTAAATAATGTTTACATATTAAATATTGATGTGAATCGGATTCAAATTAGATAATTAACTGAAAATACAATTTGCATTTTATTTTGGGTATGTGAATGTGATTCCCAATTTCCAGTGGCATGATTGAAATTGTCACAAAATAATTTGAAATTATTTTTTGTGAAATTATTTACAATAATAGTTGTTGTAAATAATTAAAGGATAATGTGAGATGCATAATCTTACATTATTGGAAAAAAGAACTCCTTCCATAACGGGAAGGTCGACGACCACCTTAGTCCTAATTAAAGGTGGTCGTCCACCCTCTTATTAGGAAGAAGCTTGACTTCTTTCTTAATCCTTTAATGCCTACTAATTTGATTCAATTAATTTATATTGATGATCATTAATAAATTAAATTAAATTAATTATTATTGTATTTTTTACAAAAAAATCATGACCATTGAAAGAAACACAAATCAATCTCAACCTTTGGATTTGTGTTGTCCATGGATTGAGATCCATGGGCCCTAGCTCTTATTTTACAACATAGAATTCACAAACTCTCTCTCTCTATCTCTATCATCATACACGTCCTCTCTCTCTAAAGTGGCTGTCTACTTTGTGTTGTAGAGACGATCGTCGTCATTATTACGTCGTTGTACCGTCGCTTCGATCGCTCGTGGATCTTTGTCTTCCTCAGTGCTTATCGTACGTGAAGAAGACCTCGAATTTTGTATGATGATATTAGGAGATTCATCGCTTGGATATGCATCTTGGATTACGAGATGACACATCTCATCAACACACTCGTAAGCATCTCCTCCGTTGGGTTGGACTTAAGATAGGTGGTCTCTTCATTTTGAGGCTTCGATCACAACCAACATTTAAGAGGTATTTCGATATCTACTATGTGGTTTATATGAAACGGTCCGAAAAGTGTTCTTGGATCATGTGACTTCATCTCTTATTTTTTTTAAATTTAGTAGCCCCGAGCAACTAGTGCGACTGGTCGCTCCCAATTGCATATGATGTGATCTTACGCTTCTGTGTTGTGCTTAAGGTTCTTTATATAACCTTCACTCTAGCCATGATAAGAGAGCCCTTGTTGATCTTACACATGTTATTGCCAAACTTAAGATGGTAGCATTCCTTATCTAGTTGAGAACTAGATATGAGGCGAAGCTGCAAGTCAAGAATGTGCCCTATCATCTGGCATAATCATTGCACATCTAATATCGATCTGAACTGAGATGGTGCTCGTGCCAACGATCTTGGAGTAGCTGTTATTACCCATCTCGACTCTTCCAAAATCTTCCTCTGTATAGGAAGTAAAGAACTCCCTGTGTGGAGTCACGTGATAGGAGACAACCATATCAATGACCTACTTGGAGTCTTCCCTTGCATGTAGACACTGCTCCTGACTAGTGAGAACTAATTGATCCTCATTGTCATCAGCCACTACTAAAACAATATTTTCATTTTCATCTATCTTCTCATTCTTTTTTTTCTTGCTCTCTTTTCCAAACCCTATAGTCTCTCTTCTAGTGACTAGACTTGTTGTAATGATTACACTTTCCACTGTCCTTGAACTTCTCCCTAGATTTTTGTCTCTCTCGTGATTTTCCCCTACTGTTGGACCTACCTCTTCTCTCAACTGCGTACACATGTGAAGAAGAGGATTTTTGGATGATCTTTGTCTAATTTTTTCATTTAGGAGAGTTCTTTTGACCATAGGTATGGTCAGCTTGTTGTCTATAGCAGAGGTGCTCACGGTAATCACTAGGGTTTCCCAATTGTATGGTAGGGAACCCAGTAGAAGAAGCACCTGAAATTCAACATGTATCATCATGTCCATGGTACTCAATTGATTGATGAGACTCTGGAATTCATTCAAGTTCTCAACAACCTTCATACCATCCTTGTACTTCAGATTCGCCAAATTTTAAATACAGAATGCTTTGTTGGTGGCAGTCTTCTGCTCATAAGGCTCTGCCAATTTTTCCCATGATTTCTTTACATCCGTCTCTTCTACGACATAGTGGAATAATGACCGGCCCAAACACTTCTTGATGGTGTTGTCTGCTTTCCTATTCAGATTCGTCCAATCACTTATAGACGTGCCCCGGGGATTGGTTGTTTCTCCTTCCACCGGATCATGGACTTCCTTGCAATACAAGATGTCCTTCATCTTGGACTTCTAGATTTGTCAATTTGTGTTTGTTAACTTGATCATCATGTCTTCATCGTCCTTACCCATCTCGACAATGCGAGCTCTGATACCACTTATAGGGAAATCGAGGTTCCCTTAAGCTATCTTGTAAAGGATGATCGGAAGCAAAACGTTCCCCATACAGGAACCAATCATAATAATCATAGCACAATAATCAAGAAACTACAGAAGACACGAGAATTTAACGTGGGAAAACCCTCCTCAACTTGAGAGAGGGGGAAAACCAAATGGGTACGATGACCCACAACAAATCCACTAGGTCAAAAATGGGAGGGTGCAATGTCTTCTCAGTTTTGTTGTCCAACAAAACTAAGGTACATTTACAAGAATAAAATTAGATAACCGCCACATTAAACTTGGAGAACATGATACCAATGCTTCTCCTCATCATGTGATGTCCCTCCTCGTGCGTGATTCTTCCTCGTGCGATTCCTCTTCACACATTGGCTGAGAGTTAACAGTAGATGGTCCTACGTGCACTACTCTTCTCGCTTGGATGCACATTGTCCTCCTTGCAAGGTCTTGTCCCTTGCATGGCCAATTGAGGACGAACCCCCTTGCAGCTGCTCCTCGTGACCCTACAGGTTGCTCTTCATTCCCTTGAGAGATGATCCTTGTTCCCTTGAGGGTTGCTCCTTGAGCCTCTGTGGGTTGCTCCTCGCACCCCTATGGGTTGCTCCTCGATTGAGCATCCTGCTTCTTGCCTTACACGGGAGAAAACTGAGAGAGAGAGGGATCATTTTGGTCTGAAGACTTGTCTTGCGCAGGCTGCTATTTATATAGCAGCTCCCCTCACCTCTCTCCAATCCTATTCCTACTCGAAATAGGATTCCACTTGCATGGGGCATGCATGTTTCCTCTCCAACCCTATTCCTACTTTTAATAGGATTCCATTTTCCTGGGACATGCATGTTTCCCCTCCTCAAACATGCATCCCAAATATCCTTTGATTATTTACAAGGATGCCCCCAAGAATTGGGACCAGACTATTGATAAATCGTCCATCCGCCCCTTTAATAATGTGGAATTATCTCTTGATATGTCATCGCAGTCGGGCCGAATTGGGTTCATCAAAAACCATCTAATTTAGATATATCAATCAAATCGGTGGTTGTATTTTTTTATTTTACTAGGCAAGAAACCAAGGTCGAACTCAGGGACATGAGCCTCTCTCGTGATCATTCAGATTTTTATCTATTTATTTAAGTGTTGAGTTAAAGAACATAGGTTAAAGTATGCATGAAGTAAAGACAATGCATTAAAGAAAAGAGTAACGTGCATTTTTTTATTTTATTTTAATCATGCAAATACGATGCAATGAAATTCAAAACAAATATTATGCCCTAGATCAGAATAAATATGGTGAGCAAATTTTAAAATGAATCGATTTCAGATTTATTTCGAATGACAAGCTTGATGGATATTTTAACCAAGGCATAGGTTAAAGAACTAAGAGACACATGGCGACTAAAATAATACAACACAATTACAGTATCCAAAATAAAAATTGAGCATGCCATTAGAAATATTATCAAATAAGCTTCGAAATGGAACTGAAATCAACTAAAACGGAGATACGGTGCTCAAGATATGCAATAAAGAAGATAAGGGCATAACTGAAAGAAAATATGAAAGATAACTACAAACAGATCCCTGGGAGGGACTAAAATGCAATAAAAATAAAGTGTGAGGCCTTCCCTGTAAATAACCCATACGCACGGGGGCATATTTCCAATTATCGAAACCCGCTAGGGTCAAAATGCAAAATACCCCAGGCGTGTATGGTGCTGCACGTGCTTTGGACCTGCATGCAAATTGGAGAAAATGGCAGGTCCTTAATGCAAATTGCCTGGGTCACACGTGCTATGCACGTGTTTTCCAGGCTCGGGTGTCTCTGAGGCTAGGGGGAGGTTCGGCTAGGCTTGGACGGCTTAAAGCTCCAAGAAGGCTCAACGTAGGCTCGGGAGCTCCGAGCCTATGGATCGATGCTGAGGCTCAGACGAGCTTCGGTACTGCCACGTGGTCGAATGTGGTTTATCCGATCATGACGATCGGATGGCTTCTGTACGCTCTTGGAGGGATGACGTGGCTTCCTCCGCGTCGTTGGATGATCGCCCGAGAGTTTCATCCAACGGCATATGCATCTTCGTCTCCAGCTGCAGCTGGCGGCGAAGTCCGAGCTCCGACGAAGGAGGTCGAGCTCCTCCGCCTCTTTTCAAGCTCGACGACGGTCTCCAGTGGCTAGTGAACGGCTAGAATCCACCGTGGAGTCCTGGCAAAGCATCTGAAAGACCTAAAAGTGTCGGAGGAGGCGTGGCTGCTGGAAACGAGTCTTGTGAAATCAGCTCAGGTGATGGTTCCGTCCATTCGAGAAGGAGCCTGTATTGTCAGTCCAATAGCCAAATTGTGCAGTGGTGCGAGGTGCTTGTGCGTGATGAGGTGAAATGGGGGGCACGTGAGTGAAGAGACTGAAACCCCTATGGGTTTCACCGTCGGCGAGTGGTGGTGAAAATGGTGGAAGGCGACGAGGTTCTGGAGAAGAGAAGAGTGTTGTCGGGAGTGTGCGCGTGGAAGGGGGTAGTGTGATGAAGCTCAAAGGGGGATAAATGGAGGATGAAAACGAGGATAGCGACCTAATAAATTACGCAAATAGAGAAGGAAATGCAGAGGAGGTCGGAAAGGTACTTACCTGATAGGAGGTGAAGGTGGTAGCTTGTGCGCGAGCTTCGAGGATGAGCTCTAGTCTCACTGAACCCTGTCAGCCAATCGGGGCAGCTCGAGCGGGCTTGGAGCTCCGCAGCACCGCCATGCTCGGTGGTGGGTCAACATCGGAGGGGACGGTCTTCATCGCTTAAATCCACCATCTCCCTCTGTCACAGGAAGATCGAGGAGGGCTGGGACTCCTCCCGCATAAAGGTGGACCAGGATAATCGGAGGGGGAGGCTGAGTATTTGAAGGAAGGGAGTCAGCGGTTGGTGAGGTGCAGTCATGATTTACGAGGGAGATATGGGGCGACTGGAGGAAGATCGTGGGTTGCGTGGATGGTGGCGAAGGTGATGGATGATCGGGGAAGGTCATGGGGCGGTTGGCAAGGGGAGAGGTAGTCGGAGATAATAAAGGAAATAGAAAGGGGGAATGGCGTTCGCGAGATGGAGAACATGGCAGAGCGGAGCTGCGGGAGGTTGATGACGAAGCCCTGGCTGTTGTATCGTGGGATCCAACGGCTAGGGTTTGGGCGTTAAAGGACGGTGTGGATATAATCTGAAGCGACGTGATTGAAGGGATAAGAGGTCACCACGTGTCGGGTGTATGGGCAGGCGGAAGCGGGCGGCTGAGATGTGATGGAGGTGCAGATCAAAGGGTTGAAAATATTAAGTGAATGGAGCAGTTAAGATGGAAAGGAGAAGGTGCGATCGAATGGTGCAGAAGGCACCACGTGGCGCGATGTGGTTGGGGCGCGAACGAGTGGTGGAGATGGGATCTGGAGATGATCAAACGGCAGGAAAGGAAGCGTGTACGTGGAGAAAGTTGGGTCGTTGGATTCAAGAAGAAATCCAACAGCTAGGGGCGCAGGCGGATGATGCAAGGAGGACGGGCCACGTGGCTCACCCAGAACGGGCCACGTGGCCCAATCAGATTATTCATATCTAAAAGTTTATGTTGACAAAAAATGGAGATGAGGTCATCTGAAGTCACAAAATATTTTTGAGGGTATTTTAAGGCTAAAAATACCATGAATTTTACTTTTGCCATTTTTTGTGATTTTTAATTTATTCAAGACTCTGATAATTGCAGAACTTTATCTGATTTTTATTGACACAAATTTAAGCAAGGGGGTTAATAATGGAAAATTATGATGATGAAATCGGGTTTCATCACCCCCCTATACTTAAACTATGCTCATCCTCGAGCACCAAATGGAATGAATAAGCCGGATTAACCCCCTTGTGCACGTGAGTACAGGATCTAATTCGTTCAAGTCTACTCAACTTTAGAGGTCCAAAATTCTAGAGCTCAACCCAACCTTAATCAAGAGGCACCAAATTCCTCTAATTCTCCAGACTCTCTCTAATGTACATATACACTAAGGATATGAAATTTAGTGTTGACTGCAATTCCGAGAGTACAGTCAAAACTTCACCCAAGGTCTTGGTCCAAGAAATTATCCTAAGGACCCAATCCTCAACACTAGGGAATAAATCAAATCTTGCATCCAGTCCACCTTCTCTTTAGTTGTCAGACTTAGAAAATGTAGATGGAGGGCCAATAATGGAGGATATGGGATTGTGTCATTTCTTCTCTTCCTCTCATTGGAACAAGGATTCTCTCTAGTGCCTTTTTATGCAACACTTTTTTTGGTGTTGATCAGTGCGTCCGTCAAGAGAATTTGGAGCCGTTTGCACTTGTTTTCCTGGGAATACACCAGGGTGTGTCTCTTTTGAGTACCTATCGTACCTTCGACCCCATACTTGTAGCATTTACGATGCAGAGCCCTTTTTTGGTGCAAGCCCGACTCCTTGTCCTAGTAGCAGTTGTCCAAGTGGATACTTTGAAATGGTTGGGAGCGCTCGCCTTTGGTGGAAGCTCTTTGATATTTGACTTCGAATGGAATGAGAGCTTTTCTTTGACATTTCATTTATTTGTATAATTTTGGCTAGCTCCACTTCTTTTACCAAGAGTTGGCGCATACTGATCAACATTTTTTTATTTATTTCACACCCTGGCACTTAGGTCAATGTCAAGAGATTAGCATAAGAACCAAGTTCTCATGCTGGCTAAAATTGCTGACACTCAGGTTTCATGAAGTATTCAAAGATTTTATACCATCCTCGAGCATCATTAGATCAAGTCCAGACTCGAATCCCTCGTCCCACTCCCTCAGGTGAAAAGTCAACTCATCTCATCAAAACCGCAGTCGTGCATGTGATGTGCTGATCATATTCTTAATGGTCTGAGACTAAGCATGAAATATAGCATGCACATCTAGACAACTAGGGGAATAAGGGTAATTAAGTCTAAGACCCTGATGGCTAAGGCTGGTTAACCTAAAATCTCAAGACCTCATAAACCGAATTTTCTTGAACATTTCAGATCCTGGGTGAAAGTGTAAAAGTAGAGGATTAATCCAACTTCTTCATTCAAAAACACATTTTTTGGCTTTAAGAGATATTAGGACTGCCTAAACTCAGTTAAGTAGATGCATCTGCATTCAGCTAGTATGGATGTAAGTACAGGCCAGAGCCCGTTGCTTGAGGACGGGGCCTTACGCGATGTCCTCTAAACCACCCAATCTGCTAAGGACGAACCCTCATTGAACGCAGCTTCTTAATTGGGCTTAGTAGTCACTAATAACTCCTAAAGGATTTTTGGATTTTTCTCATTTTTATGGATTTTATTTTAGAGGTTAAAACACTTGTTAGACTCAACTTTTCCTTGAAACGAGAGAAAATTTTCAACATCATGTCACACAAATAAAAATTTTCAAAACATTTTTCAAAAGATTTTTCAAAACAAGAAAAACTCATTTTTCAAATCATTTTCGAAAATATTTTTATCAAAATAGTGTAACTTGGTATAGAAAAAGCTGTGAAAATTATTTGAGTCCACTTAGTTCAAAGGTTTTTACTTCAGCCAAAAAGTTTTAAAATTTTTCAAAATTTTCAGATTATAGCTAAAGTAAGTATACTGTATATACGGTATACCCCCTATACTTAAACTTTGTTATGTCCTCGTAGCACTAGATGATACAAGTCCATAGGTACATTTAAATATAGAGAAATATACGGGAGCTAAGAGGGCTTCCCCTATACTTAGGTTAGAAATAACCTAAGTATAAAGGCAAGGAAAGAAGAGTAGAGAAAATCACAGGGGCTCGGGTCCCCCTATACTTAGGCTGAGAGTAGCCTAAGTATAAAGATAGAGACTTGATGTTGGGAGAGGCCCAAGGTGAAAGAAGAAGATGGATGGATATACACATGAGTGGATGAATATGCGGAGATGAATGGAGTGTTTACGGCTCTGGGGAGTGTATCGAAGCAAAATGGCTCAATCAAGCATGCAAGACCCTCAATTTCACCAACTCACACATGAAACCAACTGAAGTTGGTTTATTATCTTGTCGATTTTATTGGTGATAAAACATTAGATGTTTAAGCATAAAAAGTGTCAAGTAAAAATCAATGCGTAAACGAGGGTGTTGCTCTCCCAAAACAAAATTTTACTCCAGTTTTTTTGTTGACTTGCAATTAACAGTCCCAGTTATTATTTAAGGTTGTCACTGATTTAAGGTGAGCACAAAATCAAGCAATCATCGTCCACCGTTCATTCCCATTTTTTGTTTAACCTAGGTGATCAATCTAGGAGGGGAAATCAAGAAAAAAAACACGTAACCGATGAAAACCATGATCTAAGCTATGCGATAAAACATGCAGTGACTTGGCGAAAATACGTAAAAATTTAGGGTTGTTTTAAGAACCAAAACTCATGTATGCAAGTCGGTCAAAAAGCCGCACCTAATCATGCTTCTATTAGCGAGGAGAATGTCTATTGAATTTGGCTAAGTGAAGAGAGATTATGTGCGTCTAAATTTAGTGTGTCCTACCTACGAGCAAGCACGTAAAAAAATGAAAAATAAAATACGCTTAATGAGCTACGTGCCTGGTCCTAGGTCGACACTCAAGTGGGGACGATCCCCACACAACCACATATATTCGTTCTTTTACAACCGCGAGTTTCCGATCGAAGACCGTTGTAAAGATGGTTATTACATGCGACAATGATATGCAAAAATGACATTTTTTTCTTTATTTCTTCTCTACGTGCTCCAAGCATGCTTCTGCGGCTCCTTGCAGCGGGTAGCTCCTGCTCCTCGCCTCCTTGAATCATCAAGGGCCCTGCCACAAAAGCAACAGTTAGATATCAATCGAAAAGAAAATTTTATAATGCAAGACAAATTGATAATTTGATCTATAAAAAAGAAACACTTAATTAATAAATGAAAAAATCCAAATAATACAAGAAATGAGTCATGTCTCCGGCAACAACGACATTTGATAAACCATTAATTCGCCCCTTTAATAATGTGGAATTATCTCTTGATATGTCATCGCAGTCGGGCCGAATTGGGTTCATCAAAAACCTTCTAATTTAGATATATCAATCAAATCGGATGGTTGTATTTTTTTATTTTACTTGGCAAGAAACCAAGGTCGAACTCAGGGACACGAGCCTCTCTCGTGATCATTCAGATTTTTATCTATTTATTTAAGTGTTGAGTTAAAGAATATAGGTCAAAGTATGCATGAAGTAAAGACAATGCATTAAAGAAAAGAGTAAACGTGCATTTTTTTATTTTAATCATGCAAATACAATGCAATGAAATTCAAAACAAATAATATGCCCTAGATCAGATTAAATATGGTGAACGAATTTTAAAATGAGTCGATTTCATATTTAATTTCGAATGACAAGCTTGGTGGATATTTTAACCAAGGCATAGGTTAAAGCACTAAGAGACACATGGTGACTAAAATAATACAACACAATTACAGTGTCCAAAATAAAAATTGAGCATGCCATTAGAAAGACTACCAAATAAGCTTCGAAATGGAACTGAAATCAACTAAAATGGAGATACGGTGCTCAAGATATGCAATAAAGAAGACAAGGGCATAACGGAAAGAAAATATGAAAGATAACTACAAATAGGTCCCTGGGAGGGGCTAAAATGCAATAAAAATAAAGCGCGACGAGGGGGCATATTTGCAATTATTGAAACCCGCTAGGGTCAAAATGCAAAATACCCCAGGCGCGTATGGTGTTGCACGTGCTTTGGACCTTTATGCAAATTGAAGAAAATGGCAGGGCCTCCATGCAAATTGCCCGGGTCGCACGTGCTATGCACGTGTTTTCCAAGCTCGGGTGTCTCTTGGGCTCGGGGGAGGTTCGGCTAGGCTTAGACGGCTCGAAGCCCCAGGAAGGCTCGGCGTAGGCTTGGGAGCTCCGAGCCTATGGGTCGGATGCTGAGGCTCAGAGGAGCTTCGGTACTGCCACGTGGTCGAATGTGGTTTATCCGATCATGATGATCGGATGGCTTTTGTACGCTCTTGGAGGGATGATGTGGCTTCCTCCGCGCCGTTGGATGATCGCCCGAGAGTTTCATCCAACGGCATCTGCATCTTCATCTCCAGCTGCAGCTGGCAGCGAAGTCCGATCTCCGGCGAAGGAGGTCGAGCTTCGCCACCTCTTTTCAAGCTCGACGACGGTCTCCAGTGGCTACTGAATGGCTAGAATCCACCGTGGAGTCCTGGCAAAGCATCTGAAAGACCTAAAAACGTCGAAGGAGGCATGGCTGCCAGAAACGAGTCTTGTGAAATCAGCTCAGGTGACGGTTCCGTCCATTCGAGAAGGAGCCTGCATTGTCAGTCCAATAGCCAAATTGTGCAGTGGTGCGAGGTGCTTGTGCATGATGAGGTGAAATGGGAGGCACGTGAGTGAAGAGACTGAAGCCCCTATGGGTTTCACTGCCGGCGTGTGGTGGTGATAATGGTGGAAGACGACGAGGTTCTGAAGAAGAAAAGAGTGATGTCAAGTGTGTGCATGTGGAAGGGGGTAGTGTGATGAAGCTCGAAGGGGGTTAAATGGAGGATGAAAACGAGGATAGTAACATAATAAATTACGCAAATAGAGAAGGAAATGCAGAGGAGGTTGGAAAGGTACTTACCTGATCGGAGGTGAAGGTGGTTGCTTGTGCGCGAGCTCTGAGGATGAGCTCTGGTCTTCGCAGAACCCCGTCAGCCAATCGGCGGTGGGTCAACACCGGAGGGGATGGTCATCATCGCTCAAATCCACCATCTCCCTCTATCACAGGAAGATGGAGGAGGGTTGGGCCTCCTTCCGCATAAAGGTGGACTAGGATAATCGGAGGGGGAGGCTGAGAATTTGAAGGAAGGGAGTCGGTGGTTGGTGAGGTGGAGTCGTGATTTGCGAGGGAGATATGGGGAGACTGGAGGAAGATCGTGGGTTGCATGGATGGTGGCGAAGGTGATGGATGATCGAGGAAGGTCGTGGGGCGGTTGGCAAGGGGAGAGGTAGTCGGAGATGGTGGAGGAAATAGAAAGGGGGAACGGTGTTCGCGAGATGGAGATCATGGGAGAGAGGAGTTGCAGGAGGTTGATGACGAAGCCCTGGCCGTTGGATCGTGAGATCCAACGGCTAGGGTTTGGGCGTTAAAGGACGGTGTGGATATAATCTGAAGCGACGCGATCGAAGGGCTAAGAGGTCACCACATGTCGGGTGTATGGGCAGGAGGAAGCGGGCGGCTGAGATGTGATGGAGGTGCATATCAAAGGGTTGAAAATATTAAGTGAATGGAGCGTTTAAGATGGAAAGGTGAAGGCGTGATCGAATGGCGTAGAAGGCGCCACGTGGCGCGAACGAGTGGCGGAGATGGGATCTGGAGATGATCAAACGGCGGGAAAGGAAGCGTGTACGTGGAGAAAGTTGGGACATTGAATTCAAAAAGAAATCCAACGGCCAGGGGCGTGGGCGGATGATACAAGGAGGACGGGCCACGTGGCTCACCCAGAATGGGCCACGTGGCCCAATCAGATTATTTATATCGAAAAGTTGACTTTCGAAGGGTCAAATGTCTGAATTTGAGAAAACTCAAAACATGAAAGTTGTAGATCTCGAAGAGATCTACAAGTTTCATGTTGACAAAAAATGGAGATGAGGTCATCTGAAGTCACAAAATATTTTTGAGGGTATTCTTAAGGCTAAAAATACCATGAATTTTACTTTTGCCATTTTTTGTGATTTTTAATTTATTCAAGACACTGATAATTACAGGACTTTATCTGATTTTTATTGACACAGATTTAAGCAAGGGGGATAATAATGGAAATTATGATGATGAAATCGGGTTTCATCAACTATACCCATCAGTTTTCATTCTGCACAAGACCTTCCTGGTCTTGCACTTGAGGAATTGTCCTTAGCCTCCTCGATCCTTCCTCTATCAAAGGGATCAATGAACTGCCTTATGGGGGCCCTTGACTTGGAGACCACATGAAGGTTGCCTCCATTATGGCCATGTGATTCACTGGCATCATTGTGGAGATAGATCTGCTCAGTTTAGTGGATCATGCATGCAACTGCTGATTGAGGGCCTTCATGAGACCATCACAGTAAATCTCGAGTTATCGAAGCTTCTTTGCTATTAATAAAAACGAGAAAAATCGAGAAAAAGCACAACAGACTCCAACAGTTACACAACCATATTTGTTGTCCTCATATGGAGCATTTTATGTCTTTTAGTTTGAAGAGATAACATGGTTAAGGTATTTTCGTAAGGTAAGCACCACATTGTACATATTCAATAGATAATATACCACATTGTTATTTTTTAAAATTTAAGTGTAACCTTTTGGAATGTTGAGCCGACTAAAAGAAGGCGTGGAAGGCTTAAGAAGTGTTGGAATGAGACTATACGGTGGGATTTTAGTTTTTTGGATCTAAGCCCGAGGGTGACTCAAGATAGTGGACTCCACTAAATTAGAAAATTAATGAATGGTTCATTAACATTTCTAATACTGAAATTAAACCTTAAAAGATCAATAGGAGGATAAAGATCATTTTATAATGATCTGGCATCAAGCCTTGGACATTTGTCTGTTGATTTGATCAATAGACTAGTGAGAGATGAAACTTTAGATTGTCTAAAGGTTCAAATCTTACATACTTCTGAATATTGTATTCAAAGAAAAATTTCCAATACACCCTTCTTTGGGAATGGTGTAAGATGTCAAGGTATATAGGATCTCATACATATCGATGTATGCGAATCATCTATATCATAGTAAACATTATGGATATATGATATCTATTGATGATTATGTATGATATGAGATTTCTTCCCTTGACCATTAGAAACCTTTGAAATGTTCAAAGATTTCATAATTTTGGTTTGGAACCAAAGTCTGAAGGAAGATAAAATGAATTTGATCTAATCTAGGTAGCTTGTACCTGTTAGATGAATTCAAAGGATACCTTACGTAGATATGAATATCATTTCTATCTCAATCCTCCTAACACAACTTAACTCAATAGAGTTATAGGGAGATAGAATTGGATCATGTGTGACATGATCTTATCAATGATGGATTTTAGCATAATTATCCCTTAGTTTCCAGGTATATATGTGTAGTAGAGACTACAATGTATATCCTTAATAAGGTTCCATGCAAAATGGAATCTAGCACTTGAGAGTACTTCTTCATTAGGAAAATAAAGGATGGTATTGGATACCTACTTTATGACCTTGAGATTCTTAAAATATCTCATCTCTGAGAATGTGATTCTTAGAGGTTGAGACTCTTGAGAATTAAGATGAAAATGAAGTGTAGGAACTAATTTAGTCTTGAAAAGATAATGAGGCTCTTGAAATTGGAAACTAAAAGGACAATTAAAGATGAAACACTAATACCTCTTCAAATGAGTTTGAGGATGGATTCCATGTGTCAGAGAAATCTGACAGTGATCGAACTTCATATGATGAAGCTTCTGAAGATCATGGTATGGATAGATGGATGTTAGCAATAAAAAGCCTAATGTAGACTTCATATACAAGTGTTGTATATGGACCGTCGAGGATCCACCTATATGGGTAATACCTGTAAAGGTGTAAATGGATCTTCAAGAGAAAGGGAACCTGATGAGAAGGTAGAGACCTTCAAGGCACGGTTAGTAGCCATGAGTTACACACCGGAAGAGAAGACATTGCTTGCGATGAGACTTGCTCTTCGGTGACCATGCTTAAAACCATCAGAATATTGCTAACCTTAGCTACACGACTTGACTATTGCATCTTCAAGATGTAAGTCAATATTGCATTCCGCTATGAATACCTCTCTGAGGATATTCACATGAAGTAGCCCCAGGGATTCATGGTTAAGGAAAGCAAGGTTTGCAAGCTAGGGAATCCATCTATGGACTCAAATAAGCTTCTTGAAGTTGGACCATAAGATTTGACAGAATTATAATTGTTATGATTTCAGATAGAATCTTGATGAGCCATGAGAAGCTTAGTGGGAGTGCCTTTGTGTTCATCGTGCTAAATGTAGATGATATCCTAATCATTTAAAATGATATAAGGATAATAATAAGTGTTTTATTATCTGGTTGTTCCATAACTTGAGATATGATCTCAAGGATACCTCTTATATCTTAATTCTGAAGTTGTTCAGGAGCAAAGAGAAGAGGGTGTTGGGACTGTCATACTAATAGTACATCTTGGACATATTCCATTTTATGGAAAATTCCAAGAATGGCTTCCATCCCTTAAAATATGGTACTGACCTATCTAAAGGGACAGCGCCTCAAAGAGTTGAGGAAGTGAATGGAGAAGCCAGGTGTGTACTGGATGTATACAAAAGCCAGCTGGCTGCCATGCAGTGGGAGTAGTAAACTATTACTAATCCTACTATGGAAATAAAACACTTGGTTGCAGTAATAACAAAATCTTCATAGATGACAAGATTTGTTTGAGATAGTAATCTCAAAGTCTTATCTTCAAAGCTTAAGACTTAATAGATAGAGATCTATAAGGTCTTAACTGTGAATATCTTAAGAGATAGTGATCTCCATGAATAAAGGTATTCTAATAAGGATTATGGAAATATTGGTTATGATAATTGTTAAGTTGTAGTATCAAGGACACTGTAGCAAAACAAGATTAAGTATTGGTTGCATGAGATGCAACATTCATATTAGATGCGAGCACTGTTGCTGGGGATATGCAAGTGCCGAAAAAGGACTTGGCGTAGTCTCGCGGGAACAGAGTGACTGATCAACTTACCTAGCTATTTTCTAAATAGCCTATGATTGTCACATGAGTGCGGGTTTAAATGATTAGCCCATTAATGGCTCTTTGGGCTAGTGGGAGATTGTTGGAAATGCGAGCCCACGACGAGCCATTATGCAATAATGGTTATTGCAAATATCATTCCCTGATCTGAAATGAAGAATAATTAATTTGCATAATAGGTCCCTTAGTACAATTAGGGTTATGTACCATGGCCATCTTGATGACCATACAACTGTTGATTAAACTATTCAATCATAAAGGCTGGTGCTTGGATGAATATCTAAAGAGTTAGATAGAGGAATCATCAAGTACCGTCAAATGATTATTAAGAGATGATCTCCAGCCTGAGTTGGAGATGGCAATCCTTATCTCTTTAGGCTGATATATGACCGATCTCTTGATGCAGGTCCTCTGCATAGGAATAGAGATTCGGAGGTGTCAGATTAGTTAGGTCAAAGAGTTGACTTCGAGATCGAGATAACCAAAGTCCTATATCGTATGCTGTCATGATATAGGCACGCATCCTCTGATCGAAGATAGATGTATTACTATATGTCTGAGTGTGTACATTTGGCAGACCAATAGGTTGATGACCTAACCAAGGTCTATACTCCGGCGCGCTGGTGTGCATATAAGGGCATATGAATAATACGATCTCTCAAAGGAATCATACAGGTTCAGTTACTAAACCGGAAGGCATGAGCTCACTCATGAGATATTGGGAAGAATTAAATTCCATGCGCATGGTCGTCTCGTTTTGGAAGCTTGACTGAATTTGTAGGTTTGATATATACTTTGGGAAAGTATATGATCAAGACCTAGGTATGATATACGCTTTTGTAAAGTGTATGATTGATACCAACTTCCAATGATCGAATGAGAAACTTACTGATAAAACCATGAAGTAGACAGTATAAAGTTGATCCAATACTTCGAGTTTAATCTGAGTCTTCCAGTATGCAGGATGTACAGGTATTGGGAATACCTGACGGTGATGTGATCATAAACGATTGTATAACCATGACGCTTCCATTCCTAGGGAGTGATGAAACGGGTCTGGATTTTAGTATAACCTTGAGATTCTTAAAATATCTCATCTCTGAGAATGTGATTCTTAGAGGTTGAGACTCTTGAGAAT
Organism: Ottelia alismoides; assembly: GCA_037367405.1. Classification (NCBI taxonomy): domain Eukaryota; kingdom Viridiplantae; phylum Streptophyta; class Magnoliopsida; order Alismatales; family Hydrocharitaceae; genus Ottelia; species Ottelia alismoides. Next base: position 1,324,352 of record JAZKJV010003691.1, on the reverse strand, counting down.
CAAAATGAAAATGAAGTGTAGGAAATCATTTAATCTTGAGAAGATAATGAGGCTCCTGAAATTGGAAACTAAAAGGATAATTGAAGATGAAATACTAATACCTCTTCAAATGAGTTTGAGGATGGATTCCATGTGTCAGAGAAATCTGACAATGATCGAACTTCATGTGATGAAGCTTCTGAAGATCATGGCATGGATAGATGGATGTTAGCAATAAAAAGCCTAATGTAGACTTCATATACAAGTGTTGTATATGGACCCTCGAGGATCCACCTATATGGGTAATACTTGTAAAGGTGTAAATGGATCTTCAAGAGAAAGGGAACCTGATGAGAAGGTAGAGACCTTCAAAGCACGGTTCGTAGCCATGAGCTACACACCGGAAGAGAAGACATTGCTTGCAATGAGACTTTCTCTTCGGTGACCATGCTTAAAATCATCAGAATATTGCTAACCTTAGCTACACAACTTGACTATTGCATCTTCAAGATGTAAGTCAATATTGCATTCCTCTATAAATACCTCTATGAGTATATTCTCATGAAGTAGCCCCAGGGCTTCATGGTTGAGGAAAGCAAGGTGTGCAAGCTAAGGAATCCATCTATGGACTCAAATAAGCTTCTTGAAGTTGGACCATAAGATTTGATGAAATTATATATGTTATGATTTCAGATAGATTCTTAATGAGCCATGTGAAGGTTAGTGGGAGTGCCGTTGTGTTCATCATGCTAAATGTAGATGATATCCTAATCATTTAAAATGATATAAGGATAATAATAAGTGTTTTATTATATGGTTGTTCCATAACTTGAGATATGATCTCAAGGATACTTCTTGGATCTTAGTTCTGAAGGTGTTCAGGAGCAAAGAGATGAGGATATTGGGACTATCACAATAGTAGTACACCGTGGACATATTCCATTCTTGGAAATTCCAAGAAAGGCTTCTATCCCTTAAGATATGGTACTGACCTATCTAAAGGGATAGCACCTTAAAGAGTTGAGGAAGTGAATGCTAGAACTTCTCGCACTTGTGCATTAGTTACGAGAAACTGAGTGTATGATAGATGTGTACAAAAGCCAGATATCTGCCATGAAGTGGGAGTAGTAAAGTGTTGCTAATCCTACTATGGAGAGAAAAACACTTGATTGAAGTAATAACAAAATCTTCATTGATGACAAGATTTATGAGATAGTGATCTCAAAGTCTTATCTTCAAAAAAACTTAAGACTTTAAGGGTATTCTTATAAGTATTATGGAAATACTGGCTATGATAATTGTTAAGCCGTAGTGTCAAGGATACTGTAACTAACAAGATTGAGTATTGGTTGCATAAGATGCAACATTCTCATTAGATGCGAGCACTGTTACTAGGGATATGCAAGTGCCGTAAAAGGACTTGGCGTAGTCTTGCGGGAACAGAGTGATGGATTAGCTTACCTAGCTATTTTATAAATAGCCTATGATTGTCACATGAGTGCAGGTTTAAATGATTAGCCCATCAATGGCTCTTTGGGCTAGTGGGAGATTGTTGGACATGCGAGCCCACGTCGAGCCATTATGCAATAAATGTTATTGCAAATATCATTCCCTGATCTGAAATGAAGAATAAATACTTTGCATAATAGGTCCCTTAGTACAATTAGGGTTATGTACCATGGCCATCTTGATGATCATACAGCTGTTGATTCAACTATTGAATCATAGAGGTTGGTGCTTGGATGAATATCTAAAGAGTTAGATTGAGGACTCATCAAGCACCGTCAAATGATTGTTAAGAGATGATCTCCAACCTGAGTAGGACATGGCAATCCTTATCTCTAAAGGCTGATATCTGACCGACCTCTTGATGCAGGTCCTCTGCATAGGAATAGAGATTCGGAGGTGTCAGATTAGTTAGGTCAAAGAGTTGACTTAACGAGATCGAGATAACCAAAGTCCTATATCGTATGTTGTCACGATACAAGCATGCATCCTCTGATCGGAGACAGATGTGTTACTATATGTTTGAGTATGTACATTTGGCAGACCAATAGGTTGATGACCTAACCAAGGTTTATACACCGGCACGCTGGTGTGCATATAAGGGCATATGAGTACTACGATCTCTCAAAGGGATCATACAGGTTCAGTTACTGAACCGGAAGACATGAGCTCAATCATGAGATATTGGGAAGAATCAAATTCCGTGCGCACAATCGTCTCGCTTTGGAAGCTTGACTAAATTTGTAGGTTTGATATATACTTTTAGAAAGTATATAATCAAGACCTAGGTATAATATACGATTTTGGAAAGTGTATGATCGATACCAACTCCCAATGATCGAATGAGAAACTTACTGATAGAACCCTGAAGTAGACAGTATAAAGTTGATCCAATACTTTGGGTTTATTCTGGGTCTTCCAGTATGCAGGATGTACAAGTATTGGAAATACCTGAGGGTGATGTCATCATAAACGATTGTATAACCATGATGCTTCCATTCCTAGGGAGTGATGAAACGGGTCTGGATTTTAGTGACTCCTCTCAGTAGAGAAGTAATCTGATCTTGGTCCAAATGTTGGACATTAATCTGAATGTGATTCAGATGCAATGAGAAGATTAGATTTGCGGTCTTGATTTAATCAAGCATCTATGGGGGGCCCCCGATATGGATTTGAGATATGATCTCAATATCCAAGTCACTATATGTGGAACAATACAATCGCCATGTCCTTATCTCCAAGTATTCGCGGAGAAAGCGCATTATCCTTGAAAGAGTTCATGGATAATTTCATTGTTGATATGAGTATCTGAGCATTAAGAAAATGGATAATTATATGTGATTTAATTATCATGATTATAAAGAGAGTTATCTTAGATAATTAAATATGATATGATTATCAAAGATGTGAATAATATGAATGTGATTCATATTATTTGAGAACAAGAGAATAGAGATCCAAGATGATTAAATGTGATTTAATTATCATGGATATGAATAATGTGGATAACAATATCCATATTGGTCATATATATTATAAATGTGATTTATAATATATAAGAGAGAGAGCTATTTGTAATTTACATTTGTTAATTAAATGTTAACGTGAATTGGATTCACATTGGACATTGAATTGAAAATGTAATTTATATTTTATTTTGGGTTGTGAATATGCTTCACAATTTTTTCAATGGCAAGATTGCAATGTCTACAAAAAAATTGTGAATTATTTTTGTAGAATAATTTGAAACAAAAGTTGTTGCATAATCTTGGAGATTACAATATAGAGATGAGAGCCACCTTCCATATATATGGAGTGGACATCCACCACTCCTATTAGGAATGTGTGGTCGTCCCCTCCTTCCAACATGGAAGGAGGCACTCTCTCTCCAATGATCTCCAAGAGATCTTGATTTAATTTGGTGATTGAATTATATTGATTTATCAATATATATTTAATCTAAATTAAATTAATTGTTGTTGGTTTTTTCCAACACAAATCTTAGCCATTAAAAGAAACACAATCAATGAGAGCCATTGGATTTGTGTTGTCCCATGGATTGAGATCCATGGATCCCAAAATGTTATAAAAGGAGAGGCACCCCATTGCTCTTCTTTACACAATGCTTGAGAAGCACATCTCTCTCTCTTTCTCTCAACACGTCAGCCCTCTCTATCCCTCTCATGTGGCCGTCCACCATGGATGCCCTAGAGAGGTTCTCCATCACCGCAACATCGTCGTCATGCTGCCCAATCGTTTGCTTGTGGATCTCTGTCTCCTTCAGTGCGCCTCGCTCATGAAGAAGACATCAGATCTCGTGTGTCGAGATCAGGAGATCCGCCGCTTGGATCATCAACATGGATTGCGAGAAGGACGTGGTTCATCCCCGTGCTCGCAAGCGTCTCCTCTGTCGGATCGGACTTGAGACAGGAGGTCTCTTTGTTTAGAGACTCGATCGCAACCACGCTTCAAGAGGTAATCCTATTACTTGTTTATGGTTTATATGAAACGATCCGAGAAGTGTTCTTGGATCATATGGTTTCGTCGCATAAAAATTTTTAATTTCCGCTACATAGAACAACTAGTCTGACTAGTCGTTCTTCGTCGTATTCGATACGATGCTCACGCTTCCGTGATGCGCTTGAGGATCTAACCATATCCTTCAATTACCACAATAAAGGATATGCTTCTCTTTCTCCCCCAAAGTCGCCACGCTTCACAACTAAATAACAACACTTATATCTAATCCAATGGCTAACGTATCATCTCCCTTGTTCCTCTCTCACCTCTTATGGGAACCAATTATTTGATACGCGACCTCTTCTGGGCACATACTATCGGTCATCCTTCCAAGTTCCAACCTACCGCGATACGAAGCGCACATGTGTGCATCTAGGGTTGCTAATTGAATTGAATCATTTGAATTCGATTAGGATTCGTTCGATAAAAATTTTAAAAAAATTGATTCAAAATCAAATAAACTGAATTTGAACTTAATTTGTAGATTCAATTCCCAAATGAATTGAATTTGAATTCACTTGGATTCATTCGATAACAATTCGGTTTGATTCAATACACGCACATATATGATATTTGTATGATGCATTATATATATGTAAATAACTCATGATACACAACTTAATATAATAAATAAAAGTTTTCTTTATCTTATTCTAAACATCCCAATTTCGGTACGCTCATTACATACACCATTCTCCCTCTTTACCCCCCCCCCCCGATTCTCTCTCCCCTCGTCACTCGTGAGAAAAAACCCTAACATTTGCTTCTGCTCTGCAATGCGGACAACTCCAACCTCCTACTCCTACTTGCTCTCTCCAATGTTGTTAGCTCCAGCCTCCCCTCCTGCTCGCTCTCTCCAACGTCGTCGGCTCCAGCCTCCTGCTTCTGCTCATGCTCTCCAACACTGTCGGCTCTAGTTTCTCACTCCCGCTCGCTCCCACCACTGACAACACCACCTTCCCAATCACCAACCCCACCACCAACTCCCTTCTTCTCCGCTTCAACGACGACACATGTTTTAGACTCACCAACGTCACCAGCATCTCTCCATCACCCCCGTAGCTACTGGTATTACCACACATCCCCCTTTTACCCTAAAATCTTAAGATTTAGGTTCTATCCAAATATTTTATGTTATTCTAAAATATATCGTCTGCAAACAAATACATACTAAATTTTTAAAAACCATCCCGATGTCATAGATTTCAAATTTCTAACAATATTTTCCTTAATCACACTCTTAATCCTCCCATCCATCATAATATCCATATCTTATGATAAGGAGAACCAAGCATTTGAATACAAATAATATCTTAGAGATAATTAAGCTATGAAAAGATTTCATGGATTGCGAGCTTTGCCTAAATGGCCACATGTGTAAAAGATCATAGATGCAACTAAATTCCATTTCTCATCAAGATTACAAGGAGACTAGGTTATCAAGAAGGAAATATCATCATAATTTTTAATAAGCCTAACTATGCCCCAATAAGTGTGCATTGAAATGAGATAAGCATGAACTATTCATGATTGATGTAGAAAATTGTTACATATTTGGAATTTGAAGATCAGAGCCATACCAACTGAGTTCTTAGTCAGGTCTGTCGATTTTTATACACCTTAAATGCAGGATTCAACTTCATAACTCAGTTCACGTCGACCTTTTATGATTCTGATGGAATTTAGTGATTCTTTTTTCTTAGATATCAAGGAGATAGGTCACAATGGGAGGGAGGTATGAAAGATTCTTCATAGAAACGTAGAACAATCTTCTGGTTATTGTTTTGGACATGTATATCTTAATTTATATCTTGTATTTCTATATTGGTGTGGAATTTAAAATATAGTTTTGAGTATGTGTTTTCATTTTTTTAGAAGTCTAATTCAAATATACTATCTTCTCAAGAGAGTGTCCACGAGAGGGTCATTGGGCATTGATGAATCCCAATTCATCACTCTTTATTCCTTTATTTTAGCTAGAAACCTTAGTCAAATACCCTGTAAATAGGTGTAAATATCATAAATGTCAAAACACATGCATCTTGTAAATATGCATAATTAGCATGTTTTTGTGTGAAAATAAAGGAATAAAGAAACACAAGAAAAAGAGGGAAATATTTAGAATAAATATTGAGTAACCTAATCCCAAGGAGGGCTCAGTAGGGGCCTGACCGCAAAAGAACCCAAGTAGAGATAGATAAGGTCAATCATGTATGTACATACCTCCATGTATATAAATAAAATTTATTTTCCTCAAAATAAAAATTTAAAGAGTGTTTATCATATTTTGTACATATTTGTGAAAATAAAACTAAAATAAAAAATAGAAAATAAAAAGAAAAAAATCACTTTCCCACCTTGTATATATACCATGTACATATATATGAGCCTATTTATTTAACCCATGTAAATAACTCATAAAAAGAAAACAAAAATATCCTATTATTCCAAATTTTATGTTGAAAATAAATAAAATATAAAATTGGAATAATTGTACAAAAATAAACAACTAAAAATAAAAATAAAAAATACATATATGTATATACCTATATATAATAATAATAATATATTGTAAATACGTTATATATTTTTCAAAAAATAAATAAAATCACTAAAAAATAATTTGAAAAATAAGAAACATTTTTCATGTTTTAACTTTTTCGAAATAAAATCATTTACTAATTTTAATTGAATTTTTAAATAATTAATAAATGGCGGATTCTGATGGGTCCACGGGGGATTGTTGACCCCCGGTCAACTCTCCCCCCAGGACCACCAGACGCGGATCTTGCGCCCCGACCCGACTTCTCGAATTTTTCACGACTCAATCCAATCACCATCAACCGATACCCCGAGCCTCGATTATTCTTGAATCATCCCTAACCCTCGCCCGGAGGTTTAGCTAGGGATCCGTGCTTCGAGCGACACTACCCAACTCCATTTAGCCGACCCTTCATTATATAAAGACCCTCCTCCTGCCGCAATTCCTTCCCATCTTTGGCTCCGCCTTCCCATCCCAAGACCTCCCACTCTCTTCCCTAGAGTGACAGCTATCGGATAGGAGTGTTGCAGCGAGGAGGGACCGTCCTCAGCCACTGATCCGGCGATCTTCTTCGTCGTGGACCGTCGCGAGGTGCGCCTAGCCTCGGACCCCGACGATTCCTTGAGGCAAAGACCCCCAGAGCTTCGCCAGCTCATCCACAGTCGACCTCATCCATCAGATAGCTTCGACACCTTCTAGATTAGTCTAATTTCAGATTACACCCAAATCGCGCCGCCGACCGTCGCCGGCTAATTCACGCCATCTCAGTCACCCATTCAACCATCGGACCATCCATTCACGACCACAAGACTCCTAACCACCTTTTTCACCCATTCGATCAACCTGGTTCGTCCCAGAACCAAGAATCGCGTCTCCTCCGTCGTCGCCTCGCTGGAGACTCCGCTCCGCCCCCTTCCGATCATCCATTTCACCCCCTGACGGTCGAGGCATTTTGCCCTCGACCCAGCGTTTGTTCTGTGCCCTTTTTCAGGTTAACGCAACCCATCTGAGGGTCCAGCAGTCCAGGCACAACTACTTTGCTCCTCCACCGTCGACGAAGCTCCCCGGAGCTTCTTGGCCTCATCGAAGGAGCCCACCAGCTGCGGATCATCGTGACGAAGCTTTCCCACATCCCAGCAACCTCATCGGAGGTCTCCACCGTGCGTACTGAGCCGGCGAAGTTCGCCGGCAAGCTGTTCTTGGAGAAACTCCAGTTGTCGTTCGATCGAGCCTCCCGCTCCAGATCTGATCAAAGTCGTTCATTCACGAGGAGCCTCCACCGTTCGATCCATCTGGGACTCAATCGAGGGCGTTCATCTGCGAGAGGCGTCTGCTACCTCCACCGTCCGATCTACACGTGGCGTCTTCCTCGCCGTTGATTCAGCGAAGGGTTAGCCACACCCCCCACCATCGGATCCTCCACGTGGCAACCCTTCAGCCGTCAGATCTTAATAAAGGGGTGATTTCCCTTAGGCCCCTATCCTTTTGTTATTTCTATTCAATCCTGTAAATATTTTATTCTGTTGTTTTTATTTTAGAATATTTGCACATCGGACCTCTATGTTTCTTATATTTGCATTTCAGTCCCTGTTTGTGTAAGCCATGTGCATCAACATGTGAGGTCTTTGGTTATTTGCACTTTTCATCCTATAGTTCTGGAATGTTACTGTTTACATATTTTTAAATAGGAATGACACTTATGCCCCTCCGTGTTTGATTCACGTGCCTTGCGCGTGTTTTTGTGGACTTTTTGCATACGGCCTTGGACTTCTTGATTTGTTACTATTTGGCCCTCGGAACTATACTTCTTTGCATTTAGGTCCCTATGTACTATTGTGCCTTGTTTTAATTGAATAAAATAGCAACTTAAATCCAAATTAGGTGAAATTTGGATACGTGGCTCCTGCCACTGTCTAAAAACTTCCCTAAATTTTTGGGATATTTTTTAGGCTTTTTACTATTTTTAAAAATTCAAAAATACGCATTTTTGTTACTGTTTGGGAAAAGAAAATCAAATAAAAATATAAAAACTGCTTTAAAAATTCTAAAAAAATAGTGATAGTTAGTTTTAGTGTATTTTAGCTTCTGTCAAATTTTTGTGCCATTTGGATTTATAAAACCCCTTAATTTTGCAAAACCCTAAAATTCTTATAAAAATTCAAGAAACTCTATAAAAATCAAAAAAATACAAACTCTTTTTCTCTAGTTTAGTTTTTACATATATTTTTCATAAAAATTGCATCCAAACTTTTATAGATCAATTTTCTATTTTTAATTGATCTTTCAAGTCTGGATGCACAGTAGCCCTCAATTTTTCCTCTTTCTTGATTTTTATAAAATCAAATAAAATTGAAAATTTCTGAAAAATTCACCAAAAACACTTAAAAACTAAAACACATAAAAACTTGTTTATTGGAATTTTCTGTGTATTTTTGTGTGTTTTTAATAATTGTTGAAGTTGCTCGTTCTTACATTTTCTTATAAAATCAAAAAATACAAAACATTTAAAAATCATAAAAATCCACCAAAAACATTTTCTCTTTATTTTTCGATTTTTGACTACTTCGTAGGCCGAAGGCCATCCCGTGCTCCTTGAGTTCGACCCTGATCGCTATACCATGTTAATAAAAATAGTGAGGACCGCTCTCGATTTTATTGATTGATTGTCTTATTTGGTGGTTCCTTAGATTTTTCTTGTTGAGTCTGATTTGTGAGTGATTGAGGTCGCAACGGCTTAGTAGTCATTTTCGATTTTTTCGCAGCTTTTTGTAGATATTTGTATATACTTTTTATCTGAATTGTTTATATTATTTTTCTGGACTGACACTTCTGTTTCTATTTCTTGCGAGGGCCCGAGGACCGAGGCAGCTTCTTCCGGAGCCAGAGCAACTGCGAGAGTCGGAGGCAGCTTCTTTCTCTACGAAGCTGCAGGAGAGTGCGATGAGGAGGAGCTGAAGTTCGGGAGTCGCGGAATAGCCGCGAAATAACCGTAGGATAGCCGTAGGCTTAGAGTAGTTTATTTTCAGCAGAATTAATTTTACTGTAATAATACAGGGACAGACTTGGACACTTGGTAGATTTAGGGGTCTATTTCGTCGAGCACCGGTGTACTCGGGGGACCTCACCGAGATTTTCGTGGCTTTTCACGGTTTTCTAGATTTTTTACCGTGTATTTACTACTCATTTGATTTACGCAGTTTTCAGCCCTAGCTTAGGAGTTTTCTGTGATTGTGACGTAATTGATTAGGATCCCAGCACCTAATTATATGCGCGTGCCTATAGATCGTTAACTGGACCTAATTAATTAAATCACAAAGAAAAAGTCAGCTTATTTGAGCTCTGGTCCACGTGCCTTGAGGAGTCACATACACGCGTGTGCAGGATCTGTTGTGGCAGACACCGAGTGGCTCCCAAGATAGGACTACGGACCTAGGGACGAGTACCCGACTACTGTTCTTCACGAGTAGAACTGCTTTGTTTAGGGCCGGTTTTCGCGTGCATCATATATGTAGTTTATATTCAGTCTTTACTTTATGCGCGGATCACTCTGCATGTAGACTTCTGGAGTCAGGTACGCATTTCTTACTCTGTATGCATCATTGATTTCTCACGCATCGGCTTTTTCGTCTTCTCCCCCGTGTTTGGACTTAAAATAATCAGGAGAACCGAAAAATTCGTTAGGTGTTGAGTGCTTTGAAAAATATCTAAAAAATAAAAACTATAAAATTTGGGACTGTTAATCAAACTTGATCCTAAAGACACTTCACTTAAAATTTTTGTCTTGGGAGAGCAATCCCCTCATTGCTTGGTTTGGATGAGCGAGAGAGTGACCCGCATCCTAGGCTAGTGCCATATCCGATTTTTCGTCAGACTACCGGCTTGGAAGTCAAGATAGTCTGTTACGAGTATTGGATCCCTATCAGCTCGCTTAATCGCTCTGAAAGACTGTTTGATCACCTAATAAAATAGACAAGATAAAAGACCAATCTCTCACGGTCATCAGCTCTGGGTGCGTAGGTGAATCAGGGGTATTGCTTGACCGATCTTATTTGTGTTTTCAGATCACATTCGTCTTCTTCTTCACTATCTATTCTTCCAGTCATCTATCTCTTCTCCCTCCCACACCCCCTTCACTTTTCTCTTCTCTTCTATATCCCTGGATGATGGATTCCCCTCGCTTATTGCCGACTCTTGCGGCTTCTCCATCTTCTTCCCATCAGTCCAGTCCACCTTCGAGGGAGGTCGGATCTCCGACAAACCTCCCGATCCCTCCCTCTCATACCTCCCATTACTCTGGGCACGCTGCACTACACGTCCGCGGAGATTAGATGGAGCAGATGCGAGACCCGGATAATGCCATTGCTGGATTGAGAGTGCAGTCCGCACACGATCGTAGAGAGCAGATGCGAGTATCAGATACCTCCTATGCCAGCATGATGGATGAGCAGATAGGATACGGAGCTCAGTCAGCTTCTACATTATTTCCATTCATTCTAGATTTGGAGCTTATTCGGAGAGATGCACGAGGAGCCATATCTTCACCTGTCTGCATTCGAGGAGTTTTGCAGGACACAGATGTATTCAGATATCACTGCAGAGGAGATGATGCTCAAGACCTTCCCATTCACACTTCAGGATAAAGACGTGAGATGGCACCGATGGTTGGGAAGGAGATTTTCTACGTGGGTGAATTACGATTTCAGTTTCTACAGAGATACTTTCCCCAGCGTAGAGCAGAGATGATGCGGTCTTTGATCACAGAGTTTTCAGTAGACCCCCAGGAGCCACTGCATGAGGCATGGCCGAGGTTTCTTGACCTCCTGAGGAGATTTCCCGAGCACGGACTTTCACCGATCGATCTTATCGAGATCTCCATGCGGGGGATGCCCGCAGATCAGATAGCACTAGTTATTACCTCATGTAGCAGTTCGCACCGCAATTCCGACATTGACTTACTAGATACCATTTCACGGTTACTTTCACAGAGACCACCTTCACGAGATGTCGTAGTCGGGACAACACATGAGGATGTTACAGTACCAGTAGGGTGTGCCACACTACATGAGGATACAGTTTCTACACACCAGCCCGAGGATTCGGATTCTACAGCATCACAGAGTACAGAGGACATAACCGCTACAGTGGAGGTTCTAGCCTAGAGACTACTCAACTTCCCGTTGGTTTTCCAACTAGAGTTCGAGTCAGCCCCAGAGTTTTCAGTTGACGATTCTTGGATATCAGATCTTCTGATATTCCAAGAGACGGAGGAGCCCCATCTACTACAGCCATTGATCCAGCCATTTCAGAGCCCAGTCCTGGATGATTCAGCTTCTTTTCTGCAGAAACACTTCTCGGAGTCAGACAGATACCATGACTCAGCCCAACAGCCAGAGCTCGATATGGGACACCACTTTGAGAGGCCAAACATAGAGAGTCCCATATTGAGCCTTTTGTCCTCCACTTTGATGAGACAGATACATTTTCCGAGGACCAGATGGCAGCCAGCATTGCCGCAGAGCGAGGATCAGTCGCAGTCACCTTACCAACCTCCGCGATGATGACCAGTACCTTCTCCTGCTTCCAGATTCCCGAGAGCCAGATTTTAGATGATGATGCAGCCTAGTGCACAAAGTGGGTGCTTGACAGCAGCGCAGATGCCCTTACAAATCCTGATCCTCTACTCCTCACTGATGATCTTGCATTCTTCCCCGAGGGTTATCTGCAGGAGAATGCCACACATGATGAGTACTCGGTTTCACCTTCTGAGAGTGTATCCGATCTGGCGGATCACGAGATCGAGTCTTCCGATCCTTCTGATTCTGAGTTGTCTCACCTCGACGACCCTGGCGAGATGAGCCGATCCTTGAGATATTCGATGATCTGTCTGATTTGGCTCCAATTTATGCATCGAATATCAGTTTTCTTAGAGAGTCTCCTTGATCTTCACTTTCCACACCTTTTTGAGACACTGATTGACATGGAGGATTCCATGATTGATCCATCCTTATCCACATTTGATTTCTTCGGCTCTACACTTCCACTCCAATCTGATCCTGAGCCGATGATTTCTTTTGTGCTACCGGATCCCGAATCATTATTCCCCATATCCTTGGCCGGTAGCAGACACCCGCCCTGATTGCATACATGTGTGTCAATTCTTACATTGTTGACTTCTTAATAGTTCATTCACCACGACTACGACGACAGTACGGTATTCGCCTTACAGATGTCGTCCTAAACCTTGACACAGTGTTATCCTAGCCTTTGCGCCCAGCTAGGGGCGTAAAATCTAGCGCTTGTTGAGAGGTACCTCAACATTGTACCCTTTTGTATATATGTGTTTCGTCTTTGTTTGATCATTCTTTCTGCCGTATTTGTTTTCACCCCAGGTCTTGTATAGGATTATCTTTGTTATACTTAGGATATACCTCATCCTAAGTATAGGGGGTGGAAACACCGAGTTGTTTATTCATTCTGTTTCATCACTCCTGTCGTTTTATATACTTAAGGATTCTTCACCTTAAGTATAGGGGTAGTGATGCCCTCCCATCCTGGATATATTTGTCTTCTTCGTATCTTTCTATCTCTGTTTTGTTGCCTGTACTTAGGGATATTTTACCCTAAGTATAGGGGGGTAGACCTGGTACATCCTTCCACTCGAATTTCCCTTTATGCACAGCTTCCTATACTTAGGATTACTTGATCCTAAGTATGGGGAAACACCGAGTCTTCTCTTCATTCTATTCATTCTTGTATATACCATTCCTTTTCACTTCCCTACACTAAGCACGAGTTATGTCTTCTTCATCGCTCATGATCACTCTGAGGACATCGTTCGAGCTAAGTATAGGGGGTGTGTATATATATTTCATATATACTTTAGCCATAACTCGTACTTTGTGTAAGTGTGTTTATAAATAAAAATGGCTAAAAATCCATAAAAATTTAAAAATTTCCCTTGTACATAAAATTCATCTTGCACATACCCATTTATTTATAAAATTATTTTTGTACAAATGATTGTAAAATCTTTTTGTGTAAATAGCTTGTAAATATTTTCATATCAAAATTATGTATATAGTATAAAATTTTTGTAAAATGTTTTGAAAACAAAAAGTTTGCAAAAACCTTGTGTAAACTTTTGTAGATATTTTGCAAAACTTCACATCCATGCATACATCCATGTTTTCAAATATTTTTCAAAAATTTTGCACATGTATAAATATTTGTAAATAGCATCTTTGTAAATACTTGCACAGTTTTTCCAAATCATAGTTGACATTTAAACTAGCCTGGAATTAAATTGACAAATGGAGCTTGGTTAAGACCTTAATCCACCTAATAATAAGAGGAACCTTATAAGGCTTAGGATTGAGACTTTTTCAGGTCCATTGGGACTTAATTCTTTGAGTCCACTAGGCTATGAGCATATGTCATCTTGATGAGCCTAAGTAGAGCACTTAACAACACACGCATGACTCTTAGAGACAATGGCTTTACTTGCACCAGCACCTTACACACAGCTCTCCATGGATGAGGTGGTGAGGAGGCAGTTTCCTTTGGCTTGGGCTAGCATATGAGGGTAGTACTTCTAGACGGAACCTCTCTTCTTCTTATAGTGAAGGAAGTGCGTCTCAACTTGGTCTGGTGATTATGAAGTCTAAAGACAGAAGCTGTGGGTTGCAATAAAGCTTCAAAAAGAGGGATAGTCTACTGGCTCAAGAGGAAAAACTCCTTGTATATATGCTGCAACATGTAGATATGTTGTACAGATGCACATGAAAAAAAATGTGCAAAACGAAAAGAACTCCAAAAAAGTGGTGGGTCGGATTGAAAATTTAATAATCCCACCGGAGTGTATATAGTCAAATAAGCAAAGCTTGATATCCATGTTCCATCTCATGAAGCTTGCAGCGGGATACTCAGCTACACTGGTTAGAGCTCCCAAGGATACATGGCTACACTGCCCATGGTCCATTCTCTTCTTCCCCCTCTTCTTAAGCTGGTTGCACTTGAACTTAGAAGGGAATACCCTGCTTCTCAAGGAAAGAGTTGCTAGAGCCAGGCATAAGAGTTATCGGGTTGAGGGAGGTTGTTTCTTTGCTACTTCTGAGGTGGGGAGCTAATATCACTTACACCGTACAAGGAAATATTCATGGTCATTAGAGTTTGTGTATGTAGACATGCTCTGATCTGGTTTATTGAGGAGTCTTGACCATAGATTGGTGGAACTTAGAGGTTGTTAAGTTTTTAGCTTAAATCCAAATAAGGTTCCGACCAGCTAATAATCCAAAGGTCTGACTGAGCTCCATATTTCAATTTAATGAAGGAAAGTTTAATAATCAACCTTGATTTCACCTCTTTTTCTTTTTCTTTCTATTTTGCACTTCTTTTTCAAATAAGTGTTTGCTAAGGGACTAGCAAAAGTAAAGTATAGGGGGTGATGAATCCCAATTCATCACTCTTTATTCCTTTATTTTAGCTAGAAACCTTAGCCAAATACCCTGTAAATAGGTGTAAATATCATAAATTGCCAAAACACATGCATCTTGTAAATATGCATAATTAGCATGTTTTTGTGTCAAAATAAAGGAATAAAGAAACACAAGAAAAAGAGGGAAATATTTAGAATAAATATTGAATGACCTAATCCCAAGGGAGGGGCTCAGCAGGGGCCTGACCGCAAAAGAACCCAAGTAGAGAGAGATAAGGTCAATCATGTATGTACATACCTCCATGTATATAAATAAAATTTATTTTCCTCAAAATAAAAATTTAAAAGTGTTTCTCATATTTTGTACATATTTGTGAAATTTAAATAAAATAAAAATCAGAAAATAAAAAGAAAATAAAAATCACTTTCCGACCTTGTATATATACCATGTACATATATATAGGCCTATTTATTTAACTCATGTAAATAACTCATAAAAAATAAAAATATCCTATTATTCCAAATTTTATGTTGAAAATAAATAAAATATAAAATTGGAATAATTGTACAAAAATAAACAATTAAAAATAAAAATAAAAAATACATATATGTATATACCTATATATAATAATAATATATTGTAAATACATTATATATTTTTTAAAAAATAAATAAAAATCACTAAAAATAATTCGAAAAATAAGAAACATTTTTCATCTTTTAACTTTTTCGAAATAAAATCATTTACTAATTTTAATTGAATTTTTAAATAATTAATAAATGGCGGATTCTGATTGGTCCACGGGGGATTGTTGACCCCCGGTCAACTCTCCCCCCAGGACCACCAGACGCGGATCTTGCGCCCTGACCCGACTTCTCGAATTTTTCGCGACTCGATCTAATCACCATCAACCGATACCCCGGGCCCCGATTATTCTTGAATCATCCCTCACCCTCGCCCGGAGGTTTTCCTAGGGATCCATGCTTCGAGCGACCCTACCCGACTTCAATTAGCTGGACCCTTCACCATATAAAGACCCTCCTCCGGTCGCAATTCCGTCCCATCTTTGGCTCCGCCTTCCCATCCCAGGACCTCCACTCTCTTCCCTAGAATGACAGCTATCGGATAGGAGTGTTGCAGCGAGGAGGGACCGTCCTCAACCACTGATCCGACGATCTTCTTCACCGTGCGCCGCCGCGAGGTGCGCCTAGCCTCGGACCCCGATGATTCCTTGAGTCAAAGACCCCCACAGCTTCGCCAGCTCATCCACAGTCGATCTCATCCATCAGGTAGCTTCGACACCTTCTAGATTAGTCTAATTTCAGATTACGCCCAAATCGCGCCGCCAGCCGTCACCGGCTAATTCATGCCATCTCAGTCACCCATTCGACCATCGGACCATCTATTCACGGTCACGAGACTCCTACCCAACTTCTTCACCCATTCGATCAACTTGGTTCGTCCCGGAACCAAGAATCGCGTCTTCTCCGTCGTCGCCTCGTCGGAGACTCTGCTCCGCCCCCTTCCGATCATCCATTTCACCCCTTGACGGGTCGAGGCATTTTGCCCTCGACCCAGCATTTGTTATGTGCCCTTTTTCAGGTTAATGCGACCCATCTGAGGTCCAACAGTCCAGGCACAACCACTTTGCTCCTCCGCCGTCGACGAAGCTCCCCGGAGCTTCTCGGCCTCATCGGAGGAGCCCACCAACTGCGGATCATAGTGATGAAGCTTTCCCACATCCCAACAGCCTCATCGGAGGTCTCCACCACGCGCACTGAGCCGGAGAAGTTCGCCGGCGAGCTGTTCTTGGAGAACCTCCAGTTGTCGTTCGATCGAGCCTCCCGCTCCAGATCTGATCAAAGTCGTCCATTCACGAGGAGCCTCCACCGTTCGATCCATCTGGGACTCGATCAAGGGTGTTCATCCGCGAGAGGCGTCTGCTACCCTCACCGTCCGATCTACACGTGGCATCTTCCTCGCCATCAATTCAACGAATGGTTAGCCACACCCCCCCCACCATCGGATCCTCCACGTGGCAACCCTTCAGCCGTTAGATCTTAATAAAGGGGTAATTTCCCTTAGGCCCCTGTCCTTTTGTTATTTCTATTTAGTCCTGTAAATATTTTATTCCATTGTTTTTATTTTGGAATATTTGCACATTGGACCTCTATGTTTCTTGTATTCACATTTCAGTCCCTGTTTGTGTGAGCCACGTGCATCGACACGTGAGGTCTTTGGTTATTTGCACTTTTCATCCTATAGTTCTGGAATGTTACTGTTTACATATTTTTAAATAGGAATGACATTAATGCCCCTCCGTGTCTGATTCACGTGCCTTGCGCGTGTTTTTGTAGACTTTTTGCATAAGGGCCCTTGGACTTTCTTGATTTGTTACTATTTGGCCCTCGAAACTATGGTTCTTTGCATTTAGGTCCATGTGTACTGTGTGCCTTGTTTTTATTGAATAAAATAGCAAATTAAATCCAAATTAGGTGTAATTTGGACACGTGGCTCCTGCCACCGTGTAAAAATTTCCCTGAATTTTTGAGACATTTTTTAGGCTTTTTACTATTTTAAAAATTCAAAATATGCATTTTTGTTACTATTTGGAAAAGAAAATCAAAGAAAAATGTAAAAGCTGCTTTAAAAATTCTAAAAACATTAGTGATGGTTAGTTTTAGTGTATTTTATCTTCTATCAATTTTTTGTGCCATTTATATTTATAAAACCCCTAAAATTGCAAAACCCTAAAATTCTTATAAAAATTCTAACAAATTCTATAAAAATCAAAAAAATACAACCTTCTATCGGGGTGACTTTCCACCACCCAGATCCAATCGACAGATACAGGAAGGTCTGACCGGACTTCCAGGAATCCATAGTAGTAGCAAGCAAAACGGAGAAGACAGATGCAAAACGGGATCCAAGCGATCCGAGGAAGAACCCCCGTTCACCAACCCCTCAAATGCATAGAGGATCCAGAGGGCCCGTCTAAGAATATCGGAATTCGAAGTGAGAGAAGGAGAGGAAGAAATTGCGAACTCCACTAGTCACCTCCTCCTCTTTTGACTCGTCTACTTCTATCTTTGAGCTCTTTCCCACTTCCGTTCTCAAATATTTTTAATTGATCTTTTAAGTCTGGCTGCACAATAGCCCTCATTTTTCCTCTTTCTTGATTTTTATAAAATCAAATGAAAATTGAAAAATTCATCAAAAACACTTAAAAACCTAAAAAACATAAAAATATTTTTATTGGAATTTTCTATTTATTTTTGAGTATTTTTAATAATTGTTGAAGTTGCTTGTTCTTACATATTCTTATAAAATCAAAAAATAAAAAAATATTTAAAATCATAAAAATCCACCAAAAATTTTTTCTCTTTATTTTTCGATTTTTTACTACTTCGTACGCCGCAAGGCCATCCCGTGCTCCTTGAGTTCGAAGCGAGGACCGCTCTCGATTTTATTGATTGATTATCTTATTTGGTGGTTCCTTAGATTTTTCTTGTTGAGTCCGATTTGCGAGTGATTGAGGTCGCAACGACCTGAGTTATTTATCTACCTTAGTCGCTCGTGATCTCTCGGCTCATCAGGCATAATGATGATATTAATGAAAAAGTAGAAGAAGAGGGAGAAGAAATAGAAAATCGATTCCTTAAATAATTAATAAGATTGATAGAAAGAAAAGATCAATGATTTATGAATCATTTACCAAAGAGAATGAGAAAGTAGGTGGAGTGTTTGTTGAAAGGTGGGGATGCATTGATTGAATTTTCATCATAGATGTAAAAAGAAAAGATCAATGGATTTGTCAAGATGTCAATTTTTTTCTTTATATATTCAATTCATCATAGGTATAAAAAGAGCAAATGAGGATCACAAGAGACATACACGAACGATAAAAGTTAGATACTTTAATGCAATTTATATTATCTATTGAATTTTACCATTTATGATAAAAGTTTTTTACTTATCTTAATTATTTTTCACAAATTATTATCAAATACTTTATTCAATTCTTTGAAACTTAGAATATTAATGTAATTTTTTTATTATTAGTTACATTATTAAATAAAATTTTAATTCGATATAAAATGAATCGAATTTGAATATTCAAACTCCAAATGAATTGAATCTGAATTTATATTAGAAATCCATTTAATATTCGATTTGAATTTGGATTAGAAAATTTTATAATGAATTGAATCTGAATCTAGGTGGATTCAAATGCATTCGATTCAATTAGCACCTCTATGTGCATCCTCGTCCCTTCACATCACCTTCTCCATTTCACAACTACAACCTTGAAGAATAAAAATGAATTCTCATGCACAATCATATCTATGTACACACCTTATAACAAGTGACATACATATACTACTTGAAAGTTAGTATTTACGTTGACACATTAACGATGGTTGCCTATAGCCGTCGGAGAAAATCTTGTTTGAACGTTATGAATGTAGTCGTCTCAAAAGTTGGCATGTATTATTGAAACATACGACCAAGATATAATTGATGGTTACCAAACCATGAAGAATGTAGATGTAACGGAACATACCACACATACCGACAGAGGCACATGACATTGAACCGTTACCGATTCATACATGTTAATGAATAAGCATAAGAAAATATCATTCTCAAAAGAATGTATAAAATCCATTCAACTGAGAATTCCATTATTACAACATCACAATGGTATATTTGCTAAAGAAAAACTAAATAATTACACGACTTGACTCTATTCCAGTGGGCATACAAATATCCAACAGAACCATGTAATTACCCATACTAGATTGAATGTTCCGTAGAGTCTGCCACACGAACTTGAGTGCTTGGTCAAACTTTTCCTTCACCTGAAATAAATGAATATAATTTTACATGAGCCTAATGCCCAGTATGTATCATCTTCCATGCATAGGAATTCTAACACTCTATTAGTCCATTATATTTAATATACTTAAGTTTTCATGAACATCATTACGTGCCTAATTGTTCCCATGCATGTCTAAGTTCGTTCCCTAACATGTTAATTTTAGTTTCTTTCATAACGTGTATATACATATGTTATATGCATAAGAGTATATATATATAACATATATTTCCTCCATCTTGCGGGGCATATTTCATAAAATATATGGCATGTACATGATTCTTTCATCGTATAAATCTCTTTGCATGTTAGCTCCTTTAAGATGACTGTGCATGACTTATGATGGTTTACTTTCTTAAAACATTTCTTGAAATAACTTGTGATTATTTATTCTTTCTTTAAATCATTTTATTGAATGAATTTTTAATATATTTGCACATATACCTTAACATTCAAATAATTTCACATATGCCATGGCACTAACATAATTGTACATATGCCCATGGCACTATAACATTTTAGCACATATGCTCATGGCACCAAAATAATTACGCGTATGCCCATGGCACTATAATTGCATATATGCCCGTGGCATCAATATAATTATGCGTATGCCCATGGTGCTAATATAATTGCACATATACCCATGGTACTAATATAATTGCACATATACCCATAACATTTTCAATGTTCAGGGTTGTCTTGATTGCTAGATTCTTAGACGACTTAGATGATTTTGGTGGCTTTAGTGCCGACACAAGCGATCCATAAACATAATATGGCAGTGTAGCTACAACTGTAGATGACTTAGCTTTTACCTTTGTGGTTCCTTGCAACCATGCGTCCTTGCAGCAATGTCCCTTCAACCTACGATAATTGGACTCTAGAGGTGGCTCCCCCATTAGGTGTAGCACTTAACTTCGTTTATCATCATCATGTCATTATTCATCTTAATGAAATTCTAATTCTTTTATTAACATTTCCTTTTCCATGTAACAGTACTTCATGTGAACAAGGAATTCAATATCTTATTGTTAAATTTCATGACTTTATTCAATAATCACCATGGGTTGTGATATACACCTAATATTATATTATTGAAGAGATATTCAAATTCTAGAAAGCTATATCACGTGCCACTATCATGCACACAAACTATATATCAACTCATTAAAGACCTCGTCACCAGGGATCTTAAATTTTACAAATATGCTCAACATTTTTCTTCCTTATTGGTGTCGTTTTATCGCACAAAGTCACAATTACCACGTAAAGTTTTTGTGCAGATCTACTTTTATTACAGTTGGTCATTGTTACACTTCTCTAATTACAAAACTGAAGTACGCAGTACTTTATATCCAATAAAGAATAAACCACGACACATACCTTACAACATTTATATAGTCAAAGTATAACATGATACAATCTTTTTAGAGAATATATTCGTATTAATTATATTAGGTAATGTTCGCAGAGATAAAACTACTTTTGAATGAATATTTCCTGAAATCCTATGACTTGTTTTGTTTTGGAAGTAGTGAGCAATTAATATGCATTACTATGTTATGGAAACTTGGCATGAATGTTAAACTTATTAAAAACTTTGTTGTAGGAGGATATTTCAAAACTTAAGGATCATCTTTATAAAAGTATATAGTTAATGTGAAGATAATTAATGATAATCTCGATCATGCGAAATTTAGAATTATACCAATATGCATCCTCTCCTTTAACTAATATACTGGGTTGATTTGGATTCCGAATGAAAATGCTACCGGCCTATATACAACAATCATCAATTTTAAAAAGGTATTCTTATATTAATTTCACGACTATAACATCAACGTGACTAATTGGAATGCCTTGCTATCATTTATTGGATTAATAATCCTAGAATTCACCACAAGTAAAAATCCTTCTACAATGGAAATCCTCGTCCATCATAAAACAATGACTCCAAACCATACACATGTAGAATGATATATAATTACTAAATATTATCTCGCAGTTAATTCATGATACGGTAATGACGTTTCCGATAGTAAAATTTTGGAAGTCTTTGATGTCAAATACTGCTGTGCATTCTGATTCCTAAAAGTTGATAACATAAATAAATCATAGATTGATGTGGATATAATATTTATTTATTCATAATCCTAAATCTGTGCATACCTTAAGTTCGATTTGTGGACCTCTAAGCTGCGTTCTCATGTCTACGACTCTAGCCACGTCGTTAGTCTCCTCTCTCCATCCACTTGTCATAGCCACCCTCGAGACATTCCAATATCCTCTTTCCCTCTATAAAACTCTCTATGTTTTCTCTCGAAGGCACAAGGGAATGGGGGAAAGAGGGTGGTGTGAACGAATTGTAATGGTTATGTCTTTTTATAACCATGACTGAGAGAGAGGGAGAGTAATGGCTAATAAATCCCATTTAATTAAGAATTCAATATGATAGTTATTAGTGATTGGGAAAAAAGGAAATGTGATTGTATCATAAAAATCCTAACAGTTACACTCTAGCACCTTTAAAAAATCCATCCTCAAAATTGGTTAGTAGAGACATACTATCGATCGTGAATTTCTTTTGCATTCCATTTTTCTTTTCAACACTCTTCTAACTAGTATGAACTAGCTTTGCTCTTAAATAAAAAATATATCTTATCACCCACATCATTCTAACGAGAGTGTGATCTACCATATCTTTTATACAATGCTTCATACAAAGCCATCACCATACTTAAATGCTAATTGTTTATATTATGCAAACTCTACTATATCAAGCTGTCTATCCTAGTTGCCTACAAAATCATAAGCACATGCTCCCAAACAAACCTCTAATCTTTAGATGATCCTATTTTATTGACCATAAGTTTGCAAGCAAAAAGAATGATAACATAAATCGAGTATCTGTAGTCTCTTGAAAACCATTACATATCTAGATATTGAGATCATACAATTGTTGATTATTAATTGAATCATAGAGGCTGGTGCTTGGATGAATATCTAAGGAGTTAGATTGAGGACTCATCAAGCACCATCAAATGATTATTAAGAGATGATCTCATGCCTGAGTAGGAGATGACAATCCTTTTCTCATTAAGGCCGATATCTGACCGACATCTTTATGCAGGTCCTCTGTATGGGAATAGTGATTCGGAGGTGTCAGATTAGTTAGGTCAAAAAGTTGACTTAATGAGATTAAGATAACCTAAGTGCTATGTTGAATACTGTCACAATATAGGAACACATCCTCTGACCAGAGGCAGATGTGTTACTATATTTTTGAGTGTGTACATTTGGCAGACCAATAGGTTGATGACCTAACCAAGGTCCATACACCGGCGGTTTGGTGTGCAAGTAAGGGCATATGAGTAATACAGTCTCTCAAAGGGATCATACAGGTTCACTTGTGAACCGGAAGACATGAGCTCACTCATGAGTTATTGGGACCGATCAATTCCATGCATGGTCGTCGTGCTTTGGAAGCATGACAAGAATTTGAAGGTATGATATATTCTTTAAGAAAGCATGTGATCGATACCCGATTCCCAATGACCAAGATTGAGAAACTTGATTATTATAACCTAAAGATGACAGTGTAAATTTGATATATATCTTTGGATTTATCATAAGTCTTCCAGTATGCAGGATGTGTAGGTATTAGGAATACCCGAGGGTGATGTGATCATAAACGATTATATAACCATGACGCTTCCATTCCGAAGGAGTGATGAAATAGGTTTGGATTTTAGTGACTCCTCTCAGTAGAGAAGTAATCTGATCTTGGTCCAAGTGTCGAACATTGATCTGAATAAGATCCAGATGCAATAAAAAGATTAGATTTACGGTCTTGATTTAATCAAGCATCTATGAGAGGTCCATGAGATCTAGATTTGAGATGTGAACTCAATATCCAAGTCACTATACATGGAATAATACAATCGCCATGTCCTTATCTCTAAGTATCTGCGGAGAAAGCGCATTATTCTTGAAAGAGTTCAAGAATAATTCCATTATTGAATTATATCTAAGCATTGTGAAATAGATGATTAAATATGATTTAATTATCTTGAATGTTGTGAATTTGATTCACATTATTAGAATGCATGAATGATCATCCAATATAATTTAATTTGATTTAATTATTATGGATAAGAATAATGTAGATAGAAATATCCAATTATTCATAATATGTTATAAATGTGATTTATAATATAATTAGAGAGAGCTTATGATTTATATTTGTTTGTTAATTATTGGTGTGAATCGGATTCACATTGGATGATTAATTGAAAATGAAAATCACATTTTATTTTGGGTTGTGAATGTGATTCGCAAATTTTGAATGACTAGATTGTGATATTCACAACAAGTTTTGTTGTAAAATCATGGAGATTTCTAAGGAATGATGCAATCCCACAAGATTTCAAGAGATTGCATGGAGATTCCACCCTTCCATATTGGAAGGGTGATGACCACCAATTCCTATATGGAAAGGGTGGTTGTCCACTCTATGGAGGGATGTAATCTCCATCCTAAAATCTCCATGCATGCTTCATTTGATTTAGGATTAAATTATTTTGATTTATTAAATAAATTTAATCTGAATTAAATTAAGTGTTGCCGTATTTTTACAAACAATATCTTGGCCATTGAAAGAAGTACAAATCAATCTCATCCATTGATTTTGTGTAATCTATGGATTGTGATCCATGGACTCCCAAAATCCTATATAAGGAGAGGGACCCCTTGCCCTTCCAAGAGGTTAACATTTTAACAACAAGCTCTCTCTTCTCTCTTCATTCACGCCCTCTCTTCCTCTCTCTCCATTGGTGGTCGTCCACCTAACCATAGAGAGAAGAAGAATTCGTTGTCGCTCCACCATGGTGTTGCCACATCGACAACTCTTGGTTCTCCATCTTCTTTGGTGTGCCTCGCTCACAAAGAAGACGTTCGATCCTATGCGATGAGATCAAGAGTTCCCTTGCATGGATCAACATCTTGAATTGAGAGGATCACATGGTTCATCCCCGCACTCGCAAGCGCCTTCTCCGAAGATCGGACTTGAGACAGGAGGTCTCTTTTCATTGAGACTTTATCGCAACCACGCTACAAGAGGTATTCCTTTATCTTTGATGTGATATAGATGAAACGATCCGAGAATCGTTCTTGGATCATGTGGTTTCATCGTATGAAAAAAAATTAAATTCCACTGCATTGAACGACTAGTATGACTAGTCGTTCTCGATCGTATATGATACGATCCTCACGCTTCCGTAATGCGCTTACGGATTATTCCATATCCTTCAACAATGTCTTCTCAGTTTTGTTGTCCAACAAAACTAAGGCACATTTACAAGAATAAAATCAGATAACCACCACATTATACTTGGATAACACGATACCGATGCTTCTCCTTGTCATGTGATGTCCCTCCTCGTGCATAATTACTCCTCATGCGATTCCTCTTCATATGTCGGTTGAGAGCCAACAGTAGATGGTTCTACGTGTACTACTCTTCTCGCGTGGATGCACATTATCCTCTTGTGAGGGGTTATCCCTTGCATGGCCAATTAAGGACGAACCCCCTTGCAGCTGCTCCTCGTGACCCTGCAGACTGCTCTTCGTTCCCTTGATGGCTACTCCTCGTGCCCTTGAGGGCTGCTCCTTGAGCCTCCATGGGTTGCTCCTCGATCGACCATCCTACTTCTCGCCTTGCATGGGGAGAAAATTGAGAGAGAGAGAGAGAGAGAGAGAGAGAGAGAGAGCGCTCATTTTGGTGTGAAGACCTGTCTTGCGCGGGCTGCTATTTATCACCTCTCTCCAATCCTATTCCCACTCAAAATAGGATTCCACTTGCACGGGGCATGCACGTTTCCACTCCAATCCTATTCCTACTTGAAATAGGATTCCACTTGCATGGGACATGCACGTTTCCTCTCCTCAAACATGCCTCCCAAATATCCTTGGGTTATTTACAAGGACGCCCCCAAGGATTAGGACCAGACCATACCCATCAGTTTTCGTTCTGCACAAGACCTTCCTGGTCTTGCACTTGAGGACATAGTCCTTAGCCTCCTAGATCCTTCCTCTATCAAAGGGATCGACAGAACTACCTTTGGAGCCTTGACTTGGAGACCACCTGGAGGTTGCCTCCATCATGGCCATGTTGTCACCGGCATCATCGTGGATGGATATGCTCAGTTTAGTGGATCGTGCATGCAACTGTTACTTGAGGGCCTTTTTGAGACCATCACATTAAGTCTCGAGGTATCGAAGCTTCTTTTCTATTAATTAGATCGAGAAAAATCGAGAAAAGGCACAACCATGCTCCAACATCTACGCAACCATATTTGTTGCCGTCATATGGAGCATTTTATGTCTTTTAGTTTGAAAAGATAACATGGTTAAGGTGTTTTCATTAGGTAAGCACCACATTGTACATATTCAATAGATAATATATCACATTGCTATTTTTTTAAATTTAAGTGTAACTTTTTAGAATGTTGGGCTGACTAAACGAGGGCGTACAAGGCTCAAGAAGTGTTGGAATGAAGCTATACGAGGGATTGGCCCAAAATACATCTGAATGGAGGCAAAAGATTCATGTAGCCGACATTACTAAAATTGGGAAAAGGCTTTGTTTTTGTTATTGTTGAAGTGTGACATTGAAACTGGATGTTGAATTTAGGGACTATTATGTAATTTACTATTTCTTTTCAACCCATTAAGTCTCATTTTCCATCATAGAACCATAGAGTTCAATATGTTGGAGAGATGATATTTATTTATAGCTATTTAATATTAAAAGTCGAAGATGCAATTTATTCAACCTATAATATTGAAGTTTCCGTACGAACATTGCAGAAAAAAATTAGGGGATAACAGTCACGATTGTGGCCATTACCGCAACAAAGGATCTGCTTCTCTCTCCCCTCAAAGTCACCACGCTTCACAACTAAATAACAACACTTATATCTAATCCAACAGCTAACGTATCATCTCCCTTGATCCTCTCTCACCTCTTATGGGAACCAATTAGTTGAAACGAGACCTCTTGTGGGCACACACTATCGGTCATCCTTCCAAGTTCCAACCTACCGCGATACGAAGCTCACATGTGATGTGTGCATCCTCGTCCCTTCATATCACCTTCTCCCAATTGCCGCCGATTTGACAACTAAAAACTTGAAGAATAAAAATGAATTCTCATGCACAATCATATTCATGCACACACTTTATAACAACCGACATACATAAACTATTTGAAAGTATTTAAGTCGACACATTATCTATGGTCGCCAGCAAAGATATCTTTTTCGACTACTACGAATGTAGTCACCTCAAAAGTCAGTCCGTGTTATTGAAACATAAGACCAAGATATAATTGATGGTTACCAAACCACCAAAAATATGGAGGTAACGGAACGGATCGCACAGACCGGCGAAATCACGTGATATTGAACCGTTACCGATTCATACATGGTAATCAACGAGCATTAAGAAAATATCATTCTCAAAAGAATATATAAAATCCATTCAACCTAGAATTCCATTGTTACAACATCACAATGGTATACTTGCTAAAGAAAAATTAAATAATTGCACAACTTGACTCTCTATTCCAGTGAGCATACAAATATCCATCATAACCATGTAATTATCCATACTAGACTGAATGTTCCGTTGAGTCTGTCACACGAACTTGAGTGTTTGATCAAACTTGTCATTCACCTGAAATAAATGAACATAATTTAATTTGCATGAGTCTAATGCCAAACATGTATCAGCTTCCATGCATATGAATTTTAACAATCTATTAATCCATTATATTTCATATACTTAAGTTTCCATGAATACCATTACGTGCATAATTGTTCTCATGCATGTATAAGTTCATTCCTTAACATGTTAATTCTAGTCTCTTTCATAAATGTGGATATACATATGTAATATGCATAAGAATATATATAGGGTAAAATGTGTATGAGTTAGCTCTCTCCACCCCATTTTTCGCATATTTTTTTATTTTTTAAAATAAAAATTGTATAAATTCATTATTATATCCATATATTATGTCATTCAAATTTAATGCGAATAGAGACTCATACGACCTCCATCTAGACGGGATCAATTTAAAAAATCGTGACCGTTAAAAAGTGATTGTCTGGATGGAGGCCGTAGGAGTCTCTGTTTCACATAAAATTTGAATGACGTAATATAAGGATATAGTAATGAATATTCACGGCAAAATTTTTCAAAAAAAATAAAAAATAGAGAAAACAGGGTGGGGGAGCTAAGTTAGCTCCCCTTAGGGGGCAGCCCCATTTATCTCATATATATATATATATATATATATATATATATATATATATATATATATGCGTGTGTTGTGTGTGTGTGTCATTCATCACTATATCCATATATTATGTCATTCAAATTTTATATGAAACAGAGACTCCTACGGCCTCCATCAGACAATCATTTTTTAACGGTCATGATTTTTTAAATTGGTCCCGTCTAGATGGAGGTTATATGAGTCTCTATTTGCATGAAATTTGAATGACATAATATATGGATATAATAATGAATTTATTAGTTTTTATTTTCAAAAATTAAAAAAATAAACGAAAAATGGAGTGGAGAGAGCTAACTCATACACATTTTACCAAATATGTATATACATATATTCTTACGCATATTACATATGTATATCCATGTTTATGAAAGAGACTAAAATTAACATGTTAAGGAATGAACTTATACATGCATGAGAACAATTATTCACATAATGGTGTTCATGGAAACTTAAGTATATAAAAATATAATTGATTAATAGATTGTTAAAATTCATATGCATGGAAGCTGATGCATGTTTGGCATTAGACTCATGCAAAATTATGTTCATTTATTTCAAGTGAATGACAAGTTTGATCAAACACTCAAAATGGGGCTGCCCCCAGGGGGTAGCTAACTTAGCTCCACCGCCCCATTTTCTCTATTTTTTTATTTTTTTTGAAAATTTCTTCTGTGAATATTCATCACTATATCTATATATTATGTCATTCAAATTTCGTGTGAAACAAAGACTCATACGGCTTCTGTCCCGACAGTCATTTTTTAACGGTCACATGATTTTTAAATTGACCCCATTTGGATGGAGGCCGTAGGAGTCTCTGTTTCACGTGAAATTTTAATGACATAATACATGGATTTAATAATGGATTTACACGGTTTTATTTTCAAAAAAATAAAAAAAATACGTGAAAAATAAGGCGGGGGAGCTAAGTTAGCTCCCTCGAGGGGCATACACATTTTCCCATATATATATAGGAGTGATCCTATGAGAGCAAAAAAATGCGAGAACATAAGAGCATGATTCTTGATCACATGATTATGTTTTCTCTCTCCTGGTTGGATCATGTGGTTCAGAATGCATGCTCTCATGTTCTCACAGGTTTTGGCTCTCATAGGATCACTCCTCTCTCTCTCTCTCTCTCTCTCTCTATATATATATATATATATATATGGGTTGGGGAGTATGCACCAAGGTGCATTTAATTTTACACGCTCCGGAGTCTATATCTTCCACCTTTTTTAACATTAAAGATAATATCACCATGTATATTCATCCCTATATCCCTCCTATATGACATTCGAATTTCATCAGAAATAAAGATTCACGTGCCTTCCATCTAGAACAAGTAATTTTAACGGTCTTAGAATTGCAGTAATCTACCTGTTCTTGATGGAGGGCATATGAGTCTCTGTTTCTGACGAAATTCGAATAACATAACGGAGAGATATATAGATGAATATACATGATGATATTTTCAAAAAAGTAAAAAAAACATGGAAGATACAAGCCCCGGTGCACATCTGGGTGCAAGCTCCCCAACCCCATATATACATATATATATATATACATATATATATATATATAGGGAATATTTCAGATGAGGTGCACCTTTCCAGGGTGCAAGGAAAGCCCGCGATCTTGACCATCCGCAAATAATCCGATGGTTACCATTAACAGCTCGTTGTCTATATATTTTTAATGTTGAAAAACCCATTATGGTCATTTTAGCATATCTATATTTAGAATGCAACAAATATCTCCACAAATTTCTCCTCTCTCTCTCCCTCTCCCTCTCTCTCTCCCTCTCTCTATGCTACCCGTCTCCCTATTCAACGAGCACCACATGCCTTTCCTGGAGATTCGATTCGCAGCAATGGCAGATTCTCTTCGATTCGTAGCACGAGCCTCCGGTTTCGATCCTCGCGACCCATCTTCCAGTTCCGACCACCACGTCACGCCCGCCATGGAGATTCGCGGCCATGGGAGATTCACGGTCATGTTTCACGTGAATGGAGGTGTGTGGGCGGAGGAGGTGCATGGAGGAGGTGCGTCGTGGAGGAGAAGGGCGAAAAAGGTGCGGGTAGAGAGGATGCTGAAGATGGAGGGCGTGCCCAGGTTTTTACAATATAATGAACTATTTTGCAATCTCGAGTTTTTTTTTACAATCTCAGATCGTATTTTACAATAGCATATCATCTTTTTACAAATTTTAGACTGTTTTTTTACATTTATACGCATGGAGGAGGTGGATCATGGAGGAGACGGTTGAAGGAGTGCGTGAATGGAGGTGTGTGGGCGGAGGAGGACGTGCATGGAGGAGGTGGGACGTGGAGGAGAAGGGCGGAGGAGGTGCGGGTAGAGAGGATGCTGGAGATGGAGGGCGTGCCCAGGTTTTTACAATATAATGACCTATTTTGCAATCTCGAGTGTTTTTTTACAATCCCAGATCGTATTTTACAATATAAATGACCTATTTTGCAATTTCAGACTGTTTTGCAATCTCGAGTTTTTTTTACAATCTCAGATCATATTTTACAATTGCATATCATTTTTTACTAACTGTGATCTTATTATACAATGCAGGATGCAAAATTATAACAGGGACTCGAATTTTATAAAGATGCTTGGCATTTGTGAAAAACTCACATAATCGGATCTGATGGATTTACAATCTTCATACAGGTTTTACAAAACATCCATGATCTTTTACAATAGTGTTATCAAAATTACAATTATTATAATATAAATATTACTAATTGTGATTTTATTTTACAATGCAGGATGCAGTTTTTACAATATCAAGGGGAATATTACAAAAAAATCTACTATTCTACATTTCGGGAAAATGCTACCATGTTGGCGAAAATTCAGCAACTAAAAGGTAACAAAAAATACCAAATCAGACACGCTAAAAATGGAAAAATATAAAGACGAAATAAATTTCAAATTCGAAATTAAATTCAAATTTAAAACGAAAATGTATGGACTAAAATGCCCTTTTGGATGAAGAACCGCTAGATCGAGATCTAACGGATCTCGTGATGGGCTTTCCATACACCCAGGAAAGGTGCACCTCATATATATATATATATATGTGTGTGTGTGTGTGTGTGTGTGTGTGTGTGTGTGTATGTGTGTGTGTGTGTATGTATATGTATATGTATATATGTAATATATATATATATGTATATATACATATATATATACATATATATACACACACACACATAGGGTTAAATGGGGCTGCCCCCTGGGAGTAGCCAACTTGGCTACTCCCACCCCTATTTTTCCCTCATTTTTTTTATTTCTTTGGAAAATAAAAATTTATAAATTCATCATTATATCCCTCTAACATTCTATTACAATTTCGTCAGAAACAGAGACTCCTACGGCCTCCATCCAAACAGGGTCGATTTAAAAAATCCTACGACCGTTAAAAAAATGACGTCTGGATGGAGGGCTTAGGAGTCTCTGTTTCTGACGAAATTTTAATAGAATGTTAGAGGGATATAGTGATGAATATACAAATTTTTATTTTCCAAAGAAATAAAAAAATGAGGGAAAAATAGGGGTGGGAGTAGCCAAATTGGCTACTCCCAGGGGGTAGCCCCATTTTACCCATATATATATATATATATATATATATATATATATATATATATATATATGGGTAAAATGGGGATGCCCCATGAGGGATCTAACTTAACTCCTCCCGCCTCATTTTGCTCCATTTTTTTATTTTATTTTTTAAAAATTTCTTCTGTGGATTTTTAGCAATATATGCCTATATTACGTCATTAAAATATCGTCCGAAACAGAATCTCCTACGGCCTCCATCCAGACGGGGTCGATTTTAGCAATTCTTTTACCATTAAAAAATGATTGTCTGGATGGAGGTCGTAGGAGTCTTTGTTTCACACGAAATTTTAATAACATAATATAAGGATATAGTGATGAAATTTCACGGAAATTCAAAAAAAATAAAAATAACAGGCAAAATGGGGCGGGGGGGAGCCAAGTTAGCTCCCCTTAGGGGGCAACCCCATTTAACCTTATATATATATATATAGGGACCCTTTCAAATGAGGTGGGGTCTCATAGAGATTATAGTGAGCCAACCATGTTGGATTAAGAACGGATGGATGAGATCAAAACCACTATCATTATATGGAATGGTTTTGATGAAAAACTATTTCTATATTTAGAGGATACGAGCCTGCGATTTTCAGGGGAGAGTAGAGGAAAACACGGGTCTACAAATTAGGCATAACTAATTTATTAAAAAGAGATTTATGGTTGGCTATTTTATATATTAAATACCAAATAGTTCAAAAAATGTTACTTTTTAAGGATACTTTATTGAATAAGGTTTGAACGAATTGCTATTGTAAGTTACTTTTTTGAAATAAAACTAATAAATTTACAAAAAATTGTTCATATTTTGTTCCTTTTATTAGCAGCAAATGTACTATATTTATGTCATTATGATTAGTTAAATAGTTTAGGAGGAAATAAAACGGTATCCAAAGGTTAATGAGGTTTCATTACGAACAATTTCAATTATTGAACACTGTAAATATGTTATGGTTTATAAAAAACAAATTTATTTAAAAAAATTCAACAACAATTAATTAACAGTTTCCACAATTAATTTTTACGTCTAAATTTGAATAGATTGGAACAGATTTGAAATTTGAAGGCTTAATTATACAATTAAAAAGATACTATATTACAAAATTCGTTGGATTAAAAAATATATTTCCTATTGGATGGTTCCAACTTTACAATTAAAAATTAACATTGAGTTATAAATGGAAAAAATTAATTGAATAATCATGAGGAGGTATTGACGGGTGCTTGTGATAATAATAAAAGAAGGAAAGTATTAATTAACTTCCGTAAAGGGGAGCTCACGGTCAGCTTCCAAATCCAACAAAATATTCGGAATTATGATTAATATGTTAAGAATTTCCATAAAAGGGAGAGAGGGCGGTTTTGATGGTGGTTTTCTATTGCAAACCCGGTTTTAATCATGTCCATCGATCCAAATCCAACGGTTGTATATTGTGGCTCATCATAATCACAATGAGACCCCGTCTCATTTGAAGTTTCTTCTATATATATATATATATAGAGAGAGAGAGAGAGAGAGAGAGAGGGCGGGAATCCGTACTCCATGGAGTAGGTAACTTACCTACTCCACTTTCATTTCAAAATTTTTTTATTTTTTTTTGAAAAATGTTTCCATGCATTTTCGTACTAATGTGTCATTCAAATTTCATTAGAAACAGAGACTCTTATGCCCTCCATCCAGAATAGGTAAATTACGGCAAATCTGTGATCGTTAAAAAATGACTGGATGGACCGTATGAGTCTTTGTTTCTGACGAAATTTGAATGACATATTAGAAGGAAATAGTTATGAAAATCTATGGAAATATTTTTCAAAAAAATATTTTAAAAAAATGAAAGTGGAGTAGGTAAGTCATCTACTCCATGGAGTAGGATCCTTTTCCTCATATATATAGGGTAAAATAGGGCTCCCCCTTGAGGGAGGAGCTAACTTGGCTCCCCAGCTCCATTTTACCCATTTTTTATTTTTTTGAGAATTTCTTTGTGAATGTTCATCACTATATCCTATATTATGCTATTAAAATTGCATGTGAAACAGAGACTCCTACGACCTCCATCCAGACTCGTTTTTAGCAATTTTGTTACCGTTAAAAAAATGATTGTCTGGATGGAGGCCGTAGGAGTCTCTGTTTCACACGAAATTTGAATAGCATAATATAGAGATTAGTGATGAATATTCATGGAATAAATTTACAAAAAAATAAAAAAATGAAGAAAATAGGGCGGGGGGAGCCAAGTTAGCCCCTCCTTGAGGGCAGCCCCATTGAACCCATATATATATGGGATAAATGAGGTTGCCTCCTACAGGGAGCTAACTTGGCTCCTCCCGCCTCATTTTCTCTAATTTTTTTTATTTTTTTGAAAATTTCTTCCGTAAATATTCATCACTATATTCCTACATTAGGTCATTCAAATTTCGTGTGAAGTAGAGACTCCTACGGCCTCCTTCTAGACAGACATTTTTAAATGGTCACATGATTTTTTAAATCGACCCCATCCGGATGGAGGTCGTAGGAGTCTCTATTTCGCATGAAATTTGAATGACATAATATAGGGATATAATAATGAATTTACACGATTTTTATTTTCAAAAAAAATAATATGTGAAAAATGGGACGGGGGAGCTAAGTTAGCTCCCTCGTGGGGGCATGCACATTTTATCCTATATATATAATATATTTCCTCCATCTTACGGGACATATTTCATAAGATTTATGGTACGTAGTTCTTTGTATGTTAGCCCCTTTAAGATGACTTACCATGACTTATGATGGTTTATTTTCTTAAAACATTTCTTGAAATAACTTGTAATTATTTATTCTTTCTTTAAATCAGTTTATTGCATGATTTTTTAATACATTTGCACATATACCTTAACATTAACATAATTACACAGATACCGATGACACTAACATAAGTGTACATATGCCCATGGTGCTCTAACAAATTAGCACGTATCCTCGTGGCACTAACATAATTACGCATATGCTCATGACAATAACATAATTGCACATAAGCCCATGTCATCGATATAATTATGCATATGCCTCTCGTACTAACATAATTGCACATATGACCATGGTATTAATATAATTGCACGTATACCCATAGCATTTTCAATGTTTAGAGTTGTCTTGATTGCGAGATTCTTAGACGACTTTGATGGTTTTGATGGCTTTACCGTTGGCACAAGCGATCCATAAACTTAACATGATAGTGTAGCTACAATAGTAGAGGACTTACCTTTTGCCTTTGTGGTTCCTTGTAACCATGCGCCCTTGCGGCATTGCCCATTCGGCCCACGATATGGACTCTAGAAGTGGCTCCCACCATTAGATGTAACGCTTAGCTTCACTTATCATCATCATGCCATTATTCTTCTTAAGGAAAATTCTAATTCTTTTATTAGCATTTCCTTTTCCATGTAATAGTACTTCATGTGAACAAAGCAATTCAATATCTTATTGTCAAATTTTATAATTTTATTTAATAATCATCATGGGTTGTGATATACACCTAATATTATATTATTGAAGAGATATTCAAATTTTAAAAAGTGATATTACGTACCACTCGTCACTAGTATCTTAAATTTTGCAAATATGCTCAACATTTTTCTTCCTTATTGGTGTTGTTTTATCGCACGAAATCACAACTACTGCGAAAAATTGTTGTGTAGATCTACTTTTATTAAAGTTGGTCGATATTACACTTATCTAATTACAAAACTAAGGTGCACATACTTTATATCCTATAAAGAATAAACCACGATACATACCTTGCAATATATATAGTCTATGCATAACATGATACAATCTTTTTAGAGAACTATATTCGTATTAACTATATTAGGCAATGCTCGTAGAGATAAAATTACTTTTGAATGAATATTTATGATCATCTGAAATCATATGACATGTTTTGTTTTGGGAGATAATAATAGTAAGAATTAATATGCATTATCATATTATGGAAACATGGCATGAACGGTTAAAGTTATTAAAAACTTAAGGACCATCTTTATAGAAGTATATAGTTAATGTGAAGATAAGTTAATGATAATCTCAATCATGTGAAATCTAGAATTGTACCAGTACACATCCTCTCCTTTAACTAATATAATATCCTGAGTCGATTTGGATCCCAAATGAAAATTCTACCGGCCTATATACAACAGTCATCAATTTTAAGAAGGTATTTCTTATATTAGTTTTATGACTCTGACATCAATGAGACTAATTGGAACGTTTTGTTATCATTTATTAGATTAATAATCCTACCATTCACCACAAGTGAAAATCCTTCAATAATGGAAATCCTCAAGCACCATAAAACCGACTCCAATTAGGCATGGAGATTGATATATAATTGATGAATATTATCTCGTAGTTAATTCATAACACGGTAATGATGTTTTCGATAATAAAATTTTGGAAGTCTCCAAGGTCAAATGCTAACATGCATTTCGATTCCTAAGAGTTCAACGCATACAATAATCATAGATTGCTTCGGATATAATCTCTATCTATTCATAATTCTAAACCGATGCATACCTATAGTCCAATTCGTGGACCTCCAAGCCGTGTTCTCATGTCTACTACTCTAGCTACGTTGTTAGTCTCCTCGCTCCATCCACTTGCTGTCGTCTTCCTTGAGACCTTCCTATATCCTCTTTCCCTCTCTAAAACTCTCTATGTTTTCTTTCGAAGACAAAGGGAATGGGGGAAAGAGGGTGATGTGAATTGCAATGGTTATGACTTTTTATAACCACAATTGATATATATATATATATATATATATATATATATATGAGGTAAATGGGGCTGCCCCCAGGGAGTAGCCAATTTGGCTACTCCCACCCCTATTTTTCCCTCATTTTTTTATTTTTTTGGAAAATAAAAATTTGTATATTCATCATTATATCCCTCTCACATTCTATTAAAATTTCGTCAGAAACAGAGACTCCTACGGCCTCCATCCAAACATGGGCGATTTAAAAAATCCTGCGACCGTTAAAAAAATGACATCTGGATGGAGTGCTTAGGAGTCTATGTTTCTGACGAAATTTTAATAGAATGTGAGAGGGATATAATGATGAATATACAAATTTTTATTTTGCAAAAAAATAAAAAAAATGAGGGAAAAATAGGGGTGGGAGTAGCCAAGTTGGCTACTCCCTGGGGGCAGCCCCATTTTACCCTATATATATATATAGTAAGGGGTTGATGGGGCTGCCCCCTAGGGGTACCCAACATGGCTGCCCACACCCCATTTTTCGCAATTTTTTTATTTTTTTGAAAAAATATCACCATGTATATTCATCCTTATATCCCTTCTATATGTCATTCGAATTTCGTCAGAAACAGAAACTCCTACGGCCTCCATCCAGACAGGGTCAATTTAAAAAATCCTGCAACCGTTAAAAAAATGACGTTTAGATAGAAGCCGTAGGAGTCTCTATTTCTGACGAAATTCGAATGACATATAAGAGGGATATAGGGATGAATATACATGTTGATATTTTTTCAAAAAAAATAAAAAAAATTGCGAAAAATGGGGTGGGGGCAGCCATGACTACCCCTAGGGGGCAACCCCATTTTTCCCATATAGTAATGGCTAATAAATTCCATTTAACTATGAATTCAATATGAGTCAGTCGTGATTGGGAAAAAAGGAATTCTGATTGTATCATAAATATCCTAAAAGTTACAATCTACCATCTTTAAAAAAAATCCATCCTCGAAATTTGTTAGTAGAGACATACTTTTGATCCTGAATTTCCTTTGCATCCCAATTTTTTTTGTTTAACACTCTTCTAACTAGTATGAACTAGCTTTGCCCCTAAATTAAAAAAAAACTATATCTTGTCACCCACGTCAATCTAATGATAGTGTGATCTACTAGATTTATTATACAATGCTTCATAGGAACCCATCGACATACTTACATGCTAATTTTTTATGTTATGCAAACTCTACTATAACAAGTTGTCTATCCTAGTTGCCTACAAAATCATAAGCACATGGTCCCAAACAAACCTCTAATCTTTAAATGATCCTATTTTATTGATCATAAGTTTGCAGGCAAAAATAATGCTAACATAAATCGAGTATCCGTAGCCTCTTGAAAATCATTACATCACTAGATGTGTATCTCGTATCCAAATCTCACATGATTAATGCAGTGATACCATCTAAATTGACAATCTCATTCTCATTTACTTCTGTCAGACACTCCGTTGATTGATACAGGCAAATAGATAAGAGGCGATTTGTGTTGATCAAGTGATCTAATGATGTTTGTTTGTCTTGGGTAAATCAGTTATAAAATTCATTGTGATATTCCTCCAATCCATTATGTTATCTCCAAGGATTGTACATGGTTGTTAGGTTCCTGTTGTTCAATTTTGATTTGCAAAATACTTGTAAATATACGGCAATGTCTTTCTTCATCTTTTGGCCACTAGAAATTTTATTGTGGATCTTCAAGTATTTTTGTTATGCATGGGTGAATATTGTACATAGATCTATAAACTTCATCCTAAGACTCCCACTATTACTCGTTGTTACTCAGAACAAAAACCTATCATGGTATCTCATATCTTCATCGATTTGTACAAAATCAGAGTCTTACTTCTTGAGAGTTTAAATCATTTTTGATAGACTGAAAAACTCTGTATACTACATTAATCCTTCCCATTACCTCATCTCGCCACAATATAGGTAATGCCACCACATTTTTAGAGTAAAGATTGTCATCATTAACTAGATTTCATGATTAACAATTGCTCTTTTGTGATTTTAGTTGATGTGATACATGATCAATAACCTTTTCATTCTATATAAGACATTCCCAATTTTATGCTACATGTATTCATGTAAACCACAATGCAACTAGTGCATGATAGGAAGTTGACGGTCAAGGTCATAGTTAACTTTTACTTTAATTTTTGAAAACTTCGTCCATGTTCCTCTGAATGTAAAATTCACATACTTTCTAATGAGATTTTTCACTACTACTATAATGTTTAATAAAATTCCACATGAATCATTGATTTACATTGTCTTTTTAGAAATTTACAAACTTATAAAATATTTCTCAACTGACTTCAAGGTGAGCTTTCATCTTGATTAAGACAACTTTAATACCATCTTTAAATATGGCATGCCTAAAGAGATGATTTTGTCCAACTAGAACCTACAATTAGCGAACATTGTATAAAACTGGTGTATGGCAGGGCATCGAATACAATATTGAGATCAACTCATTGCTTCTCCATATCATAAAATATATAACAATATCATCCACAAATACGATCATAAATTTATCAAGGTGTTAGAGAACAATCCTTTCAGAAGCTCTATAAAGGTTGTAAGATCAAAATGTGTGATAAAATCAATCATAAAGACCATCCTTAATCTAGAAACTATTTATAGAATGTACTCATCCTCTATTACATGATAATGGTGACTCGAATGTAGATTAATTTTAGAAAGGATCTTTTCTTTCCATAGTCAATAAATAAATCATTGATCTAAAGTAGTAGGAATCAATCCCTCAAATTCACCTTATTCATAGTTCAATAACCAATGCAGTGACTATGTAACCTAACTTTCCTTATACACAAAGTGAAATACCAATGGATAAACATTGGGTCACAAAATCCCCTACTCAATTGTTATTGTGACCGACTCTTTTAAAATTCGATAGGTATCGTTCAATAAGGACTTTTCAAAATTAATATAGTTTGTGGGATAACATCAATGTAGAATCCTCTAATCTATAAAAGACATTATGAATGATCATCCGAAAGAGCGTCCATAAAAAATAATTCGAACCATCTAAAGTTTCATGATCTAACCAAGACGACTATCTAATAGAGCTAATTACGTATGTTGTGTAATACTTAACTAATAGTTTACTGGATCCTCATTTGTACTTATCATATCCTCAGTATTCTCCAACCATAACTTTATCGCATACACTTCGATTATTTTATTTACAATATTGAAGGTCTAAGAATTCAGATCTCCTAGCAACATTATCATTTTCAAGAATATGCAGTCAAGAAGTGTTCAACATGGTCACACCACATAAGGGTAGACACCTAAAAAGACTTGATTTGTTTGCATTTATTCAATCACTACTTGCTCTATCCTTTAGTTAAAATGTTCAAAAGGTTATATTCATCTCTTCATTGTTGTTTGTTGCTTCAAAAGACATCCTTCTCTTGTCTCCAATGCTTCAATTTACCATTCACTTATACTAAGACTTAATTTTTTCTATCTCTTATCCAATTCTTATATTACTCCAGTGCATGTTCACCCTTCAAGATAAATGGGGTGTTGTTAATAAAGGCCTTCAGTGTATATCTAACAAAGCTTTGTGCATAATATATTTATTAGTGAGTTACAATTATCATAAACTCTAGTAATATTGGAGCATTTCTTCGACAATCTCATTATCCAGTTATGATTTGTGATCACCTTAATTCCACCATCAGGGGGCCATCTGATCCAGAAAATCTAAGGGCCAACTAAATGCGTGTAATATCTAGGTTTGACTCTATTCATCTCAGTCTTAGGTCACTATCTGTTGTGAATATCTTATACCCATAGGAACTCTGAATCATTTGTAACATAATAGATCATGCAGACCGATGGAAGCATGTGACACGAGGTCGCATGGCCGAACTATTATCGATTCATACATGGTAATCAATGAACAAAACTCAAAAAAATGCATAAAATCCATTCAATCGAGAGTTCCATTATTACAACATCATAATGGTTACTTTCTGAAGAAAAACTAAATAATTGCAGAACTTGACTCTACATTTTCGTGGGCATACACATATCCACCATAACCATGTAATTATTCATGCTAAGTTGAATGTCTCGTTGAGTCTGCTACATGAACTTGAGTGTTTGGTCAATCTTGTCCTTCACCTAAAATAAATAAATATAATTTTGCATGAGCCTAATGTCCAGCATGTATCATGTTCCATGCATGTGAATTCCAACTGTCTATTAACCCGTTATATTTTATATACTTTAGTTTCCATGGAAAAACATCATTGTGTGCCTAATTGTTCCCTACATATCTAAGTTCCTTCCCTAGCATGTTAATTTTGGCCTCTTTGATAAATGTGGATATACATATGTAATATGCACAAGTATATGTATATATATGCATGCATGCATGCATGTATGTATAACAAATATTTCTTATATCTTATGGGGCATATTTCATAAGATTTATGGTACATATATGACTCTTTTATCATATAAATCTATTTGCATGTTATCCCTTTAAGATGATCATGCATGACTTATGATGGTTTACACTCCTAAAACATTTCTTGCAATAACATGTTATGATTTATTCTTTTTAAACCCTTTTCTTGCATGAATTTTCAATACATTAGCACATATACCTTAACTGTAACATAATTGCACATATGCCCATGGTATAACATAATTACGCGTAGCCCATGGCACTAACATAATTGCACATATGCCCGAGACATTGATATAATTACGTGTATGCCCATAGCACTAACATAATTGCACATATGACCATATTGCATATATGCTCATAACATATTAGATGGATTGTCTTGATTGTTAGATTTTAGACGGCTTTGA
Source organism: Ottelia alismoides (assembly GCA_037367405.1). NCBI lineage: Eukaryota > Viridiplantae > Streptophyta > Magnoliopsida > Alismatales > Hydrocharitaceae > Ottelia > Ottelia alismoides. The sequence continues at coordinate 1,282,850 of JAZKJV010003691.1, read as the reverse complement.
TGGCTTTACCACCAGCACAAGCGGTACATAAACATAGCATGAAAGCGTAGCTACAAATGTAAAGGACTTAGCCTTTGCCTATATGGTTCCCTGCAACCATACGCCTCTTGTGACGTTGCCCCTTGGGCCTACAATAATTGGACTCTAAAGGTGGCTCCCACCAATAGGTGTAGGACTTATCTCTGCTTATCGTCATTATTCATCTTAATGAAATTTCAATTCTTTTATTAGTATTTCCTTTTCCATGCAATAGTGCTTCATGTGAACAAAGTAACTCAATATCTTATTGCCAACTTTTATTATTTGTTTCAATAATCACCATGGGTTGTGATATACACCTAATATTATATTAAAGAGATATTCAAATTTTAAAAAGTGATATCAAATACCATTGCCATACATATAAACTATATATCACTTTATTAAAGACCTCATCACCATGTATCTTAAATTTATAAATATGCTCAACATTTCTTCCATGTTGGTATTATTTTATCACTTAAAGACACAACTATTGCATAATGTTTTGGTGCAGGTATACTTTTATTATAGTTGATAGATGTTACACTTCTCTTATTACAAAACTAAGGTGCGCAGTACTTTATATCCTATAAATAATAAACAATGACAAATACCTTACACCTTATATCTCATGCTCTTTCTTGACTTTGACCTAAAGTGTCAGGGTATGATGACATTAATTTTATAAGTTGATCAGTATGCATCAATCCTTGGTAAAAGCAGTGGAGCTAGCCATAAAAAAGGGAAGTTCCCTCAAATAAAAAAATGAAAAGTGAAATGAAAGAAAAACTTCATCACATTACAAAGTTACATCATATGAACTATTATTAAAGGCGAGCACTCCCAACCTTTAAGTGTCCACTTGGATCAAATCACTAGGCTTTTATGAGTCGGGCTAGTACCTCAAAAAGGATTATGCATTGTTAGCGCTACAAGTATAAGTACAAGTATATTAGATGCTTAAAAAAGACGTACCTCGGTGTATACTCAGGAAAACAATTACAGATGACACAAATGTAACAGCCCTAATTTCTAAAGGCCAACTAAATCCTAGATGATGAATGATTATGGATGAAAGTTGATGGGATTTGGAAAGTCATTAAGTGACTAAGTGGTGCTTTGTGGCTAAGATGTGATTAAGTGGTTGACTGTGATTAGTGAAGGATCACTATTCATGGGTGGGCCTTGTTTGCAATATTAGAAAGTTGAGTGGGTTTTTGTTGAAAAATGACCAAGGCCTATATACTCCCACTAACCCCAATCTAAGCCACACTTAAGCTTAAGTCCTTCTTCTTCCTCTTGAGACTTGGAGCTCTCTCTTCTCCATGGTCGAAACCTTCTTGGACCTCCACCTTCTTCCTTAGTTTTCTATCTCATCTCTCCACCAAATTTGAGTTTCTTGGTCTCCAATTAAAGCTGAGAAGGAGAGGAACAAAGATCAAGTGTTGCATGTAGGATCCAAGACCAATCTTGGATCGAAATTGGAGTTGGAGGGCTAGAGCTGCTGCTGTTCTTGAGCAGTTCTTGAGCACCGTTAAGGTACAAATTATACCCCTCTTTGTTGCCATTAAGATGGAATTTTCTCCACCCTATGAGCCTTGTGTTGAGCTTCTATATCAAGGTTTTGATTGTGATTCTTGTTGGATTTTGATTTGGAGTGGCTTTTGATGGACAGTTTTGGGGATTTCCAGATCTGTGTATGCTTGATAAATCTGAGTTTTTGGCATGGTTTGGGGGAAATTCTTGAGCTCTTTTGTTGACATTTGATTGCTGTTAGATCCTCCATCATTTTGGCTTTAGATCCATGTGCAAATTTCGGATTTTTATGCTGGTTTTAGGGGTTTGTGGCTGATGTTCATATGGACCTGCAGCTGAAATTCAGATCTGTGTCCTTGTGATTTGCATGCATTGATGCATGATTTTTGTATGATATAAGGGCCACTTTCAAGTATCCTTGATTGTTGATCTTGTCTCCATTCTATTTATCTTTAATCCGTGGCTTAAATTTGGATTTGAAGATGATTTTGGGAGTGTTTTTAACTGTTATTATATTGTAGTTCAACAAGTTTCAGATTATGTGATGTTATCCTTTGAATGCATTTTTATACATGATGATGGGATGATCCAAGGGGAAACCTATGTGACTTGATTACTGATTGAATGGTGAATATAATATCATTCAATCCATGCTTTTGATTCGAGTTTGGAAGTGTTTTTGAGGATGAATTGGTTGCTGAATTATGGACTGTTGTATGCAAAATTCAGTCAGCCTCTGTGCATGTTTGCTTCTCTAACATGCTTTCCTTGTGTTTTTTTTAAAAGCCCCACATCCTTGAGTTCCCATCATATTGATCATGGGTGATTACATGGTGACTTGATTCCATAGAGGAGATGACTTTTGAGTCATTTAATTGGATGGTTTGGACTGATAGTTCACTGAGAACATTCAGTTTTATATGCATGTTTTTCCTGTTAAATGTTGGGATTTTGGGTATGTTTCGGCCATGAGATTGCTGTCACTTAAACATGGATTAATGATGGTTGATGTTGTGATTTGAAGCCCTAAAAATGCATGAGAAATTGAGAGGATTTGGGCCTTGAACTGTGAAGTATTTTCTGTTATACTATATATGATGCGCATGATTTAGTTGCTGAATGTTGCATGTTTTGAGGCATGTAAAGATCCTCAAAATGCTGAAATTTAAAAGTATTATGATGTTTTAATCATGGATAATGAACCCCATAAGATTGTGTGAGAAACTTGAGAAGTTATAGGTGCTTGAACTGCTGAGCATATAGTTGTGCACACATGGAATTCTAATGTTGTCATGTAAATGAATTTGATTATGTAGAAACCCTCTTCAGACCATATATGAGTTGTGTCTTAGTCTTGTTTGATGACTACAAATATGGACTGGAATCCCTTGATATTAAATTTTAGAACTAAGAACACACTAAGGATAAGTCTTGGCCATTTGGTTGTGCACTCACATGACATTGTGGCTGAATTGTATGTTGAACTTGGGAGTGCAATCACACTTATAACAACCTTGAGTTGTTCCTTACTTGAGTCCATGATAAACACTTTAAGCCACCCTTACATTGATAAATATAAAGAGCTTTAGTGTGATGTTTGTATGAACTATGGACTGTGATATATAAATAGGAAATTTCACATATGAAAATAAGACTGTATATGGGACTTGTCATCTGACCCTAAGTCAGCTAAGGAGTCTAACTCCTCCAAACTATGAATTGACTTCCGATACCTTAAGACCTTAAAATCTCTAATAAGTAGCGCGATCTTGTGGGTGCTTGTGAATCTTTTGGGATGTAGGAAAGAAAGATGTTTTCCGATAAGATAGCCGACATCATAAGATAGATGTTCTTCAGTGGGATTTGAGAGTGAGACTATCATAACAGGTCTGTATCCCAGACCTTGGATCAGTTGAGGTTCTTTTAGAACAAGTTCGGGTCTAGGACCGATAACTGTAGATGTGAAACAAGACAAAGAAATCGTAGACACTGAGTATGAAACATGAAAATAAAAAAAAATGGTGATGTCACATGTGACCAGTCTTGGAGACTCATACGCCGACTGTGTGAGGGCATGGTGACCCTCACCAGAGTAGGAGATGAGGTCGCTCAGGCTTGGGTAGCGGACACTGAGAGCATGGGTCTAGGATCCCAGTCTTTTTCACGTGTTTTCTTCGAGCCGGCTCGGTTTTTACGCTTCTTTGGGATCCACGAGTTGTCTAGACCATTCCGCTGATCCGTTGGTTTTTTTGGAGAGCCTAGGTTGGGGGTTCTCCACAGTTAGTTACGAGCTCGTTTGATTTTTCTTCACTCTTCTCCTCCGGGAGTTGAGCAACGAGAGAGGAAGTCGGGTCCGGCAGGCTTAACTCTTCTCTTTCCTACCTCTAGTGGCGTAGTAGTCGTACTACCACTGCCTTCCCCTTGGACCACATTTCCACTGGGGTTGGCGAGACAGACGAATCCCTTCGGGGGTTTCCTCACCACAGAAATTAATTTACCTTTCCGCCAGGTTTGTGACCTAGTGATGGGGTAGTGATTAATATACATGTGATAGTTCACCAATTACCCAGTTAAGTTGTAGTTCCATCAGTAGACATTGATGATTTCATTATTACCTTTCCTCCAGGTTGCGACCTGGTGATGGGGTAGTGGTTAGTAGACACAGATTAATCCTTTAATTAACCTTCCACCAGGCTGTGACCTCGTGATGGGGTAAGAGATGGGTGACTTTCCGCTAATTGCTTACTGACGACTTTTCCACTAAGAGACTAGTGACGACATGTGCCGTTAGTAGAGACTAACGAGGGTTGAGTGTTGAGAGAGTTGTGAGTTCGTTTCCTCTTATACACCTTCATGATCAAGCTATCACACGTGTCGACCGAGTATCAATGTGAGTTGAGAGAAAGGGTATAAGAAGTGTTGGGAACTTAGTTAGGATGCAAGGTACCATCGCATGCCTACAGAGGCACCCCAACCTTGAGGCGCACATCATACCTCAGAGTCATAGCATGAGGTTCAATGTGGACTTTGAATTCCTACCCGGATATCGAGGTCCTAACCGGACCAAGACCATAGACTTACTTCTAGGCTTGAGTTGTTGTTTGGTTAGTTCCATTGATCGAGGGAGACACGGTGTGGTAGTAAGCGAGTGTGTTCTTCTTGTTAGTCTTCCAAAAGCAAGTAAATAACTTAAAAGAATCAATTAACCCACTTTTACTTGCTAGTTCTTCTTTTGTACACTACAGTTACCTTACTGTTTTTCTAGTTATGCTAGTCTTTTCTTACTATTTTCCTTAGTAGAACTGTGTAGAATTTGTACTTGACAATTGTTGACAGATACTTGCTTGTCCCCTCTCTACTTGTGGCAGGCAAGGGTCCGACGACCGAGTGGCCGACGTGGTTGGGTTGCAATCGTTCCTTTTTGGAGGTTACACCTTCAGAGCAGGTATATCTTTTGGAGTTCATTTGTACAGTTGTTTGTTGTGCTCTCCTCTGTAGCCTTATTTTTGTGATATATATGTATATTGGGTGTTGTGAAAACCCAACATGTTTATATGAATGAAATGAAAAAGAATGGATATCTTGTTGCTCAGTTCTGGTGTACTATTTACTTCCGCTTTTAGTTTCCTCGTGGTTGCTTGCTTAGCCAAAATAAATCATGTGAATGTCATGTTTAAAAAGCGAAAAATTTCCCCAGGTTTTCGTAACAACGAATTAACTCTAAGATAATTAAGTAGGCGAATGACGTGTTTGACGGGTAACCTAAGGTCCTCGGGAGGAGGTCGTCACACAAATTTCTCCTTGACAGATACACCGATTGGAAAAATAAAAAAAATGTGTTGAGTATTGGCACTTGAGAGAATATTGTTCCAATGAGAGGAAGTGAAAATAAGTACACAATCCTATATCCTCCATGATATGGCCTTCCATCTATCCCTTTGAAGTTTGGCAAGCTAAAGAGACAGTGGGTTGAAGCAAGACTATATCTATTCCCTAGTGTTGAGGGTTGGGTACTTAGGAGAGCTTATGAGATTGGAATTTTTAGTCATATTTTGACTTTACTCTCATGGTTGCAGTCCCCACACTAAGTCATACTTATTAGATATATGTATACATTGAGAGTCTAATAATTAGAGGAGTTGAATTCCTTTTGACTAATACTTCGATCAACTTAGAGTTTTAGGATTCTTTCAAAATAGTGTTATAGGTTAAATCAAGCCTTGTATATTCACACAAATGTGCCAGGGATCTCACTAATTAATGTAACTCTCTAATTAGTTCTTTATTTATTAGCTCAAGAATGAACTTAGCTTAAGTATAGGGGGTGATAAATCCCAGATTTATCAATATTATTTAATTTATTTATCTCTCTTGCTTATGTAAAATAACAAGATTCATTGACAACTTAACATTACTCATTAATTTGTGTGTAAATGTAATGACACTAATAAATATATATTATATAAAAACTTATTTTTGTGCTAATATTGTATATATTTATTTACTATTAAAAATCAAATAAAAAGTTGTATAATATTATATATAAATAAATTACCATAAAAACTAAAAAATAAACAAAATAAAAATGAAAGAAAATTATTTTAATTTGTACTTAATTTTTATATATGTACAAATGACCTCTGAACTTAATTTTTATATTTGTACAAATGATCTCTGATCTTTTTGACTTCTACATGAAATTTCCATGTTCATAATTTTTTCTAATTCATCTTCTATCTAAATCTTCCTAAATTTTTTTTATTTTCTCTAATTTCTTGAATTTTGATTGGGCCACGTGGCCCGCTTCATTTGTCTCCACCTATAACCACTCATGAACGTCAGACTTTGTTGTTTCTCAATCTGGGGCACTTCTTGGAACCTTCTTTTGAACCATCTAATCAGTTATTAGGTATTCAATATGGTTCGTTCCCTTTTGCAAAAAAAACATAACCGTTGGATCATTGATCTAACGGTCCAAGAGTCTCCTTCAACCTCCCATACCTACCTTTTATTATCCGTAAGCTATCAAACCAGACCCCGTCTCTCCATTTATCTAACCACCATCTTCATCTTCCTTCTTTTAAACTGACACCAACCTCTAGCCCACTCAACTGCCATCTATGCCAACCTTTGATCTAACCCTAATCCTAACTTCCCAACTGATTTAGAAGTAATTGATTGGGGACGGAACCTCCAAACCCTCCATCTTTGAATAGAGCTCCTCCACTGTTGATAAACCGATGATCCTGCCACTTCGTACGAAGGCCCATAGCCTCATTCACCTTCCAGTGACAAAGGAATAGTGGAAGTGAGAGAGAAGATAGAGGTGATTTGTCAGCGAGACCCACGCTAGTACTGACATGTTGTAGCATCTCTGACGCTTGATTGAGCTTCGTTTCTTAGCCAGAAACGTGAAGCGAAGATCGGAGTGCTCAGAACTCTACTCCGAGACTTGTATCTTCTTTAGCTTCGTCAACTTTTTATTTGCAACTTTCAAGTAACTTGGCTCGATCTTACATTGACCCATTTTTTGCCTATTTTTCTGATGCTCCGTTCTTAATCAAATCCTTATCTGATCGCATCAACTTCATTGCAAATCATACATCATTCGTGCATTATTATCCATCTATTGTATCCACTTTTTAGCAAACTTTTCATGTTGATCCATTTTTGGCTCCAATCAAGCATGGAATCCACTAAAGCTTGAACCTTCACTCTTTGATGAGCTCTTATTTCACACCTCTGATGTTTCCAATTATGCATCTTTGATTCGTCTATTGTTCGTGCTAACGTTTCAGGTACTATAGACTTCAATTATCGGAGAAACAGATATGGCTCAGTTCAGCTTTCTCTTCTTAGTAACTTACGTTGAAGAGTAACTTCAAAATCTTTTGCATTCCCTGAAAAGTGTGTTGACCTTCATGGAGCCGCTAGCCAACTTTTTTTAGCATCACCAGCAGAGTAATATAGAAGTGGAGAAGGACTCTTGTTGGAGGTCCAATCTCATTGCCACCGTGCAAGGTGGAGAAGAGGATTAGAAATTTACAGATGCCATTGGATACACCTCATTAGGGCGTAATCCAATGGTCATATTCCAACTACATCACCTTGTCCATGCCATCGGTTCGAAGCCTGAGGCTTGGATAACCGAACCAGATCCAAAGCATCTTCGTACGCCACGTGGCTCGAACCGACTCGTTTGAGCCTAGCAGAGTCACGTGTTTTACGCGTGTGATTGGGTATTTTGCAACTTCAGCCCTCAACTTTTTGTGATTACAGATATGTCTCTCGCCTGTGTAAAAATTGCATGATAGACCTATGGGATATTTTATTTGCATTTCATTCCTATTTTGTCCCATTTTATAATAAAACTTGTAGTTTTTCTTGCAAACATTCTCCTGGATTGAACGTTGAATATCTTTTTATCTATATATCCAAATGAAGTGATATTGGTTTCGTTTGAAAGCTAATTTGTTGCTCTATCTATTGATGTGCTTTGTTGTTAGTTTTGATTTAAAAATCAAGTACGAATCATTTCATTTTCTAAGTGCTAATTTAATATCTCAAATTAAGTTGAAAATGTCATCTTTTGAACAATTGAACTTGATATTCCTCATGTTTCTTAATGACCAATTATTAGTTATTTTTAATCATTATCATTAAACTAATAAATGGTTTAATTACTTGATTAAGTAATTTGAGCATTATAGTGAAATTAGGAAACTAAAGATGCATTGAAATTACTTTCGAGATCAATTACGGCTTAAAGATATCATTGGATCTGTTTTCATGCCATAATTGATATTTAATTAATTTAGGGAAATCTTGTAATTAACCCCAGTTTTTCATTGTGTTTTGAATCGTATTGTGAGTGACTTTATATTATTTTTTGTGAATTTTTATTTTCATATAATTTACATGCATAAAAAATGTGTTGAAAATCATCACTTTTGTGAATTGTGCATTTACTCAACATAATCACCCTACAAATTGCTACTTCAAATATTTGACATTTAAATTTTGTCACTTAATTTCTCGCATCCTTGTGTTCGAACATGAACTTCCCAGGTTGTAAATTCAATTCGAATCCTCCTCATGGAGATTGTTCATTCGATTTTGTATGACACGCTAAGTGCTCGTGCTATAGCGGATACATTTTAATTCATGCATTTAGCGCTTCATCAACAACCTAAAATAAAATGTAAATTATTTTTTCAATTATTTGTCCAATGTGAATCCAACTCACATCAACATTTAAATTGTAAATGTTATTTACAAGTACATGTCTCTTATATATTATAAATTACTTTTATAATATATATAATTAATATAGATAGCATTATCCGCATTACATATCCATAATAATTAAATCACAATTAATTATATTGGATCATCATTCTCATGCATCAAAAAATATGAATCAAATTCATATTATTATGATAATTAAATCACATTTAATTATTCAATTCGCAATGCTTGGATATACATTTTTCTATGGAATTATTCTTGAACTCTTTCGAAAATAGTGCACTTTATCTTGTGGATACTTGAGATAACGACATGGTGATTGTACATTTCATGTATAGTGACCTAGATATTGAGATGTCATCTCATATCCAGATCTCGGGGACCTCTCATAGATGCTTGATTAAATCATGGTCGTAAACCTAATCTTCTTATTACATATGAATCACACTCAGATCAATGTCCAACACTTCTACTAAGATTATGTTACTTCTCTATTGAGAGGAGTCGCTAAAATCCAGACACATTTCATCACTCCCTCGAAATGGAAGCGTCATAGTTATTACAATCGTTTATGATCACATCACCCTCAAGTACTCCTAATATATGTACATCCTACATATGAGAAGACCTAGAATAAACCAGAAGATATAGATCAATTACGATGTCTTCTTCATGATTTTATCACTAAGTTTCTCATTTGATCATTGGAATTTGATATCGATCATATACTTTCCAAAAGCATATATCATGCCTAGGTATTGAACACATACTTTCCAAAATCATATATCAAACCTACAAATTTAGTCTAACTTCCAAAACGAGATGACCGTGCATAGAATCTGATCCCAATATCTCATGAGTGAGCTCATGTATTTTGATTCACTAATGAACATGTATGATCCCTTTAAGAGATTGTATTACTCATGTGCCCTTGCATGCAAACCAGCTCGTCAGCGTATAGATCTTGAATAGGTCATATCGGTCTGCCAAATGTACATACTCAAACATATAGTAACACATCTGTCTCTAGTCGGAGGATGCATGCCTATATCATGACAACATGCAACATAGGTCTTGGTTATCTTCGTTTCGTTAGGTCATCTCTTTGACCTAATTTATTTAGAAACAACTCTGAATCTCCATTCCTATGTAGAAGACTTGCATCAAGAGGTAGGTCAAATATCAATCTTCAGAGAAAGGATTGCCACCTCCTTCTCAAGATGGAGATCCTCTCTTAAAAATCACTTGATAGTGCTTGATGAGTCCTCAATCTAAATCTTTAGATATCATTCAAGCACCAACTCTATGAATTAACAGTTGAATCAACAGTTGTGTGATCATTAAGATAGCCATGGTACATAACCCTAACTGTACGAAGGGACTTATTATGCAAATTAGTTATTCTTCATTTCATATCAGAGAATGATTTACAACAACATTTATTGCATAAGGGCTCGTCGTGGGCTCGCATGTCCAACAGAAGGTGATGGGGGTGTTGGTGAGTCAAGACAACGATCGGATCACAAAAACAGTGGTCGGAGGTGAAGCTCTAGCAAACTTTGAATTTAAATTTAATGCTACATGAAATGAAGCTAAATAAAGATTTAATCTACACTAAGACCGAAAATGTAAACTAAAAAGCTAATTAAACCTAATCCTTAATAGGGTTTCACCTGGAATCTGGGATCGTTGCTTGACAAGCACCGATGAATGTGGATCTCTCCTCCTCAACCCTTATCCTCATCGACGGAACTCAGGGCCTCTTCCTGTCACCAAGGGGCACTGTCAGATGATGTTCTTTGGGGTTACAGTCGTTAGATTTGGATCAAAATAGGAATTGAAGTATGAGTTTCTTATTTATAGAGGCGACGGAGGTGGATCTTGTGACTGAGATAGCGTGAGGAGGAGAGGAGGATGGTAGAGCCTAATAGTGTTATGAGATGGAGGGTTGTGTTGCGAAGAGGTTTTGTGAAGATCATGGATTGAATAGGGTAGTGTGTCATGCGGGAAAAATCAGTGAAGATGGGTGGTAAGTGAGCTATGACAAGTTAGGGGCTAATTTGGTACAGTTGACCTAATGTCAAACAAAGGGTTCTCTTGATTGGTCCACATATGACCGAATAAGACAAAGTAGAAAATAACATAAAATAAATTAGAAATAAATTAGTAAATTATTTTATTAAAGAAATACTTAAAACATGAAAAGAGTTTTTATTTTATAAACTATTTTATAAGAATTTTATTCATTTTTACTATGTTATTTGTTATATGTTGATATTTACATGTACATATATGGGCATATTTACATGTATTTTATATGTTATATTTTTATTTTGTATTTTAAATAAATAATATTCTATTTACATATTTTATGATATTTTTATGATTTTATTTGTATTTATAAATAATTACATGTATATACATTATATGTAAAGTATGCCTATGTATTTAAATGTAGTAATTATTTTGGATATTTTTTAGATGTTTTTAATGGGATTTATATTTTTAATATGTTTTAAATAATATATGCATTTATTTAAAAATAGAAGATAGTGAACTTGTAAAGAATAAAATAATCAGTTATTTGTATAGATGCCCCGATACAATAGTACCCTAAAGAGTCGACTTTTGTATCTTAGCTCCATTTTCAATGAAACGCCTTCATTTGATAGATAATTTAATTTTAAATACAATAGAGGTGAGTTTGGTTCAATTTCATTTCATATGGTGTAGATATTGACCAATGAAGTTCTATTTACGTCTTTTTCAGCTATGTGTACCGTGTACATTATGCATGGTTTTTATTGGTCATTATTTTTATAATTTTCTATAAATTATTGTGTAGAAATTTCATTTTGAAAACTTTTATTTGAGGTGTGTATGAATGTGAATAAAATAGTGGCGAAATATTTTAGTTATTCAATATATTATATATAAATGGATTAGGATTTCTGTGAATTTTAAACAAAAATTTACCCTCATCTACCCCTACTTTATTCTTCATAAACCTAATCAATATTGACTTGGTCTAAGGGTTTAGGTTCAGTCAATATATTTGATACTTCCTTTATTTTTCCTTGTCTTTTCTTTATTATTTATTTTGGTTTTAAGTATAGGTATATACATGCTAATTATAGCCTAATTACATATCAATGTTAGTTGTTAATTTATGTCAATTAGTAGTATTTGTATGTGTTTTACTAGGGATTCAAATCTAAAATGGAATAATAAAGGTAGATGAGTGGAAATTCGTCAGTATCGAATGGAGAATTTGCAAAGGCTACTTCTATCAGACATAAAGAACATGTCTCAACTATTGGACCAAGCTCTGTGGGTACACAAGATAGCTTACAAGACACCGTTAGGTACTTATCCTTTCAGAATGCTTTACAGAAAACCTTGTCATTTGCCCATGGAGATCGCCTACAAATCAGAATGGGCACTCATGAATATCAATTGGAATAGTCACCAAGAACAGCAGTAGAAAAAGATGAATCTGAATGAACTCATAGAAGTCAAAAATAGGGCATATGACAGCAACATGGTCTATAAGGATAAAGTGAAGCATTGGCATGATCGATTCATAAGATGAAAATGCTTTTCTATTGCTAGAAAGTGTGGTTGTTCAATGCCAAGTTGAAGATCTTTGAAGGAAAGATGAAGTCAAAGTGGATGGGGCCATATGTAGTACGTGTTGTACATGACAATGGAAGCATTGATATAGCATATAAGTCACCTAATGCATAGGCATTTTTATTGAACAGGAAATTGCTCAAGTATTTCATTGAATCATATGAGCATTTGACTTAGGTTGAAGAGATATCTTTCATTCAAATCACTTGATTACTCTGACACTTCATTTAGACACGAATGAGTGCCATGTAGCCCCATCTTGTACATACCACATTGCTAATCTAGCTCTGTACATATACACTCTCTTTTTTTACATTCTACAGATCCCAATAGAATCCCCACTCCATATATGTAGGCCGACCAGAGCTTGAGTATAGGGGGACTTATGGCCCATTATGTATATTCACTTCAACCCTCACCCCCTCAACCACCCCACCATTCTTTTCTTTAGGCTATACATAGGTTGTCCCTAATCTAAGCATAGTGTACAACTGACTTCTCTCGTTCTTCTTCTTCTTTTTCTTCTTCTCCCTCTATTTCCTATATTTCTATGATTTTTGCACACCACATACATATTTTATCATACTCATTACTCATTTTATACATGTATATATGAATCAAGGGTATAAGTCAAATATTTATGCATATCTAACGACCTTGTATATATTTGTATCACAAAAAATCTTGAAATAAAAAATACCCAAAGGTGAAAAAATACAAAAACATAAAAAAACCTCAAAGGATTAACAAAATTGCAAACTATAAAATTACGTTTTTAAATTACCAAAAATATCCATCCAAGCATATTTAAGTCATATAGCATCTGAAAATTCTCCAAAAATACTTTTCAAATACTTCATTGCATATAGTTAAAGGGAAATTTTACATTTTATCAATTCATTATTTTTTGAAAAATAAAAATAAAAATTTTCAAAAACTTAAAAAAAATATAAAAATATCTTTAGTGAAAAAGTTGAGGAATTTTCGAGAATATTTCTGAGATCATATTTTTCCTCCTTGAGTTCGACCTTGGGACTTACCCAAGTAAAATAAACAATCAAGCACATAAGTTATCAATCAAACATTAGTTTTGTGGTTTTTGATTACTCTCTCTTTATCACATGCTATAAACATCATAAATCTATGTAATTAAGAGTGGTCAAGGGTGCATCTTCAAATGAAAAATAAAACATGATAGTACATGGCTAAGTGATTGGAAGAACATGTGATAGAATATAAAAAAATGAAAACAATCTATGAGGCGAATAGAAAACGTATAGACCTCAAGAATATTTTTGACAAATCTTCTTATGGGATCGGGGGTTGGATGGAATGTAAAAGATGGCTATCAACATTGGGTTCCTCTATGGAATAAAATGACTCAAGAGTTGGAGGAATCATAAACAAAAGTGGAGTAATCCTCAAATTAAGTAGTGTTCGAGGGATGATTCTCCAACTAGATACATCCTTCAGTCGCTTGCTTGAGTATGGTTCTAATCTAGTCAAACCGAGCTCTCTCATATGGATCTCAGACTCCTCCTCAAACGATGAATACTCTAGTGAAGTGGTATCTGACAGATCATATCTAATCACTCCATTCATACTACCTAAACCTAAAGCACAAAGAGGAAGAGGGTGGTGATATGCCTTCAGTTGTTCGGGAAGTACCCCTCTTCTTCTCACTAAATAACCAACTTTGGGGTGTGGATCCTTTCTTAGAATGGGTATGTGTGATGCTGGCCTTTCACTTCGGTCTGTGAAGTGGTTTATATCTAGGGATCATAGACTCCTCATTAAATGAATCAATGTGTTCATTGAGAATATCTTCAAGGGTATGACTAAGGTCAAGGATCGTGTTCTCGGTAAGCTCGAGCTTTGTTGGCCTAGGTGAAGTATTTTTCTCAGTGTTTATGACGTGATTGACGAGTGAGATGTCTAGTACAACTTTATGATTTTTAAGATCATGTTGCCTCATCCATACTGCCTTTGGTACTCCTTGAAGTGGGTCAAGGTCTCTTGGCTTGATGATCATGATTGCATGTATCTTCTCTCGACTTTCGCCAAACAGACCCTTTAGATATGTCAAAGTGTGTGTACAGAAGGTCCATGAATCTTCTTCCTCTTTGCATCATGATCATTTGTGGTTAAGCATGTTGCCCTTGATCGTGGTGTGTCATTAGAGTGTTGGTAATGCTGATGTGTGTCACGTGCCGTAAAATTAGTGGTTTTCATTCTCGTATGTATTTTTAGCTGAGGCTAAGAACAGCTTACAAGAATAGTGAGAGACTGAGCAAACTTTTTGTACCGAGGACAATAAACTCCACTCCTTATTTTGCACATCAAATAGTCACCGTGATGGAGATAATTCCTCTTGGTCTTTTATTTATCGATCAAGCAATTGAACAATCATTCTTGACTTATTCATGGGTCTGAATTTGACTCAATCAATTACAGAGGTTGGAAGGATATTTACCGATGAGTCAGCATCGATCTGGGCATGGGTAAATGTGGTGTCCTCTATGTTGCACTCCATCCTAAGCAACTGATTAACTCTATGACTTTTATATGTTCGTCCATCGCTAAAGAGCTGGCAATAGAAACTAAGTCTACTTCGGTGTGGGTACTCTTTCTATTTTCCTCTTAGGTGTACATATATTTTTCAAGTATATTTGCAGTTCAGGCATGTTTTTTATGGCCTCGCTATGCGGTAACCAACAAATGATATATTGCATTAATGTAGCACCCCAAACATAGTAACCCATCTAGTAAAAACAAAGTACAATAGCGACTTATAAATACTTTGGTCTATACTAGTCAACCTGGGCTCAAGCATTTTGGGATGTGGTCGGGGGCTCCAGTTGGGCCCGAGCCTAACATGTTGTATGGGCCAATAGTCCTTAATAGATGATCGGCCCTAGGGCCCGAGACGTTACACTTTATCCATCCATGTAGGTTATTTCAATAGTCTTTTTATGCTTTTCTAGTTTTTTTGATTTTGTGATGGTTTTTAAATTTTTCATTTTTTTAGTATTTTTGGGAGACTTGGATATTACAGCTTGGTCTGGGGCGGTTGGTCAAGTTCTTATCAATTATTCCGATTTTTCAGTTCTTGTGTGTCCATGGATGGCATGCAGTTTTTCAGTCCTCGATTCTCTTCTTTGAGTATTCACTCCTTCTTCACTTGTAATACTTCATTTAGCCATGAGGATGATGACATTAATTAGATTCTTGATCGAGATGGCTCTTGAAATAATCCTCGATAAATCATCCTAAAAATTCCCATGACCCAGCGTGTGCTCTGTCTTGTGTGTTGGCTCAAAGAGTGGGTGATCGTACTCGGCTTGCCACAACCCATAAAGCATCAATGTGTCATTAGTCTAAACCATTTGTATCGATGAAGTATGAGAAAATGATGGTAAAACATGGTCATGAGTCCATTCTCCTCGTGTTTGTGCCTTGACTTTTGAGACCTCGATCATTTTGGCTAAAGGAGAAGTGGTACTATTTGGGAAAAAATTCATATTAAGTAGGAGATGGCCTGAATAGAGGGTTTCCTTAAGTAGTTGAGGATCGTGTTTCTTTTCCCATGTTTAAATCAACTACATTCCTTTCCATCTCGAAATTATCTTTCTCCGTGATGTCTTGGGTATATATGAATGATTTGAATCTTCTTATCAAAACCATAGAAGGTGGAGGAAAATGGTATGGAGAAGGTGGAGTCGATGTGAAGGGTAGAGAAATGAATTGTGACTGTTGAGAAACCGCCTCAAAGAGAGGATTACTTCGAGAAGCAAAAGAAAATAATGATGAAGAAGGTCGGAATACGATCAGGCAGGCTTGACTCATGGATTTCGGGTATGAATACCATTATTTCAACATCTTTGAAGAGGATGGTGGTAACAGAAGAGATTGTAGAAATTGTGTAGGAAAATAATGGGTCCATTGTGTTGATGCACACAGTCATCATTTGCGATGTATTAGATAATTAGGGTATGACTTCATGGGTATGTTCCTTGGCACTAATGGGTTTGGGTACATTCTCCTCGATGTGGATTATCTATCAAGGTGGGTGGAGGAAATCTCGACCTGAGTCATGGACAAAAAGAAAGCTTGTAAGTTCTCAAGATATCATATCATCTCTAGGTTCATGGTCCACAAAGTTCTCATATTAGATGGGGGTAGACATTTTGTGAATAAAGAGGTAAAGAATCATGATAAGGACTACAACGTCGAGCACCATGTTTTAAGTCCATATACCCACAAACTAATGGCATGGTCGAGGTGTTGAATAGAGAAGTAAAGGGAATCTTGCAAAAGTTAGTCTGAATAGAAATGAAGAACCAGTCCCAGTTGTTGGACCAAGCCCTATGGGCAATACATGAAATCTTACAAGACACCATTACTCACTTCTTCTTTCAGAATGGCTAATGAAAAATCATGCCATTTACCAGCGGAGATCGTTCACAGATCATAATGGGCACTAAAAAAGATCAATTGGAATAGTCGCCAATGAAAGCAGCATAGAGAGATGAATATGAATGAACTCATAAAAATAATGAACATGACATAGGACGACAACATGATATGTAAGAATAAAGCGAAGCACTGGCATGATCAGTTTATTAGATGAAAGCACATTTTTCCTAGCAAAAATTATTGTCGTTTAACGCTAAGTTGAAGAACATTGAAGGGAAGTAGAAGTCCAAGTGGATGGGTACATATATGATATGTGTTGTACATGGCAACATGGCAACGTGAGCATTGAGATAGTAGGTACGTCACATGATACACATATTTTTAGTAAACAGACAATTGCTCAAGGTTGTCATAGAATCAGATGAGCATCTGACCCAGGTTGAGGAAATCTCTTTCACTAGTGTCACTTGATTCCTTGGATACTTCATTTAGACATGAACGAGAGCCTTGTAGCTCCATCTTGTACATATCACATCATTGATCTAAATCTGTACATATATGTTCACTCTTTCTGTACATTATACAAATCCCAGTCAAACCCCCACCTCTGTATACTTAGGCTTAGCAGAGCCTAAGTATAGCGGGGTCGCTGGCCCAATGTGTATAATCACTTCTACCCCCTCACTCCCCCAGCAGCCCCATTCTTTTCTTTATTTTATACTTAGGATGTCTAAAGCCTAAGTGGGTGGGAGTGACAACTGACTTCTCTCCTTTCCTTTTTATTCTTCTTCATATATATTCAATCTTATCTATGCATTGTGCATTATGCATACATAATTTATAATACTTATAACTCATTATCTTCATGTATATATGCATCAAGGGTGTGGGTAAATTATTTGTACATATCTAGTCACCTTGCATATATTTGTATCCCCCAAAAAAAAACTCAACATACAATATACCAAAAATGTACAAAAATACAAAATCTCAAAAGATAAACAAAAATGGGAAAGTATAAATAACGAAAAAATTGAAAAGATTCAAAAATATTCATCCATGTATATTTAATTAACATAGTATTTGAAAGCTCTCAAAAAATCCTTTTCACATATTTCATTGCATATAGTTTAAAGGAACAATACCGAGTTTCATTTTTGTGATTATTATACATTAAATTAATTGATTGAAAAAATTATTAAATTAATTGATTGAAAAAATCCATACAATTCCCTTCAAATTGCATTTAATATTGCTTTTCAATAATTCATTCTCTTTTTAAAGATAAAAATAAAAGTTTACAAAAATGTAAAGTGAAAATTCGAGGCGTCAAATTATCCAGAATATTTCTGAGCTCACATTTTGCCTCCTTAAGTTTGATATTGGAACTTGTTTAAGTAAAATAAACAATTGACCACAATGATTAAAAATTAAACATTATTTCCATGATTTTCTATTAGTCACACTTTATGACCTGTTACAAATGACATAAATATATGTAATTAAGAGTGATAAAGGCACATATTTAATGATTAGCACATGAGTGTAGTTTAAAGATTCCCACTAATGCCTCTTTGGGATATCGGGAGATTGTGGGATAGTGAGCCCGTGGCGAACCATTATGCAAAAAAAGTTATTCCATATGACTCCTTAATCTGATATGAAGAATAACCAAGTTGCATAACATATCCTTTCATACGATTAAGATATTGTGCCACGACTATCTTTATATCATACAACTGTGTATCCAAAGGTTGGATCATAGAGGTTGGTGAGGTTAAATATTTAAAAGGTCAGATTGAGGATTCAATCACACCATCAAGTGATTATCAAGAAAAGATCTCCGACATGAGAAGGAGATGACAATTCCTACTCCAAAGGTTGATATATGACTAACCTCTTGATGTCAGTCCTCTGAGCAAGGTTAATAGTTGACTTTGAGAGATTAAGATAGTTAGGACCTATACCATATGTTATCATGATACAAGCATTCCTCCTTTGACAGGAGACAAATGTATTACAATCTGTCAGAGTATGCGCAATTAGCAGACTCATAGGTTGATGGCATAATCAAGGTCTATGCACCAACATGTTCGTGTGGATATGAGGACATGTAAGGAGTAATACTACCTCTCAAATGGATCATAACATGTTCACTATTGGATCGAAATACATGATCTCACTCATGGCTTAAACCAAATTCAGAAGAGTCTATACCTACATGTATCCATCTCATTAAGGGAGCTTGAGGACGAATACTATATTCATGATCGTACCTTATAACTCATTTTCTAGGAGCTTGCAGCCATAGCTGTAAGTATACCAGTTAGGTAGGCTATGGTTTGGAGATCATATGCTATTACTTCATCTGGACCTTCAAGATTTTGATCCTGATTGCCAAGAGCAGACAAACAACTCGAAGAGCACCTGCTCCTCTAGGTATAGCAAGTGCTCGACATGTCATGCACATTTAACATGACCAATCATTTCCTTCTAATCGTCACAATCAAATAGGGACAACATGTATCCATACCCTTCATTTTTCCATATTCGTACCCTTTTGACTCGAATAATATATGATCCAACTCATGTGGTTGGTCAATTTATACTAAGCACCCTATGCCTTTTAATACTTTGTATCTCGCTAATAAAGTTTCTTAATTTGCATTTAGATCATGTTGATGAACCGAAGAACCTGCCCTTTTAATTATTGATAATTAACGGTGTTGGTGGATGTTGTTGGAGACAGGCAATCTAGCAACTGTTAAAAATAATTACACGAAAAATTGATATGGAAAATCAAGTCTCAATGCATTCAAGATTATTTATTTTACTTGGGTAATTCCCAAGGTCCAATTCAGGGAGGTAATATGAGGATACATAATTAATCTTTAAATGATTTAGAAAATTAGATTTTCATAGAACAATAATATTTTTGGCATTTTTGTGTTTTTCCAGTTTTTTATGGGTTTTAATTTAAAATATGTAATTAATGTGAAGCATTAATTTTGAAAATAATTTTTGAATGCAAGTGAAATAATGCAATGTTATGCGGTGAAGGAAAATAAACAGAAATATAAATGCATTTTTTTATGATTTTTAATTGATGAAAATGATGCAATAATGCAATGATGATGTAGTGCAGATGCACCAATTGAAGCAAGCAATCAATGAGCCAACCATAATTAATTAATGTCTCCCTCTAATTTCAGAAATAATTATTCAATATATCTTAAATTAAGTCCCAGAAGAACTTATCCCAAATTTTCCACCATTTATTGAGCAATAAATAATCAATGAATTATAATAATTGTGCACAGTATAAAAAATAGTCCCCTCAATTAATTAATATCAAATATGTCTCCGGATAGTTAACCACTTATTCTATGTGGTAGGGAATGAAACAAATTTCAAAGACGTGAAGAACAAAAAAATCTGATAAACTATATGCAAGTTATAAATAATGGAAGTCAAGGGCATATCTATAATAAAAATAATTAAGTTCCTTGCAATATGGACCTTTAGAAGGGATGAAATGCAATTCTTTACATCTGCCTAGGCTCCTGTGATATTTACCCATGGTGGAGGTATATCTATAATTCCTAGAAGTAGGAGGGTCCTGGATGTAAAAAAACCAATCCCATGTGCTCGGATCACGTGAGTTGGTCCGGCTCGAGTGTGACGGTGGTTTGGAGGTTACGAACCTCCACGTGGCTGCACACGGGAGCTTCGCGATCTATCTGAGGCAAAAGGCTTGGATATCAGAAATTGGGACGATCTCGATCGTCGATTAAGGCTTGATACGATGGTGGCGATTTGGGAGAAGATGGATGGCTAGGATGAATCAAGTTCCTTATCTTACAGTGACTATGATCTCACTCAAGGGCCTTCAGCTTTATTGGTCAAGAGCATCTCTTCGGTCGACCACGACACGGAGAGCACGGTTTTGAGGACCAAGGTTCTGCCCTTGGGTGTTGTGATGTTGCTTTGATGATCCACTATCGAGTATGATAAGAAGTCACTATTCATGATTGATACCTGCAAGAGGATGTGTTTCTCGAGGTTCAAAACCACAGCCTTAACGTTAAGCCCAAAGGGGAGAATGGGTGACTGGTTCCTGACAAAGGTGATGACCGAAATAGGTGTTCTAGACTTAAACTTGGCCGACGAAGAGAGATTGTGTGAGGGAAGAAGAGAAGTGATATGACGAGGAAGATGAGGTGATGTGATAGTCGCTTGGAAAGTTTATGCGATAGAGTTATCAAAGGAAGAAGAAAAAGAAGAGGAATCATGAGGAAAAAGGTTAGGATAGAGGGAAAGGTTGAGGGGTATACCTAGAGAAGGTCGCCTGGTAGGTGGAGAGTCATAGGTCCTCTCATGATATTTGCCTACGAGGTTGCATGAGGCAACCTTAAAGTTAGGATCTATCCGAAGTAGGAGCAACACATTCAAGGTTGTCGTAGATCACGCCTAGAGGAGGAGGTCTTCATCAATGAAGGGAGGAATACATTGTCACTAACCCCTTTTCACAACTCTCTTAATTTCTTGTTGAATAAATAGTGACGGTAAATATGGCAGATGAACGGATCGATAGGTTGTCAATGGTATTTATAGAGGGAGAAGAGGCGATCGAAGAAGATAAGGGTAATGGAGGGCGGTTAATGTCTTATAGGGAGAGGAGCCGTTGAGTGTTGATGGGTTGGCGGTTAGGATAGGTGGTCAGTTAGATGCGTAGGAGGATGTAGGTGCTAACAACAAGGGTTCTTGATCGATGGGGAGAAGAGGTGCAAGGAGCTGATCCCCGAAGGTTGCGACGATGGTTGTTTGAAGTAAAGGGATTAGTGATAGAGTTAGAGGGAGTAATAGAGTCAGAGGGATTTGGGTTTCTACAGTGATAGTGATAAAATTGGTTGGGAGGTTCATTAGTCAAAGATGATTGTGTACGATGGGTCTACATATGGTTGGATAGGAGGAGATAAGGTGAGGATGAAGTCGTGGCTATGGATATCGATATGGGAGAAGTAGAGCGGAGCAGTGGAGGTGCGACAGTTTGGAGGTAGGAGGAGGCTACAACTGCAGTTGGATCAATTTGATCTAACGTCATAAACGCGGTCACATGCGAGGCACGTGCCGAGATGAAGGGGAAGGGTGGATTTGCTGGGTCGTTTGATTTAGTAAATGGATCTAAATCGCGGGCGCTAGAAGACAAGAGGGTTTGACCACATCTGACGAGGCAGATAGGTGGAGCACTCATAGCTTGACACATGTACGAAATGTTGACCACATAGTTGACCATGCTACAAAATACATAAATAAATAGTAATAAAGTAACAAGGGATCTCAAATGCAAAAATGCTAACATGAAAATTGCATCTAAATGTGATCTACAATATACATGAAGGAATCAAATGCAACCATAATGCAAAATGAAAGATATGCATTTTTAGTGATATATTATGTATAAAATATCAATTTTTGTAGCTTTATAATTTTTATTTGATTTTCTATATTAAATAATGCATGTAAAAATCATACATGCTACAAAATGATGCAATTGACTCGAATGTGATTTTTTTGGATTTTGAATTGTGTGATTAGTTAAAATATTGAATAAAATAAAGAAATGAAAAAGTGAATAATTAAAATGACTAAAATATGCACATGAAATGATACGTCAAAATTAGTAAAAATGAACAATGCACAGTTAGGTCAAAAAACTCACTTTTCACAAATGAACTCTGATTCTTTTAAATTTCATATTGAATAATGCATAATTTACTGTACATTAATACAAAAGTGAGTGGAGTGCATTTGGACACTATATGAGAAAGACGTCAACGCTTGCGTCTTTTTGTCTTGAAATTAGGGTTTGAGATTATTTATATATGTAGAAGTTGACAATTTTAGGATTTTCCATTGATTAAGGTTAGTGATATGCACATAGTGTAGTTGGTTTCATGTCAACTGGAGTTAGCATGCATTAATTAAAAATTGGTGAATTAAGAGAAAATATGCAGATGAGTATGATCCGGAAATGAATGCTAATTTATGCAAATTATCTACAAGTGCATGAAAGTTAATTTTATGATATTAGCATGTGAATGCATTTAATTCCTCAAGATGAAGCTCTATTCTCAACTAATTAGAGTGATGAATCACAAGTTCATTACCCGTACAAGGACCCTTTATATATAGACTTTGGACTTTTTCTTTCTTTTATACCCTAGAACATGTGTTGCTTTTTTATTGGCCTATAGGCCTCTGATTTGGGCGAAGTCTAAGTATCCGTTTTAGGCTATATTTGCAAACTTTAGCACCAATTTTCATCGAATTTTGTCGAGCTATTGATTTTATATGATTTTTCAAAGTTGCTTAAGTTGTGTTTCTTATTTTATCTTTTTTTTCACATTTTTTCACTTTTTCTTCAGACTTATTGAACACTTTTTCACATACTATAATCTACAATATGATATCATTATTCTAGATATTTACCTCTATAAAATATAGTATATCATTGTTTAGAAAAGTATACAGATTATTTAAAATTAAAATCATGTACAAATCATAATATAAAAATCAAGAAACATAAATATTTTATAGAAATGTAAAAAAGTATCACATAAATACATTAAAAAGATTAGCCCCATTACCTACATATTAACTAAAATCATGTGGTTATTCTTCCACGATAAAATCATAACCCAAGGGAACTTATGGAAGAGGGAAACAGAAGCCTCTATCTGTTATTTCTGTTATAAAGATGAAGAACTATTTATCATTTTCTTTTCAATTACGATATCTGTCATGGTTTACCTAGCAAAATAAGCCTCTATTTGTTATTTCTGTTATAAAGATGAAGAATTAGTTTATCACTTTCTTTTCAATTACGATATCTGTCATGATTTACCTAACAAGGCTTGCCCTAATGCTAAGGAATGGGCTTCTAGACTCTTTCATGGTCATAAGCGATGATCCTTTTATCATCTACTGGTAAAAAACATGGTCCTTACTTGTGCTTATTGCTATCTGGCATGCTTGGAAAGACAATACTGTAGACGTTGGGAAGATAATTCATTACTTGTGAATGATGTTTTCTTAATATCTTGTGACTTTTTATTCAAACGGTAGATTTTATCTAAGCATTGCCTGATGCATGACTATCCTCACAACTTGAACCAGATCCGAAGAAGGAGTAATCTCTTAGCTGATGGAAATTGTAAGACTCGAAGCTCTCCATGACCTTAGGAGGATTTTTTGTTATTTTGGTGTGATTGCTTCTCCGAAGTGCCTCTAACTTTGGTCCTTTTTTGGTACTCTTTTATACGTGTCCCGAGTATGTTGGACACCATGATCTTAGCCCCTTATTTTGTATATGTGGTTTAACATTACCATGATGGTTATTTCTCATTATCAAATATAGTTTGATTGTCTTGCTAAAAAGGGAATGGGATTTATGCAAGGATGCACAATATCATGATGAAGAGATGTTACATTGTTATGGAAATACATATCTTGTATGTTATGATTTTATTACTGACCTGACCTTTATATATTCTATCCTCCATCTTATATCAATCGGGAATGGTTATTGTATATGTACCACTATCGAAAGGTTATAATTCACTAAAACATCTCAAAATTGGATTGATGTCCCTATATATAGGGAATAGGTTCTTCTACTGAGCAAAACTACTACCACACTTCCTTTGCAAGTGGTAAGATATTGTGAAACATAGTCCTTTAATAATTGTAGGCATCATCTATGTCTCATGTTTAGGTTTTGGTAGATATTTTTAACTCTTATGAATGGTTAAAATCTCAAAAGTGATGCCATAAAGGTAGTGTCTCCATGTCTTCAAAGAAAAGGCAACTGCGACAAGTTCAAGGTCATGAGTTGGATAGTTACACTCATGTGCCTTTATTTGTCATGATTGATATGCTACTATCTTTCCATGTTGCATGAACCCTACTACAAGTCTTTCCTTAGATGCATCAGTGTCTACAGTGAAGACCTCGGTGTCAGAGGGTAAAGTAAGAATAGATGCAATGATTAAACGTTCTTTTAGTCTTTGAAACAAGTTTCACAGGTATTCAACCATACAAATGGTACCTCCTTCTGTGTTAGCCTAGTCAGAGGGAAGACTTCTCGTGAAAATGCCTTCACGAACCTTCTATAATACATTATTAGTCCCAAGAAAGATCGTATTTCTATTACAGTCTTAGGATGCTCCTAGTTTTCATCACCACACTAATTTTTACATGATCAATAGATATATCTGTCTTAGAAATGACATGACCTAGAAATCATACTTTGGTTATCCAAAACTGCTTGCTATACTTGGCATACAACTTATTCTTCCTTAAAGTCTCGAGTGCAAGTTAGAGATGTTGTTCATGTTGTTGTTTGTCCTTAGGGTAGATGAGTGATGAAACCCAGTTTCATTGTATTAATTCGTAGATATTAACCCCCTAGTTTAGACTAGTATTAATAAAAATCAGATAAAACATCTATCTGAGTCTTAGAATAAAATAAAAATTCAAAAAATGACAAAAGTAAAAATCATTGTGTTTTTGTACCCTTAAAAAAGCTCACAAAAATATTTCTCCTTTCGTTTGACCTCGTCTCTATTTTTGGTCACCATGAAACTTGTAGATCTCATCGAGATCTACAACTTTCATGTTTTGAGTTTTTCCAAATTCGCCTTTTTCTCCTCCTTTTACATGCATCTTTATCTGAATAACTTGATTGGGCCACGTGGCTCCCTTTGGTTGAGCCATGTGGCCTGCTTCCTTGCATGCCACGCACCCTTCATCCATCACCGTCTGATCACCTTCTTCCCATTCAATCTCAACCATTGGATCGCGCCTCATTCTCAGCCCTCCGATTCATTCCGAGATCAAATCTCATCCCTTCGCTTGTGCCTTTCTCCCTTCTTGCCACGTGTCGCCCCCGTCACTGCCCGATCTTCTCCATTTCACTCTCATCTCAACCATTGGCTCCCGCTAGGATTCTCCACCCTTTGATCGACTTTTACACCACATCATAGTCGCTCGTTTGCACCCGCATATCCTGGTAACTCATGTCGCTCTTCACAGCCATCTATGGCGGCTTTATCGATCTGATCCGAACCACTTTTGTGTGCCCTTCTCCTGACCGATGGATCATAAGATCCAATGCTCATGAACTCGTGTCCTACCTATGGTCTCACCTATATCCCATGTCTCTTACTTCGTGCACCTATAGTACCCTTCCCATTTTCACCACCTCCTCAGCCAACCTCGCCACTCTCTGACTACCCTATGACGAAGCCCCATCATCCGTTGTCCTCGTAGGTATCTCTTCTCCATACGATCCCCTCTCCTTCGCTCCATGTCGCCCATGAAATCCACAGCGGCCACCACCTGAACCACCAATCCCCTCCTTCAAATATGCCTTCGCCACCACAGAATACCTTGTCCACCTTTACGTGGGGCTAGGCCCATCTCTTTTCCACCTCTCCATGATAGGGGGAGGCTGGATCAATGAAGCAATGATGACTTAGCCTATGGTGTCGTCCCCTAGCCATGGTAGGCCAGGTCTCTGGCCATTCAGCACCGACAAGCTACCCCCAGTGGCCGTAGGGGTCCAGCGAAAACCCGAGATTCGCCTGGGATCTCAAGCGAAAGCCCAACGACTCCTATTATCCCCAGGTAATCCACTTCGATCCTCCTCTGCTTTTTATTATAATTTCTTCCAATTAATTAGGCTTCAACTCACACATTTACCCTTCGATTCCCATCACTGTAGCTTCGCCCGGCTTCCACCATTTTCGTGCACACCACACCCACCTACTCCTTTCTTCCATACCCTCTGGTCACTCTGACCCATCTGCTCCGTCCTTCATGGCAGAGGAGCACTCGAGCCTTCACCTTCTCCCTTCGCCTAGTCTCCCACTCCACCTCACTTCACTCACATGCTTCACGTGCATGCTTCGGCTACAGGTTAACATCTGCAGCGACCCTATCCTACAATGGTTGGAACCTTCGCCAAATTTCATCCCTCGAACACTGCCTCCGACATATAAGTGTCGCCACGGCCCTCCAGTTATTCCAGATGCTTTGCCATGCTTCATTGTCGACACCTATTCGTTCAGAAGCTGCCAGACATCTTCATCAACCTCTAGAGACGGTTGTGGATCAATGGTGGCTTCACCGGAGCTCCAATGTCGTCGTCAGGCCGTGGTGGAGGGAGAAGGGCCAGAGCTTACAGGTGTCGTTGGATAGCACCCTCTCGGTGCTCATCCAATGACCTATCTTCGACCATGTCGCTCTCCCATGAGCTTCCAGCCACCGTCCGATCGTGTTGATCGGATGGTCCACATAGGTCAACATCATCCTATCAGAGCCTCCCTACGAGCCTACAAGTCTGGAGCATCATAGCCTCACCCGAGCTTCTCCAGACGGCACGTGGCCCGAGCCACGTACCTAAGCCTTCATCGACCGTCGACCCTAGCTCACGTGCTCTGTCACGTGCGGACCCGGGATTTTTGCATGGAGGCCCCTTGACCTTTTTCCAATTACATTTAGATCATGTTGTCATGTATTACCCGCGTGCCTGGAGTAAATTGCAACCAAGCCCCTCCGGGTTTCAGTAATTGCATTTTTCCCCCACGCATGTGGGAAATTTATAGGGAAGTTCTTGCGATTTATTTTATTTACATTCCTATCCTCCAAGGGCATTTGCAGTATTTGCTCTATTTATTTTCATGTTTTTCTTGCGTTTATGCCTCTGGGATCTTTTGTGAATATCTTAAGCATCCGAGCTCTGTTTGAGTTGATTTCAGTTGTGTTTCAAAGCTTGTTTTATTATCTTTCTAATGCATGGCTTGATCTCTGTTTTGACGCTCAATTTTGATGATTAATTATATTAATGCAGTGTCTTGTATGTAATGATTTATCAATCCTTGTATTCATGCATCAATGAAATTTTCTTTGATATTTGAAACTAAAGTTGATTACCATTTCTAGCTCTATGATTGCAAATAGGAAGGGCATATTTTTACTTGTTCACACTCGCATGTCATTGCATGTTAAAAAGCAAATTAAAAAAGTCTGATACATGTTTCCTTCCACATTGTTTGTGTCTTTGTGTGTATTAACCTTTGAGTTTCTAATATAACACTTAATCTAAGTAATGAGAGTCTAGATAATAACTTAAGAGGCTTGTGTCCCTGAGTTCGACCTTGGGCTTGCCCAAGTAAAATAAAAATTATCGCTCGTTATTAATTGATACATTAATCAAAGTGGTTTCTTATTGACTCGAATTTATACGCCACGGCGAAATAGTTAATTCGACATAATTAAAAGGTAAAATTCAGTTCTGCCACATGGTGTCGTTGCCCGGGACACGACTCATCTTTTGTTTATTTAGGTTTTTAGTATTTAATTGTGTGTAAATTTCTATCTCATAGGTCATGTTGTTGTTTGCATTATTAATATTTCTTCGATTGATATCTGATGTATGCTTTTTTGTGGCAGGGTTCCTTGGTGATCAAGGAGGCGAGGAGCATGAGTTCCTTGTTGCGAGGAGCCACAGAAGTAAACCTTGGAGAAAAATTGAAGAAAGAAAAAATGTGTGTTTCTTGCCTTTTATTTTCCATTTAATAATCATATTTACATCGGTCTTCCTTCGAATACTCGTGTGTGTAAATGAACGATAGTATTCGTGGTTGTGTGGGGATCGCCCCACTTGAATGTTGACCTAGGATCAGACAAGCAGCTCTCCGAGCTTATTTCACATTTGATTCTATTTGTTTGATCGTAGGTAGGACACATATTTAATTTAAGATGCATGTAGACATCGCTTCACTTAGCCAAAAATAAAATATATTCTTGCCCGCTAATAGAAGCATGTTAAGTGTGGTCTTTCATCAACTTGCATACATTCAGATTTGGTTTCAGTTCTATTCTGTTTTCACGAATTTAGCTCAAGGCACTGCGAACTTTCTCTCTTGACCTAGATCATGATTTTATCGATGCATTGGCTTTTTCTCGACCTCCCTTCCTGGCTTGATCACCTAGGTTAATGGAAATTAGGAATGAGCAGTAGACGCTGATTGATTGATTTATGTTCACATTTAAACAGTGATAACCTTAAGCTCATAATTGGGACCGATGATGCAAGTCGACCATAAAATAGAGTAAAAATCATGTTTTGGGAGAGCGACACCCTTGTTTACGTAGGATGTTTTGATTCGTCTTTTTTCTTAATCCTTGGGTAAATTAGATTATTTTCATCACCAATAAAAATGACAAGATAAATAACCAACACTTGTTGATTTCACGTGTGAGTTGGTGAATAAAAGGGTATTGTTTGATTGATTGAGCCTTGCTTGTTTCGACACCCTCCCAGTGAGCCTAGGTACTCCATTTATCTATGTAGATTCATTTCTCCCATGTGTACATCCATCCTAACTTCTTCGTTCCCCTCAGGTATCCCCATCATCATCTGTCTATCTCTATACTTAGGCTATCTTCAACCTAAGTATAGGGGGGACATGAGTCCCCGTGATTTTCTTACTCATTTATCCTTTCCCGGATACTTAGGTTATTATTAACCTAAGTATAGGGGGCATCCTCCTCAGTTCCCATATATTTATCTAATTTTAAAGTGATCTAAGGCTTTGTGTCACTTAGCGCTATGAGGACATAACAAAAATTTAAGTAAATGGGGGTACATCGGGTATACAATATATACTTACTTTAGCAATATCTCTATATTTTGGAAATTTTTGAAAAATTTTAAACTTTTTGGGCTAGAGTATATCTTACGAACTAAGTGGACAATATTTTCAAGGTTTTGGAAAATTTTCTATACTATATTACATTATTCTTGATAAAAATAGTTTTGAAAATTAGTTTTACTCGATTTGAAAAAAATCATTTGAAAAATATTTGAAAAAAGTTATATATATGTGACATGGTTTGGGAAAACCTTTTCCAAACTTGATTTCAATAAGGGAAAGATGAGTTTAACTTGTGTTCTAACGTTAATCAAAAATCCATAAAAACGAGCTGACTACTAAAATCAAATAACTAGACACTTTCAGTGAGGGTTTCCCTTAGCAGAGTAGGTGGTTTAGATGACATAACATAAGGCTTCGTCCTCAAGCAACGGGTACCGTTCTACGGTATGTACTTAAACCTATATTGGCTAAAAGTAGATGCAACTACTCATTTGAGTTTAGACAATCATTAGGCCCTTTAAAGTCTTCATAAAAATTTGAAAAAAACTGAAAAAAATGGATTAAGGAGTTGAATTTAATCCTTGGCATTTTCACTTTCACACAGGGTTAGTGATGTTCAAGAATACTTAGTTTAAAAACTCTTGAGATTTTCGAGTTAACCATCCTTAGCCATCATGGTCTTCGACTTAAAAATCTACATTTCCCTAGTTTGCTAGATTTGCGTGCTATATTACGTGCTTAGTCTCTAACCTTAAGAATATTATCAACACTTCACATGCGCGACTGCGGTCACGATGAGATGAGTTGAAATTTCACTTGAGGAACTGGGATGAGGGATTCAAGTCTGGACTCGATTTAATGATGCTCGAGGGTGGGATAAAGTCATTGAAAGCTTCATGATACCTGAGTGTCAGCATTTTTAGCCATTATGAGAAATTGGTTCTTCTACTAATATTTTGACATTTACCAAAGTGCCAAGGTATGATAAAATAAAAAATTGTTGATCGGTGTGCGCCAACTCTGGGTAAAAGCAGATTAGCTATCCAAAAGAATACAAAGAAATATCAAATGTTGAAGAAAAAGCTCTCATTCCACAAAGTCAATTATCAAAGAGCTTCCACAAAAGGAGATCTCTCCCAACCATTTCAAAGTGTCCACTTGGACCACCACTATTAGGACCAGGAGTCGAGGTTGCATAAAAATGGGCTCTACATCGTAAATGCTACAAGTCTGGGTGTAGAAGGTATAATAGATACTCAAAAAAGGCACACCCAGGTGTATTCCCAGAAAAATAAGTGCAGGCTACTCCAACTTCTTTTGATGGACGCATTGATCAACACCAAAAATATGTGTCGAGTTAATAAGGTACCCGAGAGAATCCTTGTTCCAATGAGAGGGAGAGAATAAGTGACACAATCCTAATCCCTCCATCAACTGGCATGCCACCTACACTTCTAAGTCTGACAACTAAAGAGGCGGTGCATTGGATGCAATATTTGATTTATTCCCTAGAGTTGAGAATTAGTTTCTTAGGAGAATTTCTAGGACTGGGGCCTTGGGTGACGTAGTGACTCTACTCTCGTGATCGCGGTCCACACTTAATGTCATATCCTTAGTTTATATGTAAACAAGAGAGAGTATGCAGAATAAGAGAAATTGGACACCTCTTGATTAAGACTATGTTGAGCTCTGAGATTTTGGATCTTTAAAATTGGGAGATCTTAAACAGATCAGATCATGTATGCACATGCACAATCGGAGGTTAATCCAGCTCATTCATTTTTGAGATGCTCATAGACGAGCATAGTTTAAGTATAAGGGGTGATGAAACCCAGTTTATTGTATTAATTTGCAGATATTAACCCCATAGCTTAGACTAGTGTCAATAAAAACCAGATAAAACATTGTATATATCTGAGTCTTAGAGTAAAATAAAAATATAAAAAATAACAAAAGTACAAATCATAGTGTTTTTACACCCTTAAAATGCTCATAAAAATATTTATCCCTTCATTTGACCTCTTATTCATTTTTGTCAACATGAAACATGTAGATCTCATCAAGATTTACAACTTTCATGTTTTGAGTTTTTCCAAATTCGGCCTTTTTCTCCTCTTTTTTCATGCATCTTTGTTTGAATAACCTGATTGGGCCACGTGGCTCCTTCTGGTTGAGCCACGTGGCCCGTTTCTTTGCATGTCACGTGCCCTCCATCCACCACCGTCTGATCACCTTCTTCCCCTTCAATCTCAGTCATTGGTCTGCACCTCAACCTCAACCCACCGATTCATTCCCAGATCAAATCCCATCCCTTCGCTTCCACCTTTCTCCCATCTTGTCATGTGTCGCACCCATCACCACTTCTTCTTCTCCATTTCGCTCTCATCTCAGCCATTGGCTCCCGCTAGGATACTCCACCCTTTGATCGTCCCTTACACCGCATCATAGCCACTCATTTGTGCCCGCATATCCTGGCGACACGTGTCGCTCTTCACAGCCATAGATGGTGGCTTCATCGATCTGATCCGAACCACTCACGCACACCCTTCCCTAACCGTTGTGGAGGTAAAGTACACCTTAAATATAGCATAATCACAATATGAAGATGAGGTGTTAGACAAAAGAATGAGTGATATGGATAAATGGATCTACACAGCTATGGAGGAAAAGTGATAATCAGACATGAGATGCAAATGATGTGAGTTAAAGACCACATCTCATGTAAAATGAATAGGGGTAATGTCAACGATTAGCAGATCATGATCTAGATATTGTTGGAAATGCGATCCCACGGCGAGCCATTATGCAATAAATGTTAGTGCACATATCATTCCCTGATCTGAAATGAAGAATGAATAATTTGTATAATAGGTCCCTTAGTACAATTAGGTTGGTGACCTAATCAAGGTTTATACACCGGCGCGCTGGTGTGCATATAAGGGCATATGAGTAATACAATCTCTCAAAGGGATCATGCAGGTTCAGTTACTGAACCGGAAGACATGAGCTCACTCATGAGATATTGGGAAGAATCAAATTCCATGTGCATGGTCGTCTCGCTTTAGAAGCTTGACTGAATTTGTAGGTTTGATATATACTTTTGGAAAGTATATGATCAAGACCTAGGTATGATATATGCTTTTGGAAAGTATATGATCGATACCAACTCTCAATGATCGAATGAGAAACTTACTGATAAAATCATGAAGTAGACAGTATAAAGTTGATCCAATACTTCGGGTTTAGTCTGAGTCTTCTAGTATGCAGGATGTACAGGTATTGGGAATACCTGAGGGTGATTTGATCGTAAACGATTGTATAACCATGACGCTTCCATTCCTAGGGAGTGATGAAACGGGTCTGGATTTTAGTGACTCCTCTCGGTAGAGAAGTGATCTGATCTTGGTCCAAGTGTTGGACATTGATCTGAATGTGATTCAGATACAATGAGAAGATTAGATTTACGGTCTTGATTTAATCAAGCATCTATGGGAGGCCCGCGATCTGGATTTGAGATATGATCTCAATATCCATGTCACTATACGTGGAACAATACAATCGCCCTGTCCTTATCTCCAAGTATCTGCGGAGAGATTGCATTATTCTTGAATGGTTCGAGAATAATTCCATAAGATCAAAGCAATGAAGAAATGATCATTAAATGTGATTTAATCATATTGATGTGTGAAGAAATTATCCAATGTAATTAAATGTGATTTAATTATTATGGATAAGAATAATGTGGATAGAAATATCCAATTATTCATAATATATTATAAATGTGATTTATAATGTATTAGAGAGAGCTAATTATAATTTATATGTGTTGATTAATTATTATGTGTATTGGATACACATTGTGTAATTAATTGACAATGTAAATTATATGTTGTTTTGGGTTGTGAATATGATTCACAATTTTTTCCATGGCAAGATTGCAATATTCTCAAATATAATTATGAATTATTTTTGAAGAATAATAACCCAACAAATAAATAAAGAGATATTTCCATGGAGATATGCAATCTCACGAAATTCATGAGATTGCTCTCCCCATGGAAATAAGTGGGCGGCACATCATTCCTATAAGGAATGTGTGGCCGTCCACATGGAAGGTATGTGGAGATAGAATCTCCATGTATCTTCTCTCCTTATTTGTTGATTTGATTTAGGACTAATTTATATTTGATTTTGTCAAATATATTTTAACCTAAATTTGTTGGTTTTACCAACAACAATCTTGACCATTTGATTAACATAAATCAATCTCACCCATTGATTTTATGTGTCCCATGGATTGAGATCCATGGATCCCAAAACCCTATAAATAGAGAGGCACACCATGCTCTCTCTTTACATATGAATAATGGAGGCTCTCTCTCTCTCTCTTTCTTCTCTACACACGTCAGCCCTCTCTCCCTCTAATTGGTGGCCGTCCACCAAACCCTAGAGGAGAGAACCGGCGTCGCCTTCGCCACCGCGTCGCCACTTCGACGTTCTTCGGTTCTCCGTCTTCTTGGTGTGCTACGCCCACGAAGGAGACGTTCGATCTCGTGCGACGAGATCAGGAGCAACCACGCTTGGATCATCTTCTTGGATTGCGAGGACAACGCGGTTCATCCCCGCGCTCGCAAGCGGTCTCGCCGACGATCGGACTTGAGACAGGAGGTATCTTCTCTTAGAGACTCGATCAACCACGCTTCAAGAGGTATTGCATTATACTTGTTGTGGTTTTAAATGAAATGATCTGAGAATGGTTCTCGGATCATGTGGTTTCATCGAATAAAAATTTTTAAATTCCGATGCACCGAACAACTAGTGTGACTAGTCGTTCCTCGTCGTATCTGATACGACGATCACGCTTCCGTGATGCGCTTGAGGATAAATTTCATATCCTTCAGATATGGCATCATGCACTGACCATTAACTCGAAAGGTGGAATCAGACGACGCCTCGGATATATCTATGCTACCATTGTCGTGCACCTTTCGAAACAAGTATGGTCCCTTCCATTTGCTATGAAACTTCCCTGGAAATAATCTCAACCTGGCATTGAATAACCATACTCTCTGGTTTGGCTCAAAATGCTTATGGATGATACGAGAATCATGTCATATCTTCACTCTCTCCTTGTATTGTAGGCTACTTGAAAATGTTGTATCTCGAAGCGCCTCTACAACTGCCAACTCTGCTTTACACTGATCTCATATGTTCTTGGGATCCAATAATAACTCAGTGACTGTCCATAGTGACGTGTGCTTCATCTCCATGGGTAAATGGCATGGCTTTCCATAATTGAGACGAAGGGGAGACGTACCAAAAGGTGTCTTGAAGGAAGTATGATAGGCCCAGAAGACTCGGTCAGCTTGTATGTATGCAATCTCACATCGTACTTCTGTCATGAATGCTCCCTGATCTCGACTATGTGTTTGCATGGTCTCCGGAGAGGCTAGAAGTGTGTTGTTGATGGCGCCCTGATCACATACATATGTGGAACCCTAGGGCTGCTCATTGGTGTGTCCCCCATTGCTGGCCATCGCTCGGATCTCTGCAAAGGCAAAAGACCCCAACTCATGTGTTGTCAAATGTAAATAAATTTGTGTTAGCCTCTGCTTTGGCATCTCAGGACTGAAAGAAGGGTGGTCGAGGGGGAACAGGGTAGTAGCAAACTCGGGTTTGGAGAACAGGTATGGGCTCTCCGAAGCTGTCTTAGATGAATGGAGATGGGTGCTTAAGAGTGGTGCTACCATAGGAATCCTAAGTTACCTCCTTCCCATCATCGTGATGTGGGGATTTATGAAGATAAGATCTGGAATGAAAACAAGATCAGAAGTCAAACCCCCAATTCACCTATAGCAACTCTTAAGCCGATGACCGTAAGAAATCAACCGTTAATCTTGTCAATTTTTATTTAGGTAATCAATCAATTTATAAGAGCGATTTAAGCGAGCTGCTAGGAACCTCATGCTCCCAGGAGACTGGCCCAATCCCACAGTTAGTTTTTCCCATCCAGTATGGATTACGGACCATTTACTGGCTACCCGATCTATCCACTTTGCTAAGGAGTCCCGGATCGATTACCAGCTACCCGATGAAGTCCTCACTAGAGAACAACCAACCACAAGACTAGTAGTCTGAAAGAAGTTCAAGTATGGCTCTATCCTAGTGTGCATGTCACTCTCTTACTGTAGACAAATCAACCAATGAGGGGTGACTCTCTCCAAAACAAATATTTTTGAGTGAAGTGTATTTAAGGGTCAAGTTTGCATTAGCAGTCCAAATTTTATTATTTTCACTTTTAGGCATTTTAAGATAAAAACAATTCCCAATGAATTTTTTCGATTTCCTTGGTTATTTGAGTCCAAAAACAGGGGGAGGAAGTCAAAAAACCGAAGTGCAATCAAGCACAATGATGCATGCAGAGATAGAAATGCGTACATGTCTCCAACACTCTACATCCAGGGTGATCCGCGTATAAATTGAAAGATTGAAAGTAAACAAACTATATGATGTACGAGGAAATCGACCTTAGACGAGCAACTTCTATTGATCGTGAAGAACATATCTAGATAATCAAATAGAGTTCGGAGTCTAATCTTGGGAGTCACTCGGTGCCCGCCACAACGGGTCCTTCTATTGTTGTATGTGACTCCTAACGGCATGTAGTCTCAAATCCAATTAAGCTAACATTTTTTAATTTATTTTTAGATAGGTCCAATTACAATCTATAGGTACGGGAAAGCAATTAGGTGTTGGTCCTTAGCTAATTACGTCACAATCAACAAAAATCCTAAGTCAAGGGGTTAAATCTGTTAGAATAAAATAGAAGGTAAGGCGATCAAATAAAAGATCGAGAAAATTGTAGTGAGGTCCCCCGAGTACATCGACACTCAGCGAAACAGCCCCAAAATATCTAAGTCAGTCCAAGAGAATCCAAATCCATAAATATTACAATAATAGTTTGCTAAAAATAAACTATCTACTCTATCTACTATAATTGTCTTCTCCTGCTCTCATGTTCCTCCTATGGTGCGGGTACTCCAACAGAAAGTTGAAGCATCCACAGGCAGTCCCTCGCACAAAAAGCAAAACAACAATGCGTCAGAAAGTAGTTATATCAAATAGAGACAAATAACGAAAATGACTACTAAGTTGTGCTCCCCGGCAATGGCGCCATTCTGATGAATGACTTGCCGATTAGGGTTAAGTATCAAGAAATATCAAGGTCGTTCCGACCCCAGTCGACAAGTCAGTCTCAATGAAGAAAAATAAACCGCTCAATCAAATCAACAATCAAGCACAAATGTAAGCGGTTCGTTATTTATTTTACCTGGTATAACAACCAGGGTCGAACACAAGGAGCATAAGAAGTCTTACGAAGTAGTCAAATCTCATAAATTAAACAACATATTTTTGGTGGTTTTAATTTTTTGCAAATTTTTGTATTTTAATAAGGAAGCAAAATCAACAATTAACAAAACTAAGCAACATAACAAACTTTTCATATTTTTCTTTATTGCTAAAAGTGCTCAGAAATTTAAGATAAAAATATTTTTGGGTTTTTAAGTTTTAAAGTGTTTTTGGTAATTT
Organism: Ottelia alismoides; assembly: GCA_037367405.1. Lineage (NCBI taxonomy): Eukaryota > Viridiplantae > Streptophyta > Magnoliopsida > Alismatales > Hydrocharitaceae > Ottelia > Ottelia alismoides. Next base: position 1,245,681 of record JAZKJV010003691.1, on the reverse strand, counting down.
TCTTGGATTTTGCAAATATTCTAATAATTTTATAAAAATCAAACAATGGCTAAAAATGTAAACAGTGCACAACCAGATTGAATTGCAAATTAAATGTAATTAAAATGCTCTAAAATCCTGGATAGCAATTTTATAAGAAAATACAAGTAATAACCTGCAAACATGAACTAAAATGAGAATTTTAGGATTTTTAATTTTATATGATTTGTATAAGATTTAGGTCTTTTACCATTTTTAGGATTTTTATAAAGGGTTTTCAAACGAAATTGTTACTGTAGATAAAACACAAAAAAACACTAACAGGAATTTTGTAGAATTTTTAAGGTGATTTTCGATTTTTTATAGATTTTCAAAAATAGTCCGGATACTTTTTATAGGTTTTAAATTTTTCAAAAATAATGAAATGAAAAGAATTTAACGCACAAAAATTATAACAAATACTACGTGTCAGCATGAGTTGAGGATAATTTTTAGATAATTTTTAGGATTAATTTTCATATTTATAGAGTCCAAAATACAAGTTTTAATTATATACAATTTACAGGGACCTGAGTGCAATTAAAATAAACATTGGGCCAAACAATAACACCAATAAGAAGTCTAGGGTTGATGTTGCAAAAAGTCCAACAAGCATGCACGATACACGTGATCCAGGCTCACATGGGTATAATGAAAATATCAAAAACTTTTCATTCAGTTCAGAACAATATATAAGTTCATGCAAAGTACTACAAATAACCCAAGGAGCACGTGGGGATGCATGTGAGTTCAAACAGATAGGACTAGAATGCAAATATCAAAACTACGAGGTCCAAACTGTAAATATTCACAACTACAATAATTATTGAAAGGACTAAATATTAAGGCCTAAATGTGCGAGGGTAAAATGGAAATATACCCCTGTAGAGACACATGGTGCGTGTGGAGTGTGTTGCTAGCGTACGACCCTGATCTCCTGCTGCGGTAGATCTGATGGTCAGAAAATGTCAGGGATGTATGGCCGGATGGTGTCAGATCCAACGGTCAAAAAGTTGTTGCAGTCGGCGGTTGAGATGGAATTTGGCAAATAGAGCTGATCCAACGGTGGGAAGGAGGTCTGCAAAAACTCCTCCTACGCGAACTTCGATCGATCAAGGGAGGTGATCCACCGACTCCATGGAAGATCAGGAGGGTCCGATATTGTCGTAAGAGGTTCCCTCGTCAGGTGGGAAGCTCCATGGTGATGGAGATGGTCGGATGAGCATGACGATGAAGGGGGATCTGGAGCGGCTCCGCCTGGGCAGCTAGTGGGCCAAATGAGGTCTCCTGCATGAACCAACACCTACAAAGGGAACACCGCTCAGAGGCATTGCTCCGGTGAGGGTTTTTTGCATAATGGACTAAAGGAAGCGATGAGGAACGAGTGCTTGGTCTCAGGAGAACGCGAGGGAGGAAGACCGAGCCGAATCTTGCTCTGGGGAGCAAGGATTAGGATGATCAGATTACGAGGGGAGGTGGAGCGTGAATCAAGGAGTCGATATGTGCGGATGGGTACGGATGTCGAAGCCCCAACCAAGAGGGTGGAGCTAAGGTGCGTGCGGAGGAGAAAGATGGAAAGACTGAATCGAATATGAAAGTGTGGATAATAGAAGTGGTACATGAAGGTTTAGAGGAACTCCTAAGCTTCAGGCGAAGATGGTCGTCAGGTAATATAAGAAATTTTGGGTTTTTATTGAAATTTATATTTTTTCTAATATTTTAGGTCTTTTTCAATTTCTAGGGTTTTTATAAAGGATTTTTAAATAAAATTGATACTGTAGATAAAACATAAAAAACACACTAACATAATTTTTTGTAGAATTGTTATGGCAATTTTTGAATTTTTATGGATTTTCAAAAATAGACAGGACACTTTTATAGGTTTTTTATTTTTCAAAAATAATGAATGTAAAGAAATTAACCCACAAAAATTACAATAAATACTACACGTCAACATGAGTTGAGGATAATTTTTAGATAATTTGTATGATTAATTTGATATTTATTAAGTCCAAAATACAAGTTGTAATTATACATAGTTTATAGAGATCTAAGTGCAACTAAAATAAACATTTGGGCCAAATTATAACACTAGTAAGAAGTCTAGGGACGAAGTTGCGAAAAGTCCAACAAGCATGCACGGCATACGTGATCCAGGCTCACAAGGGCATAAATGCAAATATCAAATCCTTATCATTCAGTTCATAACAACATAGAAGTTCAAGCAAAGTACTGCAAATAGCCCAAAGAGCATGTGGGGATGCACGTGAGTTCAAAGATGGGACTAAATGCAAATATGAAAACAACGAGGTCAAAACTGTAAATGTTCACAACTATAATAATTATTTAAAGGACTAAATAGGAAAGCGTAAACATATGGGGTAAAAGGAAAATATACCCCTTTAGAGGTACATTGTGCGCATGGAGTGTGTCGCTAGCGTACGACCTTGATCTCCTGTTGCGACAGATCTGACGGTCAGAGAATGTTGGGGACGTGTGGTCGAATGGTGTCAGATCCAACGGTCAAAAAGTTGTTGCGATCGGTGGCTGAGATGGAATCTGGCAAATGGAGCTGATCCAATGGTGGGGAGCAGGTCTACAAGAACTCCACATGGGCGAACTTTGATCGAGAAAGGGAGGCGATACACCGACTCGATGGAAGATCAGGAGGGTCTGGTAGTGTCGTAAGAGGTTCCCTCATCCGGTGGGAAGCTCCGATGGTGATGGCGACGGTAGGATGAGTGTGGTGATGAAGTGTGATCTAGAGCAACTCTGCATGGACAGCTAGTGGGCCAAATGGGGTTCCTTGCATGAACCAACGCTTGCAAAGGGAACAACGCTCGGAGGCGTATCTCCGGTGAGGGTTTATTGCATAAGGGACTGAAGGAAACGACGGGGAACAAGTGTGGGACTCCGGTGAACGCAAGGAAGGGAGACCGAGCCTAATATTGCTCTGGGCAGCAAGGTTTAGGATAATCAGGGTACAGCGGGAGGTGGAGCGTGAATTGAGGAGTCAATCTGTGTGGATGGGTACGGATGTCGAAGCTCCAGCCAGGAGGTTGGAGCTAAGGTGCGTGCGGTGGAGCAAGATGGAAAGATTGAATATAATATGAAAGTACGGATGATAGAAGTAGTATCTGAAGGTTTAGAGGGACTCCTAAGCTTTAGATGAAGATGGTCGTTGGGGTAATGGCCTCAACCATGTTGTAGAGGACGGGGAGGCTTATCGAAGCGGAGTTCTGGCCACGAAGGTCGAGCTGCGTCGCTGCTACACCAAACTGAGCTCCAAAGGGCACTCCAGGCAACTGTCACACAGCTGGAGGTGACTAAGGGTCGAAATGGGGGCGAGAATCGAGCTACACTTCAGTGGAGGCGGACGAGAGATTTTATAGACAACTCTAGGAGACTGGAAAGATCGAGTCATAGCAGCAACCCTAGGAAGATCTATACCTTCCTAGGGATCCGTGTGGATTACGGATCCTAGGAGGAGGGTCAGGAGAGAAATCGGGGCACGAGACGGCTGGAGTCGGTAAGGGCAATGGGGAGAAGAAGGTCCCTTGGGAAGGATTCGGATCTGACCCGTCTAGAAGGAGGCATTGACCGGGGTCAACAAAGCCTCTGGACCAATCAGAAAAAGGAATATACAAAATAATTACAAATTCAATAAAAAATAACAAACGAATTCAAAATAAAAATTTATAAAATAAAAAATGTTTATTATTTTTCAAACTATTTTTCTATGATTTTAATTATTTTTATAAAAAAATAAATTAGTGTATATACAATATATAGTATTATATACAGGTATAATATACCTATATATTATATACAATTATTTTATTATTTTATGTTTACATAAATACCCTTATTTTATATTTTATTTGTTTTCAACATAATTTTAGGAGTATAACTTAATTTCTATTTTATTTTTATAAATTATTTAAGGGGGTATAATAAATAGAGGATGTAATATATGCAAATGTATTTTGGACAATAACTGGATATTTTTTTATTTTTATTTAATTTTTTTGATTTTTATTTTATATTATTTCTATAAATATTTGCAAGGGTGTAAAATAATAATTTAATTTTGTCTTATAAATAATATATATGTAAATATATGTACAAATGTAGACAATACGTACACTACATAGTGAGCCCTATCTCTCTCTACTTATTTTATTTTGCGATCAGGTCAAGTCTTGACCTTCTTTAGGGGTTTGGGTCGCTTTGTATTTATTCTAAGTACATGATTTATTTTTCTTTTCCTTTATTCTTTTATTTATACAAAAACATGCTTACTTATGCAATATTAATAAAGGTATGCAATGTGCTAAGTTATTGTATTTACAGGTATTCACATGATAATTTGCCAAGAAAAAGAGCTAAAATAAAAGAATAAAGAGTGAGAATCAGGGATTCATCACCTCCTATACTTTACCATTGCTAGTCCCTTAGCAAAAACTTATTTGAAAAAAAAGTGAAAAGAGAAAGAAAATAAAAAGAATCAAAGTTGATTATTAAACTTATCTTCATTAAATTGGAGTATGGAGCTCAGTTAGGCCTTTGGATTATTAGTTTGTCGGAACCTTATTGGGAAATAGGTTTAAGACTCGACAGCCTCTAAGTTCCACAATGCTATGGTCAAGACTCCTTAATAAATCGGATCACAACAAATCTACATACGCAAACTCTAATGACTATGCAGCTTTCCTTGTTCTGTGGAAGTGATGTGTAGCTCCCCACCTCATAAATGACAAAGAAACAATCTCCCTCAATAGAGTGTAGAAACTCTTTCCTCGAGGAGCGAGGTATTCCCTTCTAAGTTCTAGTTCAACCGACTCATGAAGAGGGGAAAGAAGAGAATGGATCGTGGCCAGTGTAGCCATGTATCCCTACGAGCTCAACCAGTGTAGCTAAGTCTCCCGCTGCAAGCATCATGAGATGAGAAAGTATAATACATAAGATTTGCTTTATTTGACAATATACACGTTGGCAGGTATTTTATTTTCAATCAGGCATGTCCACTTTTTTAGACTTTTTCTTTATTTTTCACGTTTTCTAAAGTGCATATGTACAACATATCTACATGGTGCAGTATATACATAAGGAATTTTTCTTCTTGAGCCAGTAGACTATCCCACTTTTGAAGCATTATAGCAACCCACAACTCTTGTCTTTAAATCTCAACACCGCTAGACCAAGTTGAGGTGCACATCCCGCCCTAAAGGAAGACGAGAGGTTCCACATAGAAGTACTACCCTCGTATGCTACCCCAAGCTAATGGATTCTGCCTCCTCACCACCTCATCAGTGTGGAGCTATGAATAAGGTGTTGGTCTAAGTAAAACCATTGTCTCTGAGAGTCATGTGTGCGTTGTTAAGTATTCTACTTAGGCTTGTCAAGATGACATATGAACATAGCCTAGTGTACTCAAAGAATTAAGTCATTAATGGACCTGAAAATTCTTAACCCCAAATCGTATAAGGTTCCTCTGAAGTTAAGTAGATTAAGGTCTTAACCAAGCTCCATCTTTCAATTTAATTCCAGACTAGTTTAAATGTCAACTATGATTCAGAAGAATATACAAGCAAATATGTACAAAAATCTTTTTGTGCCATTTTCAAACTATGCAAAATTTTTGAAAACGTTTGAATGCAAGGAAGAAGGGAATTTTTTGCAAAGCATTTACAAACGTTTACAAACAACTTTTTGCAAACTTTTATTTTTTTCAAACATTTCAAAAATTTTGTACCATATACATAATTTTGTTACAAAAATATTTACAAGAATTTTATAATCAAAACATTTGTACAAAAATATTTTTTACATATAGCTATTTACAAACATGTGTGTGCAAGAAAGAATTTTATATGCAAGAAAAATTTTAAAATTTTGTGGACTTTTAGTTTGTGGTTTATAACCATTTTATTTATTAACATACTCACACAAAGTATGAGTTATGGATAAAGTATATACACAATATATACGACATCCCCTATACTTAGCTCAAATGATGTCCTCATAGTGATTAGAGAGCGATGAAGGAAGAAATAACTCATGCGGAGAATTGGGAAGTGAAAAGAAAGGCTATGCTACCACAACAAATAAAAGAATGTAAATGAATAGAATTCGGCGATCCCCCTATACTTAGGATCAAGTAATCCTAAGTATAGAAGACTGTACACAAAGGGCAAACCAAGGGTCAGAATGTACAGGGTCTATGTCCCCTATACTTAAGGTGAAATATCCCTAAGTATAGGCAGCAAAACAAAGGTAAAAAGAATCTAAAGAACGATCACAAGTCAGGCACCCCCCCCCCCATACTTAGGGTAAAGTACACCCTAAGTATCGCATAATCACAAGATGAATATGAGGTGTTAGACTAAAGAATGAGTGATATGGGCAGCTGGATCTATACAGCTGTGGAGGAAAAGTGATAATCAAACATGAGATGCAAATGATGTGAGTCAAAGACCACATCTCGTGCAAAATGAATAGGGGCAATATCAACGATCAGCTAATCAGGATCAAGACATGGCTCAGGCGTTGACCATTAACTCGAAAGGTGGAATCAAATGATGTCTTGGATATATCAATGCTACCATTGTCGTGCACCTTTCAGACTAAGTATGGTCCCTTCCATTTGCTCGACAACTTCCCTGGAAATAATCTCAACCTTGCATCGAATAACCATACTCTCTGGTTTGGCTCAAAATGCTTATGGTTGATATGAGAATCGTGTCATATCTTCACTCTCTCCTTGTATTGTAGGCTACTCGAAAAGGTTATACCTCGAATCTCTTCTACGGCTGCCAACTCTGCTTTCCTCTGATCTCATATGCTCTTGGGATCCAATGATAACTTAGTGACTGTCCATAGTGACTTGTGCTTGATCTCCATAGGTAAATGGCATGGCTTGCCATAAATGAGACGAAAGGGAGACGTACCAAAAGGTGTCTTGAAGGAAGTACGATAGGCCCAGAAGACTGAGTCCAAAAGTTGTGATCAATCCATTCGGTCTGGGCAGACGACTTTCTGCAATTTAGTCTTAATCTCCCTGTTTGATACTTAAGCAAGGCCATTGGTCTGAGGGTGATATGGAGTGGCAAATCGATGGTCAATGCTGAACTCGTTAGCAAAGGCCCTTACCTTGTCGTTGATAAAGTGAGTCCCCCCGTCTGATATCAACACTCTAGGAACTCTGAACTACGAAATGATATTTTTCCTCAAAAATCGGTAAACACTCTTAGCAGCAGCGGTTCGAGCAGGGATGGCCTCAACTCAACGACTCACATAATCCACAACAAGCAAAATGTACTCAAACCCCTGACTCTTATCAAAAGGATCCATGAAATTAATGCCCCATGCATCAAAAACCTCACATAAGTGAATGGGCTGCACCAACATCATGTCACGTTGTCTACAAGTACCCATCCGCTGACAGTCAATACACCTCTTCATGAATTTATCAGAATCCTTGAAGAGAGTAGGCCACCATAGGGCAGATTGGAGCACTTTATGTGTCCTCCTCCTCCCAAAATGATGTCCTCCTACCTAAAGTTTGTGGCAGTATGTGATGATGCTATGGTGCTCCTCTTGAGGAATGCACCGACGCCAGACGCTATCCCACCCTTCATGATAAAGGAAGGGATCCTCCGAATGGTAGGAGTTGGCCTTCGCATGGAAAGTCTCAAGTTGCCTTCTGGGCCAACCTTGTGGAAATTTCTTGGCGACAAGATAGTTCACAATATCAGCGTACCATGGGAGCGAGGTGATAGCAAGGATTGCCTCATCTGGTAAGGTCTCTATAATAGGTGCCGTGTGCTTTGATTTCTCAGGTTCTCTAGTAGGGAGAGGTGATCCGCCACCACATTCTTAACTGCAGGCTTATCCTTAATCTCAATATCAGACTCCTGTAGTGAAAGGGTCCATATGGTCAATCTGGATTTGGCATCCTTCTTTGCCATGAGGTATCTGATGGCGGTGTGATCTGTAAAAATCATCACTCTAGATCCAAGAATATAAGATCTGAACTTAAGCAAAGACTACAACTAGCATCTCCTTCTCTATAATACTATAGTTCCGTTGGACGACATCCAAAGTATGGCTAGTGTAGTGAATGTCATAAGGCAATCCATACCTTCTCTATCCTATCATAGCCCATATGGCAAAATCAGAAGTATCTGTCATTATCTCGAATGGGAGAGACCAATCAAGTGGTTGAAGGACATGAGCCTCAACAACTAATCCCTTGAGAGTCTCGAAGGATGCTATACACTTATCATCTACAATGAACTCGGTGTCTTTCATCAGCAGATCAGTGAGCGGTCAGGCAATGATGAATCTCCATTTCATCACCTTTATTCTATCATTTTGGCCTCAAAAACCCCAGCAAATGCATGTAAACAACATTAATTTGTACATAATAGCATTCATTATTCATTGTATTAAGTGTACATTAAATAAGGTTTTTAATGCAAAAATTATAGAATAAAGAGAAGAAAAGAAAAAGGAATAAAATATTGCAAATATTTTATGACCCTAACCCCGAGACCAAGGCCAGAATGGAATTGGTCGACAAGGAATAAAGTAGGGGGAGATAAGGGCCAATTATACAATAAATACCTCATTTATTTATTCATTTATTTATGCATTTTTGACACCTATTTTGTACATAATTATTTATTCATCAAATCAAGAAACTTTGTACATAAAAGTTGCAGATAATAATGTAAATAAAAATACAAAATTGAGTTTGTGTAAAAATAATACTCATTGTACATTTTATACACAAAATAAAAAGCAAAAATCTCAACTTCACAGACCCATATCTTGCAAATAAAAACTCCAAATCACCCAAACTCACCTTTAATTGTATATAGCATTCCATGAACTATTTTATAAAATTAGTTTCATAATTTTTGGAATCCATCTGTGAAAGTTAGGTTTTTGACCCTCCTTGTATATAATACTGATTAAAACATTCATTTTATTCAACATTTATTATTTTCACAAATTCATATTTTTAGAATCTTGTAAATAATGTATAGAATATATTTATATATTAAAATTAAAAGTAAACCAAAGAGAGTTTGTAAAATAGAATAAGTCTACGGGCTACATCGACAAAAGGCCTATGCTACCTATATATAAATAAAAGGGAGTTAATTCTTTATTCATCTACATTTTTATAATAATGTATATATTATATATAACTTACTAAAAATAAAAATCCAAAATAAAAACAAATAAAATTCATTTAATAAATAAAATGTATATAATATACAGATAAAATACCTATAAGTATACATACATATACATATACTTATTTATTTAAAAATGTAAATAGACTCATAAAAATTAAATAAAAATACATGTATACCCACAAAAATTAGTTATAAAATTATAAAATAAGAAACTAAAATAATAAAATAAAATAAATTAATTAAAAATAAAATATCCAAAAATACATGTAAATACATACACATACATATTACTAAAATAAAACTACAATAAAACACCTCGAAAAATTCAATAAAAATCAGGAATAAATACTACACGAAATAATACACATTTTTTATTTTATAAGCAAAAATTAATAAAATCATTTCGGATGTCAAATAAATCAATCTTCCTTCAGTCTTGCTATTTTGTCTCGTAGCGGCTTACGTGGCCCAATGAGACGCCGGCCAACGTTGACCCCCTGGTCAACTGTCCCATCCCACGCCTGGCAGCTCTGAACAGTCCACTCCCCCGATTTCCTCCCTTTTTCCCGGGCACACCATCCATCAATCGACAACGCTTCCTTCACAAGATTTGTTCCCTAATCTTCCATGATGCCCGCCGAAATCACAGATCAACCAAATACTTTCTAGATCATGAAATAATCGCCGGTCAATAAGGCTACTCGCCAATGTTTATAAATAAAAAGCTCCGCTTCCTTCCTCGAATTTGGCCACTTTCATTCCAACCTAACGCCTAGAGCTTGTGCCTGGATTGTTCCTCGTGACAGGGGGAGTAGCCCAGCATCGAGACTCGGCCGGAGGGAGGAGAATTTTGACGCGGCGGAGCTCCGGCGTCCGCCCTGCTCCCTGGAGGCCCCCAGGTATAAGAGCTGACCTTTTAATGCGTTCTTAGTTAGTTTTCAATATTAGCATTTCATTTCAGTAGTTAGCGTAGTTGTTAGTTGATCACATTAGCGTAAAAATCAAAAATCGAAGTTCGCCGGAGCTCCGCTCCGGCGACTTCTTCAGTGTAACCCTCACTGTATCCGACCGCCCCGATCATCCCATCTCGTTCCTCGTCGCCTTCTCCATCTCTCACACCCATCAGATCAACCCAAGACCCTTGGTCTTGGCGAATCCGGGTTCCAACTCCGCCGTTCGCCGGAGCCCCTCCGCCACCCTCCATCTTGCACCGCAGCTTCATAACCCCGGGTCGAGGAGATAGCCCTCTCGCCCGCGGTTCTTTCTATGCAGGTACCACGAGGAATCGAGCCCTTCTGGGCTTGCTTTGACCAGGAAGAGGTTCCTGGGGGCCACCTTCTTCTCCGAACTCGCTCCACCGACTCAGGCCCCCAGGAGCCATGAGATCACCGTCAGACGACGCGGAAGCCTCCCAGCTACGATCAGGACGCTTCAGATGCGCAGGAGGTGCCCGGAGGAGCCCGAGCGACCCGATCGAAACTCGCCGAGGGCGAGTTCCTTCCCAGTTCTTCCTGGTGCCTTCTGCACCGTTGGATCGAGCGGGGTGGCCCAGTTTGCATGCCAGCCGTACGATGAAGAAGCACACCCACCGTCAGATCAGCTGGGATGTTCTAATCCCAGCCCTTCATCGCCGAAACGAAGTCCGTCGTCCGATGATCGCCACGTGTATAAGTGGCGCTTCCAGCGCCGCAGGATGCAAGGACTTATTTAGGGGTAAATTTCATATCTCGCCCCTTACTTTTTGTATTTAGAGTTTACTCCCAAAAATAAATGTTTACGTTGTAAATAAGTAGTAAAAATTGCAGTGGACCCCCCTGATGTTTCCATATTTACATGTTAGTCCCTCCGTGCCTCACGTGCAGCAACCACGTGAGGCGCGGGACATTTTGCATCTAAACCCTGCCGGGTTCTTGTATTTATGAAATGGTCCTGAAAATAAAAGTTAAAGTGTATTTTTTTGGTGTAATTTTTGCATGTATGCCCCTACCAACTATTTTATTTGCAAAAATACCCCTGCCAGGCCATTTAATTTTTGAAGGCTTTGTCTATTTATTTCATGCTTCATATTTAATCGAAAAATCTTGCAAAAATAGACTTAAGCTCCTGTTTGGTCATGCTTGAACGCCATATTTTTAGTTTTGCATTTTGTTGCATTTTTGCATTTATTAAAAATCAAAAACTTGTCTTTTAGTCCCTGTCTAACTCATAAAATCCAAAAAAAAATATGAAAATGCCCTGAAAAATTCCAAAAAAAATTATATATAGTGTATTTTGTCCTATATTAGTGTCAGACCAAAAATCCCTAAAAATCTCAAAAAGAAAACCTTAAAAATTCGAAAATACCCAAAAACTTAAAAAAAATATAAAAAATCAAAGAAAAATCAGAAAAATATAAACTCAGGCCCTACTTATGCTATATTTTATTATTGTTGTTAGAAAATTAAAGGGGAACATTTTTGAGGCTGTTAGCTATTTTTCATCTCTATTTTTGTGACGGCCAGTACCCAGTCCACTGTTTGCTTTGATTTAGCTATTTTAAAATGCTAAAAGTACTTGCAAAAATACCCAAAAATTATAAAAACAGTAAAAAACCATGAAAATTCCAAAAAGATCTTTTTCCTGAATTTTTGACTATTTTTGTTTGTATTTTTGTGAATATTATAACACCCCTTTTAGGTATATACATCTATATCTATATATATTCAAAAAAAAAAAGGGGAATATATATATATATATATATTATATATATACTTAGTAATATGAATTTTCTTTAATCTTAATATGATATAAAAAAAAAAGAAAAAAAATAATGTATATATATATTATATTATATTTAGATATACATATATATATATATATATATATTACATGTATTATAAGCTCTATGCTTAACCTCTATGTATATATATATATAATGAATTTGTATTATATAAATATATATATCTAGATGTATACATGATACTTAAGTATTATATTGTAATAATAATAAAAAAAATATATAAAAAAAAAAACCCACACAAGGATGACTAAGATTGGCACGTAGGCTATGGTATTTTGTGTTGCTCTCTGTGGTTCGACCTCTACATATTTGTCACTATACATTTTATGGTAGAGTAAAATAAAGATTAATTCACATTTGTTTTGAGCTTGATTGTTGTATTCTTTGGATTGTGGGTTAATTGCTGATTAACACCGGTCTTCCATGAGTGGTCGCCTCGGCGACAACACTTCTATTTTTTTATGGTGACCCTCGTGGGAAAACCCATGTTATCAGATGGCGCCGTTGCCGGGGAGCAATGAGCATAGCCAAATTGATTTTTGTCATTCTTGTATAAAAATGTAGATTCATGATTCATTCTTTGTGTGAGCAGCTATTGTTTTATTGTCAGTAATCACCATGCTTTATTTATTTATTATTTCTCTCTGCTCTATTTAATTGACTAAGTATGCTAATGCAATCTTTTTGTGACTTTGATGCAAGGGACCCCCACGCGAGGATGGCTTCCTGGGAGGCCAAGGCAGCCGAGCTTGGAGGAGGATGGTTTTCTCTTCTCATGACCATCTGGAGAGTGCACCAAGGAAGCAAAGAGAGGGGCATTAGATAGGCTAGATACTTAGGGAAATTATTTTTGTAATTCATGATGAGAGAGAGACTATTTTGGCATGTAATAATTAACGGGACTCTACTCTTCACAATGAGGTCCAGTGCCTGGGTGTCTGTTCACGTGGGGGCCTCATCGTTGTTTTCCGCGATTTCTACCGCCTTCTTTTCTTTGTTTGTCGTTGTTTTGTGCTTTTCGCCTTTATTTTACTTTGTTTTGTGTGCTTGGAGCCCCTAGATATAGGTTGCTTGACTCGGTAGCTAGGTCCAAACATTAATAAGAATGCATGTTCCTATAGTCTACTTCGATTGGATCTAGTCAAACTCAAACAAGTTGTAAATTCGTCTCTTAGCCCACCGCGCCGCGAGCTCACACCCGAACAAGCGCTTTCTCCTACTCCAAATGTGTTGGGCAGAGGAGGGGTGAGCCAAGACCGGACTCTCTTGGGCTAGAGACGAATGAGCAACTTATGGTTCTTCACGTTAATAGCAGCTTATGTTTAGGACGATTTTGTGCCTTGCATACCGACATGTAGATAGGTTTAAAAATTCTGTTTTGCATACCACATGGAGAGAGCTGGGATGCACTGTAAGTCTTCTAACTCAGCATGCATCATTCGGTTCAATGGTGAGATTTCCATCATGGAACCACTTGCACGGCTTTTTCCGCTATCTCCCTCTGATTTTGAGCACCTAGGACTTAAATGAAAACCTACAAAAACGTTAGGCGCTGGTATGAAAACAGATCCAAAAAAAGTGAAAACCAAAAAAATTAAAACAAGGGGACTGCTAAATAAACTTTGACCTTAATTAAAATCTGTAATGGACTATCATTGTACCGGGTTCATAAAGCCCTCATTGTTTTCAGGTACTTTGGAGGGGGACCAAAACCCTACTCCCTTGAGCGAGTGCGACCCCTAAGGATTAGAGCCCAAAACCCAGTCTGCAACTGCCTTGTGTATCGCCTGGATTTCCGAAGTAATGGCGCTTCTATCGTACGTAGGCGAGTAGGACTTGGTCACCAATGGTGACTCTCTGTTGTGAGAGCATCGACCTTGTCCGAAGTATTGAGCATAGGCCACGCCTTCACGGGGGTGTCTGTCTCATCGTCCTGCGTCCGAGTAGGTTCTTGCACGCTCACGGGTGATTCCGTTGCGAGCGAGAACCGAAGTATTGGTTTCGCCTATCGGCTTCCTCTCTCTTTTCTTTGGCTGAGTAGGGATCCAGGAAGGGTTACAAGGACTCCAAAAAGTACAGACTACAGGTTACACAGGAGGAGGACAAGTACGGGATACTCTTCCGGCAGTACTCTCTCTCCTATAGGGTAGCGTACTAAGGACTTGTTATAAGATATGCCTGAGAATCACAACTCTAAAAATGAAAAGATAATAAATAGCCGAGCTTTCACGGCTTCACATGGCGTGAGTTGGTGAACCCGATTTTGTCTTGTGTTTGTATGGATCTAGATTAAGGTTCAAAGATCGAAGTCCCGCGCCTTTGCGCCAATTCTATCTTCCTTTGACCACCCCGCTCAACCGAGCCTTTCTACTGTTTTACACTCCTTTTTGTTCCTCGTTGACCATCGTATCATTCTTCCAAAATCTGATATTCTCTTGTGCTCCGCGAAGTTGATCCATGGATGGTTTCGTCGGGACCATGCCGACACCTACATCGATTCCATGGACTCACCTTCGCCAATAATTTCGAGGCGATTCCCGAGAACCGATCCAGACTTTGCGGATCGAACTCCAGACTCCTCGTCTTCTACCTTTCTCTTGGCCACCAAATAAACTGGGATCACTTTTGTCCCACTATCACCGTTGTGAATGGGAGTCGATTACAGTCTACATCATTTTTCCATTCACAACACGCTGGGGTTGACTTGAACTCCAGCCTCATCACGACAGCTGAGTATTTATGGCAAGTGATCTGATTCGGACCGTCTCATTATGCAGATAGAAGACAGTGCGAGCCCTGGAGACTACTCCAGAGTTCATTTCGTCTGATTCAGACCCTGACATGGCGCCAGGAGGAAAGGGCAAGGGTCAGCAGCCACCCACACCAGAGGGACAGATGCCAGATCAGAACCAAGTCAATGCACAGTTGCTGGCATCCATCCAGGCAATACAGCAGCAGCTGACCGAGCAGGCCCTTACGCAGACGGCTTTCCAGGATATGTTGAATGATATGATGAATCGTAACGATGGAGGAGGAGGCCGAGGCAGAGGAGGCAGGGGAGGAGGAGGAGGAGATGGAGGTGGAGGAGGTGGTGACGACCCCAATGATGATCCTGAATTCCAACCACAGCCGAAGCCAACACTCAAAGAAACATACAATCCAGGAGACAGCCAGATGACCGAGTGGATTCTCATCCCACCGGTACACGCTCACTTTGAGCTGAAACCCCAATTCATAGCCCTTCTCCCTGCATTCCATGGCAACACCAATGAGGAGCCGTATATCCACCTGCAGCAATTCTCCCGCATTTGCCGTACTACTCACTATCCCAATGTCCCTCTGGACATTGTCAAGATGACGGCTTTCCCCTTTAGCCTACAGGATAAGGCCCTTTATTGGGTCAATCATATGGGGAAAGTTGTGACGACCTGGGAGGAGCTGAAGTCCGCCTTCTTGCACAAGTATTACCCTCTGGGTCGGCTCAACCAGATGCGAGCCCGTATCAGTAATTTCTCCCAAGGACCTCATGAGTCAATACATGAAGCATGGGAGAGATTCACTGACTTGCAGGAGAAATGTCCCCATCATGATATTCCGAAGACCAGCCTAGTTCAGCATTTCTTCGGGGGACTGAACATTGAAAGTCAAAGGCTCGTAGACGCAGCATGTGGGGGCTCACACTTCAATAAGGATGAAGACGTCGTCTGGCAGATCTTTGAAGAAATGGCCGAAGGAGAGGCCGCCCTCTCTTCATCCAAGGCTTATCAGAAGCAACCCCAGATCCTTCAAAAACAAGTGCACATGGCAGCGTCTAAGGAATTAGAGAGAGATGAGAGCTCCAACCTCAGCATCATCGGGGGCCATCTCTCTAAAGTTGACATTATCGAGAAGCGATCAAAAGATCTCGAAAAACTCGCCTTAATCGAGAAGAGGACCCAGAGTTTGGACAAACTGGATCACATCACCAAGCAGCTAGAACTGCTGGTAGGTACCATCAATTCTGTTCAGTCGGCAGCACCGCTCGAAGCTCCAGCTGAGAGAAAAGACGAGCAACCACCGCTACACCAGCCTCAGCCAAGCCAGCAACCACCGACGGTTCAGCACGTGTACTACGTGCAGGCACCTGATCAGAGCCAGCCGCAACAGCAGATGGTTGTGTACCAACCAGAGTTTATCTCAGACACCGATTCAGTGTTCCCGCCACCACCCCTGGTCCAGGAAGTTAATGGGGTTTGGACTAATGATGCACAGCCGACCCGTCCTCAGGGACAACTCCAGGGTCAGCCATTTGCCAACCGGCAGTACCACCAACCTCAGGGTGGTCGTTTTGGGCACCCCTCTCAGCAACACCAGCAGCCTCCTCAATTCGCACATCAATGGAGGCAGAATTTTCCGTATCAGCAGCAGCAGCAGTATCGCCATCCGCAGCCGTATCACCAATACATGGCTGCTCAGCCTCAATCATACCAGCAGTATCCCTCTCCGTCCTACCAACAACTTCAACTTCCTGCTCCACCACAGCAACACCATCAGCAGCCTCCCCACCCATCTAACCAACAGCAGCGTGGTATGCACGCTGCATCTTCTGATGTGCCCCCAGCTAATCCCACCATGGAGTGTCTAGCCCAGCTTGTCCAAGGGCTAGCAGAGATGACCAAGCGGCTTGATGACCTGACCGCCACTCGCACTACCATTCCGGCGCAGGTCGAAGCCAACCCCAACAATTTCAAGAAGAAGGAGCAGGTAGAATGTGATGTCCAGTCCGCATGTGATAATGATATTACTGCTTTTTCTAATGCTGTTACTCTCAGGAGCGGTAGGGCCTTGCCTCCGCCTGCTACCAGATATGGGGTGAATAAAGAAACAGGTGGATCGTCATCTTCCGCATCAGCCGTGCCAGCTCCAGGGGCGGGTGAGGAGGAAGAGGAAGGAGAAGCCAGTCCAGCCGTCGTGCATTGCCAGAAGCAATTCCAGCCAAAAATACAAAAAAATCCGCAAAAACAAAAACACCAAAAAGAAGCCTGTAGCAGAAGTGAAGCCGCGCCAGCCTTGGAGGAGCCGCCAGCAGCAGCCGATCCTGTGCCAGCCGATGGAGCCAATGCTACCCTTTTTGATCGCCCAGCAGCATCAGCAGAGTTAGACCCAGCTTGTACGCCTTTTTGTAGTCCGGATGTACAACATTCTGTGGGCGATAATCTTGATGTAAATAAGAACTCTAATTTTCCTGCCAGTAATGTGAATATTCCTTTTCCTCATGCAATACAAAAATCCAAAAAAATGACAAAAAGAAAAACTGCATTGTCTGATCCAGGTGTTGTAGATATTTTGGATAAATTGACTGTTGAGATTCCCTTGTTAAAGGCCGTGGAATACATGCCGGCTGTGAAGAAAGGATTGAAAGAGGCATGTACTAACAGGCGTCGCCCAGCGCAAGACAACAGACGCCGAGAGGTAGAAAAACACGTTCTGTCCATGGCCACAGTTGCAGCTATCACCAACCTCCCCCAGAAAAAGCAAGACTCAGGAGCACCTCTGATCAGTTGTGTGATCTTCGATCAGGTCTTCGAGCGTACTCTTCTTGACAGTGGTTCTTCCATCAACCTTCTGCCCTCGTCCATAATGCAAGAATTCGGGCTGGGACCGCTCAAGCAGACACGAATGATCCTTCAGTTCGCTGACCGATCCGTTAAGCGGCCCCGCGGTTTGTTGGAAGATGTGATAGTTACCGTGCAGGATATGAAATTCCCAGCTGACTTCGTAGTCCTTGATATGGACTCTCCTGCACCACTGCTCCAGACTCCTATCATCCTCGGCAGACCATTTCTCCGTACTTCAGGCGCCGTGGTTGACTACGGGTCTGGAAAGATCACCTTCAGCTCGAAGACCCAGCGAATCACCATCAACATGAACAAGGAGCAGAACGCCACAACTGATGAGAGTCAAGCAGCATCAGAAGCAGACTGTGAGTTTATTGCAGAGATCAGAGATTCAGAGTTATCATTGGACGATCCATGGACCCGAGAAATCCTCACTCTTGAGGAGGACTTGGAAAGCACGGTCAGCATATGCTCCGATGATGTGTGGGAGACAGATTCTCAGATGCAGGCGCACCTTCTTGAGCATTCACTCCAGACCGAACACGATCAGCTCACCACAGAACCGTTCGGTACATCACTGGGATCTCAACAGGATGTGGAGGATGGTAACAGTCTCAAAGTACATCCCACCACCAGCATGGTATCAGAAGTGACCGGTAAAGGGGACAGACCGAAACCAGAACTCAAGCCACTTCCTGCAGGCCTGAAGTATGCTTTCCTTACGGGTGAAGAACACATGTATCCAGTCATCATCAGCAGCAGGCTGAATCTGGATCAAGAATCTCGACTTCTCGAGATTTTAGAGAAGAACCGCAAGGCACTTGGTTGGAGCGTATCAGACCTCCGAGGGATAAATCCAGCTCTGTGCTCACACCATATCTATTTAGAAGACGATGCCAAGCCGTCCCGCGAATTCCAGAGAAGGCTAAACCCTAACCTTCGGGACGTGGTCATGAAGGAAATCACAAAGTGGTGTGATGCAGTCTTCATTTATCCCATCTCCGATTCAAAGTGGGTAAGCCCCCTGCATGTAGTTCCCAAGAAATCCGGGCTTACTATGGTCACAAATGAAAAAGGAGAGGAGATTTCAACTCGGGTACCGACATCCTGGCGGGTGTGTGTTGACTACCGCCGCCTAAATGCAGCAACCAAGAAGGACCACTTTCCCTTGCCATTTATTGATCAAGTCTTGGAGAGATTAGCAGGCAAGGAGTTCTTCTGCTTCCTGGACGGGTACTCCGGGTACAACCAAGTGGTGATCGCCCCTGAGGATCAAGAGAAGACTACCTTCACTTGCCCGTTCGGCACCTACGCCTTCAAGAGGATGCCCTTTGGATTATGCAATGCACCCGCAACCTTCCAAAGATGCATGCTTGCAGTCTTCGCCGAAATGGTAGGCAGTTTTCTCGAGGTGTTCATGGATGATTTCTCCGTCTACGGTGATAGTTTCGATTCTTGCCTCGAGCACCTAGACAGAGTGCTTCAGAAATGCCGGGAAGTCAATTTAGTGCTCTCATGGGAAAAGAGCCACTTTATGGTCACAGAGGGTATTGTGTTGGGCCATGTCGTTTCCAAACGTGGCATGGAAGTCGACCCAGCCAAGGTGGATGTCATTTCAAACCTTCAGCCACCTCAGTCAGTAAAGAATGTGAGGTCATTCCTGGGGCATGTGGGATTCTACAGACGATTTATCAAGGACTTCAGCCGCATTGCCCGACCTCTGACAGAACGTTTGAGCAAGGAGACAGAATTCATTGTTGATCAGCCAGTTCTCCTTGCCTTCAATCAATTAAAGGAGCTTATCACTCAGGCTCCAATCTTGCAGCCTCCAGACTGGACTCTTCCATTTGAAATAATGACCGATGCGTCAGATTTTGCAGTCGGAGCTGTTCTAGGGCAGAGGAAAGATAAGGCGCCCTATGCCATTCACTATGCCAGCAGAACATTAGATGAAGCTCAAAGAAATTATACAGTAACAGAGAAAGAACTGCTGGTTGTGGTTTTCGCCTTAGAGAAGTTCAGATCCTATTTGTTGGGATCAAAGGTCACAATTTTCACAGACCACTCTGCTATTCGGTACCTACAGCAGAAGAAGGATGCCAAGCCCAGACTGATTCGTTGGATCCTTCTCCTCCAGGAATTCGATCTGGAAATTAAGGACAAACCTGGAGTTCAGAACATGGTAGCAGATCACCTCTCCAGAATAGAGCAGCATGACTCTCCTTTGAGCGACGCACCTATCACAGAGACCTTCCCTGACGAAGCTATCTTAGCCGTGGATGCTCTCCCTTGGTATGCTGACATTGTAAATTACCTCGCCTCTGGGGTAATACCTTCGGATTGGACGAAGAATCAGAAGAACAAATTCATGTCGACCATCCGCTTTTACCAGTGGGAAGATCCCCTTCTATTCAGGGAAGGAGCAGATTGTATTTGGCGCAGGTGCATTCCTCAGACGGAGCAATCTAGTGTCCTCGAGCATTGTCATTCACTCGAATCTGGTGGGCACCATTCTGGAGATTGTACGGCAGCGAAAGTATTGCAGTGTGGCCTCTGGTGGCCCACTTTATTTAAGGATGCAACAGAATTTGTTAAAAGATGTCTTGATTGTCAGCAACTGAAAGGAACACTCACTGCCAAAGACTCAATGCCTCTGAAAATCATTCAGATAGCAGATGTTTTCGATGCATGGGGCATTGACTTCATGGGACCTTTCCCTAACAGTCAAGGTTTTGAGCACATCCTTCTTGCCGTAGATTACGTGAGTCGTTGGGTTGAAGCTATCCCCGCCCAAGCCGCCGACAGCAAAACAGTTTGCCAGTTTCTGAAGAAGAACATCATTTCGCGGTTTGGGATACCGAAGATTCTCATATCCGACGGGGGTAGTCATTTCATCAACAAAGAGGTCAAGAAGTTAACGAAGGAGTACGGCATCGATCACCGCGTCGCATCTCCTTATCATCCGCAGACCAATGGCATGGCGGAGTTATCCAATAGAGAAATCAAGACCATATTGCAGAAACTTGTTAGGCCAAACAGAAAAGACTGGTCTCAACTCTTGGACTCAGCTCTTTGGGCTTACCGTACGGCCTACAAGTCTCCCTTGGGCATGTCGCCCTACCGTCTTGTATATGGAAAACCATGTCATCTGCCCGTGGAATTACTTCACAAATCCCTTTGGGCAATTAGTAATTGTAACTTGGATTCACGAAAAGGTGGTCAGAAGAGAAAGGACGATCTGAACAGGCTCTTGGAATTCCGAGACTGCGCATACGATAACACCTTGATGTACAAAGAGAAGGTGAAACGCTGGCATGACCGGCACATCAGACGAAAGACCTTCGATGTTGGGCAGAAAGTGTGGTTGTTTGATGCAAAGTTGCGGATATTCCCAGGTAAATTAAAAAGTAAGTGGACAGGGCCATTTCGAGTATGTGAAGTGCGTGACAACGGAAGCATTGCTATATCAGAATTGTCCCCTGACGCACAGCCCTTCGTCGTCAACGGCCAACTACTGAAGCCTTACTTGGAACCAGACTCATTCTTGGCCGTTGTTGACTCTATTCAGTTAATGCACCCCGAGGATATCTCTACACCTCCTGCAGCACCAAAAGATTCAGACGATGTGCTCCAACCATTATTGCTCTGATTTTCTTCTTTTCCTTATCTATTTTCTTTTTCTATCTAAAACGTGCCGCCTTTGTAGACAGTTTTCTATACTTAGGACGAACTTGGTCCTAAGTATAGGGGGGTGAGCACCTAGGGTTCTTGATTTCTGTTTGATCCTCTCCATCGTCTCCTCTTCTTGTCTATACTTAGGAGTATCTTACCCTAAGTATAGGGGGAGACAATCTGAGTACGATCAGTGTATTCTCACCCTTGACCCTCCCCGCTTTGTAAACAGTCTGCTATACAAAGGATTCTTTGATCCTAAGTATAGGGGGGACAGTCAACTTCTCATTCATTCATTTATTTCGTATTTATTCTTTAGATCTGTCTATACGCAGTACGAGTTATGTCTTTGCTTTTTCCTTTCGATCTATGAGGACATAGCTCAAGCTAAGTATAGGGGGGTCGTATATACTATGTATATACTAAAAGCCATAACTCATACTGAAAAATAAAATATCACTACGACACAAAATAAAATGTAAAAAGTAGCTTTATAATAATAAAAGATGATTGTGAGTTCCTCAGACTCATTGTAATTATACTGACTAGTAAGTCAGAAAAGTGTTTTACGAAACGTTTTTTCGAAAAATCTTGTGAAAGTTGTTTGAAAATAGCGTGAACAAGTATTCAACGATTGAAAAGATTAGTTTGTGTGTAAAACCTATTTTCTTTGAGTGAAAGCAAAATATGTGGAAATTAGTGTGCAAATGATTGTGAAAAGTTGATTGTCAAAAATTGTTTTGAAAAATATATCTGTGTTGTGTAAAACATTTGTAAAAGGGTTTTCAAATGCGTGTACATGTTACAAAAATTATTTTGGACTAGAGTTTTCGAAAACCCTTGTGAAAATGTTTCTCGAGTAAGTCTGAGGAATTTGCACAAAAATCTTTCATTTGTAAATGAGGAATAAGCCAAATAAAGTGTATAAGAACAGAACCATACTATACGACAAATACAATTTTTTCTTCTTTTGTACCTACTGATTAATAAATCAGATACCTATACAGTATGATAGTGTGACCAGTTTTGGAAAATTTGATGTGAAATGATTTCAAATGCGTGAAACTGTGTTGATTGCAAAATTTTTCTTTGTGTGAAAGAAAGGATTTGAAAAACCTATGTGCAAATGTTTTGAAAAATGCTTGTTAAAAGTATTGTGAAAATTGTATATATCTACATATAGTGTGAAAAATCTTTGCAAAAATAGTTTTCAAATGTGTGTAAAGGATTGCAAAAATTATCGTGTACTATAGTTTGCAAAATTATTTTCAAAAAGCTATTAATAACACCATTGCAGATACTAGTAAATCAGAAACAAGATACATACAATTCTTTCTATACATACCCAAATGAACTATTTCATTCATACCTGTAAAGTCGCTAAAAATTTCCTAAAAGCAGCACGCCTGCGTAAATAAATGTACATACTCTTTAAACATTTTCAGTTCGTACTTCCTGTGCAGAGATTCTTTTTGTAAAAACATTCTTTGATCCTTCCAAATTCTTGTGAAAAATTGCATCATTCATTGCACATAGCATAAGCATACCATTCATATTCTTTTTGAGTGAAGCTTGATGATTGAATCAGTCTAAGAAAATCTCAAATTGGAGCTCGGTTAGACCTTACCGCACCTAATTGCACTGGAACCTTATGGGAACTAGGTTTAAGGTACTTCAGGTCTATTCAGACTTAATTCTTTGAGAAATCAGGGCTGGGTTCAAGTCACTTCAGTGGACTAACTAGAACTTTTCGAGACACACGTATGACTCTTGCCGACCGTGATCTAACTTGGACACCTGCACCTTTCACTTGGCTCAACCCAGTTGGAGTGGTGAGGGGGTTGGATTTGCCAGTCTGAGACGCACACGGGTGGAAACATTCGTCCTCGTCTAGGGAGGGAAGTGCACCCCAACCAGATTCAATAAGCAATGAGGTCTAAAGACAGGAGATTGTGGGTTGCGATAAAGCTTCAAAAGAGGGATAGTCTATTGGCTCAAGAGGAAAAACTCCTTATGTAAATGCTGCTGTGAATAGTATGTTGAAAAAAAAAAAAGAGAGAGAGAAAAAAAATGATGATGATGATCAGGCCTGTACAAAAAAAATAAAACGCCTGCAAAGTATGTACAAAGTCAATAAGCAAGCTTGAGCTCCAAAGACAAACATGTAAGCCTGCAGCTGGATGACTTGACTACACTGGTCTTGCATCCCAGGATAGGTAGCTACACTGGCTACCGTCCATTCTTCTCTTCACCCCCTCCTCTTGAGCTGGTTGCCACTTGAACTTAGAAGGGAATACCCTGCTCCTCGAGGAAAGAGCTGTTGGATAGGGGAATCATTGGGTTGTCATTCTAGAGAAGTCAGTTCCTTTATCATTTCAGTTGGGGAGAGCCACTCACACTTACACCGTACAAGTCAGCTTCATAGTTATAAGAGTTTGCGTATGATGTAGACTAGTTCTGACCCGGCTATTGAGGTGGGTTGAACCGAGTTCTGTGATTACCGAAGGCTGTGGTTCTTTAGAGCTGGTTCCCGACTAGGTTCCACACACCTTCACACCCAAGGTCTGACAGGAGCTCCAAATTCAGATTTTGTAAGGACATGCATTGCACTGAAAGCACCCCAATTCACTCTATCTTTCTTGCATTTTCCTTTTTCTTTTCTTTATTCATTTTGCGCTTATTGCATAAGTGTTTGCTAGGGACTAGCAAAGGCAAGTATAGGGGGGTGATGAATCTCCATTTCATCACCTTTATTCTATCATTTTGGCCTCAAAAACCCCAGCAAATGCATGTAAACAACATTAATTTGTACATAATAGCATTCATTATTCATTGTATTAAGTGTACATTAAATAAGGTTTTTAATGCAAAAATTATAGAATAAAGAGAAGAAAAGAAAAAGGAACAAAATATTGCAAATATTTTATGACCCTAACCCCGAGACCAAGGCCAGAATGGAATTGGTCGACAAGGAATAAAGTAGGGGGAGATAAGGGCCAATTATACAATAAATACCTCATTTATTTATTCATTTATTTATGCATTTTTGACACCTATTTTGTACATAATTATTTATTCATCAAATCAAGAAACTTTGTACATAAAAGTTGCAGATAATAATGTAAATAAAAATACAAAATTGAGTTTGTGTAAAAATAATACTCATTGTACATTTTATACACAAAATAAAAAGCAAAAATCTCAACTTCACAGACCCATATCTTGCAAATAAAAACTCCAAATCACCCAAACTCACCTTTAATTGTATATAGCATTCCATGAACTATTTTATAAAATTAGTTTCATAATTTTTGGAATCCATCTGTGAAAGTTAGGTTTTTGACCCTCCTTGTATATAATACTGATTAAAACATTCATTTTATTCAACATTTATTATTTTCACAAATTCATATTTTTAGAATCTTGTAAATAATGTATAGAATATATTTATATATTAAAATTAAAAGTAAACCAAAGAGAGTTTGTAAAATAGAATAAGTCTACAGGCTACATCGACAAAAGGCCTATGCTACCTATATATAAATAAAAGGGAGTTAATTCTTTATTCATCTACATTTTTATAATAATGTATATATTATATATAACTTACTAAAAATAAAAATCCAAAATAAAAACAAATAAAATTCATTTAATAAATAAAATGTATATAATATACAGATAAAATACCTATAAGTATACATACATATACATATACTTATTTATTTAAAAATGTAAATAGACTCATAAAAATTAAATAAAAATACATGTATACCCACAAAAATTAGTTATAAAATTATAAAATAAGAAACTAAAATAATAAAATAAAATAAATTAATTAAAAATAAAATATCCAAAAATACATGTAAATACATACACATACATATTACTAAAATAAAACTACAATAAAACACCTCGAAAAATTCAATAAAAATCAGGAATAAATACTACACGAAATAATACACATTTTTTATTTTATAAGCAAAAATTAATAAAATCATTTCGGATGTCAAATAAATCAATCTTCCTTCAGTCTTGCTATTTTGTCTCGTAGCGGCTTACGTGGCCCAATGAGACGCCGGCCAACGTTGACCCCCTGGTCAACTGTCCCATCCCACGCCTGGCAGCTCTGAACAGTCCACTCCCCCGATTTCCTCCCTTTTTCCCGGGCACACCATCCATCAATCGACAACGCTT
Organism: Ottelia alismoides; assembly: GCA_037367405.1. NCBI lineage: Eukaryota > Viridiplantae > Streptophyta > Magnoliopsida > Alismatales > Hydrocharitaceae > Ottelia > Ottelia alismoides. Next base: position 1,220,212 of record JAZKJV010003691.1, on the reverse strand, counting down.
CCTTCACAAGATTTGTTCCCTAATCTTCCATGATGCCCGCCGAAATCACAGATCAACCAAATACTTTCTAGATCATGAAATAATCGCCGGTCAATAAGGCTACTCGCCAATGTTTATAAATAAAAAGCTCCGCTTCCTTCCTCGAATTTGGCCACTTTCATTCCAACCTAACGCATAGAGCTTGTGCCTGGATTGTTCCTCGTGACAGGGGGAGTAGCCCAGCATCGAGACTCGGCCGGAGGGAGGAGAATTTTGACGCGGCGGAGCTCCGGCGTCCGCCCTGCTCCCTGGAGGCCCCCAGGTATAAGAGCTGACCTTTTAATGCGTTCTTAGTTAGTTTTCAATATTAGCATTTCATTTCAGTAGTTAGCGTAGTTGTTAGTTGATCACATTAGCGTAAAAATCAAAAATCGAAGTTCGCCGGAGCTCCGCTCCGGCGACTTCTTCAGTGTAACCCTCACTGTATCCGACCGCCCCGATCATCCCATCTCGTTCCTCGTCGCCTTCTCCATCTCTCACACCCATCAGATCAACCCAAGACCCTTGGTCTTGGCGAATCCGGGTTCCAACTCCGCCGTTCGCCGGAGCCCCTCCGCCACCCTCCATCTTGCACCGCAGCTTCATAACCCCGGGTCGAGGAGATAGCCCTCTCGCCCGCGGTTCTTTCTATGCAGGTACCACGAGGAATCGAGCCCTTCTGGGCTTGCTTTGACCAGGAAGAGGTTCCTGGGGGCCACCTTCTTCTCCGACCTCGCTCCACCGACTCAGGCCCCCAGGAGCCATGAGATCACCGTCAGACGACGCGGAAGCCTCCCAGCTACGATCAGGACGCTTCAGATGCGCAGGAGGTGCCCGGAGGAGCCCGAGCGACCCGATCGAAACTCGCCGAGGGCGAGTTCCTTCCCAGTTCTTCCTGGTGCCTTCTGCACCGTTGGATCGAGCGGGGTGGCCCAGTTTGCATGCCAGCCGTACGATGAAGAAGCACACCCACCGTCAGATCAGCTGGGATGTTCTAATCCCAGCCCTTCATCGCCGAAACGAAGTCCGCCGTCCGATGATCGCCACGTGTATAAGTGGCGCTTCCAGCGCCGCAGGATGCAAGGACTTATTTAGGGGTAAATTTCATATCTCGCCACTTACTTTTTGTATTTAGAGTTTACTCCCAAAAATAAATGTTTACGTTGTAAATAAGTAGTAAAAATTGCAGTGGACCCCCCTGATGTTTCCATATTTACATGTTAGTCCCTCCGTGCCTCACGTGCAGCAACCACGTGAGGCGCGGGACATTTTGCATCTAAACCCTGCCGGGTTCTTGTATTTATGAAATGGTCCTGAAAATAAAAGTTAAAGTGTATTTTTTTGGTGTAATTTTTGCATGTATGCCCCTGCCAACTATTTTATTTGCAAAAATACCCCTGCCAGGCCATTTAATTTTTGAAGGCTTTGTCTATTTATTTCATGCTTCATATTTAATCGAAAAATCTTGCAAAAATAGACTTAAGCTCCTGTTTGGTCATGCTTGAACGCCATATTTTTAGTTTTGCATTTTGTTGCATTTTTGCATTTATTAAAAATCAAAAACTTGTCTTTTAGTCCCTGTCTAACTCATAAAATCCAAAAAAAAATATGAAAATGCCCTGAAAAATTCCAAAAAAAATTATATATAGTGTATTTTGTCCTATATTAGTGTCAGACCAAAAATCCCTAAAAATCTCAAAAAGAAAACCTTAAAAATTCGAAAATACCCAAAAACTTAAAAAAAATATAAAAAATCAAAGAAAAATCAGAAAAATATAAACTCAGGCCCTACTTATGCTATATTTTATTATTGTTGTTAGAAAATTAAAGGGGAACATTTTTGAGGTTGTTAGCTATTTTTCATCTCTATTTTTGTGACGGCCAGTACCCAGTCCACTGTTTGCTTTGATTTAGCTATTTTAAAATGCTAAAAGTACTTGCAAAAATACCCAAAAATTATAAAAACAGTAAAAAACCATGAAAATTCCAAAAAGATCTTTTTCCTGAATTTTTGACTATTTTTGTTTGTATTTTTGTGAATATTATAACACCCCTTTTAGGTATATACATCTATATCTATATATATTCAAAAAAAAAAGGGGAATATATATATATATTATATATATACTTAGTAATATGAATTTTCTTTAATCTTAATATGATATAAAAAAAAAAGAAAAAAAAATAATGTATATATATATTATATTATATTTAGATATACATATATATATATATATATATTACATGTATTATAAGCTCTATGCTTAACCTCTATGTATATATATATAATGAATTTGTATTATATAAATATATATATCTAGATGTATACATGATACTTAAGTATTATATTGTAATAATAATAAAAAAATATATATATAAAAAAAAAAACCCACACAAGGATGACTAAGATTGGCACGTAGGCTATGGTATTTTGTGTTGCTCTCTGTGGTTCGACCTCTACATATTTGTCACTATACATTTTATGGTAGAGTAAAATAAAGATTAATTCACATTTGTTTTGAGCTTGATTATTGTATTCTTTGGATTGTGGGTTAATTGCTGATTAACATCGGTCTTCCATGAGTGGTCGCCTCGGCGACAACACTTCTATTTTTTTATGGTGACCCTCGTGGGAAAACCCATGTTATCAGGCAATACGACTGAAATCCCGAATGAATCATCGGTAGAAATTGACATGCCCCAGAAAAGATCGCAACTGTCAGACCAAATATTGTCCCCTAGGCCCTGAGTCACCATGAAGTGACTCCTCTCCCAAGATAAGACAAGTTGGACCTCGATACAATGCTGAAGTACGTGGTCTAGGTAGTCAAGACACACATCAATCCCATCATCGCAAACCGAGAAACCATCCATGAAGATCTCTAAGTAATCACCCACCATGTCAGAAATGATGGACAACATGCACCTTTGGAATGTAGTCGAGGCATTACATAGACCAAAGGGCATCCGTCTGAAAGCATATGTCCCAAACAGATATGTGAATGTCATTTTCTCCTGATCTTCGGGTGCTATGGCCACCTGGTTATAGTCGGACTACCCATCAAGAAAGTAGCAGTGACTCTTCCCAGCTAGCCTCGCGATAATCTGATCAATAAATGGCACTGGGAAATGATCATTCTTGGTGGCTTGATTCAGTCGTCTATAGTCCACACAGACCCTCCAAGAACTGGGTACCCATAGCTATCTCCTCTTCCAACTCGTTTACAACAGTAGTGATGTTCGTCTTCTTGGTCACCACATGTAATGGACTATCCCACTTGGATCGGAGATGGCGTAGATAAAATCAGTGCTCCACCATTTTGATATTTCTTTCATGACCACATCTCGAAGATTCGGGTTCAGACATAGCTAGAACTCACACGATGGCTTAGCATTCTCTTGAAGATAAATATGGTGGGAGCACAGGGTCGGACTCATCCCCTAGAGATCAGCCACCCTCCATCCAATTTCCTAGCGATTTCTCTCAAGAACCTCCATCAAATGAGATTCTTTCTCTTCAGTCAAATCTAAATCGCCTGCAAGGAACCTGTGCTTCATCGACTGCGGCAAGGTCTTCAACTCTAGGCAACTGGGAGCTAGCAAATCTGGCTTCTGAAATGTCTGAGCAAAAGCAACCAAATATACATGGGAGAACTCTCGTTATATGTGTAAATATGGTGAAGATGACCCTATTGGTATCTCTGTAATCTCTGATGGTGCAATATCCACCCTAGATGTCGACTCTGTGGGAATCAGACAAGGAAAAATCTCGTCAAAGTCATCCCAATCAATGTCTGAATCTGAACCACAGGAAATGTATTTTGCCTCATTGTCCATACCACGATCATCGGCCTCAAATATGTCATCTACCAAGAGTGTGCTATCTGAACTCTCATCTGCTAGAATCTATAATTCTATAGTATCTAAAGGTGCGGCGAGAGCTCGTGATATGAGATCGAACCAAACTGCTTCATCATATGTAATCACAAAGCCACACTCCTGGTGGATGTCTCACTCTGCATCTTTCATCTACTCTGCATAGCTAGGCTGCTCGGAGCAGGGTGAATCTCTCTCTCTGGTCTCATCGATCGTCTCTATTTGTACACATTCACCCTCAACACGAAAGTATACCTTTCCGCTACCATGATCGGATACTGCTTTGGTTGTGGCTAAGAATTAGCATCCTAGTATGATGGGGATATCTGTCACAAACTCAGGGATCTCCATGTCTAGTACAACAAAGTCCATGGGGAGTTTTAGGTCCTGAATTGTGATGACCACATCCTTCAGCGTCCCCTTCTTCCTCTTGATGGATCAATCAGCAAGCTAAAGGATTGTCCTGCTCTGTCGAAGAGGGACAAACTCGAATTGGTCGAGTAAGGCTGCCCGAAGAAGGTTGATGGAAAAGTTGTTGTCTAATAGAAGTCTAATCGAACCACTGCTCATGACTATGACATCTAACATATGGAGCTCCTGCATTAGGCCTCTTGGCTGGCAATCGGTTCTAGATGGCGAAGCAGGTGGCATGAGTAAGCACATGGATCTCTTCATTAAGGTTTCTCTTCTTCCTGATGTACTCAAGTACCTCTTGTAGACTCGGCTGAATCTGGAATCTATCGGCCATCTGCTAGCTGAACTCTAGATGGTGTGTTTTATTTTTTGGGAGATTTTCTTTTTTATTCCCCTTTCTAAGCGGAGTGCTTGGGGGAAGGGGATGATTGGACCCTCCTCAGATAGAGGGTCAGGAATGCATGCAAAAATCATACATGCTACAAAATGATGCAATTGACTCGAATGTGATTTTTTTGGATTTTGAATTGTGTGATTAGTTAAAATATTGAATAAAATAAAGAAATGAAAAAGTGAATAATTAAAATGACTAAAATATGCACATGAAATGATACGTCAAAATTAGTAAAAATGAACAATGCACAGTTAGGTCAAAAAACTCACTTTTCACAAATGAACTCTGATTCTTTTAAATTTCATATTGAATAATGCATAATTTACTGTACATTAATACAAAAGTGAGTGGAGTGCATTTGGACACTATATGAGAAAGACATCAACGCTTGCGTCTTTTTGTCTTGAAATTAGGGTTTGAGATTATTTGTATATGTAGAAGTTGACAATTTTAGGATTTTCCATTGATTAAGGTTAGTGATATGCACATAGTGTAGTTGGTTTCATGTCAACTGGAGTTAGCATGCATTAATTAAAAATTGGTGAATTAAGAGAAAATATGCAGATGAGTATGATCCGGAAATGAATGCTAATTTATGCAAATTATCTACAAGTGCATGAAAGTTAATTTTATGATATTAGCATGTGAATGCATTTAATTCCTCAAGATGAAGCTCTATTCTCAACTAATTAGAGTGATGAATCACAAGTTCATTACCCGTACAAGGACCCTTTATATATAGACTTTGGACTTTTTCTTTCTTTTATACCCTAGAACATGTGTTGCTTTTTTATTGGCCTATAGGCCTCTGATTTGGGCGAAGTCTAAGTATCCGTTTTAGGCTATATTTGCAAACTTTAGCACCAATTTTCATCAAATTTTGTCGAGCTATTGATTTTATATGATTTTTCAAAGTTGCTTAAGTTGTGTTTCTTATTTTATCTTTTTTTTCACATTTTTTCACTTTTTCTTCAGACTTATTGAACACTTTTTCACATACTATAATCTACAATATGATATCATTATTCTAGATATTTACCTCTATAAAATATAGTATATCATTGTTTAGAAAAGTATACAGATTATTTAAAATTAAAATCATGTACAAATCATAATATAAAAATCAAGAAACATAAATATTTTATAGAAATGTAAAAAAGTATCACATAAATACATTAAAAAGATTAGCCCCATTACCTACATATTAACTAAAATCATGTGGTTATTCTTCCACGATAAAATCATAACCTAAGGGAACTTATGGAAGAGGGAAACAGAAGCCTCTATCTGTTATTTCTGTTATAAAGATGAAGAACTATTTATCATTTTCTTTTCAATTACGATATTTGTCATGGTTTACCTAGCAAAATAAGCCTCTATTTGTTATTTCTGTTATAAAGATGAAGAATTAGTTTATCACTTTCTTTTCAATTACGATATCTGTCATGATTTACCTAACAAGGCTTGCCCTAATGCTAAGGAATGGGCTTCTAGACTCTTTCATGGTCATAAGCGATGATCCTTTTATCATCTACTGGTAAAAAACATGGTCCTTACTTGTGCTTATTGCTATCTGGTATGCTTGGAAAGACAATACTGTAGACGTTGGGAAGATAATTCATTACTTGTGAATGATGTTTTCTCAATATCTTGTGACTTTTTATTCAAACGGTAGATTTTATCTAAGCATTGCCTGATGCATGACTATCCTCACAACTTGAACCAGATCCGAAGAAGGAGTAATCTCTTAGCTGATGGAAATTGTAAGACTCGAAGCTCTCCATGACCTTAGGAGGATTTTTTGTTATTTTGGTGTGATTGCTTCTCCGAAGTGCTTCTAACTTTGGTCCTTTTTTGGTACTCTTTTATACGTGTCCCGAGTATGTTGGACACCATGATCTTAGCCCCTTATTTTGTATATGTGGTTTAACATTACCATGATGGTTATTTCTCATTATCAAATATAGTTTGATTGTCTTGCTAAAAAGGGAATGGGATTTATGCAAGGATGCACAATATCATGATGAAGAGATGTTACATTGTTATGGAAATACATATCTTGTATGTTATGATTTTATTACTGACCTGACCTTTATATATTCTATCCTCCATCTTATATCAATCGGGAATGGTTATTGTATATGTACCACTATCGAAAGGTTATAATTCACTAAAACATCTCAAAATTGGATTGATGTCCCTATATATAGGGAATAGGTTCTTCTACTGAGCAAAACTACTACCACACTTCCTTTGCAAGTGGTAAGATATTGTGAAACATAGTCCTTTAATAATTGTAGGCATCATCTATGTCTCATGTTTAGGTTTTGGTAGATATTTTTAACTCTTATGAATGGTTAAAATCTCAAAAGTGATGCCATAAAGGTAGTGTCTCCATGTCTTCAAAGAAAAGGCAACTGCGACAAGTTCAAGGTCATGAGTTGGATAGTTACACTCATGTGCCTTTATTTGTCATGATTGATATGCTACTATCTTTCCATGTTGCATGAACCCTACTACAAGTCTTTCCTTAGATGCATCAGTGTCTACAGTGAAGACCTCGGTGTCAGAGGGTAAAGTAAGAATAGATGCAATGATTAAACGTTCTTTTAGTCTTTGAAACAAGTTTCACAGGTATTCAACCATACAAATGGTACCTCCTTCTGTGTTAGCCTAGTCAGAGGGAAGACTTCTCGTGAAAATGCCTTCACGAAACTTCTATAATACATTATTAGTCCCAAGAAAGATCGTATTTCTATTACAGTCTTAGGATGCTCCTAGTTTTCATCACCACACTAATTTTTACATGATCAATAGATATATCTGTCTTAGAAATGACATGACCTAGAAATCATACTTTGGTTATCCAAAACTGCTTGCTATACTTGGCATACAACATATTCTTCCTTAAAGTCTCGAGTGCAAGTTAGAGATGTTGTTCATGTTGTTGTTTGTCCTTAGGGTAGATGAGTGATGAAACCCAGTTTCATTGTATTAATTCGTAGATATTAACCCCCTAGTTTAGACTAGTATTAATAAAAATCAGATAAAACATCTATCTGAGTCTTAGAATAAAATAAAAATTCAAAAAATGACAAAAGTAAAAATCATTGTGTTTTTGTACCCTTAAAAAAGCTCACAAAAATATTTCTCCTTTCGTTTGACCTCGTCTCTATTTTTGGTCACCATGAAACTTGTAGATCTCATCGAGATCTACAACTTTCATGTTTTGAGTTTTTCCAAATTCGCCTTTTTCTCCTCCTTTTACATGCATCTTTATCTGAATAACTTGATTGGGCCACGTGGCTCCCTTTGGTTGAGCCATGTGGCCTGCTTCCTTGCATGCCACGCACCCTTCATCCATCACCGTCTGATCACCTTCTTCCCATTCAATCTCAACCATTGGATCGCGCCTCATTCTCAGCCCTCCGATTCATTCCGAGATCAAATCTCATCCCTTCGCTTGTGCCTTTCTCCCTTCTTGCCACGTGTCGCCCCCGTCACTGCCCGATCTTCTCCATTTCACTCTCATCTCAACCATTGGCTCCCGCTAGGATTCTCCACCCTTTGATCGACCTTTACACCACATCATAGTCGCTCGTTTGCACCCGCATATCCTGGTAACTCATGTCGCTCTTCACAGCCATCTATGGCGGCTTTATCGATCTGATCCGAACCACTTTTGTGTGCCCTTCTCCTGACCGATGGATCATAAGATCCAATGCTCATGAACTCGTGTCCTACCTATGGTCTCACCTATATCCCATGTCTCTTACTTCGTGCACCTGTAGTACCCTTCCCATTTTCACCACCTCCTCAGCCAACCTCGCCACTCTCTGACTACCCTATGACGAAGCCCCATCATCCGTCGTCCTCGTAGGTATCTCTTCTCCATACGATCCCCTCTCCTTCGCTCCATGTCGCCCATGAAATCCACAGCGGCCACCACCTGAACCACCAATCCCCTCCTTCAAATATGCCTTCGCCACCACAGAATACCTTGTCCACCTTTACGTGGGGCTAGGCCCATCTCTTTTCCACCTCTCCATGATAGGGGGAGGCTGGATCAATGAAGCAATGATGACTTAGCCTATGGTGTCGTCCCCTAGCCATGGTAGGCCAGGTCTCTGGCCATTCAGCACCGACAAGCTACCCCCAGTGGCCGTAGGGGTCCAGCGAAAACCCGAGATTCGCCTGGGATCTCAAGCGAAAGCCCAACGACTCCTATTATCCCCAGGTAATCCACTTCGATCCTCCTCTGCTTTTTATTATAATTTCTTCCAATTAATTAGGCTTCAACTCACACATTTACCCTTCGATTCCCATCACTGTAGCTTCGCCCGGCTTCCACCATTTTCGTGCACACCACACCCACCTACTCCTTTCTTCCATACCCTCTGGTCACTCTGACCCATCTGCTCCGTCCTTCATGGCAGAGGAGCACTCGAGCCTTCACCTTCTCCCTTCGCCTAGTCTCCCACTCCACCTCACTTCACTCACATGCTTCACGTGCATGATTCGGCTACAGGTTAACATCTGCAGCGACCCTATCCTACAATGGTTGGAACCTTCGCCAAATTTCATCCCTCGAACACTGCCTCCGACATATAAGTGTCGCCACGGCCCTCCAGTTATTCCAGATGCTTTGCCATGCTTCATTGTCGACACCTATTCGTTCAGAAGCTGCCAGACATCTTCATCAACCTCTAGAGACGGTTGTGGAGCAATGGTGGCTTCACCGAAGCTCCAATGTCGTCGTCAGGCCGTGGTGGAGGAAGAAGGGCCAGAGCTTACAGGTGTCGTTGGATAGCACCCTCCCGGTGCTCATCCAATGACCTATCTTCGACCATGTCGCTCTCCCATGAGCTTCCAGCCACCATCCGATCGTGTTGATCGGATGGTCCACATAGGTCAACATCATCCTATCAGAGCCTCCCTACGAGCCTACAAGTCTGGAGCATCATAGCCTCACCCGAGCTTCTCCAGACGGCACGTGGCCCGAGCCACGTACCCAAGCCTTCATCGACCGTCGACCCTAGCTCACGTGCTCTGTCACGTGTGGACCCGGGATTTTTGCATGGAGGCCCCTTGACCTTTTTCCAATTACATTTAGATCATGTTGTCATGTATTACCCGCGTGCCTGGAGTAAATTGCAACCAAGCCCCTCCGGGTTTCAGTAATTGCATTTTTACCCCCACGCATGTGGGAAATTTATAGGGAAGTTCTTGCGATTTATTTTATTTACATTCCTATCCTCCAAGGGCATTTGTAGTATTTGCTCTATTTATTTTCATGTTTTTCTTGCGTTTATGCCTCTGGGATCTTTTGTGAATATCTTAAGCATCCGAGCTCTGTTTGAGTTGATTTCAGTTGTGTTTCAAAGCTTGTTTTATTATCTTTCTAATGCATGGCTTGATCTCTGTTTTGACGCTCAATTTTGATGATTAATTATATTAATGCAGTGTCTTGTATGTAATGATTTATCAATCCTTGTATTCATGCATCAATGAAATTTTCTTTGATATTTGAAACTAAAGTTGATTACCATTTCTAGCTCTATGATTGCAAATAGGAAGGGCATATTTTTACTTGTTCACACTCGCATGTCATTGCATGTTAAAAAGCAAATTAAAAAAGTCTGATACATGTTTCCTTCTGCATTGTTTGTGTCTTTGTGTGTATTAACCTTTGAGTTTCTAATATAACACTTAATCTAAGTAATGAGAGTCTAGATAATAACTTAAGAGGCTTGTGTCCCTGAGTTCGACCTTGGGCTTGCCCAAGTAAAATAAAAATTATCGCTCGTTATTAATTGATACATTAATCAAAGTGGTTTCTTATTGACTCGAATTTATACGCCACGGCGAAATAGTTAATTCGACATAATTAAAAGGTAAAATTCAGTTCTGCCACATGGTGTTGTTGCCCGGGACACGACTCATCTTTTGTTTATTTAGGTTTTTAGTATTTAATTTTGTGTAAATTTCTATCTCATAGGTCATGTTGTTGTTTGCATTATTAATATTTCTTCGATTGATATCTGATGTATGCTTTTTTGTGGCAGGGTTCCTTGGTGATCAAGGAGGCGAGGAGCATGAGTTCCTTGTTGCGAGGAGCCACAGAAGTAAACCTTGGAGAAAAATTGAAGAAAGAAAAAATGTGTGTTTCTTGCCTTTTATTTTCCATTTAATAATCATATTTACATCGGTCTTCCTTCGAATACTCGTGTGTGTAAATGAACGATAGTATTCGTGGTTGTGTGGGGATCGCCCCACTTGAATGTTGACCTAGGATCAGACAAGCAGCTCTCCGAGCTTATTTCACATTTGATTCTATTTGTTTGATCGTAGGTAGGACACATATTTAATTTAAGATGCATGTAGACATCGCTTCACTTAGCCAAAAATAAAATATATTCTTGCCCGCTAATAGAAGCATGTTAAGTGTGGTCTTTCATCAACTTGCATACATTCAGATTTGGTTTCAGTTCTATTCTGTTTTCACGAATTTAGCTCAAGGCACTGCGAACTTTCTCTCTTGACCTAGATCATGATTTTATCGATGCATTGGCTTTTTCTCGACCTCCCTTCCTGGCTTGATCACCTAGGTTAATGGAAATTAGGAATGAGCAGTAGACGCTGATTGATTGATTTATGTTCACATTTAAACAGTGATAACCTTAAGCTCATAATTGGGACCGATGATGCAAGTCGACCATAAAATAGAGTAAAAATCATGTTTTGGGAGAGCGACACCCTTGTTTACGTAGGATGTTTTGATTCATCTTTTTTCTTAATCCTTGGGTAAATTAGATTATTTTCATCACCAATAAAAATGACAAGATAAATAACCAACACTTGTTGATTTCACGTGTGAGTTGGTGAATAAAAGGGTATTGTTTGATTGATTGAGCCTTGCTTGTTTCGACACCCTCCCAGTGAACCTAGGTACTCCATTTATCTATGTAGATTCATTTCTCCCACGTGTACATCCATCCTAACTTCTTCGTTCCCCTCAGGTATCCCCATCATCATCTGTCTATCTCTATACTTAGGCTATCTTCAACCTAAGTATAGGGGGGACATGAGTCCCCGTGATTTTCTTACTCATTTATCCTTTCCCGGATACTTAGGTTATTATTAACCTAAGTATAGGGGGCATCCTCCTCAGTTCCCATATATTTATCTAATTTTAAAGTGATTTAAGGCTTTGTGTCACTTAGCGCTATGAGGACATAACAAAAATTTGAGTAAATGGGGGTACATCGGGTATACAATATATACTTACTTTAGCAATATCTCTATATTTTGGAAATTTTTGAAAAATTTTAAACTTTTTGGGCTAGAGTATATCTTACGAACTAAGTGGACAATATTTTCAAGGTTTTGGAAAATTTTCTATACTATATTACATTATTCTTGATAAAAATAGTTTTGAAAATTAGTTTTACTTGATTTGAAAAAAATCATTTGAAAAATATTTGAAAAAAGTTATATATATGTGACATGGTTTGGGAAAACCTTTTCCAAACTTGATTTCAATAAGGGAAAGATGAGTTTAACTTGTGTTCTAACGTTAATCAAAAATCCATAAAAACGAGCTGACTACTAAACTCAAATAACTAGACACTTTCAGTGAGGGTTTCCCTTAGCAGAGTAGGTGGTTTAGATGACATAACATAAGGCTTCGTCCTCAAGCAACGGGTACCGTTCTACGGTATGTACTTAAACCTATATTGGCTAAAAGTAGATGCAACTACTCATTTGAGTTTAGACAATCATTAGGCCCTTTAAAGTCTTCATAAAAATTTGAAAAAAACTGAAAAAAATGGATTAAGGAGTTGAATTTAATCCCTGACATTTTCACTTTCACACAGGGTTAGTGATGTTCAAGAATACTTAGTTTAAAAACTCTTGAGATTTTCGAGTTAACCATCCTTAGCCATCATGGTCTTCGACTTAAAAATCTACATTTCCCTAGTTTGCTAGATTTGCGTGCTATATTACGTGCTTAGTCTCTAACCTTAAGAATATTATCAACACTTCACATGCGTGACTGCATTCACGATGAGATGAGTTGAAATTTCACTTGAGGAACTGGGATGAGGGATTCAAGTCTGGACTCGATTTAATGATGCTCGAGGGTGGGATAAAGTCATTGAAAGCTTCATGAAACCTGAGTGTCAGCATTTTTAGCCATTATGAGAACTTGGTTCTTCTACTAATATTTTGACATTTACCAAAGTGCCAAGGTATGATAAAATAAAAAATTGTTGATCGGTGTGCGCCAACTCTGGGTAAAAGCATATTAGCTATCCAAAAGAATACAAAGAAATATCAAATGTTGAAGAAAAAGCTCTCATTCCACAAAGTCAATTATCAAAGAGCTTCCACAAAAGGAGATCTCTCCCAACCATTTCAAAGTGTCCACTTGGACCACCACTATTAGGACCAGGAGTCGAGGTTGCATAAAAAATGGGCTCTACATCGTAAATGCTACAAGTCTGGGTGTAGAAGGTATAATAGATACTCAAAAAAGGCACACCCAGGTGTATTCCCAGAAAAATAAGTGCAGGCTACTCCAACTTCTTTTGATGGACGCATTGATCAACACCAAAAATATGTGTCGAGTTAATAAGGTACCCGAGAGAATCCTTGTTCCAATGAGAGGGAGAGAATAAGTGACACAATCCTAATCCCTCCATCAACTGGCATGCCACCTACACTTCTAAGTCTGACAACTAAAGAGGCGGTGCATTGGATGCAATATTTGATTTATTCCCTAGAGTTGAGAATTAGTTTCTTAGGAGAATTTCTAGGACTGGGGCCTTGGGTGACGTAGTGACTCTACTCTCGTGATCGCGGTCCACACTTAATGTCATATCCTTAGTTTATATGTAAACAAGAGAGAGTATGCAGAATAAGAGAAATTGGACACCTCTTGATTAAGACTATGTTGAGCTCTGAGATTTTGGATCTTTAAAATTGGGAGATCTTAAACAGATCAGATCATGTATGCACATGCACAATCGGAGGTTAATCCAGCTCATTCATTTTTGAGATGCTCATAGACGAGCAGTAGTTTAAGTATAAGGGGTGATGAAACCAAGTTTATTGTATTAATTTGCAGATATTAACCCCATAGCTTAGACTAGTGTCAATAAAAACCAGATAAAACATTGTATATATCTGAGTCTTAGAGTAAAATAAAAATATAAAAAATAACAAAAGTACAAATCATAGTGTTTTTACACCCTTAAAATGCTCATAAAATATTTATCCCTTCATTTGACCTCTTATTCATTTTTGTCAACATGAAACATGTAGATCTCATCAAGATTTACAACTTTCATGTTTTGAGTTTTTCCAAATTCGGCCTTTTCTCCTCTTTTTTCATGCATCTTTGTTTGAATAACCTGATTGGGCCACGTGGCTCCTTCTGGTTGAGCCACGTGGCCCGTTTCTTTGCATGTCATGTGCCCTCCATCCACCACCGTCTGATCACCTTCTTCCCCTTCAATCTCAGTCATTGGTCTGCGCCTCAACCTCAACCCACCGATTCATTCCCAGATCAAATCCCATCCCTTCGCTTCCACCTTTCTCCCATCTTGCCATGTGTCGCACCCATCACCACTTGTTCTTCTCCATTTCGCTCTCATCTCAGCCATTGGCTCCCGCTAGGATACTCCACCCTTTGATCGTCCCTTACACCGCATCATAGCCACTCATTTGTGCCCGCATATCCTGGCGACACGTGTCGCTCTTCACAGCCATAGATGGTGGCTTCATCGATCTGATCCGAACCACTCACGCACACCCTTCCCTAACCGTTGTGGAGGTAAAGTACACCCTTAAATATAGCATAATCACAATATGAAGATGAGGTGTTAGACAAAAGAATGAGTGATATGGATAAATGGATCTATACAGCTATGGAGGAAAGTGATAATCAGACATGAGATGCAAATGATGTGAGTTAAAGACCACATCTCATGTAAAATGAATAGGGGTAATGTCAACGATTAGCAGATCATGATCTAGATATTGTTTGGAAATGCGATCCCACGGCGAGCCATTATGCAATAAATGTTAGTGCACATATCATTCCCTGATCTGAAATGAAGAATGAATAATTTGTATAATAGGTCCCTTAGTACAATTAGGGTATGTACCATGGCCATCTTAATAATCATACAGCTGTTGATTCAACTATTGAATCATATAAGCTGGTGCTTGAATGAATATCTAAAGAGTTAGATTGAGGACTCATCAAGCACCGTCAAATGATTGTTAAGAGATGATCTCCAGCCAGAGTAGGAGATGGCAATCCTTATCTCTTTAGGCTGATATCTGACCGACCTCTTGATGCTGGTCCTCTGCATAGGAATAGAGATTCGGAGGTGTCAGATTAGTTAGGTCAAAGAGTTGACTTAACGAGATCGAGATAACAAAGTCCTATATCGTATGCTGTCATGATATAGGCATGCATCCTCTGACGGAGACAGATGTGTTGCTATATGTCTAAGTATGTACATTTGGCAGACCACTAGGTTGATGACCTAATCAAGGTCTATACACCAGCGCGCTGGTGTGCATATAAGGGCATATGAGTAATACGATCTCTCAAAGGGATCATACAGGTTCAGTTACTGAACCGGAAGACTTGAGCTCACTCATGAGATATTAGGAAGAATCAAATTCCATGCGCATGGTCGTCTCGCTTTGGAAGCTTGACTGAATTTGTAGGTTTGATATATTACTTTTGGAAAGTATATGATCAAGACCTAGGTATGATATATACTTTTGGAAAGTATATGATCGATACCAACTCCCAATGATCGAATGAGAAACTTACTGATAAAACCATGAAGTAGACCAGTATAAAGTTGATCCAATACTTCGGTTAGTCTGAGTCTTCTAGTATGCAGGATGTACAGTATTGGGAATACATGAGGGTGATTTGATCGTAAACGATTGTATAACCATGACGCTTCCATTCATAGGGAGTGATGAAACGTGTCTGGATTTTAGTGACTCCTCTCGGTAGAGAAGTGGATCTGATCTTGGTCCAAGTGTTGGACATTGATCTGAATGTGATTCAGATACAATGAGAAGATTAGATTTACGGTCTTGATTTAATCAAGCATCTATGGGAGGCCCGCGATCTGGATTTGAGATATGATCAAAACAATCGCCCTGTCCTTATCTCCAAGTATCTGCGGAGAGATTGCATTATTATTGAATGGTTCGAGAATAATTCCATAATTATCTAAGCAATGAAGAAATGATGATTAAATGTGATTTAATCATATTGATGTGAGAAGAAATATCCAATGTAATTAAATGTGATTTAATTATTATGGATAAGAATAATGTGGATAGAAATATCCAATTATTCATAATATATTATAAATGTGATTTATAATGTATTAGAGAGAGCTAATTATAATTTATATGTGTTGATTAATTATTATGTGTATTGGATACACATTATGTAATTAATTGACAATGTAAATTATATGTTGTTTTGGGTTGTGAATATGATTCACAATTTTTTCCATGGCAAGATTGCAATATTCTCAAATATAAGTATGAATTATTTTTGAAGAATAATAACCCAACAAATAAATAAAGAGATATTTCCATGGTGATATGCAATCTCATGAAATTCATGAGATTGCTCTCCCCATGGAAATAAGTGGGCGGCACATCATTCCTATAAGGAATGTGTGGCCGTCCACATGGAAGGTTATGTGGAGATAGAATCTCCATGTATCTTCTCTCCTTATTTGTTGATTTGATTTAGGACTAATTTATATTTGATTTTGTCAAATATATTTTAACCTAAATTTGTTGGTTTTACCAACAAACAATCTTGACCCATTGGATTAACATAAATCAATCTCACCCATTGATTTTATGTGTCCAATGGATTGAGATCCATGGATCCCAAAACCCTATAAATAGAGAGGCACACCATGCTCTCTCTTTACATATGAATAATGGAGGCTCTCTCTCTCTCTCTTTCTTCTCTACACATGTCAGCCCTCTCTCCCTCTAATTGGTGGCCGTCCACCAAACCCTAAAGGAGAGAACCGTCGTCGCCTTCGCCACCGCGTCGCCGCTTCGACGTTCTTCGGTTCTCCGTCTTCTTGGTGTGCTATGCCCACGAAGGAGACTTTCGATCTGTGCGACGAGATCAGGAGCAACCATGTTTGGATCATCTTCTTGGATTGCGAGGACAACGGGGTTCATTCCCGCGCTCGCAAGCGGTCTCGCCGACGCTCGGACTTGAGACAGGAGGTCTCTTCTCTTAGAGACTCGATCAACCACGCTTCAAGAGGTATTGCATTATACTTGTTGTGGTTATAGATGAAACGATCTGAGAATGATTCTCGGATCATGTGGTTTCATCGAATAAAAAATTTTAAATTCCGCTGCACCGAACAACTAGTGCGACTAGTCGTTCCTCGTCGTATCCGATACGACGATCACGCTTCCGTGATGCGCTTGAGGATAAATTCCATATCTTTCAAGTGGAATCAGAGCCAAGTTGACGGTTTCGAATATGATTCGAAAAACCGAGGACGACTTGGGTTCGTTAAGGTCGCGAAAGTTTTTATCGCATTTGATTTCGCAGATCTGTTTAGTAAATAAATTCGGCACTGTTTAAATTGTTTAAACACGAATTTTATACTTGTATTTTGTTCCCCATTAAATAAGGAAACCATAGGATCTGAGTTTACGTAAATCGGATTTCGTATGCTCTAGATATGGTTGTTTTAATGAACATGTATGCACTGTTGCGGGAACTGTAGATCTGAACGTGATTAAAATTTTTATTACTGCTTAGACTTGCCTCAAAATGCGTGTAACATCACTTGGGTTCTGTCCTAAATCGAATTAACAATCTATGAAAATCGATTTGTCTAATTTGGATTTAATATGATTGAGATATGCTAATTTTAGTAAGTAGGGTCACTGCTGAAATTACATTCCTAATCTAGAGCCATGTGATTGTCAATTAGTGAAATTAATTGTTAATTTCGTGAAATAATCTTGAAAATATTTGTGAAATATTGGAACATGATTATTTTCCTAATTGACTTGGCCTCAACCAATTAATTGATTAAGATGTGATCTAAATCATAATTGGAAACCACAATCTTCAAACTTGATGCTTGAATAGGATTTGGAATTTGTGTAGCAAATTTCCTTATAATCAAAAACGTTTTGATTATTACTATATGGTACAATTTCGGTTGAAGAACCGATGATCATCTCAAGTACAAATTAATCAATTTGGCATTATCCTTTCCCGAGGTGGATATGGTGTCTAGTCGGGGATCGCTGGGTAGCGGGTTGCAACGTATGCGGTCCGTCCCACTCCCGTCGGTACTGGCCATGACAGCGGGTAGGGCCGGGATAATGTCCGAGGGATTAAGATGTATTTTTCTAATTATTAAAATACGAAATTAATACGTACTTTGAGAATAATACCATATATATTCAAGTAAGACATTCAAGTTTGATTGATTAAATTGGATTGATAATTAATTTAATATGATTGAATTAATTATGTCCAATTAGAATACTCTAATATGATTAGAGTTAATAATTCCCTTGGAATAATTAATTGTATGAATGTGATTCATAGTAATTAATTAAATTTGAATAAGAGATGGAGGATCACATAAGTGACATCCATGGTCTCCCGTCAAGGCGAAGGGTTTCGTCGCCAGATATTATATGTGAGAGACGCCTGTCCGAAGTGACAGCTCCTGCATATGATCCATTTGGATCGGGCTCGTTGCTTCTCGAAGAGTAAGGACGTATGCCGTAGTGACCCCAATATCGAGTCCTCATATTATTGGGGCGATATTGGATTGCGCATAGCGAGTTGTATTCCTGTTGACGGTTGGTTCAATTAATGACGGGTCAACATCACCTTAGGGGTGGTGGGCCCGGGTGTTAAAGACCGAATAGGGAGATGCAAGTTGGACTTGCAAGGCGGAATGTGTTCCCGCCTTCTTTTTATCCGAGTTGTAAGTTCTCATATTATTGGGATGCAACAAAGATAAGGAAGGAGATCCCAGATCTTGCTTGAGATATAATGGTAAGTATATCTCTTACATTGAAAGTGATTAAGGGAATGAACTTTCCTTGTTGACATTGCAAGACAACTTTGATATAAAAATTCCAAAATCAAAGTAAAACATGTATATATATAAATATATACCCTTATGCAAATTCTTATTTCAGATAATCCTTCATTAAACCCACTCAATGTTATACTCAATAATAACCAGTAAAATATCATGGATTGGACCCTTTGATCCAGATATTATATTTGTAATTGGACACATAATGTATGTGGTTGCAATGTGTAAGTTTCCTCAAATAATGATGAATGATAATTAAATAAGACAATAGGACTAAAACCTTAGGGTTTGTATGTCTCTATAAGTCTTGATCTCATCGAATATACTTTTGAAGTAACATGTCGTTAATGATCGTAATTATCATATAATCCTTATAAAATCTAATAAGATGTTCTGGCATACATATGTGCTCTCGACATATAATCATGAATGACATGGTTCTCTGCATTATGCAGAATGGTGGCTCTGTAGGAGATGATGTATTCAAATTGTTTGAGTACCTACCTGAACCTAAGTTTTAAGAGTTTAAATGGTTGTAGATACAATGAGTGTCATCATTCTACTACCTTTACTCTAGTCATTCCTGGAGCTTCATAATATTCATATTGTATGAATTTAATGAAGCATGTATAAATGTTGAAATGATCTTACATGAATTCTTTTGAATTTAACGTAAGAGATCCTTAGTCTTAAGCAATGGTTGCTCATAGATAAAGGGAGCGCAGTGGAAGCATGGGTTGGACCCAAGTAAGAAGTATAGTCAAAGAGTGGATTGTACCTCTGTGACTTCCATATGACATCCAAAGAGTTGGATGAATGCCAACACTGCAATAAATTAATGTGTTGATAGTACGACTATCAAGTCTGTCTAGAATCCTCAGGGACTCGGATAGAGCATCAAAATAATCTACATAAATCATTGATATTGACTTACTTTATTGAATAAGATAAAGTCTAATAATTGTATCTCAATCTTCTAACAACACTTGCAATGGGTTGCATATGTTTTAGAAGATGGTAAATTGATCTTAAGGTTTATAGTTATCCAGATGGACATTGATGCAATTGTTGCAACAATTTCCATTGGATCACTAGACTTCATAATTTCAGTGGGAGAACCCTTAGTCTTAGAGAATGTCTCTATGACCTAGACATTATAATACACTCATTGTTTGTTTCTAAATGTTGGAAATAAACATGAATTCTGGAATGGACCTATCATAATAAGTTATGATGAAGATATTTCAGAAAGTAATCTAAAATCTAGTGGACTCCACTAAATTAGAAAATTAATGAATGGTTCATTATCATTTCTAAATACTGAAATTAAACCTCAAGATCAATCGGAGGATGAACATCATTTGGGAATGATCTAGCATCAAGCCTTGGACATTTGTTTATTGATTTGATCGATAGACTAGTAAGAGATGAAACTTTAGAATGTCTAAAATTTCATAACTTACATACTTATGAATATTGTATTCAAAAAGGAAAAACGTCCAATGCACCCTTCTTTTGGAATGGTGTAAGATGTCAAGGTATTTAGGATCTCATACATATTGATGTATGCAGATCATCTATATCATAGTAAACATTGTGGATATGTGATATCTATTGATGATTATGTATGATATGAGATTTCTTCTCTTCACCTAAGAAACCTTTGAAATGTTCAAAGATTTCATTATTTTTGGTTTAAAACCAAAGTTTGAAAGAAGATAAAATGAATTTGATCTAATCTAGGTAGCAAGTACCTACTAGATAAATTCGAAGAATACCTTATGGAGATATGAATATCATTTCTATCTCAATCCTCCTAACACACCTTAACTCAATAGAGTTATAGGGAGATACAATTGGATCATGTGTGACATGATCTTATCAATGATGAATTTTAACATAATTATCCCTTAGTTTCCAGGTATATATGTGTAGTAGAGACTACAATGTATATCCTTAAGAAGGTTCCATATATGTTGGAATCTAGCACTTGAGAGCGCTGCTTCATTAAGAAAATAAAGGATGGTATTGGATACCTACTTTATGACCTTGAGATTCTTAAGTATCTCATCTCTGAGAATGTGATTCTTAGAGGTTGAGACTCTTGAGAATCAAGATGAAAATGAAGTGTAGGAACTCATTTAATCTTGATAAGATAATGAGACTCCTGAAATTGGAAACTAAAAAGGACAATTAAAGATGAAACACTAATACCTCTTCAAATGAGTTTGAGAATGGATTCCATGTGTTAGAGAAATCTGACAATGATCGAACTTCATGTGATGAAGCTTCTAAAGATCATAACATGGATAGATGGATAGCAAGAAAAGTCTAATGTAGACTTCATATACAAGTGTTGTATATGGACCCTCGAGGATCCATCTATATGGGTAAGACCTGTAAAGGTGTAAATGGATCTTCAAGAGAAAGGGAACCTGATGGGAAGGTAGAGATCTTCAAAGCACGGTAGCCATAAGCTACACACTGGAAGAGAAGACATTGCTTGCAATGAGACTTGCTCTTCGGTGACCATGCTTTAAACCATCAGAATATTGCTAACCTTAGCTACAAACTTGACTATTGCATCTTCAAGATGTAAGTCAATATTGCATTCCTCTACGAATACCTCTTTGAGGATATTCACATGAAATAGCCCCAGGGCTTCATGGTTGAGGAAAGCAAGGTGTGCAAACTAAGGAATCCATCTATGGACTCAAATAAGCTTCTTGAAGTTGGACCATAAGATTTAATGGAATTATAATTGTTATGATTTCAGATAGAATCTTGATGAGCCATGTGAAGCTTAGTGGGAGTGCCTTTCTGTTCATCGTGCTAAATGTAGATAATATCCTAATCATTTAGAATGATATAAGGATGATAATAAGTGTTTTATTATCTGGTTGTTCCATAACTTGAGATATGATCTCAAGGATACCTCTTAGATCTTAGTTCTGAAGTTGTTCAGGAGCAAAGAGAAGAGGGTATTGGGACTGTCACATTAATAGTACATCTTGGACATATTCCATTTTATGGAAAATTCCAAGAATGGCTTCCATCCCTTAAGATATGGTACTGACCTATCTAAAGGGATAGCACCTCAAAGAGTTGAGGAAGTGAATGCCAGAACAACTTGCCCTTGGGCATCAGTTCTGAGAAGCTGGGTGTGTGCTAGATATGTACAAAAGCCAGATGGTTACCATGCAGTGGGAGTAGTAAACTGTTACTAATCCTACTATGGAAATAAAATACTTGGTTGCAGTAATAACAAAATCTTCATAGATGACAAGATTTTTGAGATAGTGATCTCAAAGTCTTATCTTCAAAAGCTTAAGACTTTATAGATAGAGATCTAAAAGGTCTTAACTGTGGATACCTTAAGAGATAGTGATCTCCAAGAATAAAGGTATTCTGATAAGGATTATGAAAATATTGGTTATGATAATTTTTAAGCTGTAGTATCAAGGACACTATAACCAACAAGATTAAGTATTAGTTTCAGAAGATGGAACATTCGCATTGGATGCGAGCACTGTTACTGGGGATATGCAAGTGCCGTAAAAGGACTTGGCGTAGTCTCGCGGGAACAGAGTGACTGATCAGCTTACCTAGCTATTTTCTAAATAGCATATGATTGTCACATGAGTGCGGGTTTAAATGATTAGCCCATTAATGGCTCTTTGGGCTAGTGGGAGATTGTTGGAAATGCGAGCCCATGGCGAGCCATTATGCAATAAATGTTATTGCACATATCATTCCCTGATCTGAAATGAAGAATGAATAATTTGTATAATAGGTCCCTTAGTACAATTAGGGTTATGTACCATGGCCATCTTAATAATCATACAGCTGTTGATTCAACTATTGAATCATAGAAGCTGGTGCTTGGATGAATATCTAAAGAGTTAGATTGAGGACTCATCAAGCACCGTCAAATGATTGTTAAGAGATGATCTCCAGCCTGAGTAGGAGATGGCAATCCTTATCTCTTTAGGTTGATATCTGACCGACCTCTTGATGCAGGTCCTCTGCATAGGAATAGAGATTCGGAGGTGTCAGATTAGTTAGGTCAAAGAGTTGACTTAACGAGATCGAGATAACCAAAGTCCTATATCGTATGTTGTCATGATATAGGCACGCATCCTCTGACCGGAGACAGATGTGTTGCTATATGTCTAAGTATGTACATTTGGCAGACCAATAGGTTGGTGACCTAATCAAGGTTTATACACCGGCGCGCTGGTGTGCATATAAGGGCATATGAGTAATACAATCTCTCAAAGGGATCATGCAGGTTCAGTTACTGAACCGGAAGACATGAGCTCACTCATGAGATATTGGGAAGAATCAAATTCCATGTGCATGGTCGTCTCGCTTTAGAAGCTTGACTGAATTTGTAGGTTTGATATATACTTTTGGAAAGTATATGATCAAGACCTAGGTATGATATATGCTTTTGGAAAGTATATGATCGATACCAACTCTCAATGATCGAATGAGAAACTTACTGATAAAATCATGAAGTAGACAGTATAAAGTTGATCCAATACTTCGGGTTTAGTCTGAGTCTTCTAGTATGCAGGATGTACAGGTATTGGGAATACCTGAGGGTGATTTGATCGTAAACGATTGTATAACCATGACGCTTCCATTCCTAGGGAGTGATGAAACGGGTCTGGATTTTAGTGACTCCTCTCGGTAGAGAAGTGATCTGATCTTGGTCCAAGTGTTGGACATTGATCTGAATGTGATTCAGATACAATGAGAAGATTAGATTTACGGTCTTGATTTAATCAAGCATCTATGGGAGGCCCGCGATCTGGATTTGAGATATGATCTCAATATCCATGTCACTATACGTGGAACAATACAATCGCCCTGTCCTTATCTCCAAGTATCTGCGGAGAGATTGCATTATTCTTGAATGGTTCGAGAATAATTCCATAAGATCAAAGCAATGAAGAAATGATCATTAAATGTGATTTAATCATATTGATGTGTGAAGAAATTATCCAATGTAATTAAATGTGATTTAATTATTATGGATAAGAATAATGTGGATAGAAATATCCAATTATTCATAATATATTATAAATGTGATTTATAATGTATTAGAGAGAGCTAATTATAATTTATATGTGTTGATTAATTATTATGTGTATTGGATACACATTGTGTAATTAATTGACAATGTAAATTATATGTTGTTTTGGGTTGTGAATATGATTCACAATTTTTTCCATGGCAAGATTGCAATATTCTCAAATATAATTATGAATTATTTTTGAAGAATAATAACCCAACAAATAAATAAAGAGATATTTCCATGGAGATATGCAATCTCACGAAATTCATGAGATTGCTCTCCCCATGGAAATAAGTGGGCGGCACATCATTCCTATAAGGAATGTGTGGCCGTCCACATGGAAGGTATGTGGAGATAGAATCTCCATGTATCTTCTCTCCTTATTTGTTGATTTGATTTAGGACTAATTTATATTTGATTTTGTCAAATATATTTTAACCTAAATTTGTTGGTTTTACCAACAACAATCTTGACCATTTGATTAACATAAATCAATCTCACCCATTGATTTTATGTGTCCCATGGATTGAGATCCATGGATCCCAAAACCCTATAAATAGAGAGGCACACCATGCTCTCTCTTTACATATGAATAATGGAGGCTCTCTCTCTCTCTTTCTTCTCTACACACGTCAGCCCTCTCTCCCTCTAATTGGTGGCCGTCCACCAAACCCTAGAGGAGAGAACCGGCGTCGCCTTCGCCACCGCGTCGCCACTTCGACGTTCTTCAGTTCTCCGTCTTCTTGGTGTGCTACGCCCACGAAGGAGACGTTCGATCTCGTGCGACGAGATCAGGAGCAACCACGCTTGGATCATCTTCTTGGATTGCGAGGACAACGCGGTTCATCCCCGCGCTCGCAAGCGGTCTCGCCGACGATCGGACTTGAGGCAGGAGGTCTCTTCTCTTAGAGACTCGATCAACCACGCTTCAAGAGGTATTGCATTATACTTGTTGTGGTTTTAGATGAAATGATCTGAGAATGGTTCTCGGATCATGTGGTTTCATCGAATAAAAAATTTTAAATTCTGATGCACCGAACAACTAGTGCGACTAGTCGTTCCTCGTCGTATCCGATACGACGATCACGCTTCCGTGATGCGCTTGAGGATAAATTTCATATCCTTCAGATATGGCATCATGCACTGACCATTAACTCGAAAGGTGGAATCAGATGACGCCTCGGATATATCTATGCTACCATTGTCGTGCACCTTTCGAAACAAGTATGGTCCCTTCCATTTGCTATGAAACTTCCCTGGAAATAATCTCAACCTGGCATTGAATAACCATACTCTCTGGTTTGGCTCAAAATGCTTATGGATGATACGAGAATCATGTCATATCTTCACTCTCTCCTTGTATTGTAGGCTACTTGAAAATGTTGTATCTCGAAGCGCCTCTACAACTGCCAACTCTGCTTTACACTGATCTCATATGTTCTTGGGATCCAATAATAACTCAGTGACTGTCCATAGTGACGTGTGCTTCATCTCCATGGGTAAATGGCATGGCTTTCCATAATTGAGACGAAGGGGAGACGTACCAAAAGGTGTCTTGAAGGAAGTATGATAGGCCCAGAAGACTCGGTCAGCTTGTATGTATGCAATCTCACATCGTACTTCTGTCATGAATGCTCCCTGATCTCGACTATGTGTTTGCATGGTCTCCGGAGAGGCTAGAAGTGTGTTGTTGATGGCGCCCTGATCACATACATATGTGGAACCCTAGGGCTGCTCATTGGTGTGTCCCCCATTGCTGGCCATCGCTCGGATCTCTGCAAAGGCAAAAGACCCCAACTCATGTGTTGTCAAATGTAAATAAATTTGTGTTAGCTTCTGCTTTGGCATCTCAGGACTGAAAGAAGGGTGGTCGAGGGGGAACAGGGTAGTAGCAAACTCGGGTTTGGAGAACAGGTATGGGCTCTCCAAAGCTGTCTTAGATGAATGGAGATGGGTGCTTGAGAGTGGTGCTACCATAGGAATCCTAAGTTACCTCCTTCCCATCATCGTGATGTGGGGATTTATGAAGATAAGATCTGGAATGAAAACAAGATCAGAAGTCAAACCCCCAATTCACCTATAGCAACTCTTAAGCCGGTGACCGTAAGAAATCAACCGTTAATCTTGTCAATTTTTATTTAGGTAATCAATCAATTTATAAGAGCGATTTAAGCGAGCTGCTAGGAACCTCATGCTCCCAGGAGACTGGCCCAATCCCACAGTTAGTTTTTCCCATCCAGTATGGATTACGGACCATTTACTGGCTACCCGATCTATCCACTTTGCTAAGGAGTACCGGATCGATTACCAGCTACCCGATGAAGTCCTCACTAGAGAACAACCAACCACAAGACTAGTAGTCTGAAAGAAGTTCAAGTATGGCTCTATCCTAGTGTGCATGTCACTCTCTTACTGTAGACAAATCAACCAATGAGGGGTGACTCTCTCCAAAACAAATATTTTTGAGTGAAGTGTATTTAAGGGTCAAGTTTGCATTAGCAGTCCAAATTTTATTATTTTCACTTTTAGGCATTTTAAGATAAAAACAATTCCCAATGAATTTTTTCGATTTCCTTGGTTATTTGAGTCCAAAAACAGGGGGAGGAAGTCAAAAAACCGAAGTGCAATCAAGCACAATGATGCATGCAGAGATAGAAATGCGTACATGTCTCCAACACTCTACATCCAGGGTGATCCGCGTATAAATTGAAAGATTGAAAGTAAACAAACTATATGATGTACGAGGAAATCGACCTTAGACGAGCAACTTCTATTGATCGTGAAGAACATATCTAGATAATCAAATAGAGTTCGGAGTCTAATCTTGGGAGTCACTCGGTGCCCGCCACAACGGGTCCTTCTATTGTTGTATGTGACTCCTAACGGCATGTAGTCTCAAATCCAATTAAGCTAACATTTTTTAATTTATTTTTAGATAGGTCCAATTACAATCTATAGGTACGGGAAAGCAATTAGGTGTTGGTCCTTAGATAATTACGTCACAATCAACAAAAATCCTAAGTCAAGGGGTTAAATCTGTTAGAATAAAATAGAAGGTAAGGCGATCAAATAAAAGATCGAGAAAATTGTAGTGAGGTCCCCCGAGTACATCGACACTCAGCGAAACAGCCCCAAAATATCTAAGTCAGTCCAAGAGAATCCAAATCCATAAATATTACAATAATAGTTTGCTAAAAATAAACTATCTACTCTATCTACTATAATTGTCTTCTCCTGCTCTCATGTTCCTCCTATGGTGCGGGTACTCCAACAGAAAGTTGAAGCATCCACAGGCAGTCCCTCGCACAAAAAGCAAAACAACAATGCGTCAGAAAGTAGTTATATCAAATAGAGACAAATAACGAAAATGACTACTAAGCCGTGCTCCCCGGCAATGGCGCCATTCTGATGAATGACTTGCCGATTAGGGTTAAGTATCAAGAAATATCAAGGTCGTTCCGACCCCAATCGACAAGTCGGTCTCAATGAAGAAAAATAAACCGCTCAATCAAATCAACAATCAAGCACAAATGTAAGCGGTTCGTTATTTATTTTACCTGGTATAACAACCAGGGTCGAACAAAAGAAGCATAAGAAGTCTAACGAAGTAGTCAAATCTCATAAATTAAACAACATATTTTTGGTGGTTTTAATTTTTTGCAAATTTTTGTATTTTAATAAGGAAGCAAAATCAACAATTAACAAAACTAAGCAACATAACAAACTTTTCAGATTTTTCTTTATTGCTAAAAGTGCTCAGAAATTTAAGATAAAAATATTTTTGGGTTTTTAAGTTTTAAAGTGTTTTTGGTAATTTTCTTGGATTTTGCAAATATTCTAATAATTTTATAAAAATCAAACAGTGGCTAAAAATGTAAACAGTGCACAACCAGATTGAATTGCAAATTAAATGTAATTAAAATGCTCTAAAATCCTGGATAGCAATTTTATAAGAAAATACAAGTAATAACCTGCAAACATGAACTAAAATGAGAATTTTAGGATTTTTCTTGAATTTTATATGATTTGTATAAGATTTAGGTCTTTTACCATTTTTAGGATTTTTATAAAGGGTTTTCAAACGAAATTGTTACTGTAGATAAAACACAAAAAAACACTAACAGCAATTTTGTAGAATTTTTAAGGTGATTTTTGATTTTTTATAGATTTTCAAAAATAGTCCGGATACTTTTTATAGGTTTTAAATTTTTCAAAAATAATGAAATGAAAAGAATTTAACGCACAAAAATTATAACAAATACTACGTGTCAGCATGAGTTGAGGATAGTTTTTAGATAATTTTTAGGATTAATTTTCATATTTATAGAGTCCAAAATACAAGTTTTAATTATATACAATTTACAGGGACCTGAGTGCAATTAAAATAAACATTGGGCCAAACAATAACACCAATAAGAAGTCTAGGGTCGATGTTGCAAAAAGTCCAACAAGCATGCACGATACACGTGATCCAGGCTCACATGGGTATAATGAAAATATCAAAAACTTTTCATTCAGTTCAGAACAATATATAAGTTCATACAAAGTACTACAAATAACCCAAGGAGCACGTGGGGATGCATGTGAGTTCAAACAGATAGGACTAGAATGCAAATATCAAAACTACGAGGTCCAAACTGTAAATATTCACAACTACAATAATTATTGAAAGGACTAAATATTAAGGCCTAAATGTGCGAGGGTAAAAGGGAAATATACCCCTGTAGAGACACATGGTGCGTGTGGAGTGTGTTGCTAGCGTACGACCCTGATCTCCTGCTGCGGTAGATCTGATGGTCAGAAAATGTCAGGGATGTATGGCCGGATGGTGTCAGATCCAATGGTCAAAAAGTTGTTGCAGTCGGCGGTTGAGATGGAATTTGGCAAATAGAGCTGATCCAACGGTGGGAAGGAGGTCTGCAAAAACTCCTCCTACGTGAACTTCGATCGATCAAGGGAGGTGATCCACCGACTCCATGGAAGATCAGGAGGGTCTGATATTATCGTAAGAGGTTCCCTCGTCAGGTGGGAAGCTCCATGGTGATGGAGATGGTCGGATGAGCATGACGATGAAGGGGGATCTGGAGCGGCTCCGCCTGGGCAGCTAGTGGGCCAAATGGGGTCTCCTGCATGAACCAACACCTACAAAGGGAACACCGCTCAGAGGCATTGCTCCGGTGAGGGTTTTTTGCATAATGGAAGCGATGAGGAACGAGTGTTTGGTCTCAGGAGAACGCGAGGGAGGAAGACCGAGCCGAATCTTGCTCTGGGGAGCAAGGATTAGGATGATCAGATTACGAGGGGAGGTGGAGCGTGAATCAAGGAGTCGATATGTGCGGATGGGTACGGATGTCGAAGCCCCAACCAAGAGGGTGGAGCTAAGGTGCGTGCGGAGGAGAAAGATGGAAAGACTGAATCGAATATGAAAGTGTGGATAATAGAAGTGGTACATGAAGGTTTAGAGGAACTCCTAAGCTTCAGGCGAAGATGGTCGTCAGGTAATATAAGAAATTTTGGGTTTTTATTGAAATTTATATTTTTTCTAATATTTTAGGTCTTTTTCAATTTCTAGGGTTTTTATAAAGGATTTTCAAATAAAATTGATACCGTAGATAAAACATAAAAAACACACTAACATAATTTTTTGTAGAATTGTTATGGCAATTTTTGAATTTTTATGGATTTTCAAAAATAGACAGGACACTTTTATAGGTTTTTTATTTTTCAAAAATAATGAATGTAAAGAAATTAACCCACAAAAATTACAATAAATACTACACGTCAACATGAGTTGAGGATAATTTTTAGATAATTTGTATGATTAATTTGATATTTATTAAGTCCAAAATACAAGTTGTAATTATACATAGTTTATAGAGATCTAAGTGCAACTAAAATAAACATTTGGGCCAAATTATAACACTAGTAAGAAGTCTAGGGACGAAGTTGCGAAAAGTCCAACAAGCATGCACGGCATACGTGATCCAGGCTCACAAGGGCATAAATGCAAATATCAAATCCTTATCATTCAGTTCATAACAACATAGAAGTTCAAGCAAAGTACTGCAAATAGCCCAAAGAGCATGTGGGGATGCACGTGAGTTCAAAAGACGGGACTAAATGCAAATATGAAAACAACGAGGTCAAAACTGTAAATGTTCACAACTATAATAATTATTTAAAGGACTAAATAGGAAAGCGTAAACATATGGGGTAAAAGGAAAATATACCCCTTTAGAGGTACATTGTGCGCATGGAGTGTGCCGCTAGCGTACGACCTTGATCTCCTGTTGCGGCAGATCTGACGGTCAGAGAATGTCGGGGACGTGTGGTCGAATGGTGTCAGATCCAACGGTCAAAAAGTTGTTGCGATCGGTGGCTGAGATGGAATCTGGCAAATGGAGCTGATCCAATGGTGGGGAGCAGGTCTACAAGAACTCCACATGGGCGAACTTTGATCGAGAAAGGGAGGCGATCCACCGACTCGATGGAAGATCAGGAGGGTCTGGTAGTGTCGTAAGAGGTTCCCTCATCCGGTGGGAAGCTCCGATGGTGATGGCGACGGTAGGATGAGTGTGGTGATGAAGTGTGATCTAGAGCAACTTTGCATGGACAGCTAGTGGGCCAAATGGGGTTCCTTGCATGAACCAACGCTTGCAAAGGGAACAACGCTCGGAGGCGTATCTCCGGTGAGGGTTTATTGCATAAGAGCTGAAGGAAGCGACGGGGAATGAGTGTGGGACTCCGGTGAACGCAAGGAAGGGAGACCGAGCCTAATATTGCTCTGGGCAGCAAGGTTTAGGATAATCAGGGTGCAGCGGGAGGTGGAGCGTGAATTGAGGAGTCAATCCGTGTGGATGGGTACGGATGTCGAAGCTCCAGCCAGGAGGTTGGAGCTAAGGTGCGTGCGGTGGAGCAAGATGGAAAGATTGAATATAATATGAAAGTACGGATGATAGAAGTAGTATCTGAAGGTTTAGAGGGACTCCTAAGCTTTAGATGAAGATGGTCGTTGGGGTAATGGCCTCAACCATGTTGTAGAGGACGGGGAGGCTTATCGAAGCGGAGTTCTGGCCACGAAGGTCGAGCTGCGTCGCTGCTACACCAAACTGAGCTCCAAAGGGCACTCCAGGCAACTGTCACACAGCTGGAGGTGACTAAGGGTCGAAATGGGGGCGAGAATCGAGCTACACTTCAGTGGAGGCGGACGAGAGATTTTATAGACAACTCTAGGAGACTGGAAAGATCGAGTCATAGCAGCAACCCTAGGAAGATCTATACCTTCCTAGGGATCCGTGTGGATTACGGATCCTAGGAGGAGGGTCAGGAGAGAAATCGGGGCACGAGACGGCTGGAGTCGGTAAGGGCAATGGGGAGAAGAAGGTCCCTTGGGAAGGATTCGGATCTGACCCGTCTAGAAGGAGGCATTGACCGGGGTCAACAAAGCCTCTGGACCAATCAGAAAAAGGAATATACAAAATAATTACAAATTCAATAAAAAATAACAAACGAATTCAAAATAAAAATTTATAAAATAAAAAATGTTTATTATTTTTCAAACTATTTTTCTATGATTTTAATTATTTTTATAAAAAATAAATTAGTGTATATACAATATATAGTATTATATACAGGTATAATATACCTATATATTATATACAATTATTTTATTATTTTATGTTTACATAAATACCCTTATTTTATATTTTATTTGTTTTCAACATAATTTTAGGAGTATAACTTAATTTCTATTTTATTTTTATAAATTATTTAAGGGGGTATAATAAATAGAGGATGTAATATATGCAAATGTATTTTGGACAATAACTGGATATTTTTTTATTTTTATTTAATTTTTTTGATTTTTATTTTATATTATTTCTATAAATATTTGCAAGGGTGTAAAATAATAATTTAATTTTGTCTTATAAATAATATATATGTAAATATATGTACAAATGTAGACAATACGTACACTACATAGTGAGCCCTATCTCTCTCTACTTATTTTATTTTGCGATCAGGTCAAGTCTTGACCTTCTTTAGGGGTTTGGGTCGCTTTGTATTTATTCTAAGTACATGATTTATTTTTCTTTTCCTTTATTCTTTTATTTATACAAAAACATGCTTACTTATGCAATATTAATAAAGGTATGCAATGTGCTAAGTTATTGTATTTACAGGTATTCACATGATAATTTGCCAAGAAAAAGAGCTAAAATAAAAGAATAAAGAGTGAGAATCAGGGATTCATCACCTCCTATACTTTACCATTGCTAGTCCCTTAGCAAAAACTTATTTGAAAAAAAAGTGAAAAGAGAAAGAAAATAAAAAGAATCAAAGTTGATTATTAAACTTATCTTCATTAAATTGGAGTATGGAGCTCAGTTAGGCCTTTGGATTATTAGTTTGTCGGAACCTTATTGGGAAATAGGTTTAAGACTCGACAGCCTCTAAGTTCCACAATGCTATGGTCAAGACTCCTTAATAAATCGGATCACAACAAATCTACATACGCAAACTCTAATGACTATGCAGCTTTCCTTGTTCTGTGTAAGTGATGTGTAGCTCCCCACCTCATAAATGACAAAGAAACAATCTCCCTCAATAGAGTGTAGAAACTCTTTCCTCGAGGAGCGAGGTATTCCCTTCTAAGTTCTAGTTCAACCGACTCATGAAGAGGGGAAAGAAGAGAATGGATCGTGGCCAGTGTAGCCATGTATCCCTGCGAGCTCAACCAGTGTAGCTAAGTCTCCCGCTGCAAGCATCATGAGATGAGAAAGTATAATACATAAGATTTGCTTTATTTGACAATATACACGTTGGCAGGTATTTTATTTTCAATCAGGCATGTCCACTTTTTTAGACTTTTTCTTTATTTTTCACGTTTTCTAAAGTGCATATGTACAACATATCTACATGGTGCAGTATATACATAAGGAATTTTTCTTCTTGAGCCAGTAGACTATCCCACTTTTGAAGCATTATAGCAACCCACAACTCTTGTCTTTAAACCTCAACACCGCTAGACCAAGTTGAGGTGCACATCCCGCCCTAAAGGAAGACGAGAGGTTCCACATAGAAGTACTACCCTCGTATGCTACCCCAAGCTAAAGGATTCTGCCTCCTCACCACCTCATCAGTGTGGAGTTATGAATAAGGTGTTGGTCTAAGTAAAACCATTGTCTCTGAGAGTCATGTGTGCGTTGTTAAGTATTCTACTTAGGCTTGTCAAGATGACATATGAACATAGCCCAGTGTACTCAAAGAATTAAGTCATTAATGGACCTGAAAATTCTTAACCCCAAATCGTATAAGGTTCCTCTGAAGTTAAGTAGATTAAGGTCTTAACCAAGCTCCATCTTTCAATTTAATTCCAGACTAGTTTAAATGTCAACTATGATTCAGAAGAATATACAAGCAAATATGTACAAAAATCTTTTTGTGCCATTTTCAAACTATGCAAAATTTTTGAAAACGTTTGAATGCAAGGAAGAAGGGAATTTTTTGCAAAGCATTTACAAACGTTTACAAACAACTTTTTGCAAACTTTTATTTTTTTCAAACATTTCAAAAATTTTGGACCATATACATAATTTTGTTACAAAAATATTTACAAGAATTTTATAATCAAAACATTTGTACAAAAATATTTTTTACATATAGCTATTTACAAACATGTGTGTGCAAGAAAGAATTTTATATGCAAGAAAAATTTTAAAATTTTGTGGACTTTTAGTTTGTGGTTTATAACCATTTTATTTATTAACATACTCACACAAAGTATGAGTTATGGATAAAGTATATACACAATATATACGACATCCCCTATACTTAGCTCAAATGATGTCCTCATAGTGATTAGAGAGCGATGAAGGAAGAAATAACTCATGCGGAGAATTGGGAAGTGAAAAGAAAGGCTATGCTACCACAACAAATAAAAGAATGTAAATGAATAGAATTCGGCGATCCCCCTATACTTAGGATCAAGTAATCCTAAGTATAGAAGACTGTACACAAAGGGCAAACCAAGGGTCAGAATGTACAGG
Source organism: Ottelia alismoides (assembly GCA_037367405.1). Lineage (NCBI taxonomy): Eukaryota > Viridiplantae > Streptophyta > Magnoliopsida > Alismatales > Hydrocharitaceae > Ottelia > Ottelia alismoides. Next base: position 1,186,216 of record JAZKJV010003691.1, on the reverse strand, counting down.
GTCTATGTCCCCTATACTTAAGGTGAAATATCCCTAAGTATAGGCAGCAAAACAAAGGTAAAAAGAATCTAAAGAACGATCACAAGTCAGGCACCCCCCCCCCATACTTAGGGTAAAGTACACCCTAAGTATCGCATAATCACAAGATGAATATGAGGTGTTAGACTAAAGAATGAGTGATATGGGCAGCTGGATCTATACAGCTGTGGAGGAAAAGTGATAATCAAACATGAGATGCAAATGATGTGAGTCAAAGACCACATCTCGTGCAAAATGAATAGGGGCAATATCAACGATCAGCTAATCAGGATCAAGACATGGCTCAGGCGTAGACCATTAACTCGAAAGGTGAAATCAAATGATGTCTTGGATATATCAATGCTACCATTGTCGTGCACCTTTCAGACTAAGTATGGTCCCTTCCATTTGCTCGACAACTTCCCTGGAAATAATCTCAACCTTGCATCGAATAACCATACTCTCTGGTTTGGCTCAAAATGCTTATGGTTGATATGAGAATCGTGTCATATCTTCACTCTCTCCTTGTATTGTAGGCTACTCGAAAAGGTTATACCTCGAATCTCTTCTACGGCTGTCAACTCTGCTTTCCTCTGATCTCATACGCTCTTGGGATCCAATGATAACTTAGTGACTGTCCATAGTGACTTGTGCTTGATCTCCATAGGTAAATGGCATGGCTTTCCATAAATGAGACGAAAGGGAGACGTACCAAAAGGTGTCTTGAAGGAAGTACGATAGGCCCAGAAGACTGAGTCCAAAAGTTGTGATCAATCCATTCGGTCTGGGCAGACGACTTTCTGCAATTTAGTCTTAATCTCCCTGTTTGATACTTAAGCAAGGCCATTGGTCTGAGGGTGATATGGAGTGGCAAATCGATGGTCAATGCTGAACTCGTTAGCAAAGGCCCTTACCTTGTCGTTGATAAAGTGAGTCCCCCCGTCTGATATCAACACTCTAGGAACTCTGAACCACGAAATGATATTTTTCCTCAAAAATCGGTAAACACTCTTAGCAGCAGCGGTTCGAGCAGGGATGGCCTCAACTCAACGACTCACATAATCCACAACAAGCAAAATGTACTCAAACCCCTGACTCTTATCAAAAGGATCCATGAAATTAATGCCCCATGCATCAAAAACCTCACATAAGTGAATGGGCTGCACCAACATCATGTCACGTTGTCTACAAGTACCCATCCGCTGACAGTCAATACACCTCTTCATGAATTTATCAGAATCCTTGAAGAGAGTAGGCCACCATAGGGCAGATTGGAGCACTTTATGTGTCCTCCTCCTCCCAAAATGATGTCCTCCTACCTAAAGTTTGTGGCAGTATGTGATGACGCTATGGTGCTCCTCTTGAGGAATGCACCGACGCCAGACGCTATCCCACCCTTCATGATAAAGGAAGGGATCCTCCGAATGGTAGGAGTTGGCCTTCGCATGGAAAGTCTCAAGTTGCCTTCTGGGCCAACCTTGTGGAAATTTCTCGGCGACAAGATAGTTCACAATATCAGCGTACCATGGGAGCGAGGTGATAGCAAGGATTGCCTCATCTGGTAAGGTCTCTATAATAGGTGCCATGTGCTTTGATTTCTCAGGTTCTCTAGTAGGGAGAGGTGATCCGCCACCACATTCTTAACTGCAGGCTTATCCTTAATCTCAATATCAGACTCCTGTAGTGAAAGGGTCCATATGGTCAATCTGGATTTGGCATCCTTCTTTGCCATGAGGTATCTGATGGCGGTGTGATCTGTAAAAATCATCACTCTAGATCCAAGAATATAAGATCTGAACTTAAGCAAAGACTACAACTAGCGTCTCCTTCTCTATAATACTATAGTTCCGCTGGACGACATCCAAAGTATGGCTAGTGTAGTGAATGTCATAAGGCAATCCATCCCTTCTCTATCCTATCATAGCCCATATGGCAAAATCAGAAGTATCTGTCATCATCTCGAATGGGAGAGACCAATCAAGTGGTTGAAGGACATGAGCCTCAACAACTAATCCCTTGAGAGTCTCGAAGGATGCTATACACTTATCATCTACAATGAACTCGGTGTCTTTCATCAGCAGATCAGTGAGCGGTCAGGCAATACGACTGAAATCCCGAATGAATCATCGGTAGAAATTGACATGCCCCAGAAAAGATCGCAACTGTCAGACCAAATATTGTCCCCTAGGCCCTGAGTCACCATGAAGTGACTCCTCTCCCAAGATAAGACAAGTTGGACCTCGATACAATGCTGAAGTACGTGGTCTAGGTAGTCAAGACACACATCAATCCCATCATCGCAAACCGAGAAACCATCCATGAAGATCTCTAAGTAATCACCCACCATGTCAGAAATGATGGACAACATGCACCTTTGGAATGTAGTCGAGGCATTACATAGACCAAAGGGCATCCGTCTGAAAGCATATGTCCCAAACAGATATGTGAATGTCATTTTCTCCTGATCTTCGGGTGCTATGGCCACCTGGTTATAGTCGGACTACCCATCAAGAAAGTAGTAGTGACTCTTCCCAGCTAGCCTCGCGATAATCTGATCAATAAATGGCACTGGGAAATGATCATTCTTGGTGGCTTGATTCAGTCGTCTATAGTCCACACAGACCCTCCAAGAACTGGGTACCCATAGCTATCTCCTCTTCCAACTCGTTTACAACAGTAGTGATGTTCGTCTTCTTGGTCACCACATGTAATGGACTATCCCACTTGGATCGGAGATGGCGTAGATAAAATCAGTGCTCCACCATTTTGATATTTCTTTCATGACCACATCTCGAAGATTCGGGTTCAGACATAGCTAGAACTCACACGATGGCTTAGCATTCTCTTGAAGATAAATATGGTGGGAGCACAGGGTCGGACTCATCCCCTAGAGATCAGCCACCCTCCATCCAATTGCCTAGCGATTTCTCTCAAGAACCTCCATCAAATGAGATTCTTTCTCTTCAGTCAAATCTAAATCGCCTGCAAGGAACCTGTGCTTCATCGACTGCGGCAAGGTCTTCAACTCTAGGCAACTGGGAGCTAGCAAATCTGGCTTCTGAAATGTCTGAGCAAAAGCAACCAAATATACATGGGAGAACTCTCGTTATATGTGTAAATATGGTGAAGATGACCCTATTGGTATCTCTGTAATCTCTGATGGTGCAATATCCACCCTAGATGTCGACTCTGTGGGAATCAGACAAGGAAAAATCTCGTCAAAGTCATCCCAATCAATGTCTGAATCTGAACCACAGGAAATGTATTTTGCCTCATTGTCCATACCACGATCATCGGCCTCAAATATGTCATCTACCAAGAGTGTGCTATCTGAACTCTCATCTGCTAGAATCTATAATTCTATAGTATCTAAAGGTGCGGCGAGAGCTCGTGATATGAGATCGAACCAAACTGCTTCATCATATGTAATCACAAAGCCACACTCCTGGTGGATGTCTCACTCTGCATCTTTCATCTACTCTGCATAGCTAGGCTGCTCGGAGCAGGGTGAATCTCTCTCTCTGGTCTCATCGATCGTCTCTATTTGTACACATTCACCCTCAACACGAAAGTATACCTTTCCGCTACCGTGATCGGATACTGCTTTGGTTGTGGCTAAGAATTAGCATCCTAGTATGATGGGGATATCTGTCACAAACTCAGGGATCTACATGTCTAGTACAACAAAGTCCATGGGGAGTTTTAGGTCCTGAATTGTGATGACCACATCCTTCAGCGTCCCCTTCTTCCTCTTGATGGATCAATCAGCAAGCTAAAGGATTGTCCTGCTCTGTCGAAGAGGGACAAACTCGAATTGGTCGAGTAAGGCTGCCCGAAGAAGGTTGATGGAAAAGTTGTTGTCTAATAGAAGTCTAATCGAACCACTGCTCATGACTATGACATCTAACATATGGAGCTCCTGCATTAGGCCTCTTGGCTGGCAATCGGTTCTAGATGGCGAAGCAGGTGGCATGAGTAAGCACATGGATCTCTTCATTAAGGTTTCTCTTCTTCCTGATGTACTCAAGTACCTCTTGTAGACTCAGCTGAATCTGGAATCTATCGGCCATCTGCTAGCTGAACTCTAGATGGTGTGTTTTATTTTTTGGGAGATTTTCTTTTTTATTCCCCTTTCTAAGCGGAGTGCTTGGGGGAAGGGGATGATTGGACCCTCCTCAGATAGAGGGTCAGGAATGCATGCAAAAATCATACATGCTACAAAATGATGCAATTGACTCGAATGTGATTTTTTTGGATTTTGAATTGTGTGATTAGTTAAAATATTGAATAAAATAAAGAAATGAAAAAGTGAATAATTAAAATGACTAAAATATGCACATGAAATGATACGTCAAAATTAGTAAAAATGAACAATGCACAGTTAGGTCAAAAAACTCACTTTTCACAAATGAACTCTGATTCTTTTAAATTTCATATTGAATAATGCATAATTTACTGTACATTAATACAAAAGTGAGTGGAGTGCATTTGGACACTATATGAGAAAGACGTCAACGCTTGCGTCTTTTTGTCTTGAAATTAGGGTTTGAGATTATTTGTATATGTAGAAGTTGACAATTTTAGGATTTTCCATTGATTAAGGTTAGTGATATGCACATAGTGTAGTTGGTTTCATGTCAACTGGAGTTAGCATGCATTAATTAAAAATTGGTGAATTAAGAGAAAATATGCAGATGAGTATGATCCGGAAATGAATGCTAATTTATGCAAATTATCTACAAGTGCATGAAAGTTAATTTTATGATATTAGCATGTGAATGCATTTAATTCCTCAAGATGAAGCTCTATTCTCAACTAATTAGAGTGATGAATCACAAGTTCATTACCCGTACAAGGACCCTTTATATATAGACTTTGGACTTTTTCTTTCTTTTATACCCTAGAACATGTGTTGCTTTTTTATTGGCCTATAGGCCTCTGATTTGGGCGAAGTCTAAGTATCCGTTTTAGGCTATATTTGCAAACTTTAGCACCAATTTTCATCGAATTTTGTCGAGCTATTGATTTTATATGATTTTTCAAAGTTGCTTAAGTTGTGTTTCTTATTTTATCTTTTTTTTCACATTTTTTCACTTTTTCTTCAGACTTATTGAACACTTTTTCACATACTATAATCTACAATATGATATCATTATTCTAGATATTTACCTCTATAAAATATAGTATATCATTGTTTAGAAAAGTATACAGATTATTTAAAATTAAAATCATGTACAAATCATAATATAAAAATCAAGAAACATAAATATTTTATAGAAATGTAAAAAAGTATCACATAAATACATTAAAAAGATTAGCCCCATTACCTACATATTAACTAAAATCATGTGGTTATTCTTCCACGATAAAATCATAACCCAAGGGAACTTATGGAAGAGGGAAACAGAAGCCTCTATCTGTTATTTCTGTTATAAAGATGAAGAACTATTTATTATTTTCTTTTCAATTACGATATCTGTCATGGTTTACCTAGCAAAATAAGCCTCTATTTGTTATTTCTGTTATAAAGATGAAGAATTAGTTTATCACTTTCTTTTCAATTACGATATCTGTCATGATTTACCTAACAAGGCTTGCCCTAATGCTAAGGAATGGGCTTCTAGACTCTTTCATGGTCATAAGCGATGATCCTTTTATCATCTACTGGTAAAAAACATGGTCCTTACTTGTGCTTATTGCTATCTGGCATGCTTGGAAAGACAATACTGTAGACGTTGGGAAGATAATTCATTACTTGTGAATGATGTTTTCTCAATATCTTGTGACTTTTTATTCAAACGGTAGATTTTATCTAAGCATTGCCTGATGCATGACTATCCTCACAACTTGAACCAGATCCGAAGAAGGAGTAATCTCTTAGCTGATGGAAATTGTAAGACTCGAAGCTCTCCATGACCTTAGGAGGATTTTTTGTTATTTTGGTGTGATTACTTCTCCGAAGTGCCTCTAACTTTGGTCCTTTTTTGGTACTCTTTTATACGTGTCCCGAGTATGTTGGACACCATGATCTTAGCCCCTTATTTTGTATATGTGGTTTAACATTACCATGATGGTTATTTCTCATTATCAAATATAGTTTGATTGTCTTGCTAAAAAGGGAATGGGATTTATGCAAGGATGCACAATATCATGATGAATAGATGTTACATTGTTATGGAAATACATATCTTGTATGTTATGATTTTATTACTGACCTGACCTTTATATATTCTATCCTCCATCTTATATCAATCGGGAATGGTTATTGTATATGTACCACTATCGAAAGGTTATAATTCACTAAAACATCTCAAAATTGGATTGATGTCCCTATATATAGGGAATAGGTTCTTCTACTGAGCAAAACTACTACCACACTTCCTTTGCAAGTGGTAAGATATTGTGAAACATAGTCCTTTAATAATTGTAGGCATCATCTATGTCTCATGTTTAGGTTTTGGTAGATATTTTTAACTCTTATGAATGGTTAAAATCTCAAAAGTGATGCCATAAAGGTAGTGTCTCCATGTCTTCAAAGAAAAGGCAACTGCGACAAGTTCAAGGTCATGAGTTGGATAGTTACACTCATGTGCCTTTATTTGTCATGATTGATATGCTACTATCTTTCCATGTTGCATGAACCCTACTACAAGTCTTTCCTTAGATGCATCAGTGTCTACAGTGAAGACCTCGGTGTCAGAGGGTAAAGTAAGAATAGATGCAATGATTAAACGTTCTTTTAGTCTTTGAAACAAGTTTCACAGGTATTCAACCATACAAATGGTACCTCCTTCTGTGTTAGCCTAGTCAGAGGGAAGACTTCTCGTGAAAATGCCTTCACGAAACTTCTATAATACATTATTAGTCCCAAGAAAGATCGTATTTCTATTACAGTCTTAGGATGCTCCTAGTTTTCATCACCACACTAATTTTTACATGATCAATAGATATATCTGTCTTAGAAATGACATGACCTAGAAATCATACTTTGGTTATCCAAAACTGCTTGCTATACTTGGCATACAACTTATTCTTCCTTAAAGTCTCGAGTGCAAGTTAGAGATGTTGTTCATGTTGTTGTTTGTCCTTAGGGTAGATGAGTGATGAAACCCAGTTTCACTGTATTAATTCGTAGATATTAACCCCCTAGTTTAGACTAGTATTAATAAAAATCAGATAAAACATCTATCTGAGTCTTAGAATAAAATAAAAATTCAAAAAATGACAAAAGTAAAAATCATTGTGTTTTTGTACCCTTAAAAAAGCTCACAAAAATATTTCTCCTTTCGTTTGACCTCGTCTCTATTTTTGGTCACCATGAAACTTGTAGATCTCATCGAGATCTACAACTTTCATGTTTTGAGTTTTTCCAAATTCGCCTTTTTCTCCTCCTTTTACATGCATCTTTATCTGAATAACTTGATTGGGCCACGTGGCTCCCTTTGGTTGAGCCATGTGGCCTGCTTCCTTGCATGCCACGCACCCTTCATCCATCACCGTCTGATCACCTTCTTCCCATTCAATCTCAACCATTGGATCGCGCCTCATTCTCAGCCCTCCGATTCATTCCGAGATCAAATCTCATCCCTTCGCTTGTGCCTTTCTCCCTTCTTGCCACGTGTCGCCCCCGTCACTGCCCGATCTTCTCCATTTCACTCTCATCTCAACCATTGGCTCCCGCTAGGATTCTCCACCCTTTGATCGACCTTTACACCACATCATAGTCGCTCGTTTGCACCCGCATATCCTGGTAACTCATGTCGCTCTTCACAGCCATCTATGGCGGCTTTATCGATCTGATCCGAACCACTTTTGTGTGCCCTTCTCCTGACCGATGGATCATAAGATCCAATGCTCATGAACTCGTGTCCTACCTATGGTCTCACCTATATCCCATGTCTCTTACTTCGTGCACCTGTAGTACCCTTCCCATTTTCACCACCTCCTCAGCCAACCTCGCCACTCTCTGACTACCCTATGACGAAGCCCCATCATCCGTCGTCCTCGTAGGTATCTCTTCTCCATACGATCCCCTCTCCTTCGCTCCATGTCGCCCATGAAATCCACAGCGGCCACCACCTGAACAACCAATCCCCTCCTTCAAATATGCCTTCGCCACCACAGAATACCTTGTCCACCTTTACGTGGGGCTAGGCCCATCTCTTTTCCACCTCTCCATGATAGGGGGAGGCTGGATCAATGAAGCAATGATGACTTAGCCTATGGTGTCGTCCCCTAGCCATGGTAGGCCAGGTCTCTGGCCATTCAGCACCGACAAGCTACCCCCAGTGGCCGTAGGGGTCCAGCGAAAACCCGAGATTCGCCTGGGATCTCAAGCGAAAGCCCAACGACTCCTATTATCCCCAGGTAATCCACTTCGATCCTCCTCTGCTTTTTATTATAATTTCTTCCAATTAATTAGGCTTCAACTCACACATTTACCCTTCGATTCCCATCACTGTAGCTTCGCCCGGCTTCCACCATTTTCGTGCACACCACACCCACCTACTCCTTTCTTCCATACCCTCTGGTCACTCTGACCCATCTGCTCCGTCCTTCATGGCAGAGGAGCACTCGAGCCTTCACCTTCTCCCTTCGCCTAGTCTCCCACTCCACCTCACTTCACTCACATGCTTCACGTGCATGCTTCGGCTACAGGTTAACATCTGCAGCGACCCTATCCTACAATGGTTGGAACCTTCGCCAAATTTCATCCCTCGAACACTGCCTCCGACATATAAGTGTCGCCACGGCCCTCCAGTTATTCCAGATGCTTTGTCATGCTTCATTGTCGACACCTATTCGTTCAGAAGCTGCCAGACATCTTCATCAACCTCTAGAGACGGTTGTGGAGCAATGGTGGCTTCACCGGAGCTCCAATGTCGTCGTCAGGCCGTGGTGAAGAAGGGCCAGAGCTTACAGGTGTCGTTGGATAGCACCCTCCCGGTGCTCATCCAATGACCTATCTTCGACCATGTCGCTCTCCCATGAGCTTCCAGCCACCGTCCGATCGTGTTGATCGGATGGTCCACATAGGTTAACATCATCCTCTCAGAGCCTCCCTACGAGCCTACAAGTCTGGAGCATCATAGCCTCACCCGAGCTTCTCCAGACGGCACGTGGCCCGAGCCACGTACCCAAGCCTTCATCGACCGTCGACCCTAGCTCACGTGCTCTGTCACGTGCGGACCCGGGATTTTTGCATGGAGGCCCCTTGACCTTTTTCCAATTACATTTAGATCATGTTGTCATGTATTACCCGCGTGCCTGGAGTAAATTGCAACCAAGCCCCTCCGGGTTTCAGTAATTGCATTTTTACCCCCACGCATGTGGGAAATTTATAGGGAAGTTCTTGCGATTTATTTTATTTACATTCCTATCCTCCAAGGGCATTTGTAGTATTTGCTCTATTTATTTTCATGTTTTTCTTGCGTTTATGCCTCTGGGATCTTTTGTGAATATCTTAAGCATCCGAGCTCTGTTTGAGTTGATTTCAGTTGTGTTTCAAAGCTTGTTTTATTATCTTTCTAATGCATGGCTTGATCTCTGTTTTGACGCTCAATTTTGATGATTAATTATGTTAATGCAGTGTCTTGTATGTAGTGATTTATCAATCCTTGTATTCATGCATCAATGAAATTTTCTTTGATATTTGAAACTAAAGTTGATTACCATTTCTAGCTCTATGATTGCAAATAGGAAGGGCATATTTTTACTTGTTCACACTCGCATGTCATTGCATGTTAAAAAGCAAATTAAAAAAGTCTGATACATGTTTCCTTCTGCATTGTTTGTGTCTTTGTGTGTATTAACCTTTGAGTTTCTAATATAACACTTAATCTAAGTAATGAGAGTCTAGATAATAACTTAAGAGGCTTGTGTCCCTGAGTTCGACCTTGGGCTTGCCCAAGTAAAATAAAAATTATCGCTCGTTATTAATTGATACATTAATCAAAGTGGTTTCTTATTGACTCGAATTTATACGCCACGGCGAAATAGTTAATTCGACATAATTAAAAGGTAAAATTCAGTTCTGCCACATGGTGTCGTTGCCCGGGACACGACTCATCTTTTGTTTATTTAGGTTTTTAGTATTTAATTTTGTGTAAATTTCTATCTCATAGGTCATGTTGTTGTTTGCATTATTAATATTTCTTCGATTGATATCTGATGTATGCTTTTTTGTGGCAGGGTTCCTTGGTGATCAAGGAGGCGAGGAGCATGAGTTCCTTGTTGCGAGGAGCCACAGAAGTAAACCTTGGAGAAAAATTGAAGAAAGAAAAAATGTGTGTTTCTTGCCTTTTATTTTCCATTTAATAATCATATTTACATCGGTCTTCCTTCGAATACTCGTGTGTGTAAATGAACGATAGTATTCGTGGTTGTGTGGGGATCGCCCCACTTGAATGTTGACCTAGGATCAGACAAGCAGCTCTCCGAGCTTATTTCACATTTGATTCTATTTGTTTGATCGTAGGTAGGACACATATTTAATTTAAGATGCATGTAGACATCGCTTCACTTAGCCAAAAATAAAATATATTCTTGCCCGCTAATAGAAGCATGTTAAGTGTGGTCTTTCATCAACTTGCATACATTCAGATTTGGTTTCAGTTCTATTCTGTTTTCACGAATTTAGCTCAAGGCACTGCGAACTTTCTCTCTTGACCTAGATCATGATTTTATCGATGCATTGGCTTTTTCTCGACCTCCCTTCCTGGCTTGATCACCTAGGTTAATGGAAATTAGGAATGAGCAGTAGACGCTGATTGATTGATTTATGTTCACATTTAAACAGTGATAACCTTAATCTCATAATTGGGACCGATGATGCAAGTCGACCATAAAATAGAGTAAAAATCATGTTTTGGGAGAGCGACACCCTTGTTTACGTAGGATGTTTTGATTCGTCTTTTTTCTTAATCCTTGGGTAAATTAGATTATTTTCATCACCAATAAAAATGACAAGATAAATAACCAACACTTGTTGATTTCACGTGTGAGTTGGTGAATAAAAGGGTATTGTTTGATTGATTGAGCCTTGCTTGTTTCGACACCCTCCCAGTGAACCTAGGTACTCCATTTATCTATGTAGATTCATTTCTCCCACGTGTACATCCATCCTAACTTCTTCGTTCCCCTCAGGTATCCCCATCATCATCTATCTATCTCTATACTTAGGCTATCTTCAACCTAAGTATAGGGGGGACATGAGTCCCCGTGATTTTCTTACTCATTTATCCTTTCCCGGATACTTAGGTTATTATTAACCTAAGTATAGGGGGCATCCTCCTCAGTTCCCATATATTTATCTAATTTTAAAGTGATCTAAGGCTTTGTGTCACTTAGCGCTATGAGGACATAACAAAAATTTAAGTAAATGGGGGTACATCGGGTATACAATATATACTTACTTTAGCAATATCTCTATATTTTGGAAATTTTTGAAAAATTTTAAACTTTTTGGGCTAGAGTATATCTTACAAACTAAGTGGACAATATTTTCAAGGTTTTGGAAAATTTTCTATACTATATTACATTATTCTTGATAAAAATAGTTTTGAAAATTAGTTTTACTTGATTTGAAAAAAATCATTTGAAAAATATTTGAAAAAAGTTATATATATGTGACATGGTTTGGGAAAACCTTTTCCAAACTTGATTTCAATAAGGGAAAGATGAGTTTAACTTGTGTTCTAACGTTAATCAAAAATCCATAAAAACGAGCTGACTACTAAACTCAAATAACTAGACACTTTCAGTGAGGGTTTCCCTTAGCAGAGTAGGTGGTTTAGATGACATAACATAAGGCTTCGTCCTCAAGCAACGGGTACCGTTCTACGGTATGTACTTAAACCTATATTGGCTAAAAGTAGATGCAACTACTCATTTGAGTTTAGACAATCATTAGGCCCTTTAAAGTCTTCATAAAAATTTGAAAAAAACTGAAAAAAATGGATTAAGGAGTTGAATTTAATCCCTGACATTTTCACTTTCACACAGGGTTAGTGATGTTCAAGAATACTTAGTTTAAAAACTCTTGAGATTTTCGAGTTAACCATCCTTAGCCATCATGGTCTTCGACTTAAAAATCTACATTTCCCTAGTTTGCTAGATTTGCGTGCTATATTACGTGCTTAGTCTCTAACCTTAAGAATATTATCAACACTTCACATGCGCGACTGCGTTCACGATGAGATGAGTTGAAATTTCACTTGAGGAACTGGGATGAGGGATTCAAGTCTGGACTCGATTTAATGATGCTCGAGGGTGGGATAAAGTCATTGAAAGCTTCATGAAACCTGAGTGTCAGCATTTTTAGCCATTATGAGAACTTGGTTCTTCTACTAATATTTTGACATTTACCAAAGTGCCAAGGTATGATAAAATAAAAAATTGTTGATCGGTGTGCGCCAACTCTGGGTAAAAGCAGATTAGCTATCCAAAAGAATACAAAGAAATATCAAATGTTGAAGAAAAAGCTCTCATTCCACAAAGTCAATTATCAAAGAGCTTCCACAAAAGGAGATCTCTCCCAACCATTTCAAAGTGTCCACTTGGACCACCACTATTAGGACCAGGAGTCGAGGTTGCATAAAAAATGGGCTCTACATCGTAAATGCTACAAGTCTGGGTGTAGAAGGTATAATAGATACTCAAAAAAGGCACACCCAGGTGTATTCCCAGAAAAATAAGTGCAGGCTACTCCAACTTCTTTTGATGGACGCATTGATCAACACCAAAAATATGTGTCGAGTTAATAAGGTACCCGAGAGAATCCTTGTTCCAATGAGAGGGAGAGAATAAGTGACACAATCCTAATCCCTCCATCAACTGGCATGCCACCTACACTTCTAAGTCTGACAACTAAAGAGGCGGTGCATTGGATGCAATATTTGATTTATTCCCTAGAGTTGAGAATTAGTTTCTTAGGAGAATTTCTAGGACTGGGGCCTTGGGTGACGTAGTGACTCTACTCTCGTGATCGCGGTCCACACTTAATGTCATATCCTTAGTTTATATGTAAACAAGAGAGAGTATGCAGAATAAGAGAAATTGGACACCTCTTGATTAAGACTATGTTGAGCTCTGAGATTTTGGATCTTTAAAATTGGGAGATCTTAAACAGATCAGATCATGTATGCACATGCACAATCGGAGGTTAATCCAGCTCATTCATTTTTGAGATGCTCATAGACAAGCATAGTTTAAGTATAAGGGGTGATGAAACCAAGTTTATTGTATTAATTTGCAGATATTAACCCCATAGCTTAGACTAGTGTCAATAAAAACCAGATAAAACATTGTATATATCTGAGTCTTAGAGTAAAATAAAAATATAAAAAATAACAAAAGTACAAATCATAGTGTTTTTACACCCTTAAAATGCTCATAAAAATATTTATCCCTTCATTTGACCTCTTGTTCATTTTTGTCAACATGAAACATGTAGATCTCATCAAGATTTACAACTTTCATGTTTTGAGTTTTTCCAAATTCGGCCTTTTTCTCCTCTTTTTTCATGCATCTTTGTTTGAATAACCTGATTGGGCCACGTGGCTCCTTCTGGTTGAGCCACGTGGCCCGTTTCTTTGCATGTCACGTGCCCTCCATCCACCACCGTCTGATCACCTTCTTCCCCTTCAATCTCAGCCATTGGTCTGCGCCTCAACCTCAACCCACCGATTCATTCCCAGATCAAATCCCATCCCTTCGCTTCCACCTTTCTCCCATCTTGCCATGTGTCGCACCCATCACCACTTGTTCTTCTCCATTTCGCTCTCATCTCAGCCATTGGCTCCCGCTAGGATACTCCACCCTTTGATCGTCCCTTACACCGCATCATAGCCACTCATTTGTGCCCGCATATCCTGGCGACACGTGTCGCTCTTCACAGCCATAGATGGTGGCTTCATTGATCTGATCCGAACCACTCACGCACACCCTTCCCTAACCGTTGTGGAGGTAAAGTACACCTTAAATATAGCATAATCACAATATGAAGATGAGGTGTTAGACAAAAGAATGAGTGATATGGATAAATGGATCTATACAGCTATGGAGGAAAAGTGATAATCAGACATGAGATGCAAATGATGTGAGTTAAAGACCACATCTCATGTAAAATGAATAGGGGTAATGTCAACGATTAGCAGATCATGATCTAGATATTGTTGGAAATGTGATCCCACGGCGAGCCATTATGCAATAAATGTTAGTGCACATATCATTCCCTGATCTGAAATGAAGAATGAATAATTTGTATAATAGGTCCCTTAGTACAATTAGGGTTATGTACCATGGCCATCTTAATAATCATACAGCTGTTGATTCAACTATTGAATCATATAAGCTGGTGCTTGAATGAATATCTAAAGAGTTAGATTGAGGACTCATCAAGCACCGTCAAATGATTGTTAAGAGATGATCTCCAGCCAGAGTAGGAGATGGCAATCCTTATCTCTTTAGGCTGATATCTGACCGACCTCTTGATGCTGGTCCTCTGCATAGGAATAGAGATTCGGAGGTGTCAGATTAGTTAGGTCAAAGAGTTGACTTAACGAGATCGAGATAACCAAAGTCCTATATCGTATGCTGTCATGATATAGGCATGCATCCTCTGACCGGAGACAGATGTGTTGCTATATGTCTAAGTATGTACATTTGGCAGACCAATAGGTTGATGACCTAATCAAGGTCTATACACCAGCGCGCTGGTGTGCATATAAGGGCATATGAGTAATACGATCTCTCAAAGGGATCATACAGGTTCAGTTACTGAACCGGAAGACATGAGCTCACTCATGAGATATTGGGAAGAATCAAATTCCATGCGCATGGTCGTCTCGCTTTGGAAGCTTGACTGAATTTGTAGGTTTGATATATTACTTTTGGAAAGTATATGATCAAGACCTAGGTATGATATATACTTTTGGAAAGTATATGATCGATACCAACTCCCAATGATCGAATGAGAAACTTACTGATAAAACCATGAAGTAGACAGTATAAAGTTGATCCAATACTTCGGGTTTAGTCTGAGTCTTCTAGTATGCAGGATGTACAGGTATTGGGAATACATGAGGGTGATTTGATCGTAAACGATTGTATAACCATGACGCTTCCATTCCTAGGGAGTGATGAAACGTGTCTGGATTTTAGTGACTCCTCTCGGTAGAGAAGTGATCTGATCTTGGTCCAAGTGTTGGACATTGATCTGAATGTGATTCAGATACAATGAGAAGATTAGATTTACGGTCTTGATTTAATCAAGCATCTATGGGAGGCCCGCGATCTGGATTTGAGATATGATCAAAACAATCGCCCTGTCCTTATCTCCAAGTATCTGCGGAGAGATTGCATTATTATTGAATGGTTCGAGAATAATTCCATAAGATCTAAGCAATGAAGAAATGATGATTAAATGTGATTTAATCATATTGATGTGTGAAGAAATTATCCAATGTAATTAAATGTGATTTAATTATTATGGATAAGAATAATGTGGATAGAAATATCCAATTATTCATAATATATTATAAATGTGATTTATAATGTATTAGAGAGAGCTAATTATAATTTATATGTGTTGATTAATTATTATGTGTATTGGATACACATTATGTAATTAATTGACATTGTAAATTATATGTTGTTTTGGGTTGTGAATATGATTCACAATTTTTTCCATGGCAAGATTGCAATATTCTCAAATATAAGTATGAATTATTTTTGAAGAATAATAACCCAACAAATAAATAAAGAGATATTTCCATGGAGATATGCAATCTCATGAAATTCATGAGATTGCTCTCCCCATGGAAATAAGTGGGCGGCACATCATTCCTATAAGGAATGTGTGGCCGTCCACATGGAAGGTATGTGGAGATAGAATCTCCATGTATCTTCTCTCCTTATTTGTTGATTTGATTTAGGACTAATTTATATTTGATTTTGTCAAATATATTTTAACCTAAATTTGTTGGTTTTACCAACAACAATCTTGACCATTGGATTAACATAAATCAATCTCACCCATTGATTTTATGTGTCCAATGGATTGAGATCCATGGATCCCAAAACCCTATAAATAGAGAGGCACACCATGCTCTCTCTTTACATATGAATAATGGAGGCTCTCTCTCTCTCTCTTTCTTCTCTACACATGTCAGCCCTCTCTCCCTCTAATTGGTGGCCGTCCACCAAACCCTAAAGGAGAGAACCGTCGTCGCCTTCGCCACCGCGTCGCCGCTTCGACGTTCTTCGGTTCTCCGTCTTCTTGGTGTGCTATGCCCACGAAGGAGACTTTCGATCTCGTGCGACGAGATCAGGAGCAACCATGTTTGGATCATCTTCTTGGATTGCGAGGACAACGTGGTTCATTCCCGCGCTCGCAAGCGGTCTCGCCGACGATCGGACTTGAGACAGGAGGTCTCTTCTCTTAGAGACTCGATCAACCACGCTTCAAGAGGTATTGCATTATACTTGTTGTGGTTATAGATGAAACGATCTGAGAATGGTTCTCGGATCATGTGGTTTCATCGAATAAAAAATTTTAAATTCCGCTGCACCGAACAACTAGTGCGACTAGTCGTTCCTCGTCGTATCCGATACGACGATCACGCTTCCATGATGCGCTTGAGGATAAATTCCATATCTTTCAAGTGGTATCAGAGCCAAGTTGACGGTTTCGAATATGATTCGAAAAACCGAGGACGACTTGGGTTCGTTAAGGTCGCGAAAGTTTTTATCGCATTTGATTTCGCAGATCTGTTTAGTAAATAAATTCGGCACTGTTTAAATTGTTTAAACACGAATTTAATACTTGTATTTTGTTCCCCATTAAATAAGGAAACCATAGGATCTGAGTTTACGTAAATCGGATTTCGTATGCTCTAGATATGGTTGTTTTAATGAACATGTATGCACTGTTGCGGGAACTGTAGATCTGAACGTGATTAAAATTTTTATTACTGCTTAGACTTGCCTCAAAATGCGTGTAACATCACTTGGGTTCTGTCCTAAATCGAATTAACAATCTATGAAAATCGATTTTGTCTAATTTGGATTTAATATGATTGAGATATGCTAATTTTAGTAAGTAGGGGTCACTGCTGAAATTACATTCCTAATCTAGAGCCATGTGATTGTCAATTAGTGAAATTAATTGTTAATTTCGTGAAATAATCTTGAAAAATATTTGTAAAATATTGGAACATGATTATTTGCCTAATTGACTTGGCCTCAACCAACTAATTGATTAAGATGTGATCTAAATCATAATTGGAAACCACAATCTTCAAACTTGATGCTTGAATAGGATTTGGGAATTTGTGTAGCAAATTTCCTTATAATCAAAAACGTTTTGATTATTACTATATGGTACAATTTCGGTTGAAGAACCGATGATCATCTCAAGTACAAATTAATCAATTTGGCATTATCCTTTCCCGAGGTGGATATGGTGTCTAGTCGGGGATCGCTGGGGTAGCGGGTTGCAACGTATGCGGTCCGTCCCACTCCCGTCGGTACTGGCCATGACAGCGGGTAGGGCCGGGATAATGTCCGAGGGATTAAGATGTATTTTTCTAATTATTAAAATACGAATTAATACGTACTTTGAGAATAATACCATATATATTCAAGTAAGACATTCAAGTTTGATTGATTAAATTGGATTGATAATTAATTTAATATGATTGAATTAATTATGTCCAATTAGAATACTCTAATATGATTAGAGTTAATAATTCCCTTGGAATAATTAATTGTATGAATGTGATTCATAGTAATTAATTAAATTTGAATAAGAGATGGAGGATCACATAAGTGACATCCATGGTCTCCCGTCAAGGCGAAGGGTTTCGTCGCCAGATATTATATGTGAGAGACGCCTGTCCGAAGTGACAGCTCCTGCATATGATCCATTTGGATCGGGCTCGTTGCTTCTCGAAAGAGTGAGGACGTATGCGTAGTGACCCCAATATCGAGTCCTCATATTATTGGGGCGATATTGGATTGCGCATAGCGAGTTGTATTCCTGTTGACGGTTGGTTCAATTAATGACGGGTCAACATCACCTTAGGGGTGGTGGGCCCGGGTGTTAAAGACCGAATTGGGAGATGCAAGTTGGACTTGCAAGGCGGAATGTGTTCCCGCTTCTTTTTATCCGAGTTGTAAGTTCTCATATTATTGGGATGCAACAAAGATAAGGAAGGAGATCCCAGATCTTGCTTGAGATATAATGGTAAGTATATCTCTTACATTGAAAGTGATTAAGGGAATGAACTTTCATTGTTGACATTGCAAGACAACTTTGATATAAAAATTCCAAAATCAAAGTAAAACATGTATATATATAAATATATACCCTTATGCAAATTTCTTATTTCAGATAATCCTTCATTAAACCCACTCAATGTTATACTCAATAATAACCAGTAAAATATCATGGATTGGACCCTTTGATCCAGATATTATATTTGTAATTGGACACATAATGTATGTGGTTGCAATGTGTAAGTTTCCTCATAATAATGATGAATGATAATTAAATAAGACAATAGGACTAAAACCTTAGGGTTTGTATGTCTCTATAAGTCTTGATCTCATCGAATATACTTTTGAAGTAACATGTCGTTAATGATCGTAATTATCATATAATCCTTATAAAATCTAATAAGATGTTCTGGCATACATATGTGCTCTCGACATATAATCATGAATGACATGGTTCTCTGCATTATGCAGAATGGTGGCTCTGTAGGAGATGATGTATTCAAATTGTTTGAGTACCTACCTGAACCTAAGTTTTAAGAGTTTAAATGGTTGTAGATACAATGAGTGTCATCATTCTACTACCTTTACTCTAGTCATTCCTGGAGCTTCATAATATTCATATTGTATGAATTTAATGAAGCATGTATAAATGTTGAAATGATCTTACATTGAATTCTTTTGAATTTAACGTAAGAGATCCTTAGTCTTAAGCAATGGTTGCTCATAGATAAAGGGAGCGCAGTGGAAGCATGGGTTGGACCCAAGTAAGAAGTATAGTCAAAGAGTTGATTGTACCTCTGTGACTTCCATATGACATCCAAAGAGTTGGATGAATGCCAACACTGCAATAAATTAATGTGTTGATAGTACGACTATCAAGTCTGTCTAGAATCCTCAGGGACTCGGATAGAGCATCAAAATAATCTACATAAATCATTGATATTGACTTACTTATTGAATAAGATAAAGTCTAATAATTGTATCTCAATCTTCTAACAACACTTGCAATGGGTTGCATATGTTTTAGAAGATTGGTAAATTTGATCTTAAGGTTTATAGTTATCCAGATGGACATTGATGCAATTGTTGCAACAATTTCCATTGGATCACTAGACTTCATAATTTCAGTGGGAGAACCCTTAGTCTTAGAGAATGTCTCTATGACCTAGACATTATAATACACTCATTGTTTGTTTCTAAATGTTGGAAATAAACATGAATTCTGGAATGGACCTATCATAATAAGTTATGATGAAGATATTTCAGAAAGTAATCTAAAATCTAGTGGACTCCACTAAATTAGAAAATTAATGAATGGTTCATTATCATTTCTAAATACTGAAATTAAACCTCAAGATCAATCGGAGGATGAACATCATTTGGGAATGATCTAGCATCAAGCCTTGGACATTTGTTTATTGATTTGATCGATAGACTAGTAAGAGATGAAACTTTAGAATGTATAAAATTTCATAACTTACATACTTATGAATATTGTATTCAAAAAGGAAAAACGTCCAATGCACCCTTCTTTTGGAATGGTGTAAGATGTCAAGGTATTTAGGATCTCATACATATTGATGTATGCAGATCATCTATATCATAGTAAACATTGTGGATATGTGATATCTATTGATGATTATGTATGATATGAGATTTCTTCTCTTCACCTAAGAAACCTTTGAAATGTTCAAAGATTTCATTATTTTTGGTTTAAAACCAAAGTTTGAAAGAAGATAAAATGAATTTGATCTAATCTAGGTAGCAAGTACCTACTAGATAAATTCGAAGAATACCTTATGGAGATATGAATATCATTTCTATCTCAATCCTCCTAACACACCTTAACTCAATAGAGTTATAGGGAGATACAATTGGATCATGTGTGACATGATCTTATCAATGATGAATTTTAACATAATTATCCCTTAGTTTCCAGGTATATATGTGTAGTAGAGACTACAATGTATATCCTTAAGAAGGTTCCATA
This sequence comes from Ottelia alismoides, assembly GCA_037367405.1. Lineage (NCBI taxonomy): Eukaryota > Viridiplantae > Streptophyta > Magnoliopsida > Alismatales > Hydrocharitaceae > Ottelia > Ottelia alismoides. Next base: position 1,165,929 of record JAZKJV010003691.1, on the reverse strand, counting down.
TATGTTGGAATCTAGCACTTGAGAGCGCTGCTTCATTAAGAAAATAAAGGATGGTATTGGATACCTACTTTATGACCTTGAGATTCTTAAGTATCTCATCTCTGAGAATGTGATTCTTAGAGGTTGAGACTCTTGAGAATCAAGATGAAAATGAAGTGTAGGAACTCATTTAATCTTGAGAAGATAATGAGACTCCTGAAATTGGAAACTAAAAAGGACAATTAAAGATGAAACACTAATACCTCTTCAAATGAGTTTGAGAATGGATTCCATGTGTTAGAGAAATCTGACAATGATCGAACTTCATGTGATGAAGCTTCTAAAGATCATAACATGGATAGATGGATAGCAAGAAAAGTCTAATGTAGACTTCATATACAAGTGTTGTATATGGACCCTCGAGGATCCATCTATATGGGTAAGACCTGTAAAGGTGTAAATGGATCTTCAAGAGAAAGGGAACCTGATGGGAAGGTAGAGATCTTCAAAGCACGGTAGCCATAAGCTACACACTGGAAGAGAAGACATTGCTTGCAATGAGACTTGCTCTTCGGTGACCATGCTTAAAACCATCAGAATATTGCTAACCTTAGCTACAAACTTGACTATTGCATCTTCAAGATGTAAGTCAATATTGCATTCCTCTACGAATACCTCTTTGAGGATATTCACATGAAGTAGCCCCAGGGCTTCATGGTTGAGGAAAGCAAGGTGTGCAAACTAAGGAATCCATCTATGGACTCAAATAAGCTTCTTGAAGTTGGACCATAAGATTTAATGGAATTATAATTGTTATGATTTCAGATAGAATCTTGATGAGCCATGTGAAGCTTAGTGGGAGTGCCTTTCTGTTCATCGTGCTAAATGTAGATAATATCCTAATCATTTAGAATGATATAAGGATGATAATAAGTGTTTTATTATCTGGTTGTTCCATAACTTGAGATATGATCTCAAGGATACCTCTTAGATCTTAGTTCTGAAGTTGTTCAGGAGCAAAGAGAAGAGGGTATTGGGACTGTCACATTAATAGTACATCTTGGACATATTCCATTTTATGGAAAATTCCAAGAATGGCTTCCATCCCTTAAGATATGGTACTGACCTATCTAAAGGGATAGCACCTCAAAGAGTTGAGGAAGTGAATGCTAGAACAACTTGCCCTTGGGCATCAGTTCTGAGAAGCTGGGTGTGTGCTAGATATGTACAAAAGCCAGATGGTTACCATGCAGTGGGAGTAGTAAACTGTTACTAATCCTACTATGGAAATAAAATACTTGGTTGCAGTAATAACAAAATCTTCATAGATGACAAGATTTTTGAGATAGTGATCTCAAAGTCTTATCTTCAAAAGCTTAAGACTTTATAGATAGAGATCTAAAAGGTCTTAACTGTGGATACCTTAAGAGATAGTGATCTCCAAGAATAAAGGTATTCTGATAAGGATTATGAAAATATTGGTTATGATAATTTTTAAGCTGTAGTATCAAGGACACTATAACCAACAAGATTAAGTATTAGTTGCAGAAGATGGAACATTCGCATTGGATGCGAGCACTGTTACTGGGGATATGCAAGTGCCGTAAAAGGACTTGGCGTAGTCTCGCGGGAACAGAGTGACTGATCAGCTTACCTAGCTATTTTTTAAATAGCCTATGATTGTCACATGAGTGCGGGTTTAAATGATTAGCGCATTAATGGCTCTTTGGGCTAGTGGGAGATTGTTGGAAATGCGAGCCCATGGCGAGCCATTATGCAATAAATGTTATTGCACATATCATTCCCTGATCTGAAATGAAGAATGAATAATTTGTATAATAGGTCCCTTAGTACAATTAGGGTTATGTACCATGGCCATCTTAATAATCATACAGCTGTTGATTCAACTATTGAATCATAGAAGCTGGTGCTTGGATGAATATCTAAAGAGTTAGATTGAGGACTCATCAAGCACCGTCAAATGATTGTTAAGAGATGATCTCCAGCCTGAGTAGGAGATGGCAATCCTTATCTCTTTAGGTTGATATCTGACCGACCTCTTGATGCAGGTCCTCTGCATAGGAATAGAGATTCGGAGGTGTCAGATTAGTTAGGTCAAAGAGTTGACTTAACGAGATCGAGATAACCAAAGTCCTATATCGTATGCTGTCATGATATAGGCACGCATCCTCTGATCGGAGACAGATGTGTTGCTATATGTCTAAGTATGTACATTTGGCAGACCAATAGGTTGGTGACCTAATCAAGGTTTATACACCGGCGCGCTGGTGTGCATATAAGGGCATATGAGTAATACAATCTCTCAAAGGGATCATGCAGGTTCAGTTACTGAACCGGAAGACATGAGCTCACTCATGAGATATTGGGAAGAATCAAATTCCATGTGCATGGTCGTCTCGCTTTAGAAGCTTGACTGAATTTGTAGGTTTGATATATACTTTTGGAAAGTATATGATCAAGACCTAGGTATGATATATGCTTTTGGAAAGTATATGATCGATACCAACTCTCAATGATCGAATGAGAAACTTACTGATAAAATCATGAAGTAGACAGTATAAAGTTGATCCAATACTTCGGGTTTAGTCTGAGTCTTCTAGTATGCAGGATGTACAGGTATTGGGAATACCTGAGGGTGATTTGATCGTAAACGATTGTATAACCATGACGCTTCCATTCCTAGGGAGTGATGAAACGGGTCTGGATTTTAGTGACTCCTCTCGGTAGAGAAGTGATCTGATCTTGGTCCAAGTGTTGGACATTGATCTGAATGTGATTCAGATACAATGAGAAGATTAGATTTACGGTCTTGATTTAATCAAGCATCTATGGGAGGCCCGCGATCTGGATTTGAGATATGATCTCAATATCCATGTCACTATACGTGGAACAATACAATCGCCCTGTCCTTATCTCCAAGTATCTGCGGAGAGATTGCATTATTCTTGAATGGTTCGAGAATAATTCCATAAGATCAAAGCAATGAAGAAATGATCATTAAATGTGATTTAATCATATTGATGTGTGAAGAAATTATCCAATGTAATTAAATGTGATTTAATTATTATGGATAAGAATAATGTGGATAGAAATATCCAATTATTCATAATATATTATAAATGTGATTTATAATGTATTAGAGAGAGCTAATTATAATTTATATGTGTTGATTAATTATTATGTGTATTGGATACACATTGTGTAATTAATTGACAATGTAAATTATATGTTGTTTTGGGTTGTGAATATGATTCACAATTTTTTCCATGGCAAGATTGCAATATTCTCAAATATAATTATGAATTATTTTTGAAGAATAATAACCCAACAAATAAATAAAGAGATATTTCCATGGAGATATGCAATCTCACGAAATTCATGAGATTGCTCTCCCCATGGAAATAAGTGGGCGGCACATCATTCCTATAAGGAATGTGTGGCCGTCCACATGGAAGGTATGTGGAGATAGAATCTCCATGTATCTTCTCTCCTTATTTGTTGATTTGATTTAGGACTAATTTATATTTGATTTTGTCAAATATATTTTAACCTAAATTTGTTGGTTTTACCAACAACAATCTTGACCATTTGATTAACATAAATCAATCTCACCCATTGATTTTATGTGTCCCATGGATTGAGATCCATGGATCCCAAAACCCTATAAATAGAGAGGCACACCATGCTCTCTCTTTACATATGAATAATGCAGGCTCTCTCTCTCTCTCTTTCTTCTCTACACACGTCAGCCCTCTCTCCCTCTAATTGGTGGCCGTCCACCAAACCCTAGAGGAGAGAACCGGCGTCGCCTTCGCCACCGCGTCGCCACTTCGACGTTCTTCAGTTCTCCGTCTTCTTGGTGTGCTACGCCCACGAAGGAGACGTTCGATCTCGTGCGACGAGATCAGGAGCAACCACGCTTGGATCATCTTCTTGGATTGCGAGGACAACGCGGTTCATCCCCGCGCTCGCAAGCGGTCTCGCCGACGATCGGACTTGAGACAGGAGGTCTCTTCTCTTAGAGACTCGATCAACCACGCTTCAAGAGGTATTGCATTATACTTGTTGTGGTTTTAGATGAAATGATCTGAGAATGGTTCTCGGATCATGTGGTTTCATCGAATAAAAAATTTTAAATTCCGATGCACCGAACAACTAGTGCGACTAGTCGTTCCTCGTCGTATCCGATACGACGATCACGCTTCCGTGATGCGCTTGAGGATAAATTTCATGTCCTTCAGATATGGCATCATGCACTGACCATTAACTCGAAAGGTGGAATCAGACGATGCCTCAGATATATCTATGCTACCATTGTCGTGCACCTTTCGAAACAAGTATGGTCCCTTCCATTTGCTATGAAACTTCCCTGGAAATAATCTCAACCTGGCATTGAATAACCATACTCTCTGGTTTGGCTCAAAATGCTTATGGATGATACGAGAATCATGTCATATCTTCACTCTCTCCTTGTATTGTAGGCTACTTGAAAATGTTGTATCTCGAAGCGCCTCTACAACTGCCAACTCTGCTTTACACTGATCTCATATGTTCTTGGGATCCAATAATAACTCAGTGACTGTCCATAGTGACGGGTGCTTCATCTCCATGGGTAAATGGCATGGCTTTCCATAATTGAGACGAAGGGGAGACGTACCAAAAGGTGTCTTGAAGGAAGTATGATAGGCCCAGAAGACTCGGTCAGCTTGTATGTATGCAATCTCACATCGTACTTCTGTCATGAATGCTCCCTGATCTCGACTATGTGTTTGCATGGTCTCCGGAGAGGCTAGAAGTGTGTTGTTGATGGCGCCCTGATCACATACATATGTGGAACCCTAGGGCTGCTCATTGGTGTGTCCCCCATTGCTGGCCATCGCTCGGATCTCTGCAAAGGCAAAAGACCCCAACTCATGTGTTGTCAAATGTAAATAAATTTGTGTTAGCCTCTGCTTTGGCATCTCAGGACTGAAAGAAGGGTGGTCGAGGGGGAACAGGGTAGTAGCAAACTCGGGTTTGGAGAACAGGTATGGGCTCTCCAAAGCTGTCTTAGATGAATGGAGATGGGTGCTTGAGAGTGGTGCTACCATAGGAATCCTAAGTTACCTCCTTCCCATCATCGTGATGTGGGGATTTATGAAGATAAGATCTGGAATGAAAACAAGATCAGAAGTCAAACCCCCAATTCACCTATAGCAACTCTTAAGCTGATGACCGTAAGAAATCAACCGTTAATCTTGTCAATTTTTATTTAGGTAATCAATCAATTTATAAGAGCGATTTAAGCGAGCTGCTAGGAACCTCATGCTCCCAGGAGACTGGCCCAATCCCACAGTTAGTTTTTCCCATCCAGTATGGATTACGGACCATTTACTGGCTACCCGATCTATCCACTTTGCTAAGGAGTCCCGGATCGATTACCAGCTACCCGATGAAGTCCTCACTAGATAACAACCAACCACAAGACTAGTAGTCTGAAAGAAGTTCAAGTATGGCTCTATCCTAGTGTGCATGTCACTCTCTTACTGTAGACAAATCAACCAATGAGAGGTGACTCTCTCCAAAACAAATATTTTTGAGTGAAGTGTATTTAAGGGTCAAGTTTGCATTAGCAGTCCAAATTTTATTATTTTCACTTTTAGGCATTTTAAGATAAAAATAATTCCCAATGAATTTTTTCGATTTCCTTGGTTATTTGAGTCCAAAAACAGGGGGAGGAAGTCAAAAAACCGAAGTGCAATCAAGCACAATGATGCATGCAGAGATAGAAATGCGTACATGTCTCCAACACTCTACATCCAGGGTGATCCGCGTATAAATTGAAAGATTGAAAAGTAAACAAACTATATGATGTACGAGGAAATCGACCTTAGACGAGCAACTTCTATTGATCGTGAAGAACATATCTAGATAATCAAATAGAGTTCGGAGTCTAATCTTGGGAGTCACTCGGTGCCCGCCACAACGGGTCCTTCTATTGTTGTATGTGACTCCTAACGGCATGTAGTCTCAAATCCAATTAAGCTAACATTTTTTAATTTATTTTTAGATAGGTCCAATTACAATCTATAGGTACGGGAAAGCAATTAGGTGTTGGTCCTTAGCTAATTACGTCACAATCAACAAAAATCCTAAGTCAAGGGGTTAAATCTGTTAGAATAAAATAGAAGGTAAGGCGATCAAATAAAAGATCTAGAAAATTGTAGTGAGGTCCCCCGAGTACATCGACACTCAGCGAAACAGCCCCAAAGTATCTAAGTCAGTCCAAGAGAATCCAAATCCATAAATATTACAATAATAGTTTGCTAAAAATAAACTATCTACTCTATCTACTATAATTGTCTTCTCCTGCTCTCATGTTCCTCCTATGGTGCGGGTACTCCAACAGAAAGTTGAAGCATCCACAGGCAGTCCCTCGCACAAAAAGCAAAACAACAATGCGTCAGAAAGTAGTTATATCAAATAGAGACAAATAACGAAAATGACTACTAAGCCGTGCTCCCCGGCAATGGCGCCATTCTGATGAATGACTTGCCGATTAGGGTTAAGTATCAAGAAATATCAAGGTCGTTCCGACCCCAATCGACAAGTCGGTCTCAAGGAAGAAAAATAAACCGCTCAATCAAATCAATAATCAAGCACAAATGTAAGCGGTTCGTTATTTATTTTACCTGGTATAACAACCAGGGTCGAACAAAAGGAGCATAAGAAGTCTAACGAAGTAGTCAAATCTCATAAATTAAACAACATATTTTTGGTGGTTTTAATTTTTTGCAAATTTTTGTATTTTAATAAGGAAGCAAAATCAACAATTAACAAAACTAAGCAACATAACAAACTTTTCAGATTTTTCCTTATTGCTAAAAGTGCTCAGAAATTTAAGATAAAAATATTTTTGGGTTTTTAAGTTTTAAAGTGTTTTTGGTAATTTTCTTGGATTTTGCAAATATTCTAATAATTTTATAAAAATCAAACAGTGGCTAAAAATGTAAACAGTGCACAACCAGATTGAATTGCAAATTAAATGTAATTAAAATGCTCTAAAATCCTGGATAGCAATTTTATAAGAAAATACAAGTAATAACCTGCAAACATGAACTAAAATGAGAATTTTAGGATTTTTCTTGAATTTTATATGATTTGTATAAGATTTAGGTCTTTTACCATTTTTAGGATTTTTATAAAGGGTTTTCAAACGAAATTGTTACTGTAGATAAAACACAAAAAAACACTAACAGCAATTTTGTAGAATTTTTAAGGTGATTTTTGATTTTTTATAGATTTTCAAAAATAGTCCGGATACTTTTTATAGGTTTTAAATTTTTCAAAAATAATGAAATGAAAAGAATTTAACGCACAAAAATTATAACAAATACTACGTGTCAGCATGAGTTGAGGATAGTTTTTAGATAATTTTTAGGATTAATTTTCATATTTATAGAGTCCAAAATACAAGTTTTAATTATATACAATTTACAGGGACCTGAGTGCAATTAAAATAAACATTGGGCCAAACAATAACACCAATAAGAAGTCTAGGGTCGATGTTGCAAAAAGTCCAACAAGCATGCACGATACACGTGATCCAGGCTCACATGGGTATAATGAAAATATCAAAAACTTTTCATTCAGTTCAGAACAATATATAAGTTCATGCAAAGTACTACAAATAACCCAAGGAGCACGTGGGGATGCATGTGAGTTCAAACAGATAGGACTAGAATGCAAATATCAAAACTACGAGGTCCAAACTGTAAATATTCACAACTACAATAATTATTGAAAGGACTAAATATTAAGGCCTAAATGTGCGAGGGTAAAAGGGAAATATACCCCTGTAGAGACACATGGTGCGTGTGGAGAGTGTTGCTAGCGTACGACCCTGATCTCCTGCTGCGGTAGATCTGATGGTCAGAAAATGTCAGGGATGTATGGCCGGATGGTGTCAGATCCAATGGTCAAAAAGTTGTTGCAGTCGGCGGTTGAGATGGAATTTGGCAAATAGAGCTGATCCAACGGTGGGAAGGAGGTCTGCAAAAACTCCTCCTACGCGAACTTCGATCGATCAAGGGAGGTGATCCACCGACTCCATGGAAGATCAGGAGGGTCTGATATTATCGTAAGAGGTTCCCTCGTCAGATGGGAAGCTCCATGGTGATGGAGATGGTCGGATGAGCATGACGATGAAGGGGGATCTGGAGCGGCTCCGCCTGGGCAGCTAGTGGGCCAAATGGGGTCTCCTGCATGAACCAACACCTACAAAGGGAACACCGCTCAGAGGCATTGCTCCGGTGAGGGTTTTTTGCATAATGGACTAAAGGAAGCGATGAGGAACGAGTGTTTGGTCTCAGGAGAACGCGAGGGAGGAAGACCGAGCCGAATCTTGCTCTGGGGAGCAAGGATTAGGATGATCAGATTACGAGGGGAGGTGGAGCGTGAATCAAGGAGTCGATATGTGCGGATGGGTACGGATGTCGAAGCCCCAACCAAGAGGGTGGAGCTAAGGTGCGTGCGGAGGAGAAAGATGGAAAGACTGAATCGAATATGAAAGTGTGGATAATAGAAGTGGTACATGAAGGTTTAGAGGAACTCCTAAGCTTCAGGCGAAGATGGTCGTCAGGTAATATAAGAAATTTTGGGTTTTTATTGAAATTTATATTTTTTCTAATATTTTAGGTCTTTTTCAATTTCTAGGGTTTTTATAAAGGATTTTCAAATAAAATTGATACCGTAGATAAAACATAAAAAACACACTAACATAATTTTTTGTAGAATTGTTATGGCAATTTTTGAATTTTTATGGATTTTCAAAAATAGACAGGACACTTTTATAGGTTTTTTATTTTTCAAAAATAATGAATGTAAAGAAATTAACCCACAAAAATTACAATAAATACTACACGTCAACATGAGTTGAGGATAATTTTTAGATAATTTGTATGATTAATTTGATATTTATTAAGTCCAAAATACAAGTTGTAATTATACATAGTTTATAGAGATCTAAGTGCAACTAAAATAAACATTTGGGCCAAATTATAACACTAGTAAGAAGTCTAGGGACGAAGTTGCGAAAAGTCCAACAAGCATGCACGGCATACGTGATCCAGGCTCACAAGGGCATAAATGCAAATATCAAATCCTTATCATTCAGTTCATAACAACATAGAAGTTTAAGCAAAGTACTGCAAATAGCCCAAAGAGCATGTGGGGATGCACGTGAGTTCAAAAGACGGGACTAAATGCAAAAATGAAAACAACAAGGTCAAAACTGTAAATGTTCACAACTATAATAATTATTTAAAGGACTAAATAGGAAAGCGTAAACATATGGGGTAAAAGGAAAATATACCCCTTTAGAGGTACATTGTGCGCATGGAGTGTGTCGCTAGCGTACGACCTTGATCTCCTGTTGCGGCAGATCTGACGGTCAGAGAATGTCGGGGACGTGTGGTCGAATGGTGTCAGATCCAACGGTCAAAAAGTTGTTGCGATCGGTGGCTGAGATGGAATCTGGCAAATGGAGCTGATCCAATGGTGGGGAGCAGGTCTACAAGAACTCCACATGGGCGAACTTTGATCGAGAAAGGGAGGCGATCCACCGACTCGATGGAAGATCAGGAGGGTCTGGTAGTGTCGTAAGAGGTTCCCTCATCCGGTGGGAAGCTCCGATGGTGATGGCGACGGTAGGATGAGTGTGGTGATGAAGTGTGATCTAGAGCAACTCTGCATGGATAGCTAGTGGGCCAAATGGGGTTCCTTGCATGAACCAACGCTTGCAAAGGGAACAACGCTCGGAGGCGTATCTCCGGTGAGGGTTTATTGCATAAGGGACTGAAGGAAGCGACGGGGAATGAGTGTGGGACTCCGGTGAACGCAAGGAAGGGAGACCGAGCCTAATATTGCTCTGGGCAGCAAGGTTTAGGATAATCAGGGTGCAGCGGGAGGTGGAGCGTGAATTGAGGAGTCAATCTGTGTGGATGGGTACGGATGTCGAAGCTCCAGCCAGGAGGTTGGAGCTAAGGTGCGTGCGGTGGAGCAAGATGGAAAGATTGAATATAATATGAAAGTACGGATGATAGAAGTAGTATCTGAAGGTTTAGAGGGACTCCTAAGCTTTAGATGAAGATGGTCGTTGGGGTAATGGCCTCAACCATGTTGTAGAGGACGGGGAGGCTTATCGAAGCGGAGTTCTGGCCACGAAGGTCGAGCTGCGTCGCTGCTACACCAAACTGAGCTCCAAAGGGCACTCCAGGCAACTGTCACACAGCTGGAGGTGACTAAGGGTCGAAATGGGGGCGAGAATCGAGCTACACTTCAGTGGAGGCGGACGAGAGATTTTATAGACAACTCTAGGAGACTGGAAAGATCGAGTCATAGCAGCAACCCTAGGAAGATCTATACCTTCCTAGGGATCCGTGTGGATTACGGATCCTAGGAGGAGGGTCAGGAGAGAAATCGGGGCACGAGACGGCTGGAGTCGGTAAGGGCAATGGGGAGAAGAAGGTCCCTTGGGAAGGATTCGGATCTGACCCGTCTAGAAGGAGGCATTGACCGGGGTCAACAAAGCCTCTGGACCAATCAGAAAAAGGAATATACAAAATAATAACAAATTCAATAAAAAATAACAAACGAATTCAAAATAAAAATTTATAAAATAAAAAATGTTTATTATTTTTCAAACTATTTTTCTATGATTTTAATTATTTTTATAAAAAATAAATTAGTGTATATACAATATATAGTATTATATACAGGTATAATATACCTATATATTATATACAATTATTTTATTATTTTATGTTTACATAAATACCCTTATTTTATATTTTATTTGTTTTCAACATAATTTTAGGAGTATAACTTAATTTCTATTTTATTTTTATAAATTATTTAAGGGGTATAATAAATAGAGGATGTAATATATGCAAATGTATTTTGGACAATAACTGGATATTTTTTTTATTTTTATTTAATTTTTTTGATTTTTATTTTATATTATTTCTATAAATATTTGCAAGGGTGTAAAATAATAATTTAATTTTGTCTTATAAATAATATATATGTAAATATATGTACAAATGTAGACAATACGTACACTACATAGTGAGCCCTATCTCTCTCTACTTATTTTATTTTGCGATCAGGTCAAGTCTTGACCTTCTTTAGGGGTTTGGGTCGCTTTGTATTTATTCTAAGTACATGATTTATTTTTCTTTTCCTTTATTCTTTTATTTATACAAAAACATGCTTACTTATGCAATATTAATAAAGGTATGCAATGTGCTAAGTTATTGTATTTACAGGTATTCACATGATAATTTGCCAAGAAAAAGAGCTAAAATAAAAGAATAAAGAGTGAGAATCAGGGATTCATCACCTCCTATACTTTACCATTGCTAGTCCCTTAGCAAAAACTTATTTGAAAAAAAAGTGAAAAGAGAAAGAAAATAAAAAGAATCAAAGTTGATTATTAAACTTATCTTCATTAAATTGGAGTATGGAGCTCAGTTAGGCCTTTGGATTATTAGTTTGTCGGAACCTTATTGGGAAATAGGTTTAAGACTCAACAGCCTCTAAGTTCCACAATGCTATGGTCAAGACTCCTTAATAAATCGGATCACAACAAATCTACATACGCAAACTCTAATGACTATGCAGCTTTCCTTGTTCTGTGTAAGTGATGTGTAGCTCCCCACCTCATAAATGACAAAGAAACAATCTCCCTCAATAGAGTGTAGAAACTCTTTCCTCGAGGAGCGAGGTATTCCCTTCTAAGTTCTAGTTCAACCGACTCATGAAGAGGGGAAAGAAGAGAATGGATCGTGGCCAGTGTAGCCATGTATCCCTGCGAGCTCAACCAGTGTAGCTAAGTCTCCCGCTGCAAGCATCATGAGATGAGAAAGTATAATACATAAGATTTGCTTTATTTGACAATATACACGTTGGCAGGTATTTTATTTTCAATCAGGCATGTCCACTTTTTTAGACTTTTTCTTTATTTTTCACGTTTTCTAAAGTGCATATGTACAACATATCTACATGGTGCAGTATATACATAAGGAATTTTTCTTCTTGAGCCAGTAGACTATCCCACTTTTGAAGCATTATAGCAACCCACAACTCTTGTCTTTAAACCTCAACACCGCTAGACCAAGTTGAGGTGCACATCCCGCCCTAAAGGAAGATGAGAGGTTCCACATAGAAGTACTACCCTCGTATGCTACCCCAAGCTAAAGGATTCTGCCTCCTCACCACCTCATCAGTGTGGAGTTATGAATAAGGTGTTGGTCTAAGTAAAACCATTGTCTCTGAGAGTCATGTGTGCGTTGTTAAGTATTCTACTTAGGCTTGTCAAGATGACATATGAACATAGCCCAGTGTACTCAAAGAATTAAGTCATTAATGGACCTGAAAATTCTTAACCCCAAATCGTATAAGGTTCCTCTGAAGTTAAGTAGATTAAGGTCTTAACCAAGCTCCATCTTTCAATTTAATTCCAGACTAGTTTAAATGTCAACTATGAATCAGAAGAATATACAAGCAAATATGTACAAAAATCTTTTTGTGCCATTTTCAAACTATGCAAAATTTTTGAAAACGTTTGAATGCAAGGAAGAAGGGAATTTTTTGCAAAGCATTTACAAACGTTTACAAACAACTTTTTGCAAACTTTTATTTTTTTCAAACATTTCAAAAATTTTGTACCATATACATAATTTTGTTACAAAAATATTTACAAGAATTTTATAATCAAAACATTTGTACAAAAATATTTTTTACATATAGCTATTTACAAACATGTGTGTGCAAGAAAGAATTTTATATGCAAGAAAAATTTTAAAATTTTGTGGACTTTTAGTTTGTGGTTTATAACCATTTTATTTATTAACATACTCACACAAAGTATGAGTTATGGATAAAGTATATACACAATATATACGACATCCCCTATACTTAGCTCAAATGATGTCCTCATAGTGATTAGAGAGCGATGAAGGAAGAAATAACTCATGCGGAGAATTGGGAAGTGAAAAGAAAGGCTATGCTACCCCAACAAATAAAAGAATGTAAATGAATAGAATTCGGCGATCCCCCTATACTTAGGATCAAGTAATCCTAAGTATAGAAGACTGTACACAAAGGGCAAACCAAGGGTCAGAATGTACAGGGTCTATGTCCCCTATACTTAAGGTGAAATATCCCTAAGTATAGGCAGCAAAACAAAGGTAAAAAGAATCTAAAGAACGATCACAAGTCAGGCACCCCCCCCATACTTAGGGTAAAGTACACCCTAAGTATCGCATAATCACAAGATGAATATGAGGTGTTAGACTAAAGAATGAGTGATATGGGCAGCTGGATCTATACAGCTGTGGAGGAAAAGTGATAATCAAACATGAGATGCAAATGATGTGAGTCAAAGACCACATCTCGTGCAAAATGAATAGGGGCAATATCAACGATCAGCTAATCAGGATCAAGACATGGCTCAGGCGTTGACCATTAACTCGAAAGGTGAAATCAAATGATGTCTTGGATATATCAATGCTACCATTGTCGTGCACCATTCAGACTAAGTATGGTCCCTTCCATTTGCTCGACAACTTCCCTGGAAATAATCTCAACCTTGCATCGAATAACCATACTCTCTGGTTTGGCTCAAAATGCTTATGGTTGATATGAGAATCGTGTCATATCTTCACTCTCTCCTTGTATTGTAGGCTACTCGAAAAGGTTATACCTCGAATCTCTTCTACGGCTGCCAACTCTGCTTTCCTCTGATCTCATATGCTCTTGGGATCCAATGATAACTTAGTGACTGTCCATAGTGACTTGTGCTTGATCTCCATAGGTAAATGGCATGGCTTGCCATAAATGAGACGAAAGGGAGACGTACCAAAAGGTGTCTTGAAGGAAGTACGATAGGCCCAGAAGACTGAGTCCAAAAGTTGTGATCAATCCATTCGGTCTGGGCAGACGACTTTCTGCAATTTAGTCTTAATCTCCCTGTTTGATACTTAAGCAAGGCCATTGGTCTGAGGGTGATATGGAGTGGCAAATCGATGGTCAATGCTGAACTCGTTAGCAAAGGCCCTTACCTTGTCGTTGATAAAGTGAGTCCCCCCGTCTGATATCAACACTCTAGGAACTCTGAACCACGAAATGATATTTTTCCTCAAAAATCGGTAAACACTCTTAGCAGCAGCGGTTCGAGCAGGGATGGCCTCAACTCAACGACTCACATAATCCACAACAAGCAAAATGTACTCAAACCCCTGACTCTTATCAAAAGGATCCATGAAATTAATGCCCCATGCATCAAAAACCTCACATAAGTGAATGGGCTGCACCAACATCATGTCACGTTGTCTACAAGTACCCATCCGCTGACAGTCAATACACCTCTTCATGAATTTATCAGAATCCTTGAAGAGAGTAGGCCACCATAGGGCAGATTGGAGCACTTTATGTGTCCTCCTCCTCCCAAAATGATGTCCTCCTACCTAAAGTTTGTGGCAGTATGTGATGACGCTATGGTGCTCCTCTTGAGGAATGCACCGACGCCAGACGCTAACCCACCCTTCATGATAAAGGAAGGGATCCTCCGAATGGTAGGAGTTGGCCTTCGCATGGAAAGTCTCAAGTTGCCTTCTGGGCCAACCTTGTGGAAATTTCTTGGCGACAAGATAGTTCACAATATCAGCGTACCATGGGAGCGAGGTGATAGCAAGGATTGCCTCATCTGGTAAGGTCTCTATAATAGGTGCCATGTGCTTTGATTTCTCAGGTTCTCTAGTAGGGAGAGGTGATCCGCCACCACATTCTTAACTGCAGGCTTATCCTTAATCTCAATATCAGACTCCTGTAGTGAAAGGGTCCATATGGTCAATCTGGATTTGGCATCCTTCTTTGCCATGAGGTATCTGATGGCGGTGTGATCTGTAAAAATCATCACTCTAGATCCAAGAATATAAGATCTGAACTTAAGCAAAGACTACAACTAGCGTCTCCTTCTCTATAATACTATAGTTCCGCTGGACGACATCCAAAGTATGGCTAGTGTAGTGAATGTCATAAGGCAATCCATCCCTTCTCTATCCTATCATAGCCCATATGGCAAAATCAGAAGTATCTGTCATTATCTCGAATGGGAGAGACCAATCAAGTGGTTGAAGGACATGAGCCTCAACAACTAATCCCTTGAGAGTCTCGAAGGATGCTATACACTTATCATCTACAATGAACTCGGTGTCTTTCATCAGCAGATCAGTGAGCGGTCAGGCAATACGACTGAAATCCCGAATGAATCATCGGTAGAAATTGACATGCCCCAGAAAAGATCGCAACTGTCAGACCAAATATTGTCCCCTAGGCCCTGAGTCACCATGAAGTGACTCCTCTCCCAAGATAAGACAAGTTGGACCTCGATACAATGCTGAAGTACGTGGTCTAGGTAGTCAAGACACACATCAATCCCATCATCGCAAACCGAGAAACCATCCATGAAGATCTCTAAGTAATCACCCACCATGTCAGAAATGATGGACAACATGCACCTTTGGAATGTAGTCGAGGCATTACATAGACCAAAGGGCATCCGTCTGAAAGCATATGTCCCAAACAGATATGTGAATGTCATTTTCTCCTGATCTTCGGGTGCTATGGCCACCTGGTTATAGTCGGACTACCCATCAAGAAAGTAGTAGTGACTCTTCCCAGCTAGCCTCGCGATAATCTGATCAATAAATGGCACTGGGAAATGATCATTCTTGGTGGCTTGATTCAGTCGTCTATAGTCCACACAGACCTTCCAAGAACTGGGTACCCATAGCTATCTCCTCTTCCAACTCGTTTACAACAGTAGTGATGTTCGTCTTCTTGGTCACCACATGTAATGGACTATCCCACTTGGATCGAAGATGGGGTAGATAAAATTAGTGCTCCACCATTTTGATATTTCTTTCATGACCACATCTCGAAGATTCGGGTTCAGCCATAGCTAGAACTCACACGATGGCATAGCATTCTCTTGAAGATAAATATGGTGGGAGCACAGGGTCGGACTCATCCCCTAGAGATCAGCCACCCTCCATCCAATTGCCTAGCGATTTCTCTCAAGAACCTCCATCAAATGAGATTCTTTTTCTTCAGTCAAATCTAAATCGCCTGCAAGGAACCTGTGCTTCATCGACTGCGGCAAGGTCTTCAACTCTAGGCAACTGGGAGCTAGCAAATCTGGATTCTGAAATGTCTGAGCAAAAGCAACCAAATATACATGGGAGAACTCTCGTTATATGTGTAAATATGGTGAAGATGACCCTATTGGTATCTCTGTAATCTCTGATGGTGCAATATCCACCCTAGATGTCGACTCTGTGGGAATCAGACAAGGAAAAATCTCGTCAAAGTCATCCCAATCAATGTCTGAATCTGAACCACAGGAAATGTATTTTGCCTCATTGTCCATACCACGATCATCGGCCTCAA
The DNA here is from genome assembly GCA_037367405.1 of Ottelia alismoides. Classification (NCBI taxonomy): domain Eukaryota; kingdom Viridiplantae; phylum Streptophyta; class Magnoliopsida; order Alismatales; family Hydrocharitaceae; genus Ottelia; species Ottelia alismoides. Next base: position 1,149,438 of record JAZKJV010003691.1, on the reverse strand, counting down.
ATATGTCATCTACCAAGAGTGTGCTATCTGAACTCTCATCTGCTAGAATCTATAATTCTATAGTATCTAAAGGTGCGGCGAGAGCTCGTGATATGAGATCGAACCAAACTGCTTCATCATATGTAATCACAAAGCCACACTCCTGGTGGATGTCTCACTCTGCATCTTTCATCTACTCTGCATAGCTAGGCTGCTCGGAGCAGGGTGAATCTCTCTCTCTGGTCTCATCGATCGTCTCTATTTGTACACATTCACCCTCAACACGAAAGTATACCTTTCCGCTACCGTGATCGGATACTGCTTTGGTTGTGGCTAAGAATTAGCATCCTAGCATGATGGGGATATCTGTCACAAACTCAGGGATCTCCATGTCTAGTACAACAAAGTCCATAGGGAGTTTTAGGTCCTGAATTGTGATGACCACATCCTTCAGCGTCCCCTTCTTCCTCTTGATGGATCAATCAGCAAGCTAAAGGATTGTCATGCTCTGTCGAAGAGGGACAAACTCGAATTGGTCGAGTAAGGCTGCCCGAAGAAGGTTGATGGAAAAGTTGTTGTCTAATAGAAGTCTAATCGAACCACTGCTCATGACTATGACATCTAACATATGGAGCTCATGCATTAGGCCTCTTGGCTGGCAATCGGTTCTAGATGGCGAAGCAGGTGGCATGAGTAAGCACATGGATCTCTTCATTAAGGTTTCTCTTCTTCCTGATGTACTCAAGTACCTCTTGTAGACTCAGCTGAATCTGGAATCTATCGGCCATCTGCTAGCTGAACTCTAGATGGTGTGTTTTATTTTTTGGGAGATTTTCTTTTTTATTCCCCTTTCTAAGCGGAGTGCTTGGGGGAAGGGGATGATTGGACCCTCCTCAGATAGAGGGTCAGGAATAGGTTCCTGTGTATGTAAAGGAGTGGAATCCATGCCAATATCATCATGCAACACATATGGACTCGAAGAAGAGACATAAACCTTTCCTTTATTCATATTTTTGATCTTTTCTATTTTTCCATTTTTTGGGTTTTTTTGGAACTGTCCTAAGATACATGAGAAGGTAACATAACTGAATGAAAAATGATGGCATCAGCATCACCCACAGTATCCGTCTTCGCAGCATCAACGCCACGCTATGGCTTAGCATCTGTGAAATGGTGGCATCAGTACCACTGACTGCATCTGTTGTCATGACGACCTCAGTATTGTCGGCTAGATCAACATCCTTGGTGGCGTCAGCACCACTATCATCAACATTACGAGCGGCATCAACACCACTATCCTCCTCGTTTAGTGCTCCTGAATCTCCAAGTGGTTGTTGCTCAGATGAGGTGTCGCCGGTTGGTATCCTACCGCTCCTGAGTGTCACAAAATTAGCATCAAAAACATAGGAAGATATATCACCCCCAAGGAATCACTAGGAGTGGCAGTCTCTGTAAACTGTACCTGCTCAGACTTCCTCTTCAGATTGTTCGGGTTAGGTTCAATCTGAGCAGGTATGGCGGCCTTTCCGTTGATTATTTACCTCATCTCTTGCCACTAGAAGGATGCCTGTTGATCTGAGAGTAGGCGGGCGAGATCATCAAGGGTTGGGTTCTCATAAACGGGTCCATGAGAACCGAACGCGTTGCCTCGCTGGAAATGAGGCTGACTCTACTGGTACTGGTGAGGGAGAGGCTGGGAATACTGTTGAGGATGTTGTGGTTGCCTCCACTGTCATCCCTGATGGTAGGGACGAGGATCCTATTGGTATTGCTGGGATGGCTTGGAGTAATGGGGTTGTTGTTGCTTCTGGATGCTCTATCCACACCAAGCTGGAGGTTGTTGCTTAGACGAGGTGCCTCCGGTAGACCATCTAAATCCGGGATGATCACGACGGATCACGGGCTGCTGGTGGTGCCAGTCGTACCAAATCCTATTGTCTTCCATCAACAACTCTTGCTCGTAAGGGGAAGGAGGAAGAATTGCCAGGGGCTGATCTAGCTGGCAGACCACCATCTGAGTGTCCTGAGATGGTGGTGGCTGGGAATAGTGCTGCAATGGCTAAAATGGCTCTGCCTGGATGTAGTGAACCTGACAGTAGGTGGCAGAAGGCTGGGAAGAGTTGTTGCTGCTGTGATCAGCCCGTGACATGAGACGGGGATGTGGAGTCGTGTGTGCCTCCTAGAGACACATGATCTGAGTCTTTAGGTCACTAAGCATCTATTCCAATGGATCTATTTGTATAAGGCCCTGGCACTACTTCTTCTCGATAATTTCCATGTGGTCCAGCTTCTCACTAATAATCCCCATGCCAGCTACTGATGACTCTGCATGTGTTGTTGATGTTGATGAAGTAGAAGGACCTACATCGACCGATGTTATCTTCTGATAGGACACAACCTATGGGAGGGGCTTCCCTTGTGTGTAGACCCGAGTCTGGGATGTCATCGTATAGTTTTCTGCCATCTCTTCGTAAATGGTCTAGACTTGGTCGACATCCTTAGTGAAATAGGACCCCCTACACAAGGCATTGACAAGCCCCTGCAGCTCCGATGTCAGCCCGCAAAAGAAACCCTCTACTAAGTTGGGCTTTGATATCTCATGATGTGGACCCCGATCGATGAGCTCTCTAAAACGATCCTAAGCCTCGTAGAAATGCTCATTTGGGATCATCGTGAAGTTGTTGATCAAATCTCTAGTTGTGTTGGTCCGGCCGAGTGGATAGCACTTGTTCAAGTACTCGGTCCGGAGTTGCTCCTAAGTAGTGATGTATCTCCCCAAATGTTTCAGCCAATAGATTGCTTTATCAACCATGGAGAAAGGGAAGGCCATCATCTTAATGGTGTCCTCATCCACAAATCTATCATGGATTATACTGCAGATCATCTCGAACTCCTGGAGATGCAGATGCGGCTCCTTGGTGGTCAGCCCATGGAACTTGGGCAAAAGTTGAATCGTATGGGGCGAAGCTCGAAATCGCCCAGAATCTCTGGAAGCTGGATCCAGCGGTGGGTAAGGGTTGCACTAGGGTTGTGCAACTGCCTCATCGTTCATGCGGGTCTGGATGGATCCTGTGGATCCTCTGGTCACCCGTCTCCTCCTCCAGCAGCTAGCATATCTCCACCGGCTGGTCTCTATGGCTCTACTCGGTCATCTCATATCTATGCAATCTCCCATCACATCTCTACCACGAATGCTCCTTGATCTCGGATATGTCTCTGCATGGTCTCCAGAAGGCTATAAGTGTGTTGTTGATGGCATCATGATCAAGTACATATGTAGAACCCTGGGGCTGCTCATTGGTGTATCCGTCATTGTTGGCCATCTCTCAGGTCTCTCCAAAGTAAAAATATCCCAACTTAGGTGACGTCAAATGTAAATAAATCTGTGTTTGCTTGTGCTCTGGCACCTCAGGATTGTAAGAAGGGTGGTTGAGGGGGAACATGGTAGTATCGAACTCGGGTTCGCAGAATGTATCTGGGCTCTCTGAAGCTGCCCTAGAGGAATGGAGAGGAGTGCTTGAGAGCGGTGCTACCAAAGGCAGCCTAAGGGACCTCCTTCCCATCATCGTGATGTGGAGATTTATGAAGATGATATCTGGAATGCAAACAAGATCAAAAGTCAAACCCCCAATTCACCTACGTAACTCTTGAGCCGATGACCGTAAGGGATTAGTCGTTAATCTTGTCAATTTTTATCTAGGTAATCAATCAATTTATAAGAGCGATTTAAATGAGCTGCTATGACTAGATGCCCTCAGGAGACTGTCCCAATCCCATAGTTAGTTTTTCCCATCCAGTAAAATTGTGGAATGCTTACTGGCTACCCGATCCAACTACTCTGCTAAGGATGTCCCGGATCGATTACTGGCTACCCGATGAAGTCTCACTAGATAACAACCAACCACAGGACCAGTAGTTTGAAAGAAGTTCAAGTATGGCTCCATCCTAGTGTGCATGTCACTCTCTCACTGTAGATAAATCAACCAATTAGGGGGTGACTCTCCCCAAAATAAATATTTTTGAGTGAAGTGTATTTTAGGGTCAAGTTTGCATTAGCAGTCCTAATTTTATTGTTTTCACTTTTAGGCATTTTTAAGATAAAAACAATGCCTAACAAAATTTTCGATTTCCTTGGTTATTTTGAGTCCAAAAATAGTGGGAGGAAATCAAAAAATATATGTGCAATCAAACACAACGATGCATGTAGAGATAGAAATACGTACCTGTTTCAACACTCTACATGCAGGGTGATCCGCACATAAATTGAAAGACTGAAAGTAAACTAACTATATGATGGACGAGGAAATCAGCCTTAGACTAGCAACTTCGATTGATCATGAAGAACAATAGCTATCTAATAGAATAGAGTTTAGAGTTCGATCTTGGGAGTCACTCGGTGCCTGCCACAACGGGTCCTGCTAGCGTTGTATGTGACTCCACACAGTGCATAGTCTCAAATACAATTAAGCTAACTTTTTTTAATTTATTTTTAGTCAGGTCCAGTTACGATCTATAGGTACAGGAAATCAATTAGGTGTTGGGCCTTAGTTAATTACGTCACACTCTAAGTCTAGGGGCTAAATCCATGAGAATAAAATAGAAAGTAAGGCGATCAAATCAAAACTCGAGAAAACTACAGTGAGGTCCCCCGAGTGCACCAGCACTCGACGAAACAGACCCCAAAATGTCTAAGTGAGTCCAAGAGAATCCAAATCCACAAATATTACAATAATAGTTTGCTAAAAATAAACTATCTACTCTATCTACTATAAATGTCTTCTCCTGCTCTCATGCTCCTCCTATGGTGCGAGTACTCCAAAAGAAAGCTGAGGCATCATTGGGCAGTCCCTCGCACAAAAAGCAAAAAAGGAATATGTTAGAAAGCGGTTATATAATATAAAGACAAATAACAAAAAATGACTACTAAGTTGTACTTCCTGGCAACGGTGCCATTCTGATGAATGACCCGCTGACTAGAGTTAAGTATCAAGAAATATCAAGGTCGTTGCGGCCCCAATCGAGAAGTCAATCTCAATGAAGAAAAAAACCACTCAATCAAATCAACAATCAAGCTTAAATGTAAGCAGTTCGCTATTTATTTTACCTGGTATAACAACCAGGGTCGAACACAAGGAGCACGAGAAGTCTTACACTGTCAAATCTAAGAAATTAAACAACATATTTTTGGTGGTTTTTAATTTTTTCAAACTTTTGTATTTTTAATAAGGAAGCAAAATCAACAATTAAGAAAACTAAGCAACACAACAAACTTTTCCGATTATTCTTTATTGCTAGAAGTGCTTAGAAAATTAAGATAAAAATATTTTTTTGGTTTTCAAGCGTTATAGAGTTTTTGGTAATTTTATTAGATTTTGCAAATTTTTTATAATTTTATAAAAATCAAACATTGTCTAAAAATGTAGGCAGTGTACAACGAGGATTGAATTGCAATTTAAATGTAATGAAAATTCTCTAAAATTTTGGATAGAAATTTTATGAGAAAATACAAGTAAATAACCTGCAAACATGAACTAAAATGAGAATTTTGATATTTTGCTTAAATTTTAAATGATTTTTTATAAGATTTAGGTTTTTACAATTTTAGGGTTTTTATAAAGGGTTTTTAAACAAAATTGCAACTGTAGATAAAACACAAAAAAACACTAACAGGAATTTTGTAGAATTTTTAAGGTAATTTTCGAATTTTTATAGATTTTCAAAAATAGTCATGACTCTTTTTATAGTTTTTTTATTTTTCAAAAATAATGAATGTAAAGAAATTAACCCACAAAAATTACAATAAATATTACATGTCAACAGGAGTTGAGGGTAATTTTAAGATAATTTGTAGGATTAATTTAATATTTATTAAGTCCATAATACAAGTTGTAATTATACACAATTTACAAGGACCTAAGTTCAATTAAAATAAACATCTGGGCCAAACTTTAACACCAATAAGAAATTTAGGGTTGATTGCAAAAAGTCCAACATGCATGCATGATACACGTGGTCCAAGCTCACAAGGGTATAAATGCAAATATCAAAAACTTGTCATTTACTTCATAACAACATTGAAGTTCATGCAAAGTACTACAAATAACCCAAAAAGCACATGGGGATGCACGTGAGGACTAAAATGCAAATATTAAAACTACAAGGTCCCAACTGTAAATGCTCGCAACTACAATAATTATTGAAAGGACTAAATATCAAAGCGTAAATGTACGAGGGTAAAAGGTAAATATACCCATGTAGAGACATGTGGTGCATGTGGAGTGCATCGCTAGCATACAACCCTGATCTCCTGCTGCGATAAATCTTATGGTCAGAAAATGTCGGGGACGTACAACAAGATGGTTTCAGATCCAACGGTCAAAAAGTTACTACAGTCGGCGGATGAGATGGAATTTGGCAAATGGAGTTGATCCAACCGTGGGGAGGATGTCTGCAAGAACTCTTCATGGGCGAACTTCAATCGAATAAGAGAGGTGATCCACTGACTTGATGGAAGGTCAAGAGGTTCCGACAGTGTCGTAAGAGGTTCCCTCATTCGATGGGAAGCTCCTAAGTAATGGAGATGGTCAGATGAGCGTGGTGATGAAGGGGGACCTGGAGTAGCTTCTCTTGGATAGCTGGTGGGCCAAATGGGGTCTCCTGCGTGAACCAACACCTGCAAAGGGAACATCGCTCAGAGGCATTGCTCCAGTGAGGGTCTTTTGCATAAGGGACTGAAGGAAGCGGTGAGGAGCGAGCGTTGGGTCTCTGACGAATGCGAGGGAGGAAGACCGAGCCTAATCTTGCTCTGGGGAGAAAGGTTTAGGATGATCAGATTGTGGGGGAGGTGGAGCGTGAATCGAGGAGTCGATCTATGCGGATGGGTACGGATGTCGAAGCTCCAGCCAGGAGGTCGGAGCTAAGGTGCTTGCGGTGGAGCAATATGAAAAGATTGAATCGAAGATGAAAGTATGGATAATAGAAGTGGTACCTGAAGGTTAAGAGGGACTCCTAAGCTTCAGGCGAAGATGGTCGTTGGGGTAATGGCCTCAACCACGTTGCGGCGGACAAGGAGGCTTCTCACGGCGGATTCCGACCCAAAGGTCGAGTTGCATCGCTGCTACACAAAATCGAGCTCGAAAGGGCTCTCCAAGTAGTTGTCATTCAGCTAGAGGTGACTAAGGGTCGAAATGGGGGCAAGTACCGAGCTACACTTCAGTGGAGGCGGACAAGAGCTTTTCTAGACAACTCCAGGAGTCTACGAAAATCGAGCAATAGAGCACAACCCTAGGAAGATCTGTACCTTCCTAGGGATCCGTGAGGATCACAGATCCTAGGAGGAGGTTCGGGCGAGAAATTAGGGCACGAGGCGGCTGGAGTCAGGCAAGGAAATGGGGAGAAGAAGGTCCGACGAGAAGGATTAGGGTCTGACTTGGCTAGAAGGAGGCGTTGACCAGGGTTAACAAAGCCTCTAGACCAATCAGAAAAAAGGAATATACAAAGTAATTAAAAATTCAATAAAAAATAACAAATAAATTCAAAATAAAAAGCGTATAAAATAAAAATGTTCATTATTTTTTAATTTATTTTATGTGATTTTTAATTATTTTCATGAAAAACAAATTAATGTATATACTGGTATAATATACCAATGTATTATGTACAAGTATTTTATTATTTTATTTTTACATAAATACCCTTATTTTTTATTTTATTTGTTTACAACATAATTTTCATAGTATACATTAATTTTTATTTTATTTTTATAAATTATTTAAGGGTGTATAATAAATAGAGGATGTAATATATACACATGTATTTTGTACAATAACTGGAGAATTTTATTTTTATTTTATTTTTCTGATTTTTATTTTATATTATTTCTATAAATATTTACGAGGGTGTAAAATAATAATTTAATTTTATCTTGTCATATATATATATATGTGTGTGTGTGTGTGTACAAATATAGACAATATGTACACTACATGATGGGCCCTATCTTTCTCTACTTATTTTATTTTTCGATCAGGTCAAGTCTTGACCTTCTCTTGGGGTTTGGGTCGCTCTGAATTTATTCTAAATACATAATTTATTTTTCTTTTCCTTTATCCTTTTATTTATTCAAAAACATGCTTACTTATGCAATATTAACAAAGGCATGCGATGCGCTAAGTTATTGTATTTACAGGTATTCACATGATGATTTGCCAAGAAAATGAGCTAAAATAAAAGGAAAAAGGGTGAGAATCAGGGATTCATCACCCACCACTTGGAGTATTGCCATCATCACAACCGGTTGCTTAGTCAAGTCCTGATTTTCCATGATCCTTAGATGAATCAAGGCAATTGATTAGTTCTTATTCTACCCAATTTGATGTACAATACGTACACTGATTTGTGAATGGTAATAATTTTACAGTCAATTATTAAGATCAAGGGATCTTAATATATCCTTGGTTTCTGAATATCTATAATAATCATTAATTACTGAATAGGATATTGGAGTAACCCATGCTCTGAAACCAACCTGTCGTGGCCTCAATTCTGGGTCATCAAAGTATTCCCTTTATCGGATCTTGTTTCTTAGTAATAACTTATCCAATAATAATAACTAACATTCAGAAACTTGCTGTGATAAATTTCTATATAGGGAGAGCATCTCACAGTTTTCCATTCACAGTTAAAGCTTGCATAGCAAATTGGCCAACTCTATTCTTTTACATGTACATCTAGTTTGAAAGAAAAGGACACAAAAGAACTACTAACTATCTTAAAATAGAAATGTCTACTAATGACCGGTTGGATGGCTGCTTAAAGTTCACGCGATGACTCACTGATGCATGTTGGATCCATAAATCACATGGTAAAGATTAGCCAGTGCTAAATAACAAAGAGGAGAAAAGTAAACACGCAGAGTAAGTTAGCAAAACTTATTATTCTAGAAAATTTCCATTTCCTCTCAATAAGCCATGTTCCTTCTATTCCACATCGGGCATAAGTCAAGGTGATTTACCTCAGTAGGTGATTGTTGAACACGCTTTTGGCGAATGTCTAAAAATATCCTCACTAGAAGAGTAGCAAAGATGGAATGTCGTCGAGGCGACTGCCCACTAAAAGTAAATTCAAACAACAATTAGCCCATAAATGAATCAAGCAATGAAAGATAATATATGGAGTTAGAATATATTATAACTCTACAAAATGTGTATAGTGTGTAAGCATGTGTAGAGGTCAAACACAAGGAGCAAACGGTAGATTGGGAAGAAGTGTACAAAATTTGTCCTTTTCTCTTGTCTTTATTCGCTTTTTATGGGGGTTTTAATTTTTATATTTTAATGGATTTTGATTTTTTTTTCATTTTTTCATTTTTATTTTCTTTTATGTTTTCATATTTTTAATTTTTGTTTTTTACATACATTTATTATATGCTTATATAGAACTATATATAAACAATACACGTTAATATAATTATAAATACTATTAAAAATAATAAAAATACATGAAATAAATTTTTTTTGTTTTTATATACTTTTCTACCATTTTTTATTTTTTTATTATTTTTGCTAAGTTTTATGGATTTTATGATAAAAATATCCCAAAATAGGGCATAAATAAATAGAGTGAATTGATTTGAATATAAAAAATAGTAAATTGAGTCTAAAATTCTCCAAATCAAGTTTAATATGTGATAATACTATAAAAATTAGAAAGAGAAATACATCTTTTTGGATTTTTTGGTGATCTTTTATGTTTTTTTGTTGGATTTTGGAATTTTCTAATTTATAGTCTTTTTGTTTTTTTATTTTAGGTATTTTTGTCTAAAGATACAAAATACTAAAATAAACAACATTTAATTTTTTGGATTTTTTCAAAATGATTTTAGTTTTTTGGGATTTTTAAGTCAAATAGTGGTAAAACGTGCTCTTTTTATTTTAATAAATAGATAAAATGTTTAAAATAAAAAATAAAATTATAGCATGATGGTACATGCTAAAAGGCATCTAACCCTATTTTTGCATAGTTTTGGGAGCACGGATGCTATTTTTAATGAACGAAAACAAAAATATATGTACTAACAATGGTATTTTTGCAATTAAATTTAAAATTAGGGTTAATTGTGAAAATTTCTCAAAATATACAATTAGTAATTATACTTTATGGCCTAATTTACAAAACTAACAAGACATGTTCAAAAAACCCAACTCACATGGGACGACACATGAACTGAGCTGGATCAGATCCAATCGTAAATACATGAAAGCTCGAGGTCCTTGTTATAATTATTACAAAATATTAAACTGTTTTAATTATTTACATGACTATACAAAAAAGGTGCCAAATTGGAGGGTAGATATGAAATTTACCCCCTAAAACACTTCATGACTTAAACACATGGCACCATGAGGTTGCATGATGACTTAGCTTGGTCTTGTAGCGTACAGGCGCCCACCCCGCACACAGTGCCTCCAGGCACCGACTATACCGCAGCAGGGCCCCCCAGTCCCATAGTGTGCCGCCCCAAAGGCCATCAACGATCTGTCCATCACCTGTTAGGGTCCTAGCGCGTCATGTGCGTCGTCAAGGGCGCTGCGCAGCTGCATCTAAGATCCGTTGGGGTTCATGCATCATGACTTCATCTGATTTCTATCACATTCAGTGGCTCTAGACCTCGCGCGAGATACAACCTATCCTTCATATGATTCTGTAGTCAAGCTTTCTTTGATTTATCCCTCAGTCGTTCCGAGTTTCGGATTATTCATACAATGTCAGAGAACAAGAGTGGTGTTTTTCCTCTTCTGATGCCTTCAAGGGCCCGACCCCTATCGTGAAAATGTATGGGACCAACTATGACTATGGTCCATGCAGTTCTGAACCCTTATGCAGTGCCACAATAAGGAGCACATACTGACTGATTCTGAGCCGACGGACAAGACATGGGAAAATGCATCGTGGAAATAAGATGATGCCTATGCTTGTATATGGCTCTCCAGGACACTTACCATGGAGATCGCTAATGATATTGTTAATCAACCAACTGCAAAGGCTATGTGGGACATACTGGCAGACACATATGGGTTGGCGAAGAATGAAAGCAAGATTCTTCAGTTTCAGTTCGACATTTTCTCGACCAAACAGAATGGTCGACCGCTCCATGCACACTTCTCTCATCTACATGGCATGTTTGACTGATTACACAACTTCATGCATATTACCACCAACACAAAGCAATAGCAGGCATATCAGAATGCCACGATGACAGGAGTTTTTTTGTCCTCTCTTGACTCTGAGTACGATGTCGCTCGTACTCAACTTCTGACAGGAGAGACCATTCCACCAATGGAGGTGGTCTACAAGAGATTGAGTAGGATTACTACTACGACACAGACTACTCCTTCTGCTATGGCTGCTACTCGACGTAGAGAAGGGGTATCCCAGTTTCATGGTCGTGGACCTCGTGGTCGAGGGGGAGGCAGACATCGTGGTCCTTGTTCACATTGGCATCGTCCAGGTCATTATGAGGAGACATGCTTTCAAAAGCATGGATATATAGCGTCTGCGTATGTTGCTAAGCAGACTGAGGCTTCCTCTACACATACTACAGATACTCGCTTTGATGACATTGTCTCCAAACTTCGTGAGATGATGAGCACTCATACGACTCCATCTCTAGGTTCCACAGATGCAGCAGATTCTGCCAGGGCATCATCTAGTTCATCAAGTATTCATTATGTGTTTATCAGTAGTACTAGTTCGAACCTGATTGATCGGATTATGGATTTCGGGGCATCCCATCATATGTGTGGCGACCATACGTAGTTTACTTCATACAGAGCACTTTCACCTGGCAGACCCGTGGTCATTGCTAATGGGGTTTGATTACCCATTGTTGGCCAGGGGGAGATTGCTCTAGCCCCTCTATGCATCTTTAGATTGTCTTATATGCTCCTGACTTTCAGATGAGTCTTTTGTCTATTAGTCAGCTTACAAAAGATTTACATTTTCGTGCCATCTTTGATCCCTCTTCTTTTGTGTTTCAGAACATTCTGACTGGCAGGGTGATTGGTCATGACCATGAGCAGAGAGGCTTGTATAAGCTTGTCGTACCACCATGTGTGGGAATTGTTACTATTCCCTTTGGATCTGTTTCTCCACTCATGTGACATCTTCGCTTTGGCCATCTTCCTCTTCAGAAGATGTGTCATGTGCTACATCGGATATCTACTCGTAGCACATTGGATTGTGTAGTCTGTTAGCTTGGGAAACACCATCGCTCCTCGTTTCCGAGTCGTCCGAGTCGTCATAGCAGTCAGCCTTTTGATTTGTTTCATTTTGATATTTGGGGTCTGAGTCGTGTCCCTGATCATCAGGGGCATCATTTTTATATAATTGCTATGGATGACTATTCCCGATTGTCTTAGTGTTTTTGTTAAAAAATAAGTCTGAAGCAGGTTCTATCATTAAAACTTTTCTTATTGAAGTCAAAAATATTTTCTCTGCAATGCAACATTCATTCGTATGGATAATGCGTTGGAGTTTTCCACAGTACATTTATTTGAATTTCTCAGGTCTCTCAGAATTGTTCATCAAACCTCTTGCAATTATACTTCTCAGCAGAACGATGTGGCTGGATGCAAACATTGTCACCTTCTTGATGTCATAAGAACATTGTTGATCCAGAGTTGTACCCCTCATTCTTTTTGGGGGGATGCCGTTCTCACTGCTTGTTACTTGGTGAATAGCATGCCATCCATCGTTCTTGGAGAGAAGGTTCCCTTCTTGATTGCATTTTCGGATAATGAACTATTCTCTCTCACACCCAGAGTCTCCACAATTTTACTCCTGGTCGTGACAAGCTCTCATCCAGAGCGGTCAAATGTGTTTTTGTTGGTTATTCTCGTACCCAAAAAGGATATAGATGTTTTGATAATGTTAGCAAACGATAGTATGTGAGTGCTGATGTCACTTTCTTTGAATCATTTATGTATCTCTCTCATACAGGTGACATGTTATCCAATACTACTTCTGGGGAGGATGTTGTTGTTCCTCCTCCTCCATCTCGTCCCCCATATGAACCCCATGCTGCACCTCAACCTTCTCCACCACCACTGCCTCCACCACCTCCACCTCCAGTTATCCAGTCAAAATTCTTACCCCTCGTTTACACTTGCAGGTCTTCTACTTGCTCCTCTGCTCATATGCCGTCCACATCATCCACCACGCCTCAGGTATGTCATGGTAACATTGTTTCCACTGATGATACTGGAGTTTTACATGATACACATGATGTGTTAATTTCAGAAGACAGAATGGATGATGATATGAACATTTCTATTTCCCTAAGGAAGCCTCGACGCAAGTGTGCCAGGTATCCACTTGCTGCACATGTTTCTTTGGATCACTTTTCAGACAAGTACAAGAGGTTTGTAGTGGGACTCTCTGCGGTTACTATCCCACGTACATATAAGAAGGCGCTACAGGACAACAGGTGGCACCTTGCAATGGAAGAAGAGATTGCAACTTTGAGGTCACGTGGGACGTGGAGCATTGTACCTGCTCCACATGGTACTTTGGTTGTAGGTTGCAAAGGGATATTTACAGTCAAGCAAAGAGCAGATGGCAGTGTGGATCGCTACAAGGCAAGTCTTGTGGCACGAGGATTCACCCAAACCTATGGGGTGGATTATCAGGACACTTTTTCTCCTATAGCCAGATATTCGATACTATGAATTCTACTTTCTATTGTTATTTCATGGGATTGGCCATTGTACCATCTAGATGTGAAGAATGACTTTCTATACATGGATCTTCAGGAGGAAGTTTACATGCAGTAGCCACTTGGGTTTGCTACTGAGAGGGAGTCCCAGAAGGTGTGCAGGCTCCACAACGTAATTTATGGCCTGAAGTAGAGTTCGAGAGCTTGGTACCAAAAGCTATCGGAGTTGACTGAGCATCAGGGGTTTGCGAGGTCTACTACAAACAACTCACGTTTTGTTCAGAGGACACAGAAAGGTACGGTTGCCATTCTTGTTTACGTTGATGACATTGTTGTTACAAGAGATGATGCCAAAGGCATTCAGACTATTAAGGAGTTCCTAGGTCAACAGTTTCTGACTAAGTACCTTGGTACTCTTCGATAATTCCTAGGGTTAGAGTTTGTCAGAAACCAGCGTGGTCTGGTGATGACCTAGAGGAAGTTTGTGATGGATCTCCTTTCTAAGACAGGTATGACATGATACAAGCCTATTACTACTTCTAAGGATCCGGGTATGAAATTGTATGATGATGATACTAAGGAGGTAGATAGTAGGATATAGAGAACTGGTTGGAAAGCTTTTATATGCCACTATCACCATGCCAGATATTATGTTTACAGTAAGTAAAGTTAACCAGTTCATGGAGCAACCCAGAAAGTTCATATGGATGTTGTTTATATGATTTTGAGATATTTGAAGAACTCACCCGGTTCGGGTTTCTTATTTATCGGGGATACATCTTTTGAGGTGATAGCTTGTGCAGATGCTGACTATGCAGGTTGTCCTAGGGATAGAAAGTCTACTTCGAGCTTTGCTATGTTTGTCGGGAACTCACTTATCTCATGCAAAAGCAAGAAGTAGACAGTGGTCTCTAGATCAAGTGTAGAGTCTGAATACAGGGCCATGGCGCAAGGGAGTGTATAGATGATGTGGGTTAGATCGGTGTTGATTGATCTTATCATTGATGTTCCTCTTCCTATGCAACTTTTATATGATAGTCAAGCTGCATTATTTATTGCCAATAATCCTGCGTTCCATGAACGAACAAAGCATGTTGAGGTGGACTGTCATTACACTAGAGACATGATACAGAATGGGCTCATATCCACCTCCCATGTTTCAACAGGAGATCAGACGGTTGGTATCTTCACCGAGGCTATATCTAGAAGTCCATTTCAGAAGTGTGGTTCCAAGCTGAGCATGATATATATATATATATATGCACTCCATCTTGAGGGAGAGTGTTGAGATTAATATATTGCTCTATATATTTCATGTATTTTTATTTTCTCTGGGTACTTATCATGTAATTAACCCAAGAGCTATTCTCCTATATAAGAGAGCCCTCGGTCTATTCTAAAGTATGATTCATTTTTCTCCCAACACTTCTAACGCTTATATTTAGTAGGATTGTTTGGTAAAGTTGAAACTAATAGCTAATTAAATCAAAATTAATAAACTACAAGACAACAAAATAAAAAACTATAGCATTATACCAAGTTTAATAAGTGTATAATAAATGATTAAATAATATAGATGTTTATTTTTCTTCCTATATTTGAAAATATCTCCGGGTGCAATATATTGCAACTAATCCTATAACATATTTGGAGATATACACACAAAAGTTGATGTATATACAATTTAAGCACGTATTCAACAATGTAGATATACATATCCCTATCCGTCAAAAAAATATGTAACCATATCCGTATCGATATCCTCAAGAAAATTGAAAACAATATCTACATCCTTATCTGCATACAAAAAAAAATCTCATATCCATACCCGCAAAAATAAAAAATTCATATCTATATCTCTTAAAAACGGATACTATGACGGATGGATAAGGATATATCCGTATCGGATTGCATGCCTAAGTAGGACTCCAATGCAAAAAATCTATCTGTATAAACTTAGAAATAAAAAATCAAATATTACATTTCAGGAACTTCGATAAAAAAAGATGCAGTGGTGTACACGTGCCACATGGACATTCCAGCTCAGCACTCCTGAGGGCTCCTGAGGGCACCCATGTGAGTTTCAAAACCATTGCTGTATCCGAAAAAGGAGGAAAAATATTGCGGAACTATATTTTAAACAGAAAAGTAAAAGGGTCCTAGCAATAATTCCAAACTCGTGCGTGAAGGAACCATCGACCATTCCATCGGCACGCTTCTCTCGTTCGGCGCATCTCCCGTTATCGCCACCATCGTATACGTAACTCCCATCTCTCCCGCTCTCGATCTCGATCTTGATCTCCACGGTGGCTCAATTCTGTCTTGTCGCGTTCGAGCTGACAATCCATCGCACCCGTTCGCCGTTTATTCACCGGGACCGCGCCACGCCTATGCTCCCGGATCTCGGGAAGCCGGGAGCCGTTTCATGCTTGGCATCTGTTAGAGTTCGTGGCTGTCGAGGGCGGCGATGGGTTCCGGCAGGCAGAAGGCATCTCATCCCTCGTCACCGGAAGATATCGATCTATCGATGTTAGGTTTGTAGCGCTTTCTCCGATTTCGTTTTGTCGTTTGGACGCAGTTGTTTTTGTGCGGTGTCCACCCTCTTCCTTTAAAAAAAATCATGGTGAATGTGGTTATTTCATTGGCTGAAGGCTTCGTTGATAGGAAAGAGATCCGCTGTGGCTGTCGAGGAGTAACCTAATTAAGGGTGAACCCCGTTCATACTATGTTGTGGTTGTTTCTTGCTTGCTTATTTATTATGATTTAATCTGTATTTATTTCCACCATGCGCAATGCCATACCTTTAAGGACAAGAACCAGATCATATGAATCATTATTTCAATCCCAGATTGAAGACCAGTTAGCTCCAATTTATAACTCCCGATCACATACTTGGGGACCATACTTGTTTTCTCAATGACAGAACTTTCAGAGTAAACCCAAAATTGACTACAACAAAGTTAAGCCGGCCTCACTGAACGAAACCTTATCCACATCATGAGTCTGAATTTCAGTCTGTCGTTGTGACAGACCCCCATCATGCCTCGTACAATGTTCACCTAGTGACTTTGTAAGGGATTTTTAATTAGACTCCATTCATAGGAAACCATTTTATTTATTTTTGAAAATGAAATCACCTCATCTAGTGCTGTTGATGTTAGACTAGCAGTAAATTCTCTCATCCTCGCCTCCATAGTTGCAATCCAACCATGTAAGATTACCGCGTCATCAGAAGAGCTAAGTTGTATCTAGATACTACCCAACGACATCGAATCTGTGGACCATCTATTCTGCCTGCTCTTGCATTGCTGGGCTGTGGGAAGACCTCAGACTTGAGTGGGTCAGTCCGAAATCTTTCGACGCTTTTTGGGGGGCGTTGCGGGCGGCTCAGCTGCGGTCACGAAGGGAGCTTCTTTGCCCTGTGTCGTTACTGTGGTCTATTTGGTTGAGTAGGAATGCTTTGCTGTTATCCGGCCAGAGGTTCTATAGGGAGAATGTCTGTATTCAGTCTGCGGGTTTTGTGGAGGATTGGCTTATGGAGTGACCATTTATCCTGCTGTATTTTGTTTCTTTTCATTTGTTAATATAAATATGGGGCGGGCACCATAGCGTGTTACCCCCTTTTTTGGACTTCAAAAAAAAATCACCTCTAACACTTAATCAAAACCATTCTCAACTTTCAGTATCGAACACAATCCTCATGCTTTGGTCGTAGGTGTCACTCAAACATATTCTTCTTTAACACCACCTCGAATCTACACTGCATCTCTCCTCATCAATCACGACCGTTCCATCATCAATTCGACGATGGTCGTCTTGTTCAGCACCATGGAGTCCACTTGCATAATCCCAATATGAGCCTTGCCTTTGGGCCATGAAAACCACTGTGGCTAACATTGCATGTGGCACCATCATTCTACTTGTGGGACTCACTTTCCATACTAGCTACTATCCCAACTGAGTTGCTGCATGTGTCATTGTTGCCTCATTTTAAGATCACAACCTTTGCGCAACCACTTGCATCTTTATACGTCACCAGAGTTCGTTTGATGGGACACATTGAGGAAAGGGAGAAAAGCGACGTCGAATATAGAAGGAGATTCTTTGAGGCACTAAAACTAAGTTGGTATCTTTTCTGTTACTTCAGGATCCCTTATAAAACAAAATATAATACAACAAAAAATCTTTTTCCCACACTAAGTAAGGTCGGCTAATAGAAGAAAATATAATATTTAAGAAAAATAATCTAATGGATGGAACAAAAGAAAATTTGAGAGATCATAATCTTAAGAAGAGAGATGAATCTAGTATCTTTTTTCTCCTTAATAAAAAGGAAAATGATACTCACTTCACAACGTATCTAAGAAATACCAATTGTGGTCTACTGAAGATGTTGTTTCTCTAGTGTAAGTAGGTTTTTTTGAATAATATGCTGATGGGGCACCCAACAGGTGCACACCTATTTATTTATAAAACCAGAGTAATAACATGTTTGCAAGAAAGAAGAATGATTTTTCAAAGATATCACGCATAAGTCATAACTTTGTTTATCATGAAAGACTATCACATTCATCGTGAACCAGATGACTTAGATGATTGTAAATGACCTTGCCCTCTCTAGTTTGGTGCGGTATGTTGCTCCCCCCCCCCCCCCCAAAAAAAAGTTTAGTTTGGTGCGGTATGTCACCCCCCGCAAAGCTATCTCATAACTTCTTGCTGTCAGAGGTGTTTATCCAAGGGAATCATGTGTTGTTCTAAGTCCCTTTCGCGAGATCATATTCAAAAATAGGTGGAAAATATCTTCCTTTTCTTCTTTGCAAATTGGATACATATTGTCTGTATGTGGAACGAAATAAGCTCTGAAGTTGCAGATCATAATCTTTCCCTGTATAACCACAACGTTGTGAGCATTCCTTAAAAAAAATAATGTCATAAGCCTTTTGTATTGGCAATTTCCTATCAGTGATGTCCATTGATCATTTCTATCACATGACCCCCTACCAACCTTATAATTTATAGAAGCTGAAGAATGCCCCATGTCTTTGGATCAAAGAGCTCCGAAACACAAAAGTCCTGACAACAAGTCCTTGGACCATCATTGGTTTTGCTCAACATTCCTCGACCGCTACCTCATTGTTTTTTGTCATGGTAAATAGTTTGGGAAATTTGTCATAAAATGCAGCCCAATCATCTCTTTAGAATTCGAAACATCTATCATCCCATACTACAAGATGCTGAAACATTGCTATCTCTGGCATCATCGAAATTATACCTTTCCAGATGTGTGAAGGTTGTTTCACCCTAATATATGAAGCCTAGATGTCCATATCCACATTGTAAATCTTTCTCTTGAGGTGATAACAAACCTTCGTTGATCCCCATATACGAATCGCCCAGTTTACCAGCAATGCCTTATTCATCTCTCCTAAATCACTATAAGATCATTTTTCTCGATATATTGTGTAACTGTGTCCTAGACCAACAGATCCAAGTTTGAGGAATGCAATATGCGCATGCATTTAGACTTATTATTGAGATATTATTTATCTTTTCTTTATTCTATATATTTTCTTTTCTTTTTATCCACATTATGTAATTTTCCCAACAATACCCACTTAATGGTCTTGTGGTAGTACAATGTGTCTACCGCACAAAAGACTAGGGTTCAAATCCTACTCTTGCAGGGGTTGCGTTAGTAGTCGATGACCAACATAAAAAATAGTCCAATCCTTCAACTTGGATTTGAGCAAGAATCCATGTAGCCGACCCTACTTATAGTGGGAGAAGGCTCAGTACCTTTTTATGTAATTTTCCCTATAGTTTTCTCCTCTATAGAAGAGAATCCTAGTGCCTTATGAATAAGCAACTTATTATTTTCTCTCCTCATGGTATCAGAGTGATGGACATATACTGGAGTTCTCGTACCCATGCCCTAACCCCACCCGCCGTCCCCTCTCTTCTGCCTCACGCACCGTCGGGGACCTTCCACAGGCCGTGCATTCTCGGGGATCTTCTCCAGGACGTGCACTACCGCCACACCTTCTTCTTGGGCTGCTGCACAGTTACCGACCCTTTCTGAGGCCAGCTGCACTGCTGTCCAGCCCTACCAGGGCCCCTCACACACTGCCCCAACCCTTCGAAGGGCTCCATCGTTGCCCAAGCCACTGGTGGCCCCTAACGCTGTCCCCAAGTCTCTAGTGGCCTCTAGCACCACTCCTCAGACCCTCTCGGTGCTGTCCAACACTTCTATGGCCACCTGCGCCCTTTTGGACCCTTCTGATCTAATACTCTTCGGCACCATCCAACTTTCATGTACAGTCTGATTTTGACAGGAAAAGGTGATCTAAGACCGACAAATAACCTTTTTTAATCTTAGCGTGGATCAAGGATTGACGTGGATAGTTGTATGAGTCACGTACAACCAATCCTATATATGATCACATAGACTCGCTTGGACCCCTTTTCTTCATCATGTAAGAGAGCAAGGGTGATGTCTTCTCTTCCTCCGGTGCCTTCATGGGCTCGACTCCCATCGTGAAGATGGATGTGGCCAACTATGAGTTGTAGTCCATGCAGATATTGACCCTAGTGTAGTACAATAACAAGGAGCACATTCTGACACACCTACGATCGGCGGATAAGGATGGGGATAACGCTTCGTGGAAGCAAGATGACACGTACGCGTGTATTTGGCTCTCTGGTATTCTCATCATGAAGATTGCCAATGACATTGTGAACTAGCCTACTACCAAAGCGATGTGGGATATCCTAGCAACCACGTATGATCAAACGAAGAATGAGGTCAAGATTCTTCAATTGTAGTTTGACATCTACAAAACCTAGCAGAATAGTCGTCCATTGCATAGTTTCAACTCTTCGCTTGGTGGCATGTTCGAGAAGCTTCACATCTTCATGCCAATGACCATGGTTTTTAAAAAAACACATCTCGATGCGTTGAGGCACCTGCCTTAAGCAACCAGGTGAGACGTGTGACTCGAGGCGTTGAAGCGGTCCTCGAGGCATCGAGGTGTTGAGGTGGTCCCGAGGCACCGCCTCAGGCTGCAAAGGTTTGGCACTCAATTTTTTATATTATTTTTTATGATATCTTAAATGTAATATTAATTATTAATGTTGGAGTATTTGTTATATGCGTCACTTGAGTAGATGGGTAAATGGATCCATCCAGGATCCATATACCACATCCTGTGGTTTAGTCCCACATCTAACGTCCGTGAGATGTGAAGACTTAGTGAGGGCTATATAAGAAGCCCCTCACCATTTGTATCTAATGAGAAAGTCAATACACACATCAACCCTTTTAGGCGTTCTCCCGTGGTTTCATCTCGCTCCTTAGGGAGCAGGGTTCCATGGTAAAATTCCGTATTCCATGATGTTTAATATTTTTCTCTGATATTCACTTCCGCATTATATTGTCTAACATGATATCAGAACGGGTTCGATTCTCGAGGTTTTTCATTATGTTCTTTATTTTGGTTCGAGATTCGATTATCAAGAAGTTTAGTTCTAGCTTATTCGTTGAAGATTATTATCATAGTCTTGATCAAGATCGATATTTAAATATAGGGTTTCTTGAATCCTAAATTTCTGTCAACATAGATTTCTGGAAGATTGATGCATATCTATTATAGTTCATTAGGGGTGCTAATCGAATCGAATACCTTCGAATCCACCAGGATTCTGATTCAATTCATTATAAAAGTTTCGAATCAGAACTTGAATTGAATTTTAAACGAATTTGCTAATTTAAATTCAGATTCAATTCATTTCGAGTTTATGAGATTCAAATTCGATTCATTTTATTTTGAATTTGAAGTTTCAATTGATATTTTAGACTTTATATAAATAATATTATATGAAGAATAATATAATGATTTTATTGTATAATTCTATTTTTGAATATATATTACTGAGATAAGTTGAAAAAAACTATATAATTAAGGAAAATATCAAACCAATACAATACAATCAATAAAAGTACCTGATTTTTACAATTATTACCTCTCTTTTACAATCTAAATCTACTCTTTTTTTATGATGAAGAAATATATATATATATATACACACAATATAATTATATGAGCCTATTAAAGAGATAAAATATCAACGATAAAAAAATAAATGTATTATTATTACCACTACATGTTAAAGCAAGACAAGATCAAACTTATATAGAAAGTTGATATAAATTAATATTATTATTTGAGATAGGGAATAGTAAAAAATAAGCATGAGGATCTTCAATACCAAAAAACTATTCCATGACAATGAAATATACGGTAGTTTTGACGTACAAATGAACTTACATTATGTTAAGAACTTGTACATTACTTATGTGATGATAAATGTCATTGTGACAATGATAATCAACATGAATTTCCATGTGAGGAAAATCAAAATAACAAAAAAGTATAGCCAAGATATGTAGATAAATTTTGAACCACGACAAATGTTGAGGAACATGAAGCAGTAAAACCATCTTTTTTATGGCTAGGAGAAAGGCCGCCATAATCTATCATGAGTTTTGTGATCTTTGGTAGATAATGAAAAGGATAATGAAAAAGATAGTCTAAGAAACGTGGGACCATATAAATAAATGTGTGGGTGACGAATTATAATAACAAACTTAAAATTTGATATTTCTTTATAGATTTTATGATAACTATTTTTATTATTTTTTATTCAATATTTAATTTGGATTTCCTTCTATAGGACATAGTCCTTCTTGACTTCAGGAATTCCGCTCCTTTTTTGGAAAAAAACATGATGACTTTAGTAGAATACATATACAGTTGTATTATATTGTGTAGTTTTAACGTCTGTATTATAATGTGTAGTTTTGTGTACAGTTATAATACAAATTGTATACTTATTCTACTAAAGGGTTGTGTTTTCTACAAAAAAAAGGTGACCTTCATAAACTTAGAAAGGATGCATCCTATTAGAAGCCCACCCTATTTAGTCATTAACTAATAATATTATAATAAACATATATATATATATATATGCATACATATTAAAGTAGGTATGGCTTAGAGCGCTTTGTGATCCTCTTAATGCCTTAAAATTTTGAATAGCGTGCTAAGATTGATTATTGTACTTATATAAAGTAACTGATACCTAAGCTATTGTTGCTAGGTTAAAATAAGAAGTAAAGACGTGAACTTAGATGTTTAGTACAACCGATGCATGAAGGATCCACATCTCTGACTCATAACATATTTCAAAGTCAGAATACTTAAACTTAGTTGTAAAGGAGAAAGGAAAGAGATTTAATCTCACTAGGGGGAATATGTTGCATATACACAGTCACATCGGTTTAGCGTGAGTATGGAAATCATAAGGGTAAAATCTGGACATGATAAATCATATCATTGGAGTCTATATATAGTTTAAAGTTTAAAGTAACTAGTTAGTCACTGTAGTAAGTTGGTTTGAGAGTATCTTTAAATGCTTGCATATATTATGCTTAGTGATATAATGCAAATACTAAATCTTTCGATGTAAAGTAGCATCTTAACTTTTTTAATATATATTCATATACTGTATTCTGCATTTATTTACTTACAAATAAATTCAAAAATGCATGTCAACCTTTTGATTTAATTATGATATAATTCCTTGTACAAGAATATTCAGAAAGAATCCGAATCGACCTAAAGTGGAATTGTTACATTTATGTATATAAATATGTATGTATTATATGTATGAATGTATATACTATGTATATGAATATAAATATATGGATACATACACACATATGTGTTTTCATATAAATGTCGAATCGAAACGAATTTATGTTAATTCAGATTCGATTCATTTGGGAATCGAATCCATAAGTTAAATTCAAATTCAGTTCATTTGGTTTCAAATCAAACTTTTTCCGAATTTTTATCGAACAAATCCTAATCAAATCCGAATGATTCGGTTCAATTAGCAGCCCTATTGTTCATTCAAGATCGTAGTTGTCAAAATCAAGTTATAGGGCATCTAGGGCTTTCGGAAACCCTAGATCTACAATCATGAAGACATGAAGATCTAATAACAAGAACATCGACCTCCAGATCGATGTTTCAAAGCTTCCGGGCAGCGTGCATCCATGTGCATCCAAGACGAATGCCATCTGCCCTTGGCATGGGTATCCAGGAGCCCCATCGCACGCGATTCTAGGGATAAATCTCTGCACAGAAGGGTTCTCCAAGAACCCTAATCGAGAGTCTTCGCGTGAGCCCTCTCTCTAAACACTCGCGTAAGGAGGTGCATCGTACATTGTCCAGTACAGGCCCTCTTCACGTCCCACATCTCAATGAAGGATATGGGAAAATCCTTAAGCGCATCACGAAAGTGTGAGGATCGCATCATATGCGATCGGGAGCGACTAGTTGCACTAGTTGCTTCGAGCAGCAGAATTTAAAAATTTAAAACGATGAAACCACATTATCCAAGAACACTTTTTGAATCATTTCATTTAAACCACTATTAGGTATTAAGGTTACCTCTTGAAGCGTGGTTGCGATCGAGTCTCTAAAGGAAGAGAACTGTCTCAAGTCCGATCCGACAGAGGAGACGCTTGCGTGGGCGTTGATGAAACACGTACTTCTCGTAATCCATGTTGACAATCCAAGCAACGAATCTCCTGATCTCGTCTCTTGAGATCTGACATCTTCTTCACGAGCTTGATGCAACGAAGGAGGCAGATCCACGAGTAGTCGCAGCGGTGGTACAACGCGTGGCGACGATGATTCTCTCTAGGGTACTAAAGTGGACGGACACAATGAGAGAGATGGAAAGACTTGTTGTGTAGGAAGAAAGAAAGGGAGAGATCATATTACAATTGTGTGTAAAGGAGAGCTAGGGTTGCCTTTTCTTATATAATATTTTGGGAGTCAATGGATCTCAATCTATGGACAACACAAATCCAATGGTTTAGACTAATTCGTGTTTCTTTCAGTGGCCATGATTATGTTGCAAAAACACAACAATAACTAATTCAATTAAATTAAATATATGTTGAATAATAATCAATATAAATTAGTTTCAATTAAATCAATTACCCATGGAGAAAATAGGAAGGAGTCAAGCCTCCTTCCATAAGAGGGGGGACTATCACCAATCATCCAATTAGGACTATGGTGGCCATCCATCCTATTAATGAGGAAGATGGCTTTCTCTTCCATATTTCATGGGATTACATTATCCCATAGATTTCTCCAAAATTTACAGCAACATTTGTTCTAAATAATTCCACAAAATTAATTCATAATTATTTTGTGAACTATCAATCATGTCATTGGAAAGTTGTAAATCACATTCACAATCCAAAGTAAAATGTAAATTACATTTTCAATTAGTTGTCCAATGTGGATCCAATTCGCTTCAACATTTCGATTGTAAATGTTATTTGCAAATAGCTCTCTTATATATTATAAGTCACATTTATAATATATATGATTAATATAGATAATGCTATCCGTATTATTTATATCCTTGATAATTGAATCACATTTATCATTTTGGATCTCTATTCTCTTGTGCCCAAATAATATAAATCACATTTAGATTATTCACATCTTTGATAATTAAATCACATTTAATTATTTTAGAGAACTCTCCTTATATATCCAAATAATATGAATCAAATTATATTATTCATGATAATTAGATCACATTTAATTATTCATTTCTCAGTGCTCAGATATATTATCAACAAAGAAATTATCTTTGAATTCTTTCAAGGATAATGCACTTTTTCTGCGGATACTTGGAGATAAGGACATGGTGATTGTACGTTCCACATATAGTGACTTGGATATTAAGATCATATCTCAGATCCAGATCTTGCGGACCTCACATAGATGTTTGATTAATCAAAATCGTAAATCTAATCTTTTCATTGCATCTGAATCACATTCAGACTACTGTCCAATATTTGGACCAAGATCAGATTACTTCTTTATTGAGAGGAGTCACTAAAATCCAAACCCGTTCATCAATCCCTAGGAAGCGTCATGATTATACAATCGTTTATGATCACATCACCCTCATGTATTCCTAATACTCGTACATCTTGCATACTGGAAGACCGAGAATAAATCCAGAGTTTTAGATCGATTTAGATTGCCTTCTTGAGGGTTTTATCATTAAGTTTCTCATTTGATCATTGACATTTGGTGTTCGATCATATACTTCCCAAAAAAGCATATATCATACTCATGTATTGATCATATACTTCCCAAAAGCATATATCAAACCTACAAATTCAGTCAAGCTTCCAAAGCGCGACTGTGCACGGAATTTGATCCCAATATGTCATGAGTGATCTCGTATCTTCCGGTTCAGTAAATGAACCTGTATGATCCCTTTGAGAGATCGTATTACTCATATGCCCTTGTATGCACACCAGCACGCCGGTGCATAGACCTTGATTAGGCTATCAACCTATCGGTCTATCAAATATACATACTCAAACATATTGTAATACATCTGTCTCTCCGGTCAGAAGATGCACACCTATATCGTGACAACATACGACATAGGTCTTTTGTTATTTCGATCTCTTTAAGTCAACTGTTTGACCTAACTTATGTAACACCTCCGAATCTCTATTCCTATGCAGATGACATGCATCAAGAGGTCGGTTAGATATCAACCTATTAGAGAAAAGATTGCCATCTCTTACTCAGGCTGGAGATCATCTCTTAAGAATCATTTGACAATGCTTGATGAGTCTTCAATCTAACTCTTTAGATATTCATCCAAGCACCGGTCTCTATTATTCATCAATTGAATCAACAACTGTATGATCATCAAAATGACCATGGTACATAACCCTAATTGTACTAAGGTATCTAAATGCAAATTAATTATTCTTCATTTCAGATTAGGGAATGATATTTGCATTAACATTTATTGCATAATGGCTCGCCGTGGGCTCGCATGTCTAACAATCTCCCACTAGCTCAAAGAGCCATCAATGAGCTAATCTTTAACCCATACTCATGTGACAATCATATGCTATTTAATACAGTTAGGTAAGCTGATCAGTCACTTGGTTTCCGAGGGACTACATCAAGTCCTTTTGCGACACTTGCATATCTCCTAATAACAATGCTCACATCCAATGTGAATGTTGCATCTTATGCGACCAATACTCAATCTTGTTAAAACAATTATAGTGTCTTTAACACTATAACTTAATAATCATTATAACCACTATGTAATTTCTATTATCCTTATTAAAGTGCCCTTATTTCCGAAGATCTCTATCTCCCAAGACTAAGACCCCGTCTTATGTCTTCTAAGGCATATGTAATTAAGACTTTTTAGATCACTATGTGTGAAGTCTTAAGTTCTTGAAGATAATACGTTTGAGATTATTATCTTTTAAATCTTATCCTCTTTGAAGATATTGTTATTAATGCAATTAGGTGTTTTATCTCCATAGTAGGATTGGTTACAATTTACTTCTCCCACTGCATGATAAACATCTGACTTTTGTACACATCTAGCATACACCCGACTTGATGCAGCATGATGCTATGGGGTTTTTCTTTTAGTCGAACATTTGTTTTTTTCTTTATTTATTCCTTTTATTTATTTATGTAAATGCTCATTATATAAGGCCTTATCATCTTTTTTTTAATCTTTTGTGTTTTGTTGTGTTTTTTTATATGCAATAAAACAAATGAAACGGATCGATAGGCTCTGATACTAAATTGATGCAATGAAATGTTGATGCAACGAAATGCAGTACGAAATGACAAGACGGTGTGATGCAGGCAAGTTCCTTAAATGAAAAAAATATGATACTCACTAGAAATCAGACTTCGGTTGGACCCAAAAAAATGATTGACAGATCAGATTTTAATGACAGATAAACTATGGAAACATCACTGCGTATCCACAGAATGGCACCAACCAAAATAGTTAATGGCTATCGGAAATATATAGCAATGTTGCGGCAACCGGAACCTCAATGGTTCACCAACCCGAATAGCAGTATATCAGCCAACACTACTACTGTTATTCAGACGGAATAAATATGTAAGGAGGCGCTCATACCACAACCGACGGGGAGTTTCGGCGCGCTTCAGACCTGGTCGGCGGCAAAATCAAGTGCTGGGGTGCTTGCAACGGCACGGGATGGTTCGTGCCAGGGGCAGACAGGGCGGCGACTGCACAACGGCTGGTGGGGAAGAGCTGGCGGCAGCGCGGGTGTGAACGGTGGGCAGTGGGTTGGTGGGCTGGGGTTTAGAGAGCAGGAAAGGCGGCCGAACAGGGAGGTGGGCGATGGGGAGCGGAAGGCTGTGGCGGCAGGGGTGGGAAGGAAGGGGGCGAAGTGTTGCGGGCGCGCAAGGGGAGGCGCGATTGAGCGTCGGGGAGAAACGAGGGAGGTGGGTGTGGGGAAGAGGAGGGTTGATGCGACGGGCGGGCGAAAGGATGGGGAGGAAGGGTAGCAGGTGCGCGATGGGGAAAGGGGGCGAGCGGCGGGGAGGGAAGAAGGGGGGATGGAACGGGGGCGTGGGAGGGATGCAAGAGTGGGGTGGAGGTGGCGGTATGAAGAGTTAGGGTTCGTGGGGAAAGAGGCGTGGGTGGGGAAGGGGGAAGAAGGCGACGTCGGGGGAGGGTTAGGGTACGGGGAGAAAAGAAAAGGAGTGGGGACGAGAGAGAGAGAGATGGAGAGAGAGAATAAGGGATGGGGAAAATAAATCTTCCTTCAAAATTAATTCCAACCCTTGCGAATGGGGTGCCTTTATAGAGGCCAAATCCCCCCCAAACAAGCAACTACTTTACTATAAATAGAAAAAAAAGGAAAGATGATAAGGCCTTATATAATGAGCCTTTACATAAATAAATAAAAGGAATAAATAAAGAAAAAAACAAATGTTCGACTAAAAGAAAAACCCCATAGCATCATGCTGCATCACGACTTCTCGTAACTGATGCACAAGGGCAAGCAGTTTTAGCATTTACATTCTCAACTCCTGGAGGTGCTATCCCTTTAGATATGTTAGTACCATATCTTTAGGGAAGGAAGTCTTCCTTAGGGTTTTCTAAGAATGGAACATGTCCAGGTGTATCACTTAATATGACAGTCCCAATACCCTCTTTTCTTTGCTTCTGAATACCTTCAGAACTATGATCTAAGAGGTATCCTTGAGATCTTTCATCTCAAGTTATGGAAGAACCATATTATAAAACACTTGTTATCATCTTTATATCATTTCAGATGATTAGGATTTTATCTACATTTAACACGATTAACACAATGACACTCCCACTAACCTTAACATGGTTCATCAAGATTCTATCTGAAATCGTAACCTTTATAATTTTATTAAATCTGATGTTCCGATTACAAGAAGCTTATTTAAGTCTATAGATTGAGTTTCTTAAGCTTGCGTAGCTTGTATTCCTCATCCATGAAGCCATAGGGCTCCTTCATATGAATATCCTCGCTGAGGTATTCATAGGGGAATGCAATATTGACTTCCATCTTGTAGATGTTAAAGCCAAGTTATGTAGCTATAGTTAGCAATAATTTGATGGGATTAAGCATGTCACTGAATAGCAAGTCTCATCGCAAGCAATGTCTTCTCTTCATGTATATCTTGTAGATACGAACCGTGTTTTGAATGTTTCTTCCTTCTCATCATGTTCCCTCTTTCTCTTGAAAATCCATTTACACCTATTAGGTCTTATCCTTATACATGGATCCTCGAGGTTCCATATACAAAACTTGTATAGACTTTATTGCTAACATCCATCTCTCCATGTCATGATCCTTAAAAGCTTCATCATATGAAGTCAGATTATTGTCAGACTTAACTGACACATGGAATCCATCCTCAGACTCATTTGAAGAGGTATGAGTGTTTCATCTTTAATTGTCCTTTTAGTTTTCGATTTCAGGAGCCCATTATCTTCTCAAGATTAAATGAGTTCATTCACTTCATTTTCATCTTGATTCATTATATATATGATGTAAGCTGATCTCTGTCGTCACACAAGTGATGTGTAGCCTCGGAATCCATAATCCATTCTCTAACATCAAATCCACTACAACTAATAAGGGCGTATGTACTACCCGAGGTACTGGAAGATGCTGGAGCAACCACATCTGAATGACCTCCCAAGGTGGACCAAGGAGCAGAGGAACTTGCTAGAGGCATAATGTTCCTCTATGGTGCTAGAAGATCATCAAACCTCTAATTTGAAGAGGGATTAGCTGGAGACTCAACCTGCTCAGCTACTCGGGCAGATGCATGAAATCCATGCTTAGAGTAGCATGTATCTTCTGTATGTCCGGGACGCTGCCAATAAGTGCAGGGTTGACGAATGTGACCTCATCTACTACGACGACCACGCCCACGAAACTGAGAAGAGCCTCCTCTACCTTGGGAGGCTGCTATCGCCGAAGAATACTGACTAGAGACAATCGATGGGACAGTGATCCTGCCGAGTCGGATTCTCCGGTCTTTTGACTCGGGGTTTGGTATACTCTGGAACATCAGACGATCCCAGTCAAATCAATGTCTTCACCAATTTCGACATCAGACTCTTACCAATTAAGGGGCCACTCCCCATGATATGCACTCCTGCGCTTTGGGGTCTTAAAGAAGCTTTTTCTCAAAAAATCGAAAGATGAAAGGCTTCCTCCATGAGAGGAATGGTGGCATCTGCTAAAATTTGAGAACGGGCAGCCTCACACTCAAGATCAAGAGCCATAAGGAATACACCAACCATGGTGGCATTCCTATACGTCTTCTGTTTTTCGGGAGTAGCTGTGAGGGGCACGGAGCTATGGAGTTTTTCAAACATTCCTTGCAAGGATGTATATAAAGAATGAAGAGGTTGTCCATTCTGCATGATGGTAAAGATATCATGTTGAACCTGCAGAATCTTCGTCTCATTCCTCGCATGAGAATAAGTGGCTGTGATGATATCCTACATCGCCTTGGCGGCAAGGATGGCCATATCGGCGATATATCAGCGATATATCGCCGATATATCGGTATCGCCAGGCACCAGGTATCGATATTGGGCAGTATATCTTTTTACACCCTATCGCCGATATATCGGTGTCGGCGATATATCGCCGACAAAGGAAATATTCCTTGGCATCCTTTCTTCCATTTGGCAAATATGGCCCATGGGTACATTTTTTTAGCCATGTTGATATGGGCACTGGCAGCCTGGCCGACCAAGGGAATCAAATTGTTTGTCTTTTTTGCTCCACTTGCAACTTTGCAAGATATCTCTTGGTTCTCTTGGATAGATATTTTCACCGATATTGGCTATAAAAGAGGGTAGTGGGCAGCAGTCTAATGCACACAGCAGCACAGCTTGGAGCCTCCTCCCGGATTCTAATTTCTATTCCTCTTCCATCTCGATATCTCTGGTAATCCGAAGCTATTAGGTTTTAAGGTTTAATTCTCGCCTTCGAATTGTAGATGTCTTGCTGTACTGTAGCCTGTAGGCTGTAGCCTGTTACTTTCTAATTTCTATTGATATTTCAGTACAAAATTTATATTTATCTTCTATTACTTTCAGCTAATATATATATATATATCGATACAAAATCATATATAAATGACGGACCATGTTCTAAATTCTAATGTAGGACTCAAATTATGAAAATACATCATTTTGTTTTGGGTTGTGATCTGATTGCGTATCGTCCTAGTAAATATCAAGTCATTAGAAATATCGACAAATCTTGTTAAATTATAAGTAATGCATGATTCATGGTCTGCTCTATTCTTCCAAGAGTAAAAGGAGTCTGTATAGAATGGGATCTGTCTTGTCCTAAAAATGACTTCCTAATGTTTTCTTAGAAAAAACCTGCTACCTAGTGAGTGGTGCATCCTGCCAAATGCTTTAAGTAGCTGTAAGGTTCAAGAATGGGGTTTGGTCGGGGCCTATTTCTTGTAGATGCTGCATTTTATCATGGCTTCATTCTGGTATAAGACCACTACATACTTGCAGTTTTTTTCTTCAAGTTGCATCCTTCAATAGTTTGATAATAACATAGTTGTTAAACTTGAAAACCCATAATCAACGTGCTCTATAGGACAGAATTTTGGTAATTGATAGGCTGTATGGTATACACATTTTCACTTTTTTAGACATGGTTATAAACTTATAACTTATAATTATAAATATGATACCTTTTTTAGTATATTGAAAAACAGAAACTTTAGTATAACTTTTTTACGGACATGAATATGTGTCTGGATTTTAAACAGAATGTGTGTTTATTACAGGAATGCAATCAAATATTGCATCTATCTGCTATTGAATCACTCTTCAACTAAAATATGGATATGTAATCTTCTTGCCAGACATGCATACACATGTTTTTTTTTCAGATTCGGATATCAATTTCAATTGTTCCCAGCATTTCCGTATTTTTTTCTGGATATTTAATCCATAGTACTAAAAGGGCAGTGGCATTCAATATTTGTGCCCCATCTTCACCAAGTCCACAGAGTTTTAGCATCATCGCTCGCTCAAGGTCAGTGAGGATTGTAGAGATAGTTAGTTTCTATTATTATTATATGTTGATGTACCCAATTTCTATTTCTCTCTTCTACTTAGACATCCGTGTAATTTACCCCTACGGCCTCTCTCTATATAAGAGAGCCTAGGGTTTTCTCAATAGAATACGAAGACTCTTTTCTTCTAACATGGTATCAGAGCCGCCCTAGGGCTCTCCACCCCTTCCCTTCCCCACCCGCCGCCCCTCCCCTCTCCTTCTCTCGCCTGCCGCTGCCACTCCAGCGGCTCCCAGCCCTCGCCCCGTGCTACACCAGCGGCGCCCCTCCGCCCCTCCGCTGCTCCACCAGCGGCGCCACACCAGCGGCGCCCCTCCGCCTCTCCGCTGCTCCAGCGGTTCCTCCGCAGCCCCAGCAGCCTGCGGCCCTAGCCGCACCAGCGGCTATCTCCAGCCGCCCCCTGCAGCCGCCTCTGCGGCCCTAAACGCTCCAGCAACACCGTTCTCAGTTGCTGTAGGGCGTCCATAATCTCCAGCAGTCCAGAAGCGCTTCGGGTTATGGATTTGAGTACGTAAAAGTCTACACACGTACTCAAATCCAATGCAGTTGGTGTAGACATTCATCGCAGTGTTCATTATCCCTTTGTCTTCTTCGAGCAGCAGTATGTCAGAATTGAAAGTCGATTCGCCCTCCCTCGGCGCCTTCAAGGGTCCGGCGCCAATAGTGAAGATGGACGGGTCCAACTATGAGTTATGGGCCATGCAGTTCATGAGCCTCATGAAATCAAACGGTAAGAAACACATTCTTACCGAAGATGAGCCTGCGGAGAAGACGGGGATCTATGCCTCATGGGAGGCCGATGATGCCTATGCAAAAGTATGGTTGTCCGGCACGCTGACGATGGAGATAGCTAATGATGTTCTCCATCAGCCCACTGCTAAGGCAATGTGGGACATTCTTGCCACTACGTATTCGCAGGTGCGAAACGAGACAAAGATGTTACAGCTTCAGCATGACATCTTTACGATGAAGCAAGCCGGCAGACCTCTTCATTCTCTATACACATCCCTAAGAGGGATGTTCGAGAAGCTCTACAATACCATTCCTCTGACTGCTACTCCAGAGCAGCAGAAGACGTTCCGGAACGCCACCATGGTGGGTGTTCTACTTGCTGCCCTCGATCCTGAGTATGATGCTGCACGATCACAGATCTTAGCAGATGCAGTTATTCCTCCGGTGGAGGATGTCTACAGGAGACTCAGTCGTATCCCAGTTTCCTCCAGCTCATCTACTCCACCCCCATCTGCGATGGCAGCCTCGCGTGGGAGAGGTGGACCACCTTCTTGGCGTGGTCGTGGACGTGGCCGTGGCTCTCATGGAAGAGGCGGTCGAGTTAGTCAGACATGCTCGTATTGTCACGGACCTGGACACTCGGAGGAGACATGCTACTCAAAGCATGGGTTCCCAGCATCAGCACGGGTTGCGGAGCACTCACAGTCTCCATTACCGTCTACTGCAGATCATAGATTTGATGAACTCGTGGCTCGTCTTCGTGATATTATGCCACAGTCTTCTGGTGATTCATCTGGTGGCTCGTCAGACATTGCTGCCACAGCCTCAGCCAGTTCATCCGCTGCAGCCAGTTCCTCAGGTAGCTCTTCAGCCTTCATATCTTCACATGATATATCTGACTGGGTTATAGATTCCGGAGCTACACATCATCTGTGTCGAGATAGAGGAAGACTACAAGACTACAGGGCTATTCCTCCAGGTCGCTCAGTACAGATAGCAGATGGTTCCTACTCACCCCTTGTTGGTCAGGGGGAGGTTTTCTTATCCTCCACCATGCAGCTACAGAATGTTTTATATGCCCCTGAGTTCTCCCTGAATTTATTATCTATTAGTCAGATTACAAAGGACTTGAATTGTCGCGCTATATTTGACCCGTCTTCTCTTATTTTTCAGGACATACTCACGGGCAAGGTGATTGGCTGTGGCTCTGAGCAGAACGGTCTATATCGGCTGGTCCGGGATTCCTATGCTGGCATCTCCACTCACTCTGCTGGACCAGTGTCACCATACATTTGGCATCTTCGTTTTGGTCACCTTCCGCTCCAGAAGATGCGCCACCTTCTACCCCAGATCTCTCCAAGTTCGTCGTTTCGTTGTGAAACATGTCAGTTGGGAAAGCATCACAGGTCGAGCTTCCCAGGTCGTCAGAGTCGGAGCAGTAGCTCCCCTTTTGAGTTGTTGCATATAGATATATGGGGTCCGAGTCGTGTGCCCGATCATCAGGGGCACAGGTTCTATCTTGTGGTAGTTGATGATTTTTCCCGTGTCTCTTGGGTTTTTCTTCTGAAGAATAAGTCTGAAGCCGGCGATGTTATTCAAAACTTGATTAATGAAATACAGAATGTTTTTTCGTCTTCTGTAAAATATGTTCGAACTGATAATGCCCTGGAATTTTGTACACGTGTTCTTTCTCAGTTTCTGTCATCGAAGGGTATTATTCATCAAACCACCTGCCCATATACATCCCAACAGAATGGGGTGGCAGAAAGAAAACATCGTCATCTCTTGGATATCACTCGTACCTTATTGATTCAGAGTTGTGCTCCTATTTCCTTCTGGGGGGATGCTGTCCTCACTGCATGCTATCTGGTCAATAGAATGCCATCCTCTGTCCTTGGAGAGAAGATCCCCATTTCGCTTATTTTTCCTGACAAGGAGATATTCTCACTACCACCTCGTGTTTTTGGTGCTGTGGCTTTTGTCCATCGTCTTTCTCCTGGACTTGACAAGCTCTCTCCGAGAGCAGTCAAGTGTGTCTTCGTTGGGTATTCCAGAACACAGAAGGGATACCGGTGTTATGATCCTACTACCAAAAGGTACTTTGTTAGTGCGGATGTCACTTTCTTCGAGTCGGTCATGTACTTCTCGCCAGCTGGAGACAGAATGGTACCATCCACCACCGCTGATGATATTTTGGTTCCACCACCACCTACTTGTCCTTTACCTAACACATCTCCTGTGTCCGTTCCTATGCCAGCACCACCACCACCTCCACCACCACCTCCACCTCCACCCAGTCCACGACAAATCGTCTCACCATTTCCTCATCACTATACGCGTCGCTCAGGTCCTGCTCAGCCGACAGCTCCGCCAATCACTAAGCCTCAGGTATGTTCGGATAATATCACTAATGACGGGTCAGATTCGGTTCATATGCAGGATGACTCCTTACAGGTGGACACAGACGGTGATCTGAATGTTCCGATTGCTCTTCGGAAACCGAGACGACAGTGTGTATCATATCCACTTGCTTCCCAGGTTTCCTTTCACCGACTCACAGGTGATTTCCAGCAGTTTGCCACAGCTTTATCTTCTGTGGACATACCACGGACATACCAGGAAGCCCTGAAAACTGCATGCTGGAGACGAGCTATGGAGGAAGAAATGGAGGCCCTGCAGTCCCGTGGCACATGGTCTTTGGTTCCTGCACCACCTGATGCATCAGTTGTCAGCTGCAAATGGGTCTTCACAGCCAAGTATCATGCGGATGGCACATTGGATAGGTACAAAGCACGCTTGGTTGCCCGAGGATTTACACAGACATATGGCGTTGATTACATGGATACATTCTCTCCAGTTGCGAGACACACGACTCTCCGTATCCTTCTGTCTGTTGCAGTGGTTCGAGACTGGAGTATTTATCAGCTAGACGTTAAGAATGCCTTTCTGTACGGGGACTTACAGGAGGAAGTCTACATGCAGCAGCCACCTGGGTTTACTGCTGAGGGGGAGAAGCATATGGTATGTAGACTTCACAAGGCAATATATGGACTTAAACAGAGTCCACGGGCGTGGTTCCAGAAACTATCCAATATAATTGAGCACCAGGGATTTAAGAGGTCCAATGCTGACCATTCGTTATTTGTCCAGAAGTCCTCGGCAGGTACGGTTGTCATAATGGTCTATGTGGATGATATTCTTGTTACAGGAGATGATACTCAGGGCATAGCAAGGGCGAAGGCATTCCTAGGTAGTCAGTTTGTTACAAAGGATCTTGGAACCCTAAGATATTTTCTGGGGTTGGAATTTGCAAGGAATGCACATGGTTTGGTGATGACACAACGGAAGTACATTACTGACTTCCTGGTTGAGACTGGTATGGATGGGTGCAAACCATCTAGCATCCCCATGGATCCCAGCATGAAGATATATGATGATGATACTGATGAAGTGGATAAGAGGAGATATAGAGAGATGGTGGGAAAACTCCTCTACATCACCATAACTCGCCCAGACATCCAGTTTGCAGTTAGCAGGGTGAGTCAGTTTATGGAGCAGCCAAGACAGGTTCACATGGATGCTATACACATGATACTGAGGTATCTAAAGACTTCTCCAGGCTCAGGGCTGCTATTTAGAAAGGGCACGGACTTATCTGTATCAGCATGTGCAGATGCAGATTACGCAGGTTGTCCTAAGGACCGAAAATCAACCTCAGGGTTTGCAGTGTTTGTTGGTGGCTCCTTGGTTTCTTGGAAAAGCAAGAAACAAACTGTTGTGGCCAGGTCCAGTGCTGAATCTGAGTATAGGGCCATGGCTCAGGTCAGTACGGAAATGATGTGGGTTCGCTCAGTACTAGAAGATCTACATGTGGCCGTATCTCTACCGATGATGCTCCAGTGTGACAATCAGGCAGCGTTGTTCATTGCCAACAATCCAGCCTTCCATGAGAGGACCAAGCATATTGAAGTTGACTGCCATTACACCAGGGACCTAATCCAGAGAGGATTGATATCCACGGCCCATGTTAGCTCAGGGGATCAGACTGCCGATATATTCACCAAGCCATTGCTCAGAGGACCTTTCCAGAGATGTTCATCCAAGCTGAGCATGATCGACATCTATGCTCCACCTTGAGGGGGAGTGTAGAGATAGTTAGTTTCTATTATTATTATATGTTGATGTACCCAATTTCTATTTCTCTCTTCTACTTAGACATCCGTGTAATTTACCCCTACGGCCTCTCTCTATATAAGAGAGCCTAGGGTTTTCTCAATAGAATACGAAGACTCTTTTCTTCTAACAAGGATACTACCATCATCGCTTTTATTACAAGCTGAGCCGTACTTGCTCTCGCTGGAGTGTTCGGTATTACGTCTCTAGATTTTGATTTGTTGGATCCTTTCCTAGATCCATTACTGCATAGTAATTGTTTCTCAAGATGTGTTTGTGGGACTGTAGATTTAATGAAAAAATCATAATAGAATTATTGGCCTTTTAAGTATCTTCTCCCATGAAGCAAAGCAACTATTAATATGATACCCTCCTGTTGTTGATGGAGAATGTAGAAGAAAGATGTTGAGGTCTGTCTTTGATATATTTTTTTAGGGAAAAAAGGGCATGGCATCGTGTAGGTCTGTCTTTGATATTTAGCTGTATTGAATTATGTTCTAGATAGTATTAAGAGCTAAAGCTAAAGTTAAATATTCATAAGTCAAGAGTCAACATTAAGTGATTAACATCGACACGACCGATATGTGCGATACCAGCGATATCGATATGTGCGATATATGGTGTATAAATGAGCGATATGTGTGATATAAGTGTGTATTTGTAGGTTATTTGTTGTTCTAATATCTTGGATGATCTTAATTTCTGAAAAAATGGCGAAAAATTGGCTTTTTTGAGCCATTTTCGACATTTCCACCGATATCGTCGATATATCGTCGATATATCCCGATATATCCATTTTCGGGCGGACCGATACGATATCGATATCCATACGGCCTTCCTTGCTTGGCGGTATGCTGATGTAACGCATCATTGGCGATCTCTATCATCAGTGTACCAGAAAGCCAAACCTTGGCATACGCATCATTTGCCTCCTACGAGGCGTTAACCCAGTTTTCTCAACTAGCTCTTCCTCGGTAAGAATATGCTTCTTACACATTGACTTCATAAGGCTCATGAACTGTATAGCCCAGAGCCGTCCATCTCGACAATCGACATTGGACCTCTGAAAGCGCTTGTAGCGGGAACATTAACTTTGCTTTCTGACATAGAGCCTGATGAAGAATACTAGGGTTTGTAGACCAGAAGACAAGTGTTTACACAACCATTTAAGGATTTGAATGCATATGCAGACTTATGCACTCAAATCCATCAGCATCAATGAAGGCCGACGCAAGGACGGAGGGCTAGGGGGCCGATGATAGGTAGCCGGCGGCAACGATGACTAGAAAGGAGAGGGAAGGAGGCCGGCAGCAGTCGCTCGAGAATGAAAAAGGGCGGCGACGATAAGTTGCCGCTGCGACGGAGAGAGAGTGGGCTGGCAACGACAGTACCTGAGGAAGTTGGGAGGACCGCCGAGCAGCGGCGGCGGCGGAGAGAGTGGCCGACACCGACGACGGCGGGTGTGGTTAGGGTACGAGAGTTCCGACCTAGGACCGCCACTCTTGTACCATGTTGGGAAAAAGAACGAAGTTGTTTATTCCTTGAACCCTAAGCTCTCTTATATAGAGAGACCTATGGGTAAATTACATAAGATAGGCATAGAAAAAGGAAAATAAAGAAACCATATAGGAACATAAGAATATCTCTACAGATAAGGACCTCATCTATTCATATCTTTGAGTTATATTATCCCCAGCTCTTGTTCCTTCTTTTGTGTAGTTCCTGTCTTCCAATCAGCCTAAAGGACACCCGCATTCTCCCCACTACATTTGGTCCAAAATAAACATCTCATCAGAGGATAGCCGTGACCGCACCCCAACTGGCTCCAATCCGGTGGAGAGAGAAGATAGGAATGACAGATATAACTTATTTAAGAAGCGTTATTAATGGTTTATATTAGTGGTTTATATCAAAGAGAGGAATATAGGGATATATATTTCCTTAAAAATTGATAGTAATCCTTCCATCGATCGAAGAACTTTAAGATGCTTGTTCTGATTCATTGGTAGTTAAATCTAATTCATCGACGATTGCTATAAGCACATACTGAACATAGGGTGCCATTTGTTCATCGAATAAGGTCTATGGTATACTTTCGTTCTGGTTGTTGAATCTAATTCATCTATGGTTGACTATAAGCACAAACTGAACACAGGGTAAAATTTGTCCATTGAACAAGGTCCGTGGAACATTTTCCTGGTTATATTTTATACTTCCCGGGAAATCGAGTTGCCAATTTTATAGAGATAAACAAAGCCTGTTCATTAAAACTTTCTACTATGAACGGTTTTGGCACCTTTTGGAATTTCCATATTTAGGCCCTCTTTTAAACGCACTGCCATTTTTCTATTATGGTACAGTTTTAAAAATGACGAAATCTGTTTCTCAGTTACCATGCTCATTTTGTGTCCAGTATGCTGTTTCAATATTTAGTTCTAAGTTGCATAAATATGGAGTTAAGTTGTACATGCATTTCTATATTCGTTTTTAACTGTTTAACATGTGTATTTACAGCACTTCGTGAAAGGTATCAGTTGGATCTAGAAACTTTGACATTAACTAGGCATCCGTGGAAGACCCTGCAATTGTTTGCTTTTGCTACCCTGCGTTACTTGAAAAGATCACTAACTTATACTCTGAGAAATAGCATTTGGTTTCTGCCTTTATGTATTTTGATAACCATCAGTGGATTTCTGCTCGTCTCATTGGATGGTCCTCATAGACAGGTATCCTTCCTTTCCATACTTTGTCAAATTTGAAATTGTTTTTTAGAAGACATCAAATGTGATATTGTTAGTAAATTATTTCTTTACCGCATTAAGAGATTTCAGTGGTAAGTTTCAAGGTCTATTTTTTAGCGTGTTGTATTAGTTGTTCCCTATCTGTATTAAAATATAAAATCGACTGTCCTAAAACACATTAATAATGAAACACTTAATCTGTGGTTCTTTTCTTTAATAGTCAATCGTGCATGTATATTTATTTATGGTTTCTTACGTGGAGACCGCTGAAGAAAGTCATGAACAAGTGGAATGTGTATGTGTGAGGGTAAATAAAATACCGATATTTTACTTTGCCTGTTTGCATAGAAGGTTATATAGAAGTTGGGGTTGTCGTTACATTGGTCCTCATTCGACATGTTTCCGGAGAGATTTTTGGAAGGGTAGCCTTTGTCATGATTTCATATGTAAAAATAATTGGCAAGGAATCAAGAAATTGGGGGAGATTATTATGTCAAAAATGTGACAGTTATTTTTTTTGTGATCGTCTTGGTGTAATACTTTGCTGTATTGAATAAATTGCCCTATGCCTCATTCTATATAGATAGGATAGAATTAAGTTTAACAAAAACAAAAGTAAAATACCTGTCGGAAGGGTGGTAGTCAACGCATAATCCTAAAGCTCATACCTTAATGATGTGATTGAAAACATGGTTGAGGAGGGGGAAGACACAATGAATAACAGATGGATGAATTGGGTGGGGGCGATATGATAACATTTTGCTTTAATTAACTTGTCCTCGTAGAAGGCCAGGTAGCTTACAGGTATGCAGAGGACCTTTTCAGAAGGTGCTATGAAGTATTTTAACGATCTCACTTTAAACAGTATAACCCACCTTTGCAAAAGGGGAGCACTTTGCAGTTACATAATTCTGTGAATATGGAATCACCATTAAAATGAAAGTTTCATTCGCAGATATTAATTTATGTAGTGTTATGCCGAGAATTGATTTTATTGTTGTGAAAAAAGGTGCCCCCTGTAGTAGTTCTTTTCTTCACCACATTGCTGATACGACATCATATTTTAAGATTATTGGTTTGATAAGAATTTATTTGTACTTATCACTTGAAGAAAAAAAGCACATCTTAATGGTATATAGCGAGGGTATATTGTAACAATTCAATTTCTGTGACAGTGATGAATACCGTGTATCTGTGTTTGCACGTCTTTGTGCCTGTGTTCTATATGACAACTATAACTTGCTTCCCATTTCTGGCAGCTCATGCAGGAAGTTCTGTCCTATATGAAGTTTGGACTTTGGTGGGCTGGACTTGGTGTAGCATCATCCATTGGATTAGGTGATGCATAGTTGTTGCTTTCTTATATATATATATATATATATATATAACAAATACCATGTATAATTGCTTTATTTTTGTATTTGCTTTTTTTATACTTGACTTGAACACCAATATCAGTATTGGAAGTAGTATGTATAATCTGTCAATTCTTGTTGCATAATTTGTACAATATCTGGAACCTGATTGCATTTAGAAATTCTTCAAAGCGACATCGATATGGTAAGACCAGTTTTTATGTTAGTAATTGGTTCACTAATCAAAGAGTTTCTACGTTACCCATTATTTTCACAGCAAATGGCCAAATAGTTATATAGGTAAATAGTTATCCTCCATGAGACAGTTATAATTTGAGATAATTTGTTCCTATGAAATTTGCATTGAGATAATTAATAATGCGTGGTTGGCTACCAAATCAACAACAGTGAATTAGGGTGACAAATGGAACTTTTGGACCAATTGAGGAACCTAAAGCATGCATATACCTTCCATGACACATACTTATACTTTCAATAACAACATCGAAGTTTTTTCCCACTTTAAGTGAGGCAGGCTACATTGAATTGCTTCCACACATATCTAAATTGGGATACTTGGCTTTAGACAAAAAAGCCACATGTCCTTTACAGTGTTTTCAAAGGCGATCAAGAACTTCATCGAGGCACCTAAGCGACGCGAGGCAAAGCTCAAGCGCCTTGCGTAAATTTTGCATTTTTATTTATTTCTTGTTTTTTTTAAAATTAGATACATATGAATTACAAGTACTATTAATGCACATATGCACACAAGTTAACACATATGCACACAAATGTTGTTAACACACACATATGCACGCAAATACATACACAAGTTATATGAATTTTTATACTTGCGCCCTTCCGAGTTTTTGTAGCTATACTTATGACCCGACTTTTTTTACATTCCACTTGTGCCCCTAACAAAACTACTGAATAATATTTATGCCCTATAGTTACTTGTTGTCCATTCCTCTCCAAAACATACATCAAAAGAATGGGATAAGTGTAATTTATCCCTTCTTATTCTTCTTCATCTTCCTTCTCTTGAAGATCCACCTCCCCCTCTTCTTCCTTCTGCAGTCCTCCACTCGCAACTCTCCACCTCATCCACCCAAAACCCTAACTTTGCTGCAACATCCATTCCACCTACCCCACCTCCCTTGACCCCCAACCCGTTTGCCCACTAACCCCTATTCAACCCCAACCCCTCCACTCGAAGCCCTCTTAGTCCCGCACCCTTGAGCCTCCTTTGCCTCTTGCCCTGGATCCCTTCGCCCCCAACCATCTCCCACCCTCGAGCCTCCAATGCCTCTACTTACATGGCGGGGAATATGTTATTGACAAGGGTTGGTACAGATCGTTCCCATCGAGATCTACCACGGGGTGGAGCATGTTGATGTCTCTGCCTACATGGCGGGGAATATGGAATTGACTGGGGTTGGTACACATTGTGCCTATTGAAATCCACCATGGGGTGGAGCATGTTGATGTTGTAGGTGGCAATAATGTTGGCATTTTTTATGGTAGTAGTCAAAGTTGGAAAAGAGTTTGAGGATGTGGAAAGGTGGGTAACCATCGCTGCTGATGATGATGGGGGGAGGGGGGGAAGGGGAAGGTGTGGTTGACAAAGGGGAGAGGATGAGGAGGGTGTAGTGAGAGAGAAAGGATGAATTGAAGGAGGTGGCCTATGAGAGGGGGAGGAGGAAAGGGAGGATGGAGGGTCGCGATGATGAAGGGGGAGGAGGGAGGCGAGGCCGAGGGAGAAGGGAAGGAGGGAGGGTAAGGAGTTGCTGAACCTCAGTGTGTGTGAGCAACTGAGATGACCCAAAGGGATACCCTTAGAAGGGAGGCAGATGGAGGAGGAGGAATCCATGACCATACTTTGATTTGAATATACCATGGCTTGGTTTATCTAATAGATGATAAA
Organism: Ottelia alismoides; assembly: GCA_037367405.1. Classification (NCBI taxonomy): domain Eukaryota; kingdom Viridiplantae; phylum Streptophyta; class Magnoliopsida; order Alismatales; family Hydrocharitaceae; genus Ottelia; species Ottelia alismoides. The sequence goes on along the minus strand of JAZKJV010003691.1, from coordinate 1,106,242 downwards.
CTAATGGAAGGGTTGACGATGCAAAAAGGTAGGGACACAAGTATTATTGCAAAAAAGGTAGGAACTGGTGTTGTTAAAAGCGAGAGGCGCTCCAAGGCGCTAGGGGGTGCAAAACGCCCGAGGCGCTAGGCGCTCCCTAGGCGCTCGCCTGAGAAAAGTAAGGCGCCATATATAAAATAAATAAATTATGCACAAGTCTATGTAATATATGCACATACACACATGTGTATGTATGTGTAATTGTAAATATTTTTTTGAATAAGAAAGACAGGGGTGCCCTCCCAAGTCGGGAGTCACCACACCAACACATTCATTGATCATCGAGATTTTACATCAGTTGGATAACCAGAAATTGTACCGGGCATTACATTTAGCTAGTGCATTTTCAAAATAAAACCGCTGGCCCTTGAAGATTGTATCATTCCTGGCAAGCCAAATAGCCCAGAGCGCGGTTAAAGGCTTGGAGACATCGTCGGATGAGTCAATACCAACCGCTCGAATAGATCTCCAAAACTGCTCCGCATCGGATGCCCGAACTCACGAGAGCTCCAAGGAGTCCCACACACTGGCCGACGTCCTGCACCTAAAAAGATGTGGTTTGCATCCTCCACGCCGTCCTCGCATCTATTACACCTCGTATCCATCGCACCCAGCAACCTTTCTCTTCTCACTTTGTCACAGATCCGGTCCCTTCTTAGGCACCAAAGGAAGACCTTAACTCGAGTAGGGATCTTAGCCGCCCAAATCACCTTCAAGTCAGCACAAAGGACCTCGTCACGCTCCACCATCCCAACAGTCAGCTTCCTGTATGCATTCTTCACCGAGAACTTACCGTCTTCCCACGTAAAATGATCGGGGTCCCCGGACATCTCGTCGACATGGGAAATCTCCGACATCAACCGCAAAAAAATCCTACATCCTCTGATCCGAGAGAACAACAACGAACCTAGGCGCCCACGACCCTGAGTCAGCCACCTCCGCCACCCGCGCCCCCCTGTCAATGGCTATTGCCATCAACCTAGGAAAGCGAGAGGCCAACACCCCCTCCCCAGTCCAGTCATCTTGCCAGAAACGGAAACAGAGCCCATTTCCCAAGTTCGGCCGAAAAGAGACCTGAGCCCCGGAATCACCGCACGAATCCCACTCCACAAAGAGGACTCGTGATGCTTCCTCCCAACCACCAACTCCCCCGCAACACCATAAATCTCCCTCAGCAAACGCAACACCAGCGCGTTGGATGGACCCCAAATGCGCACCACCCACTTGGCCAACAAGGCCCTGTTCATTGTATCCACATCTCTTATACCAAGGTCCCCTTCCGAAACAGGCACGACGATATCCTTCCAGGCCACCGGGTGCAAGCCCTTCGTTGCTTGCCTTCCATCTGACCAGAAAAAGGATTTCATCAAAGATTCCACCTTCCTTCTAACACCAACCAGCATTCTCCTCGTCGAGAATAAGAAGATCGGAATGGCGGAGAGAACATGCTTCAACAAGGTAAGTTTCCCACCCTTGGACAGAGTAGTAGCCTTCCACCCTTCCAACCGCTCCTCCATCCTCCGCAGAACACAGTCCCAATGGGACTTCCGCAGCCTGCCCTCTACTAGTGGTAACCCCATATATGTTATCGACAATCTCCCTAAGGGGCAGCCAGCCCACACCGCCAACCTGTTGCTTTCCTCGCCAGCCAACCCCATAGGAACTAGGACCGACTTCTGCCTGTTAATCTGCAAGCCAGAGAGGCAACCAAACACATCCACCAAAATAGCCGCATTGCGATTCTGCTCCTCGGTTCCCCAGGAAGATCAGCATTTCATCCGCATATTGCAAAACTGGGATGGAGATGTCCCCCATCTTGAATCCCTCACACCAACTCTCCTCCACCGCCCGCTGAAACAAGACCGCAAGGAAATCCGCAACCAACACGAATAGCAGTGGGGCAGTGGGGCAACCTTGTCGCACCCCTCTCTGTGGCTAGAACCAGCCACCCTCCGATCTCCCGTTGACCAACACAGAGCAGGAGCTTGTGGTCACACATCTCTTAAACCAGGCAATCCATTCCTCCGGAAATCCCCTCTTCTGCAATGCAGACCACATGAATCTCCAGCTGACACAGTCGTAGGCCTTGGCGTAATCAATCTTCCAAATAGCTCCCTTCTTTGCAGATCTCTTCCACTCACGACAAATCTCCGAGGCGGTCACAATGCCATCTGCCATACACCGACCATGGATGAATGCAGATTGAGCCGGTAAGACCACTGAACCCAAGACAGACCGAAGCCGGCTCGCCAGCACCTTGGCAACAATGAGATAAATGCCATTGGAAATAGAAATCGACCTGTAGTCACCTAGCCCAACCGGAGTCTCCTTCTTTGGCAGCAAAAAAATCAAATGTATGTATAACTTATATTTCAATCTAAGACCAATCCAATATATTTGTGGGTGTGTTTAAATGCACATATATAAATGTGTACGTGTACTTGTATATGTATGTATGTATAGTTGTAAATATATGTATGTATAGCTTATATTTCAATTTAAAACCAATCCAACATATTTGTGGGTGTGTTTATAAGCGTGTATATAAATGTGTGCATGTACATGTCTATATATATGTATGTGTATGTATATGCTATCACCAAATTATATTTTGCGATTAATCCACTATTTATTAATATGTGTATGTATAACGTATGCATGTACTTGCATATATATATATATATGTATATGTATTAAATATTTGTGTTTATGTGTGTATTTATATGTATGTGTATCTGTATGCGTATATATTTGCATATGTGTGTATGTGTTTATGTATAAGTATGCGTACATGCCTATGTATACATGTGTGCTTTGTCTATTTATATGTATATATATGTGTATTTATAATACTTCAAGCTAATATATATAGGAAATAATATATACTTTTTAGTCAAAAAAGTATATGTAATATTTAGAACTAAAACATGAATGTACATGTATATGTATATGAAATAGAAGTGTGTGTAAATTACATATACATGTGTGTGCATGTGTATAAGTATGTGTGTTAATGATACTTAGAACTAATATATATCTAATATAAAAACCTAAACATGGATAAAAATCACACAAAGTCGGCAAAAAGCCTTACTTTTGCCTTAGGCGCTCAAGGCGAGCGCCTAAAGCCTCAAACCAGGCGCTCGCCTGAGCGGTGCCTGAGGCAAAACGCCTCGTCTGGAAGGAGGCAAGGCGCTAGGGCCTCGCCTCGCGTGGGAGCCTAGGCGAGCGCTCGAAGAGCTTTTGACAACACACAAGTGGAACGTCGAAAACATGGAAGGGCATACGTGTAAAAATCCTAACATGTACAAACATTTATATTACACACATACATACACATTAATTCCAAATTTTACATTCATATATTTATCTATTATCGTACATATTAGTTCTACCACACTTGCATGCATATATATATATATATATATGCATCTAAAGAACACCTATGTATATATAAACATATACATGCATATATTACATATGCATACACTTACATATATACGTATATATACACACACACAAATATACACATACACATAGATATGTGATTACATATATGTGATCCCGGGAAAACTCCCCAACCAAGCCAAGAAAGTATCTCAACTCATCAAGGTCCTTGGTGGAAAACTTCTTCTCATAGAGGGCCTTAGTCCTGAATATATCTTGTGTATCATTTCTTGTCACTATGATCACAACTAACAATAATAACAACAAAGTCTTTTTCTACAAATAAGTAGGCTCGGCTAAATTTTGCTTAAATACATGTTGAAAAGATCCGACCATCATGAAGCACCTTCCTAAATAGTATTTTTAAAAAAATATTATTTAGGAAGTTGTCTCCGACTGTTTTATGCTGGTTGTCGGCTACCTAACGCAACCCTCCTCATTTACCCGGGCTTGGGACCAACCATGGCTGAGTTTCTTGTCACCGTGATATCATCCATATATATATATATGGAAAAATACACCACCTATGGTAGTTCTTTTTACTAATAGTGATAGATGTGCATTGGAGAGAGTAAACCATCTCGTTAAATATCTTCAAGATCTTTTGAAACTATGTTCGTAGTTTCCGCTTTTGGGCATAAATGGTCTCTTGTAAGCTCCAAACTTCCCAACACCTCTGGACAATAAATCCTGGGGTTGTTGCATGTCCACCTCTTCCTGTACATGACCATATAGAAAGTTGTTCTTCACATCAAACTAGTATGCTGGACAATACATGGTACCCATAATGATGAGAATGATCCTAAGTGTGGCATGTCTAGTCACTTGTAAGGTGTCATAGTAGTCCACCCCACAAGTTCTGGTGCAACATGTAGCCGATAAAAATGCTTTATGCTTTATTCTTACCTTGATAAGTGGATATAAAGATTCATTTGAGGCTACAACTTTGGCCTCTCTGGGCGTTTTAGGCAAGATCTAAGTATCTTCGGATTTAAGAGTCGACATCTTTTCCTGCATAGGTACCTGCCACTTGTCATTTTTAAATGCCTTGTAATGTGCATGCGGAATCTCAACAATCGAGAGACCACTGCAAACTTAGGTATTTGAAAGTTCGTCAAATGATACATGGCATGGAATAGGATGGACCATGCATATGCGTGTGTAGTACTTTTATAACCATCAACTATAGTGCGATCACAATAAGATGCAACATTTGCCTTTTCTCACAGTATTTGAAGCGTCTAAGATATCCAATGCATGTACTGTAGTACTTCTACAACCGTTAACTATAGTCCCATTAATAAATACAAGTGTTCAAGGTTTACGTGCAGTGTAGTGGATGACAACACATGATGTCTAGCAGGTGTCTTAGCATCTTCTTAGGATCGGTAGGTTGTGCATGATGTGAATAAACAAACCATAAGAGGTCCATGATCTCAGTAATATGTGTAGTAAGGGAAAATTATACACCTTGTGGTTAAACTCAAAATAGTCAATGGAGACCTAGTAGGGGAGAAGAAATCGATTGACTAAAAAGGTGATATAAACACTTACAAAATACATCCTCGTAGAAACATTATAACATCTATATCCCTTATTAATCCTTGAGAACCCAACAAAGATTTACTTAGCATCCTTGGGAGACAGTTTGTTTTTGTTAGGAGTTAAAAGTTAAGTGATATAACCACAACATATAAAAAACTTATGGAGGTTTTTTAGGAAAAAAAGTGGGCATCCAAATTGATAACCACCCATCCTTTTTGTTTTTTATAAATATAAAAAGGAATAGTTATTGGGTGGCTCGGTCTGATTTGATTCCGCTCGGTCAAATCCTTGCGCGGATCCCTGGGTCATCAGTCTTAATGACTCCGTCAAGGCATGACTCAACAAGAGCCTTGGCATGCTTTTATACATTTTCTACATAGAAAACCTCCTTATGATATACCACCTAAATTTTGGTCAACCACAAAGCCCACACAGTTACGACACCTATAAGTCTATCCCTATAAAAACCTCTTTAGTATGATATCTACGAGCACCAAAGTTTGAGAAGTTAGATATGCGTGGTGTCTCATGATATTTGTCTCATTCAAAACATCTCATGTACACTGGAAAAGGGTGCTCTATATCTTCACTACCCACGACATATCTTGGGCAAGAGTTGTTTACACCTTGAAATAGTTTCGCCTTATGTGAGTTCGTTGGCATATGATCCCGTTAAAGGATCCATGTGAAAATCTTTATCCAGATTGGTATTCACCATGTCAATATATGCTTGTAATTCATCTTCACAATACAACAACAAAGCCTTGTCCCACACTAAGTAGGGTTGGCTACATGGATTCTTTGCCTCCATTCTGATCTATTTTGTGTCATTCTTAGACTTAGATCCAAATAACTAAGATCCCTGCGAATAGTCTCCTTCCAACACATCTTAATCCTTCCTCATCCTCTCTTAACATGCTCAACATCCTAAATCTCTCATCTTCTAACTGGTGCATCACTCGATCTCCTTTGCAAAGGGCCTAACCACCTTTAGAGGTTCTCTCTCATCTTATCATCTATTAAAGCTACTCCGGCTCTCCTTCTGATGATATCATTCCGAATGTGATCTTTCCGTGTATAACCACCCATCCATTATAGCCTTTTCAATTTCGCTAATGTCATTCTCTGTACATGTCTATGGTTCAAGTTCTATAATAAATCCTTGGGGTGAACACCATCGAGTGTCTCCCCCTGTTTTTGGCCTAAAAAAATGTCTATGGTTCAAAGGCCAACATGCAAATCCATAGCATATAGCATGTCTTATGTATGCTTTGTAATATTTTCCTTTGATTTTCAAAGGAATTCTCTTATCACAAAGAACAATAGAGGCTCCTCTGCACTTTAACCAACTGCATTTATTTTATGAGTAACATATCCGCCAATTTTCCCATCATGTTGCAAAATAGATCCCAAGTATCTAAAAGAAATTTTCTTCTGAATGTCATCTTCTCCAATCTTCACCTCAATTCCTTCAGTACTGCTTCCATCAAATGTACACTCCATATACTCTGTCTTAGTCCTACTTATGCGAAATCCTTTGGTCTCTAGGGCATGTCTCCAAACCTCAAGCATCTTATTTGTTCCACCTCTAGACTCATCAACCAACACAATATCATCGTCAAACAACATACACCAAGGTACCTCTTCGTGAATGTGACTAGTCAACTCATCCATAATCAAAGTAAAAGGGAATGTACTTAAAGTTGAACCTTGATGTAAGCCGATGCTGATGTCAGAATAGTCGATCTTCACAGAATGGATCTATCTTCATAATACTAGGAAAAAAGTCTGATATTAAGATGGAAATATATGCTTTTTTAACAAAAACACCTCGTTTGCCCAAATGGATGGGCCATGGCTATCATCACTTGCCAAGAACTCTGTCATCCATGTAAACTCATTCAGTTTTTGCTGCGAAACGAAGCATAGAAAGTATGCAACTATGTTTAGTTTATCCAAGGCTCTGACACATTGATCCATGGATTTGTCAACCAATGCAGAAAGTCGTGTAAGGTGCTTAGCAAGCAACCCCCTCCCCCATTAAACCAAGCATCAAGCTAACAATGAAGCCATTTTTGTTCCCTAATGCGGTCAAAAAAGGTGCAATCTCTGAAAGAACATAACATATGCTCTATTAGAAAGTAAAAGGTAACTTTCTATCATGGGTATATTCAAGCTAGTTGAATCCCTGTAGATTTTTCGCAAAAGCAAGCTCATAGGATCTTCTTCCCCACTCAAGACTCCAATCGCCTACTTAGCGAGAAGTGCCTTGTTCATCTCCTACAAGCGAAGCACCTCCAAATCCCCATTGATAGTGGGTTGATTGACCACATTCCACTCCACCAATGAGGTGCACGTCTCTCACCAGAGCAAGCCTAAAAGAACATCCCTATGATAGTCTCAAGATGCTTCCTGGCCCCCATCTGAATAAGCTATGCAGAGAGGAAAAATGGAATAACAGATATCAAAGAATGAAGGAGCAATTTTGTACTCGATCGATTAGTGATAACACGGATCTTGCGAGGGTCAAGATAATCCACACAAGGCGGGACTGCTAAGTCGCTGCAGCGACCGCTCATGAAACCCGTATCAATTAACAATCAACGCACAATGTAATATCAAGCAATGGAAAACAAATGTGGAGTTAAAATTTATTATAACTCTACAAAAAATGTGTATAGTGTGCAAGTGTGTAGAGTGTCGAACTCAGGGAGCAACCTAGATAGATCAAGCAAAAGTGCACAAAATGTGATGTGATTAAGTGTCTACGAGCAAATTTTTGTGGGTTTTTAATTTTATAATTTTTATTTCATTTTTTTAGATTTTATATTTTTGTATTTTTATTTTTAATTTCTGATTTTTAATTTCTTTTTATATTTTATACTTTTATATATTTTTTTCAATAATAGAATTTGTATATAAAGTAAGAAAAAGGAGGATGAGGTATTTATAAAAATAAAGAAAAATGCTCAAAAATCAGGAAATCAAATGTTTTGGGCTTTTTATAATTTTATGATGTTTTTGTGATTTTTATAGATTTTTCTGAATGTTTTTGGTATTTTCAAAAGTCCAAATACTAGAAAACAGTGAACTAAGCTACTGGCCGAAATTAAAATGAGGATTAAAAATATCGAACAGTGTCCAAAATTCCTCAAATTAATTTTAATTAATGGATAATAGATCAGAGAAAATACAGAAACTGAGATTGCATTTTTAGGGGTTTTCTTGAATTTTTTAGATTTTTATGAAGTTTTTAGGGGTTTTCTAATTTTTAGGAGTTTTACTTTGAATTTTTTAGTGATTTTTGGATTGACACTAAAAGATGATAAGATACGCAAAATATAGTTTTTTTGAAAATTTTCAAAAACTTTTACTAATTTTTATGGATTTTCTACCGTAAACAATACTGAAAATACATGTTTTTGAATTTTTATGAATATGAAAATGCAATAAATATGCAAAATAAAAATATAGCGTGAAACTACAATGCAACAGGAGCCTAAGATAATTTTTGTAGATTTTTTTAGGCTTTTATCGGTGCATGAAATAAATAGAGGCAACAACAAAAAACTACACTACTGGCAAGGGCATAGGGCATATATGTAAATAAGTAAACATCCAAGGGCACAGTGCAACTTTTCACAAAATTTTACAACTAATAAACAAAGTTCCAGGACCAAATACAAATAACAAAAGCCGCTAGGGCACGCCTACAATTAACCCAACCCCGCACGTGCTATACACGTGCCTGGGAGGGACCTAAATGTAATATACAAAATTCCCAGGGGCTAACATGCAAAATATCCAAAAGTATTACACGTATGTCAAAATTCATGGACCAAATCGAAATAACTAAACCCGCGAGGGGGTACTTGCAAAATATCCAATCCCCTCACGCGCACAGGCACGTGAGGTGACGTGGATAGGACCTAATAACAAATAAGGAAAGTGCATGGACGTACATGCAAATATTACAAAAATATTTAAACTACAAATGAAAGTTTATGGAAGAAAAATAAATACAAAAACGCTCATGGTAAAAGATGCAAAATACCCTGAGCAAGGCGATCCGACGACGGAGAAGAGGCCACTTGACACGTGGCGTGTTCTGAACGGCCGACGACGCTTCGCAGCCTACGTCCGAGATTAGATCTCCGATTGAGATCCAACGGTGATGGGCGCTAATGGTCCGACGGTGGCTATGCACCTGGAGCTCTGGCCTTGTTCCGACGGCGCAGAGGGGCGGAGCAAGAACATGGGAGGAGCGCCGGCGAGGCGAACTTCCCCAAGCTCTAGCTCTGACCTCCGGTAAACTCTGAGCTCTAAAATTGGCCTGACGACTCTTGGTGGCTTACTCTAGGTGCCGGGGGGGGGGGTCCAAAATGCTCCGGCGACGATCGGAGTTCGCTGGAGACGGTGGCGGAGCTGGGGAGCTTCTTGGGTCTCCGGCGAGGGCCAAAAGCGATCCCCAGGCTCTCGTTAGGGTCCAAATACCTGCAGAAAAGCGTGAGAGGGTCCAGGGAAAAATGCCTAGACCCTACGGAGGTGGTGTGGCGGCGAGGAGCGACGTGAAGGATACTCGGCCGGAGGTGCACTCCGGCGAGGTGTACGTGTGGGTGATTCAATGGACGAGACGTGAAATTTCTTGGGGGAAAACGATCCTAAAGCTAAGGCGAACAAAATACAAGGAAAATAACTGGGAGAGAGTGACTGCCTCGATGGTCGAAACCAGAGGGAGGTGTACCTCGACGTCGGCAAAAGGCGGAGGTGGTGGAGCCGCCTCGGGCTTCGCTCGACCAGCCTGAAGACCTCCGAAGGAAGCTGTCACCTTCCTGGAGCTTTTGGGCGCGAGAGTCGGAGCGGAGCCTATGGAAGATGTTCAAACCGGGCTCGAAAGTCGGAGGTCCAATATGTAGGGTTTGATAATATGGCTCTGACGCTCCAAAGACCGAAGGAGATGGCTCGAATCGCCGCTCCTCGGCCCTAGGAAAGCCTAGGGCGTGAAAGAGCAAGGATCGAGGAGCAAAAGTCACGAAGGGCTCGTCATGAAAGGATGCAAGCTTTGACTTCGAAAAAATTGAGAAAAAGGGGCGGAAACGGGGTTCTGTCAGGCGCACATGGGGAGGACAGCCAGTTGACCCGCCGGTCAACGTGGACGGGCGCCTGGTTGGTCCACTTGAACCAACCAGGAAAAATCCCCGAGAAATGTTTTGTAAATTCAATAAAAAATAGAAAATGATTTTATTATTTTTAGGTTATAAAATAAAAAATATTCGTTATTTTCTAAGGTATTTTCATATGATTTTAAATTATTTTTATGAGGTTTTTAATTACAAATTACCATTTATAGCCTTTATAGGTATATATATCTATATATTTTAATATTTTATTTTTATTTTGTTCATTTGATCTATCTATTTTTGTTTATTATTTTATAAATTTATAAACGATTTTTATACACTTAAGTATATTTTTATTTTATTTTTCTGAGGTATTTTGTACATTTAATAAACTAGTAATAATAATTATGTAGGTATATGTACAGGTATCATACCTAGGTATGTTACAAGTATTTTATGTTTTTATTTTCTTTATGTTTTTATTCCAGTTTTAATATACATATATATTATAAATATTATTTACGAAATTATAAAAATATAAAATTATAAAAATAATGAATAAATAATAAACTGAATATTTTAATATGTAGGAGTATACAAGTGGGGTCCAAAACTCAACTTTCAAACCGTAACTCTGAAAAATACGAAACCACCTTCATTAAATAGACTATTGAAAATTATATACAATTAAAGATGAGTTTGATGCATTTCGAGCTTTTATTTGGGAGATACAGGTCTGGGAAGTTGGGATTCTGGATTTTTATTCCGATCATAACTTTTTATCTGTACATTAATTTTGAGTGAAATTAATTTTGTATTTTTATTTACTTAATTATCTACAACTTTCATGTACAAAGTTTATTTATTTGAGGTATTAAAAGTGGAACCACAAATAGTATAAGGAATGAATAGAAGATGTTTATTGTATCTGGCCCTTATCTCCCCCTACTTTATTCCTTGTCGACCTATTCATCTAGATGCCTAGGTTTCGGGGTTTCGGGTCATAAAATATTTATAATATTTTATTCTTTTTCTTTTCTTTTATTTATTCCTATAATTTTGGCTTTAAAAACAGTATTTTACACACTATTTATATGCACATGGATGCTAAGATGCTGGAATTAAGGGTATTTATATGCATTTGCCAGGGTTTTTGAGGCCAAAATGATAGAATAAAGATGATGAAATGTGGATTCATCAATTGGCCTGACTAGTTAGTCTTACTAGTCAAGTCAGTGGGGTGCTCGACTGACCATTGACTAATCGGTCAATAGTGGTCAATAGTCAATGAAAAGACTACTCAACGTGATTAGTTGTTTGATTTTGCATGGAGAAGCCACATTTTAAACTTTTTATACCTTTATTTAATCACACACTTATTTTAATATGCTTCGTATTTAATTTAAAATCAATTGCTTGTTTTTTTCATCATTATAGTATAGAAAATATACAAATTTATGTAAATATATAATAATGTATGTATAAAAATTGATTTACATATTTAAAAAATGTACTAAACCTTCTCCCGCTATAAGTAGGGTCGACTACATGGATTCTTGCTCAAATCCATGTTGAAAAATTCGACTAAAGACCAACTAAATCCGATTAGTCATTCGACTGCCGACTAATCATTCATCAGTGACCTGACCGACCAGATATCGACTATCGGTTTCTGCAACCTTGCGAAGGAGTACCAGACTTCCACTTCTTGAAAGGATACACGCTTTCCAGCTATTCAGTGTCTTCATGCTTCTCAATTGCGACAACAACAAAGCCTTCTCCCACATTAAGTAGGGTCTACATAGATTCTTTACCTCCATTCATATTTATTTTGGGCCATTCTCAGACTTAGATCCAAATAATTAAGATCTCTTCGGTTCGTCTCCTTCCAACACTTCTTGGGCCTTCCTCACCATTTCTTAGGCAACTTAGCATCCCAAATCTTGTATCTTTTTAGTGATGCATCAAAAATCCTTTTCAAATGGCCAAACCACCTTTATTGTTTATCTCTCATCTTATCCTCAATTGGAGCTACACCAATTTTCCTTTTGATCACGTCATTCTAAATCCGATCGATGTATGTCGACAGATTCATCTTAGCATTTTCATTTATGCTATTGTCATTGTCTAACATGCTTATGATTCACATACCAACATTCAAATCCATGGTGTATAGTAGGTCTCACGGCTGCTTTGTAAAACATACATTTAATTTTCAAAGGTTTTTTCTTATCACATATAACATTAGAGGATCCTCTCTCTTTTAGCCGATCAACATTTATTCTGTGAGTAACAACTCCATTGATTTCTACATCATATTGCAAGATAGATCTCAAGTATCTAAAACACTCTTTCTTCTGAATGTTATCTTCTCCAATCTTCACCTGGAGTCTTTCACTACTGCTTCCATCAAATGTGCACTCCATATATTTAGTCTTCGCCCTACTTATATGGAATCTTTTAGTCTCTAAGTCATGTCTCCAAACCTTAAGCATCTCATTTACTCCATCTCCAGTTTCATCAACCAACACAATCTCATTAGCAGACAACATACATCAAGGTGTCCCTTCCTGAATGTGACTAGTTTAGTCATCCATAATCAAAGTAAAAAGAAAAGACTCAAAGTTAAACCTTGATGCAATCCAATGTTGTTAAAATAACCGGTGTTCCTAGGCTGGATCCTTACACAAGAGGAAGCCCCGTCACATATATCCTTTATTAAGTTAATGCAAAAGACATTTGTCTCTTCTCATCTCCATAATCTTCCGTGGAACTGAATCATAAGACTTCTCCAAATCAGTAAAAATCATAAGGAGAATCTTTCTTTTAACTTTAGAAATATCTATTCTTCTTCTCAACATGTGGATAAATTCAATGGTTGAGCCACCTGGCATGAATTTGAATAGGTTTTCCGTTACTTCAAAAACTTAGCCTTCTTTCGATCATACGCCCCAAATTTTCCTAATGTAATTCATCAGTTTGATATCTTTGTCTTTATTTTTGTAAAGAGGCACCACGATGCTTTTTCTCCATTCTTCAGGCATATTCTTTTTTTGAGTAAAAGAACGGGGGAGCCCTCCCGATGCGGGAGTCACCACACCAAAACATTCATTAATAAGGTAAAGTGTACATCAGTTTGATACCCAGAAATTGTACAAAACATTACAGTGGGCTACAACATTCTCAGAGTAAAACCGCCGCCCCTTGAAGATTGTGTCATTCCTACCCAACCAAATAGCCCACAGTGCGACAAAAGGCTTGGAGACATAATCAGAAGACCCATGACCGGCCCGACGAATCGACCGCCAAAACTGATCCGCATCAAAGGCCCGGACCCACGTGAGCCCCAATGACTCCCAAACCTCTGCGGAAGACCTGCAACCAAAGAAGATGTGGTCCACATCCTCCAACTCGTCCTCGCATCTGTCATACTTTAGATCCGTCCTACCCATCAGTCTGCCTCTTCTCACCTTGTCACAGATACGACCTCTCCTCATACACCAAAGGAAAACCTTAACCCGCGTAGGAATCTTAGCTGCCCAAATCATCTTCACGTCAGCACACATCTCTTCATCACGCTCCACCAAAGCCGTAGCAACCTTCCGATAGGCCGCCTTCACCGAGAACCTACCACCAGTCCACTCAAAACAGTCCGGGTTCCCCGACAGCTCCCCGGCAGGGGGAATCTCAGACAACATCCTCAAAAACTCCTCCAACCTCTGATCCGAAAGATCCGCAAGGAACCTCGGCGCCCACGTCCCAGCTTCGACGACCTCCACCACCCGCGCACCCCTATCAACGGCCAACGCCATCAACCGAGAGAAGCGGGAGGCCAGGGCCCCATCCCCCGTCCAGTCATCGAACCAAAACGAACGGAGCCCATCCCCCAAAACCGGCCGAAGAAGCGGACGAAGCACCAGAAGTACGACACGGATCCCACTCCACAGGGAAGACTCATGACGCTTCCTCTCTGCCACCAACTCCCCAGTAACACCATAAATCTTTCTCAGCAGCTGCAAGACCGGCGAATCGGACGAACCCCAAATGTGCACCACCCACTTGGCTAACAGAGCTTTGTTCATAGATTCCACGTCCCTAACGCCAAGGCCCCCCTCTGCAACAGGAACAACCAGGTCCTTCGAAGCCACTAGGTACAACCCCCTCTTTGACTGTCTTCCATTAGACCAGAAGAAGGATCTCATCAAGGTCTCAATCCTCCTCCTAACACCAACAAGCATTAACCTCGTCGAAAAGAAAAAAGTCAGGATGGCCGAAAGAACGTGCTTCAGCAGTGTAAGCTTCCCACCCTTGGACAGAGTGACCGCCTTCCAACCTTCCAGCCGCTCCTCCATTCTGCGCAGCACACAATCCCAATCGGACTTCCTCAGCCTGCTCTCAACCAGAGGCAAACCCAGATAGGTTATCGCAGTCTCTCCAAGGGGCATCTTGCCCACTCCGCCAGCCTGATGCTCTCCTCGCCACCCAAACTCATTGGAACAAGGACCGACTTCTGCCTGTTAATCTGCAACCCAGAGAGGCACCCAAAAACATCCACCAGTACAGCTGCATTGCGGTTCTACTCCTCCGTCCCTCCCAGGAATACCAGCGTGTCATCCGCATATTGCAACACCGGGACAGAGATGTCCCCCATTCGGAAGCCCTCGTACCAGTTTTCCTCCACTGCCCGCTCAAACAAAACCGCAAGACAATCTGCAACCAACACAAAAAGCAGGGGAGCAAGGGGGCAGCCCTGACGCACCCCCCTCTGCGGCTGGAATCATCCATCCTCATGCCTCCCATTTACCAGCACCGAGTATGAGCTAGTGGTGACACATCTCTTAACCCAAGCAATCTAATCTTCCGGGAAACCCCTTTTCTGTATAGCTAACTAAAGGAATCTCCAACTGACACAGTCATAAGCCTTGGCGTAGTCAATCTTCCGAACTGTCCCTTTTTTTTGAGATCTCTTCCACTCACGGCAAATCTCCGAAGCAGTCACGATTCCATCCGCCATAGACTGACCCGGAATGAAGGCGGATTGGGCCGGCAAAACCACAGAGGAAAGGACCCCTCTAAGTCTGCTCGCCAACACCTTGACGACAATAAGATAAATGCCATTGGAGATAGATATCGGCCTGTAGTCCCCCACCCCCACTGGGGTATCTTTCTTCAGCAGCAGAAAAATAGAAGCCCTGTTAACTTTCTCAAAGCCCAAGTTGCACCCCTGAACTCAGTCAGACGCTCCAAGATGTCCCCCTTCAGTAGATCCCAGAACTCCCTGTAGAATGAAATGGAGAAGCCATCCGGACCCGGAGCCCCGTCTGGATTCAGCTCCCAAACCGCCTTGCGCACCTCAACCTCCGTGAATTCGGCCACTAACGAATCAACCTGGGCACCACTCAAGGACCTCACACCCTGACCTGACCTACCCCAGCCATCTTCCACCAGCACCCTCCTCGAGGCACTCACAAAATGACCCCGCAAGGCGAACCCAATCTCCCTTTCGCCGGAAACTCTTTGGCCCCCTACCTCCAACTCATGCAAGAAGCTCCTTCTCCTCCTTCCGGAAGCCACAGAATGGAAGAACCGCGTGTTGGCGTCCCCCTCCCTTAGCCACTTCTGCCTGGCCCTCTGCCGCCAATGAACTTCCTCTTTTCTGTCCTCCCGAAGCACAGTCTCTTGCCATGCTGCCCTCTCCTCCACCTCCTCCGGAGACAGGCCCCGATCATCATCAAGCCCGTCTAACCTGCTAATCCCAGCCTCTGCCTCTGCCCTGACGGCCCGACGCCTCTTGGCGACATCCTTCCCATAACTCAACAGCAACCGCCTCAGTGACTCGAGCTTGGCCGCAAACCGCAACACAGCCGAGCCTGCCACCGCCGCACTTCGCCAATGTTCGTGCACCATGTCCCGGAAACCATCCTCCAACAGCCACTTCTTCTCAAAGCGAAAAGAGAACCGAGCCAAGTGCTCCGCACCAGAAAATCATAGAACAAGAGTGTGATCCGAAATAGTCCTCGGAAGAACCCAAGCCCTCGCCAAAGGGAAGACCTCCCCAGCCTCAACCGACATCAGGAACCTGTCGAGTCTGGACCTCGCCCTCACGTTCCTCCAAGTGTACTTGCACCCAGCCGCATCCATAACAGACAATCCCAAAGACCGAACCACCTGCCTCATATCTATTGATCCAGGATCAGAGCCTCCGCTCCCCCCGGCCTGCCGTCCGGTAGCAACGTGACATTGATGTCACCACTGATGATCCAAATACCGTCGCCAGCCTCAGGCCCAACACTCTCCAGATCCCCAGCCAAGCTACCATCCTGCCTCCGACACGGGCCATATACATTAGTAATGCACAGACAGATCCCATCCGCCCTCCGCCGCAGCCGAACAGACAAAGTGAACTGGGAGGCGGACATCCCCAGCAAGTCGAAAGAATCAGATCGCCAACCGGAGAGCAACCCCCCCGATGCTCCAGCAGCCCCCTTGTCCGCCAACGAGAAGAACCCCCCCTACTCATCTCCCGTCGCAACTGATCATCCAAAGACTGCAACTTAGTCTCCTGAAGCAAGAAAATATCTGCACCAGCCTCTCCCAGCAGATTCTGCACCCCGAGCCTCTTTTCGGACCGGCCCAGGCCCCTGACATTCAATGATAACAGCTTCATCTGGCGACCGTCTTCCTTGGGGGAATAACCCCCAAGCGACGCGCCATGTCCTTGTCAAGAGCCGCGAAACGGTTCCGTACCACCAACGGGCTTGCCGCCCTCACGCTCACAACCTCAGCATCTGCCCCCGAAGCCAGAGATGCCCTTAGAGCAGCCCTCGCCTCCTTCTCAGCCCTCCTTCGCTTCCCTCTCCCCCTTTCATACGCCACATCAAAACGCCGCGCAACTCCCGGCCCAAAAGCTGCAAAGATCCTCCCTCCTGCCCCACCCCAGCCGGATCAGCCCCACCCCCAGCTGGAATCTCCCCATCCAACGCACCCTCAGGCGAACCAGCCACCCCATCCACATCTGCCACCCCTTCCAGAAGAAAATCCCGCCCCCCTCCCCCCCCGGATCAACAACCCACTCCCCCATAGATACGTCCACCCGCGGAAAGTTCCCAGCTCCCCCCCTCTCTGAAGCGGCGCCCAAAGCAACCCCCTCCACACCTCGGGCCAGAACCCCCTCCTCAACCTCCTCCACCATACAAGTAGCCGATGCTGACCGAGCCCACTCCATCCCAGAGCCTCCCCTCCGCCAGCAGACCGCGTCGAAGCCGCCAGAAACCAAGGCAAAGAAACAACCGCCAACCTCGGAAAATCCACCGCGGAAATGGAACCGAATCGAAGGCCCTCCCCCGGTGCGCGGGCCACGCTCGGAAGCCGCCCCCCACCAAAAGCCAACCCTCCTCTTGCCGCCAAGCCCCCACCTTCGCAACAGATCGCAACTTCACCTCACCATCCACCACCGCCACCTCGGCCACCAGGACCTCCTTCTTACGATGCCCTTCTGCCAGAATAGCCGTCCACACATCTACAGTCACCAGCTCAAGAAGAAGCCGCCTACCAGCCAGCCGAACCTCCCACCAACCCATCTTCTCGACACCAACCGGCCTCACCCGAAGGAACACCTCCAAAGGCTGCCTGGGTTGACACCCCGAACTCTCGACTGAGACAACCACGAGAACGCCACGCAGCAGCTCAGAGATGCGCTTCCTCGTCCTCATCCCCATCGGAACCCCCCTGACAATGACCCTCTCCACGCTGCCAGGCTGCACGGCAACATCACAGTCCCTCGGCCTCCGCCACCTCATCTGCAAGCACACAGACACCGGCCCATGCAACAACCTCCGGCTCTCGCACTCGCGGAGGACCCTCGCCAACGCCCTCCACAGAGAGAGCCGAGCCACATCTCCCTTAAAGGAAGCCTTGGACACGAGGCCCACGTCCGAAGTCGCCAAAAACAACGCCCCGTCTCCTCCACCCTCGGCAACCAGCACCTCTGCACCCGCATCCGCCTTCGAGCAGCACCTCCGAGAATGACTGAAACCCCGGCAAGAGAAGCAACGTACCGGCTCCCGACACGCCTGCTCCCAATGATCCATCCCACCGCACCGGAAACAACCGCTACCGAAGGGTGAGACCTTCGGCGGCCCACACCTACTCCCAACAGCGGTACACCTCCCCCTACGATGGCCAACCACCAGCTGCCAGCCCTAGGGCGCACCACATCCGTCGCTGCCACCCCTGTTCGAAATCCAGCCACCAGACCTTCCCCCCAACAACTGCTCCCATCCGCGGACCTGGCAACCAGGCGCGGAAGCTCCAACCGCAGCCGGCACCACCCGCACGCCACCACTGAAAGGCCCTACCTCCCAGTTCGCGCGACACCTCCAGCCCCCAGATCTCCAACCAGCCAGCCCACCCGCGCCAGTAGCAGGAGCGGAGAAGCCCTCAGCCCCATCCCCTTCGCTGGTGCCCGGAATGAGATAGGAGCCTTGTCGCTCGAAGTCGTCGCACCTCCTTGATGCATCGCGGCGCCCTAAATCGCCGCACGGAGCGAAGGAAGAAGCGCGTCGCTCGAAGTCGCCGTGCGGAGCAAAGGGAGAGGTGCGACGCCCGAAGGAAGGAGCACGTCGCCCGAAGGGGGGAGCGCGTCGCACGATCTCGCGCTACGCGAAGGAAGGAGCGCGTCGCCCGATCTCGTGTTCGCCCTCGGCACGATGAAGGATGGGAGCGCGTCGCACACGCGTTCGCCCTAACATCGCATCTTTTCTGATTATTCACACAAAGGATCTGGGTGGATCCAATTATCTTTTTCTCAGGCATATTCTTATTCGCCAAATAACATTGAATAAAATTGTGAGCCAAACCAAGCCACGTCTACTTAGAATTCTCCATAGTTCTAGTGGAATGTCATCGAGTCCTATACCTTTCTTAGGTTTCATAACCTTCAAAGCCTCTTATACTTCCTTTGTATTCTTCTATTGCTTGCTTGCATGATTCGTATAACTTTTTACTACTAGCTAGATCTCCCAAAGGGATCTCTTTATTCCCTTTCCCAATGAAAACTTATGGAAATATTGTTTGCATCTAGTCTCTATATCCTTCTAAGTAACAAGCACATGTCTTTCCTCGTCCTTAATGCATTTCACTTTAATAAGATATTTGGCCATTCTTTCTCTTTTTTCGGACCATTTGAATATATTCTTATGGCTTTCCTTAGGGTCAAGCTTTTTGTACAAAGCTTCATTGGTTTTTATCTTAATTTCGCTTACACCTTATTCCGCTCCTTCACTAATTTGTAGTTTGTGACATTATACTCTGTTATATTCTTATACATAGCTTTGTGAACTATAATTTTTTAATTTCTTTTAAAATCTTATGGTCAAATTTAATGGTTTGACCTATGGACTGTAACGGTAGCAGCCAGTGATGTTAATGAACAAAGATTACGAGGATTGTGATGTAATTATCAAAGATTACATGGTTATTATGGAATTTCGAAAGGCTAAATGAGTGTGGGTGTACAAATTCCTAATTTTATATTGATATCTTATGAGCTCAATAGAAGGCCTAATTTTTTTTGACGCTCTAGAAGGCCTAATTTTGAGAACGTAATTTTATTTTGACGTCTTATGAGGATCATATTTATTAATGCTCAGATGTCAAAAAAAGCTAAATAACTAAAGGTTAATAATCATATTTCATGTTTAAATATAGTTAATAATAATATCTTCAAGGATTGGATACTTTGGTAAATTTTGGATTTGTTCATGCTTCTTTAGATCTTCTTTAGATCTTCCTGGTCAATGATTTAGTTGTTGTTGGGGCGTTCTTTCTTTGCATGCAATCTCAGCAGTCTAGATTTTTAAATTCCTCCGCGACCTTTTAATCTTCTCAGACTGGCAACATATTGACAGCTGTTTCTAAGGATAATTGTGCACATTTATTCTTGACATGCATGATATTTTCCTATGTTGCAGGATCTGGCTTGCACACTTTTGTGCTCTATCTTGGACCTCATATTGCTTTATTTACAATAAAAGCTACACAGTGTGGCCGGGTTGATCTAAAAAGTGCTACCTATGATACTATACAGCTGGATAGAGGGCCATCTTGGCTTGGAAAGGACTGTTCTAAGTTCGGTCCTCCATTGTTTCCGTCATTACCTGATTCACTTGTCAGAGTTCCTCTCAGCAGCATACTACCTCAAGTTCAGATTGAGGCTGTTATCTGGGGTATTGGAACTGCTCTTGGAGAGCTTCCTCCATACTTCATCTCAAGAGCTGGTAAACATGTTTCTTTTTCTTGTGATTGCCATATTTTTGGGTGTTGTTTCTTCTTCTTCTTCCTCTATACTTTACATTGTTGTTAGAGATCTAAATAGGACAGTGGTATGAAAACATGCAAAGATGCTAGAGTATTTGCTTGCCATCAGCTGATTACCTTTGATTGAAATAAAATCTTTAAATACTTTTTAAGAGAACATATGCACAAATCGGAATATGATTGGTGATGGCTTATCGCTTCACCACTTCAAAGTATAATATCTTCAATGGAAAATGCTAATACATATTCACAGAAAGATTGAGAATGAATGGAATTTGACTATTCATGATGGATGATGTTTCTTATGTAGCGTGAAACCCTAGAGATATGTTGGAGATAATTGCATACGAGATCCTGAAAGCTTACAAGACTCAATAAATACAATAGAATAAAAGGAAGATAACTAAACTTAACTTTACACTCCTCAAGTTGGAGCATGTCTATTGATCATATGCCCAATTTTGAACTGATAAGAGATGGATGGCAATTGGACCTAGGTGTTATTGGCTACTTGAGGATGATTGACGCCTAACATGGCTTGGACAAAATGGAGGAGGAGCTCCGATGGGAGCTTCTACTATGGGCAAGGGGAGCAGCTTATGCAAAGGTGCCTATCCTTCGATGGTGGAGAAGCCCCTTTGGAGAATGCGATGCAATGGGGTTTTACAAGATGTTCCTATTGAGGTGGTGTCATGTGTTGGGTTCCTCGAGCTTGAAGTGGTAGCGCCTCAATGGGGTCTCCTTTACTCTCAATAGGTGGTCCTCTTGCCGTACATGTAAAGCAGCTCTACGTGAAGGGTTTGCATATGACCTATAGATGAGGATGAGGCTCGAGCGTGGGGAAGCTCTGTTATGGTATGAAGGTCGAGTGAATGACGTCCTTGATTGGCATGGAAGGCGATGAGGTCCTAGTTGTCTCAATCCTGTGAAAGGCCTGATGCGATTGAGGTGGCATGGCTGCAGAGAAGGGAAGGATGAAAAGGTTTGCTAAAGAATGTCTTTGGTGGCTCTCATGTTTTATCCCACTTCGTCTGATATCAGGAGTTTGGTGTCATGGTGGCTTTATATACATAGTCCCACACCCATTGTAACTTTTGAGGAAGGTGAATAGAATATCAACCATATGAGGTAGTTCCCCATGGTTTCATCCTGCTCCTTAGGGAGCAGGGTTCCACGTAAAATCAGACTTTACATGTATTTTGTTCTTTCTTTGATTCGCTTCTGCTTTTCATATTTCTACATGATATCAGAGGAACCCATTATTGTAGTTCATTGAAATCGTGAATTCATTATGCTATGTTTATTCTATTCAAGATCGTTCTTCGTTTTACAATAAATGCCTCAACAAGCAACTAATGCAGTAAAGCATTACTTCACCCTAATATTAATTGAAGGCGATGCAAGAGAAGAAGCACGCAGCAACACCCATCGTCGATGCTAAAGATACACAACAGTGTGCTCTTCATATCAACCTAGTGCTCCTGTTGAAGAAGATCAGGGTAGGAGAGGAGCTGATGCAGGCGGAAAAACGAGACAGGGAGAGTGGAGAGAAGAATAACGCGACACGCTTCAGGGAACGTGGGATGAACATGGTTGAGAGGAGAAACCCTATAATTTTAGGGAAGGGAGATAATGGTGAAGGCTCTCTCCGAACCTAAAACACTCAATTTTAATTCATAACATGAATTGCTATACAATAGACTACCATCAGTCTCAATTAGACTCAATTTATATAAAAGGGTTGTGATTACAAAATTAAAAAAAGAATCAAATTCAAACTAAATAAAAGAGTCAAATTCCTAAGTGGTACCTGGGATTCACTTAAATATCCAGGTTCTACAAAATCTTTTTTTTTTTACTTTGAAACTACAAAGGTGTCGCATGTTTAATATGCGACACCCTTGAAGTTTTTTTACTTAGAAACTACATGTGTGTCGCATCTTTAATATGCGATATATAAAAACGCATATTGAATATGCGATTTAAGGGCTTAATATGAAACGCGCATATCGGATTTCCCATTTCCCCCACGCGATCGTCATAGGCCAGACACCGTCCCTGCCGCCCGCAACCCACCCACTGCGCCACCCGCCGATTTTGACCTCACCCTCTCTCCCAAACCTCCATTTTGATCACTCCTACCCTCGCGAAAAACTCCTTTTCCGTAGCTCCCTGGTCGGCACCGTCCTAGCCGACACCGCCTCCCACTAGGGCTAAGCCATTGTTGCATACATCGAGACTTGGTAAAGTTTTTTTCTTGAGATTATTGTTTATATAATATGCATATTATTCTTCATTTCACGAATGTATTTTGTTTACTTGTACGTTGTGTCACGTATTAGGTCGGAATGGAGCCGTTGTATTGTATGTTTCATTTGAAGGGTACACTTATTGGCGGTTTGACGACCAACGTACGGGGGTTTGTATTAATGTCTAATATGACGTTTGATGAGATGTTGAACTTGGTTTACCGTAAGTTCAACCTGGATGCCAATAGTCAGAAAATCCGATTACTACATCGCATCCCTCGAGGCCCAGGGGAAGAACCATCATTTTCATCTATTGTCGATGATGATGATGTGCAAGCAGTTCTTGTGTATGCTCGGACCATTGGGAAATCGATGCCTACTGACATTATTGTTGAAGATGTATCTGTGAGCGAAGTCCCCAATGTGTGACCAACACGGGATCCTCTGTTGTCCCGAGCACACAACCAGCAGTTGTCTGTAGCACACAACAGAATCTGATACATATCGCATATTAAAGATGCGACACACCTGTAGTTTCTAAGTAAAAAAAACTTCAAGGGTGTCGCATGTTGAACATGCGACACCTTTGTAGTTTCTAAGTAAAAAAAAGATTTCGTAGAACCTGGATATTTAAGTAAATCCCATGTACTACTTAGGAATTTGACTCCTAAATAAAATCTTAATTGACTACTAGTTAACTCTAAGACTAATTTAATCTACTAAAAAGATCGGGATTACAATCAATCTCAATTTATTTAACATAAGAGATAAGAAACCCTAATTTATCAAAATCCCCAAATTCACGATGACTTCCGTTCGGTTTGACCTGTCAATTTGGGAAATATTGCATCAATTCTCCACCGCTTGATAAATTCATCTCTTGACGAATTACTTGATCTTTAGGCTCAAGACACGACGGCTTAATTCTGTCTTCCCTGATTGCATGTTGAAATAGCAGATGCAGAGCATATGCTGGGGTCCAGGTGTCCGTGGTGCGGTGTTTGGAGCCATCAACTTCATGCTGGAAGCAAGGTTTGAAAAAACGAAAGGTTGAACGAGACGTTTCTCTGGAAGTGAGGCGTAGCCTCGAGGTAGTAGTTTGTGTAGGAAAATAATTACAAAATATTTAATAAATATATTTATTCGTGAAAAAATATAATCGAACAAACATATAATATATAACAATGTACCGTATGATGATATTTTGAAGATAAGAACATGAAAAAAGGATATGTCAATGCCATAAACCTTTCTACTAAAATTTCTACCTAGTTAAAATGAAATCATTGGCTATAACTATCACTAAAATCTTTATCAAAAAGGGATTGACTATAGTTTTCATTAAACATATCCAAGTTGTTGATATGAATCATATGATTTGAATCCTAACTGTATGTTCTACCGAACCCAGATGAAGAACGGTTTAATGTCCCCCCGTGCCACCATACTCTACCAGCACGAGATTCTCGCTGCCCGGTCAACGAGCCTGGAGGGAGGGTGGGCTGGGGGGGCCCAGGTTGGTCCCCCCTTTGCGGGGGTTGCAAGGGGCAACGCCCCCGTCCCAATTTTTTTTCTTATATAGGTATTCAGATTCACGCATAGTTTCTTATATGTTTTATGGTGTAGTAATAAGAGTTCACTGAAATAATTGGATATGTTAGTGGTAAATATGAATATGAAAATGATCAAAATTAAGCATTCATCTTGCATAAATATATACTCAACAACTAGGCCTTTATAAAAATATGAAAATACGAATATGAGTAATTATTTTCTATAAAAAATGAAAAAAAATCTCTAACGCCTTACGTAGCGCCTCGCCCCGCCTCACCGCCTCGCATCGTCTCGATCGCCTCAGGCATCCGAGGTGCACGTCTTTGTCAAGGGGTCCAAGGCGGTCGCCTCAAGGCGTTTTGTCACCGCCCCGTTTTGCTTCAAGCGTCTTTGCACCCCGAGGCCCTTTTTTCGAACCATGGCTGGAAGAACATATGCGGTACAAAAGGTGGCGTCCACGTAGATGTCACACCCCTAATGTGGTGCTTGAAGAATTGATGGGGCAACTTCATCTTAGGCACTGTAGAATTTGGAGGAGTCATAGAATGAATGGTACAAGTCTAGGATGAGAGATGTGTATACTAAACCATAGTGTCCTTATATAGGT
The DNA here is from genome assembly GCA_037367405.1 of Ottelia alismoides. Classification (NCBI taxonomy): domain Eukaryota; kingdom Viridiplantae; phylum Streptophyta; class Magnoliopsida; order Alismatales; family Hydrocharitaceae; genus Ottelia; species Ottelia alismoides. The sequence continues at coordinate 1,081,364 of JAZKJV010003691.1, read as the reverse complement.
AATTCCCACATTCCTAATGTTAATTAGAGAAGGTGGATGCTCATTTTCTTAGTACCTCTCTTTAAATATTCTCGTTCCAGGGGGTGGAGTGCAAATTTTCTATCCCTTCAACTAAAGAAATTCCTTTTAAATTCCCACCAACTTTAACCTTTAGAGAAAAGCTTTTGAGTGGAGGTTTTTTCTGTAAAATTCCCAAATTAGCCTCATATCCCTAATTTTGGGGGATACGAATCTCCATTGGGGAAACCCTTCTCAACGGCTGCTAGGGTTTCTCTGCAAATAGGGCGATGGTGGCGTGGTGATCGAAGGTGCAAGAGGCAACTATGGATTTCCCCATTGAAAATTTACGTTAAATAAATTGAGAATGATTGTACAATCTTTTTAGTAGATTAAATTAGTTAGAGTCTAATTAAAGTCCGTTAGATTTTATTTAGTTTTAATTCGATTCTCTTTCTAATTTTGTAATCCCACTCCTCTTATATAAAGGGGATGGTAGTCTATTGTAGGGCAAGTCATGTTATGAATTAAAACCGAGTACTTTTGATTTGGAGAGACCCTCCACCATTATCCCTCTTCCCCCAAAATTAGAGGGTTTCTCCTCTCAACCTCGTTTGTCCCTTGTATTGTGAAGCGTGTCACGCTATTCATCTCTCCTCTCTCCCCTTCTCGTTCTTCCATATGCATCAAGTGGCATCATAGCATGGAATTCAAATCGTTCTGATGATTTGACGATCCTATCAACTATTGGCAGCTGAAATTCAACCTGGGTAGATTGGGTCAAGGTTCGCATTCACGTCAACAAAGGTTCAAGCATCGTCTTCTCTCAAGAATGAAAGTTTAACAATGGTTAGAAGATAATCTATTCATTCATAAAGAAGAAACAATAACACCTCATGTGTTCCCTGGAGGTATTTTAATCCAAGATAAAGATTTTTGGGGAGTTATCAAAGTTGAGAAGTTATCCGGCGTGGAAATCAATAAAGCTAAATCGACCGTCGTTATCTTCGGTATGGACACCCCGGACCTTGCCCACCTAGCGACCACCACGGGTTGTGCAGTGGGGTGCTTACCGATATCTTACTTGGGTCTCACTCTTATTGCGACAAAGCTCAGAAGGACGGATTGGGCTGGTCTTGAGTTGAGGATGGAACAACGGCTCGCTGGTTGGAAGGCGGTATCGCTATCTCGTGGGGGGAAGTTGGTCCTCCTGAAACATGTCTTGTCTGCCATCCCTATATTTTTCATGCCTACGGGGCTGATGTCGATTGGGGTGAGGAAAAAATTAGACTTAATGAAGAAATTCTTCTGGTCTAAAGGTAAGAAGCAGGAGTCCGATGTGCACCTGGTCAAGTGGGATGAAGTCACCAGGAGATGTGAGGATGGAGGCCTGGGGGTCAGAGATTTGGAAGGCATGAACATGGCCTTGTTGGCTAAGTGGGCCACACGTATTTGGGTCTCGTCTACCAAATAGGTGGTTAATCTTTTGCGGGAGATCTATGGGGCGAAAGGAGATCTGGAGCCACGACGTATGAGGTTTGAATCTCTGTTGTGGACAGGTATCCGGACAATTATGCCACAACTGGTTCCCTGGCTCAAACCTGTCGTTGGTAACGGTAGGACCTTCAGATTTTGGCGTGATAATTGGACAAGAGACGGTTGTTCAGAGGCCAAATTCCCTCGCCTCTTCGCCTTGTTCGCTATGAAGGAGGCGACACTTGCTCATGTAGCGGTGGAGGACGCCTGGGCGCCGACATTTCTTGCCGAACTCTCGGAGCAGTGTGGTGACGACTACTTGGCACTTTTGGGCTCTCTCGCGCCGCAGGAGCCGTTTTCTCGGGACTGTGACCACTACCGGTGGGTAGGTTCCCCGTTCACGGTAAAAGAGGCTTATCTGAATTTGACGAGGTGTACTGAGGAGCGGGATGTTGACTTTTGTAATGACATGCGTATTGTTTGGGAGGCCAAGATTCCGGTGAAGGTCAAGGTTTTTCTCTGGTGCCTTAGGCAAGGGAGGATTATGGACAAAGTCAGGAGAGGCTGCATCTTCCACCTTCCGGACATCCGCTACGACAGGTGTGGCGACGCGAATGAAGACTCTGAGCATTTTTTCTTTAGCTGCGTGTGGTCCAATAGGGTTTGGTCAGATCTTGATATACGCTGGATTCGATGGGAGGGGACACATATATTCTGGGAATCCATTAGAAGGTTTGGTGGTAACTCAAGCGAAGACTGTTCGAAACCGTTGGCCGCTCTCTAGGCTATTTGGATTGGACGAAACGAGTTAATCTTCAAAAATCGACGCTTCTACAGTGAGAATGCAGTGGCACAATGTAATGCTTTATATAACTTTTGACTCACTCGGTAATGTAATACGATATGTTATTAATGAAATATACTAGGCGGTGATCACCCCAGTGGGGACTCACCCGATTTTGAAATAAACAAATTAACGTAAATAAAAAAAGACAAATAAATAAAACTTATCAATTAGGTACATAAAATCCTAACTTATCAAAATCCTCAAATATGTGATGGCTTCAATCTTGCTTGACCTGTCAATTTTGGGGAATATTACATCAAAATGCGATATGAAAATGAGAAGAGAGAGAGGAGAGAAGAATAATACGACGTGCTTCTCAGGACGAGGGAGGAACGAGGTTAAAAGGAGAAATCCTAAAATTTTGGAGGAAGGGGGATAATGGTGGAGGCTTTATCGAAACCAAAAACACTCAATTTTAATTCATAGCATGACTTGCCCTGCAATAGATTGCCATATCCTTTATATAGGAGCAGTGGAATTACAAAATTAGAAAGAGAATCAAATTCAAATTAAATAAAATTCTAATTGACGCTAACTGATTTAATTTACAAAAAGATTGAGATTACAATCAATCTCAATATATTTAACACGAATAAAATAAATTAATAAATAGTTCGAGATGGAAAACCCTACCTTATCAAAATCCCCAAATCTGTGATGGCTTCAATCCAGCTTGACTTGCCAATTTGGGAGATATTGCCATTAAGGAAAATACATTGTTGTATTATTCATAGAGCCCAAGGATTTACTTATATAGAAGAGAGAAATCATAATGGGTAAATTATAGAGTAAGGATTGGGAGAAATAAACTGAAGAAGATTAACATAACCAAGGATGCAAAAAATAATTTAAACGGTCATTTAAACACATGCAGCCCTCGACTACACCAACTAGTCAAAGTTGGTCTCATATACGGGTAGGTCGCTTAAACGATGTTAAACAACCATTTAAACTGAGCAAACAATCGTTTAAACAGAGCTAAAAAGAGTTTAAACGACTTTATACGTTATCCATGACTTTTTTTGATTCATGATATGAATTGTAGTTGTTTGTGTTCTCTATTTTGATATCTGGCTATGGATTCTAGTTGTTTATGCTATATATTTTGACACTTGAATGAAAAATTCCTTGAATTTGACAATATTTGATCTATATTGTGAATCTATGATTATATATATTTTAATTTTATTTATACTTTTTTTTTATTAATTATATATGTATTATTTTTTTATTAATTAAAAAAAATGCAAAGTCGCATAACCCATTTGATTTCCATTTAAACTCTTACATACTGACTAATCGGTAATCAATGACCGTACCAACTAAATACTGACTACCGCCTTTTGCAACCTTGAACATAACATAAAACTCTCAACACTCCTCCTCAAGATGGAGCATAGATGTCTATCACACTCAGTTTGTAACATCACTGAAAGGGTCCTTGGGCAAGAGCCTTGGTAAAAGCATCTACAGTCTAATCTCCTGAACTAATATGAGAAGCGGTGATAAACCTCTTTTGAATCATATCACTTGTGTAATGACAATCCACTTTAATATATTTAGTTGTTTCATGGAAGGCTAGTTTATTTGCAATAAAGAGAGTTGCCTAGTTGTCACACAACGAATACATTAGAAAAGGTACATCGATGCCCGGACCGGAAAGAACATAACTGACCTACATCATTTTCGTACTGTACTGCTCCTTGTCTCTATATTCTGACTCATCACTAGATCTTTCTACTACTGTCTGTTTCTTGCTTTTTCATGATACTAGAGACTTTCCCTCAAACATAACAAATCTTGAGGTAAATTTCCCGTCCTTGGGGAAACTAGCATAATCTGCATTTGTACAAGCTGTGATAGATAGCGAAGTTCCTCTACTAAATAATAGACATGTCCCTGGAGGAGACTTCAAATATCTCAAGATCATGTATACTGCATCCATGTGCACCTCTCTTGGTTGCTCTATAAACTGGATAACCTTGTTTACTACAAAAGAGATATCATGTCCAGTAATTGTATATAGAGAAGCTTCCCAACCAACTCTCTATTCCTTCTTTTATCTACCTCTTCCATACTATCATCATGCAATTTTATGTTTGCATCGATAGGAGTAGATGTTGGTCTGCAACCTGTCATTACTACTTCTGAAAGAAGATCGATTACATATTTTCTTTGGGTCATGAAAAGGTCCTGCTTGTTTCTAGCAAATTCTAGATCCAAAAAGTAACACAGTTCATCCAAGTTTTTGGTGTCTAGCAAATTCTGGATCCAAAAAGTAACGCAGTTCACTCAAGTCTTTGGTGTCTAGCAAATTCTAGATCCAAAAAGTAACTCAGTTCACCCGTCTTTGGTGACAAACTGTTGTTCCAAGAAATTCTTGGCTGCAGTAATACCCTGAATATCATCTCCAGTAACAATAATATCATCAACATATACCGAGATGACAACTGTATCTTGCTGAGTCTTCTGAACAAAGAGGGAATGATCAACGGTTGATCATATGAGCCCCTTCTGTTCAATCATATCTTACAACTTGTGGAACTAGGCCCCGGGACTTTTTTGCTTAAGGCCATAAATAACCTTATGAAGCCGACATACATACTCCCCATCAGCAACGAACCCAGGTGGCTGTTGCACATACACCTCTTCTTGTAGATCACCATATAAAAAAGCATTCTTGATATCAAGTTGGAATAGAGACCAGTCACGTACCACAACAATTGACAGTAGAATCTGCAGTGTGGAATGTCGTGCAACTGGAGAGAATGTGTCAAGGTAATTGTTGGAGTATGTAATAGATGGTTAATTGGATCTCTTCAAGATCCAATTACCCCACGCATTTTTAGTCCCACATGGATGAGTAGTGGGACTCCAGTTTGTCTGTGAGGCTATATAAGAAGCCCCATCCCCCCTGTACTCATTGAGAAAGTTCAATAGAAACATATGACCTTTTGAGGTCTTCTCTTGTAGTTTCATCCCGCTCCTTCGGGAGTAGGGTTCCACACATGGAAGTCCATATCGGTATTGGTATCGATTTCAGTACCATGTCGATACGATATATCGTGGATATATCGACAACATATCACCGATATCGACCTGAGTTTGTGAATAAAATAGCCTTGGAAGGTAAAATATCGGTCATATCGACGATATCGGTCACATGTCAATAGACTCAATACCGATATATCGCCGATATATCACGATATGGCCTTCCATGGTTCTACATAAATCCAAGTGTTCCATGCTAATGTTTCTTTATTTTATTGCTATGTTCATCGATTCGCTTCCGCCATTCTAGATTTCAACATTGTATCAGAGCAAGTCAGTTCTTCGGAGATTCGACTTTATCTTCTAGTTCAATTATCATTATTCTTATTGTTTGAGAGAATTGTTCTTGAAATTTCTGTATTGAAGATTGTATTTTATTTCCTGAGATCGTACAAGTGATTCTCTAGGGTCCCGCGAATCCTAGTTCCTTGCGGCAACCCAATTAAGGCAATGCTTCTTTAATCGAAACCCTGATTCCATGATAGAGCACGAAGAATGGGGTCGCATCTCCACAAGCGGAGCACTTTCTGGTTGCAGCCCCACCACGATTCTTCTCCAAGCATCACTGCAACTCCCGTCATCGCTGATTTCAACAAGAAAGGGTGGTGCAACTAGGGTTCCATGAAGTGACACCGCCTTTCTGCCCATGGGCGTCCAGATCGCGCGACACATGCACCTCCAGGCCACGTCATCTAGATTGCGCGAGGCCCCATCTCCCAGGCGAAGGCACGATACCCATGCCGTTAGAAGGTGAGCATAACCGACGAAGGAAAAAGAGCTCTGATACCCCAATGGAAATACATCGGAAAAAGAGCAAGGATAATATGCTCTAGATGATCCTAATGCCAAGACATGTCCCGAAGATCTCCAAGTCCAAGGTCGGAACCTCCAGAATGCTCCAGCTCTGTATGTTGTCGGCGTTGGGTACCTCACAAGATGGGTTTCAACAAGGGAACCCTAATGCTGGAGGCAGTGTTGTGATGGATTCTTCCCCCATCGAGAGACCTAAATGTGAATAAGCAGAGGAAGGATGCTCCAATCCTACTTTTTTCATTTTCCCCCTGTCGTAGCTCTATAATAGGCCTTATTATTTTTTCATTTATTTAGGCCCAACAGGGGAGTACTTACGAAGGGAGAGGGGCTGCAGTATAATAAAGACAAAGACGGGTGCCGTATAAAGAAAAGGGATGGGCTGCAGTAAAAAAACGGGGCAAAAAAGGATATGGACCACACTCAAAAAAAGGGAGCGGCAAAGCATCATTCAAGCCCACTGGGCCATTTAAATTCCAAATCTGCTTCATTCAGGGACCAATAGGCCAGTGCTGCAAACAGAAGCTCTTGCAGGGATGTGGCCTATCTTATTTTTTATTCATGTACAACCCAACTGAGGCCATGCTCTAGAAGAAAAGGATGCGTATTTTTTTTGCCCAATTGGGTTGTGATTTAAAAAAAATGATTATTGAAAAAGGAAAAGAAACAGAAAAGCTGTACATGAAAAGAGGAGACGATTAAAAAAGGGAAAATAGCTGCAATTTTTTATCTAAGATTGTTTTATTCTCCCATTTTTAGGTTTTCTCCCAACTTGCTCGATGTCATCTATTTTGACCAGTATGGGAGAATGGGGGAGTAAGAGAGGGCATATTCTTCCTCTTGAAATGTATTACAAGACTTCTACTGCTCGTCTCCGACTGACATACCGGCACTTCAGACCACTACTGCTATCATCCATCTTCACCGAGCATCGACTTCTTTGTCAGGGTGTCTCTATCCCCGACTACTACTCTTAATTGGTCTTTCTTCTTCTATCGCGACTCTTCACTAGGCACTGCAGCGATATGTTCCGATGACCTGATATCACAACGACTCTACATGCATGATAGAGAATAGGTTTCGGTGGCCTGAAAGTTGTAGACCCGTCATCGAGCGAGGTCTTCTACCAGCATCAGACATATGTTCTTTTTTGATGTATCGTGTGAAGATGTGATGTATACCTTTTCTGCTCATTGTAAGCTGTAGCTTTCTCAACTCCAGCTTGAGGGTGAGTGTTGGAGTATGTAATAGATGTGTAATTGGATCTCTCAAAGATCCAATTACACCACTCATGTTTAGTCCCACATAAATGAGTAGTGGGACTCCAGTCTGTCTGTGAGGCCTTATAAGAAGCTCAACACCCCTTGTACTATTGAGAAAGTTCAATAGAAACATGCGGCCTTTTGAGGCCTTCTCCCGTGGTTTCATCCCGCTCCTTCCGGAGTAAGATTCCTACGTAAATCCAAGCGTTCCATGTTTATCTTTATTTATTTTATTTCTCTGTTCTTTGATTCGCTTACACTGTTCTTGATTTCAACAGTAATCCATGCCGTAGGCCTGTATGAATCCTCTGGCCTACCACTTGTACTGATCTACAGAATCATCTACCCTGTGTTTGATAGTAAATACCTATTTGTAGCTCACAACTGATGCCCTGTTTGGAGCAGAAACAAGAGTCCATGTCTCACGGGACTGGAGCGCAACCATCTCTTCCTCCATGGCAAACCGATAGTAGCTCTCCTTGAGGGCCTCCTGGTATGTGCATGGGATGTCAATGGTAGATAAACCCAGACCAAATTTCCTGAAATCCTATGAAAGTCGCGGCAAAGACACGTGTCCAGAGAGGGGATATCTCGCATGTTGAGAGTTTTTATATTATGTTATACTTTTTATAGTTTGTTTATTTCTCTGTCCTTATTATGTAATCTACCCATTAGGGTTTCTCTCTTCTATATAAGAGAACCCTTGGCCTCTATGAATAAACAATGAAGCATTTTCCTCAACATGGTATCAGAGCGACGGTCCTATACCGGTGCCTTGAGCCCCACCTCCCAACCCTATCTCCAACCTTGTGCCCCCACTCGGATGTGCCTCCGTCGTCGCACAGCAGCCCAGCCGCCAACTGCTCCCATCCGTTGCCAGCGAGGCAACACTGCCTAGCAGTCGCCTAGGCCAACAACAACGATGCATCTGCCCTAGAGGCACATCCCCAACCGTTACCAGCAGCAACACTGCCTAGCGGTAACACAACCTTAGAGGCAGTGCCATCCATGGTGCTTCTGCTGGCCTAACGATAACGTTGCTGCACCGATGCTGCTGCAACAGCAGCCTCGGTGGACCCATTGGTGCCATCCAGAGGCCCTATAGTCGTCGACAGTCTTCTCGCGACGCTCGGTGCCCTTCCTACTACCCTTGAGTTTGCAGTTTTAGGTCTGATTTCAGAGTTTTCAGTCTGATTTACCTTTTTTTTAGATCGAAACCAGGCCATGTTTTCGCCCCATCTTGTCTAAGAGTGGTTGTGGTATGAGTCTACGTCCACAATCTCCCTTTTTAATGTCAGTGTAGACACTCCACGCTCAGCCTAAGGTCCTAGTTATCTGTTCACGATGTCAGAAAATAGAGTTGATATGGTATCTACAGGTGCATTCAAGGGTCCAACACCTATAGTCAAGACGGACAACACAAACTACGAGTTGTGAGCGATGCAGTTCCTGAATCTACTACAGAGCCATGGTAAGACGCATATTCTGACGTAGGATGAGCTAGTGGACAAGACTGGGACCATTGCCTTATGTGATGCCTATGATGCATATGCCAAAGTATGGCTATCTGATGCTGTCTTTGTTGAGATAACCAATGATATCATGAGTCAACCCATAACAAAGGCGATGTAGAACGTCCTCGCAGTCACATACTCTCAAACGAGCAACGAGTCAAAGATATTGCAACTTTAGCATGATATCTTCGCAACCAAACATAGTGATCGTCCTCTTCACGCCCTGTATACATCGCTGAGGGATATGTTGAGAGACTCCATAGGCACATACCCATGACAGCCTCACCAGATCCTGTCATGACGGGGCGTTTCTGGCTGCCCTTAACTCAGAATACAATTCAACTCGCTCTCAGGTTCTCACATACGATACCGCCTATGGAGGAAACATACGGCATGTTGAGGAGACTGAGTATCCCCTCTGTCACGTCTTCTCAAACTTCGTTGGCTATGGTAGCTTCTCGTGGTTGAGGTGGATCGTCTCCATTCAGAGGATGAGGCACACATAGCAGAGGATGTCTACACCCACGTCAGTCCTGTTTATACAGAGGACTCATGCTACACTAAGCATTGCTTTCCACCATCGATCTATGATGCTGAGCAGGTTTATACTTCTTTTGATCTCTCTGATCATCATTATGATGACTTTATTGCCCCTCTGAGAGAGATGATGCCACCAGTCGTTGGATCTTCTAGTATTGGTCCATCATACATTACTGCTTTTGCCTCTACTAGTACACCAAGTTTTACTCATGCATTTACTGGTTGCTTTAGACCAAATCCCTCATAGTGGATAATGGACTATGGAGCATCTCATCATTTCTGTGGAGATCGCTCACAATTTGGTACCTATAGTCCTGCTCAACCAGGTAGATCAATGGTTATTGTTGATGGGACACCGCCCCTATTACCAGACAAGGAAAGGTTCATTTAACTCTCTCTATATGTCTACAAAGCGTTCTTCATGCTCCTGCCTTCTCAATGAATTTATTGTTTATAAGTTAGATTACAAAGGATTTGCATTATCGTGCTATATTTGATCATGGTTCCTTTATTTTTCAGGATATATTCACAAGTAGGGTGATTGGACGTGGCCACGAGCATGGGGGGCTATACAGGTTGACCCCGTCTCCTTATGCTGGTGCCACTTCTTTTTCTGCTGATTCGATTTCTCCATATATGCGGCATATCAGATTTAGACATCTTCCATTGCAAAAGATTTGTTGCCTCATTCATGACATCTTCACCAAGTCCAATTTCCGATGTGAATCATGTCGACTAGGAAAGTATTATCGATCTTGCTTTCCAAGTCGTCAAGGTCATAGTAGTCAGAACTTGTTTGAGTTATTTCACCTTCATATGTGGGGTCCGAGTCTTATTCCTGATCATCATGGATATCTGTATTATTTAGTGCGTCGATGATTTTTCTCATCTATCGTGGTATTTTCATCAAAGAATAAGTCTGATGTTAGTACGTTGATTCATAACTTTGTGATTGGAATAAAGAGTATTTTCTCTTCTTCTATCAAATATATTCATTCTGATAATGTTCTCGAGTTTTGTACTACATAACTGTCTCATTTTTTAGCTCACGTGGCATTATCTACCAGACTTCTTGTTCTTATACTTCTCACCTGAATGGTGTTGTTGAACATAAACACCGCCATCTTTTGGATATCACTGGTTGGGATGGGGACAGACTGGAGCTGGTGGGGGAAGAGGTACGTGGGGTGTTCACGTACTCGGTACTGCTCAACCGCAAGGTATATGGCCCTTGCAATGGTAGGGGAGGCACATACTGGTGACTAATGTATATGACCCTTGCAATGGTGTGGCATTGAGGCATTGATAGATGAATTGTGGTTGACTCGTGCGAGATTCCAAGATGTTATTTGGATTGTGGCGGGTGATTTCAACGTGACTCTTCGGCCGGAGGACAGACCAGGGGGCAAGTGGGAAGGAGATAGAGGGTTCACGAAACTGATGGAGGTGATTCATGGCTTGGGGCTTCAGATTGTTGATGCGGCGAGGTGCGTTTACACATGGCATAACACCCGATCCAAATCTCGGCTTGACAGATTCTTGATGTCCAGTGAGGCTTTGGAGTCTTTCCTAATGGCAGGAGCACATGCCATGCCTAGATTCCATGTGGATCACACATCGCTTCGATGGGTCTCAGGCGAGGATGGCCGACCTTGCTCATTTTTTTCCATTTGAGAAGGCTTGGCTGTTGGATGATGGCTTCCGTGAGGCGGTTTTGGAGTTTTGGAGAGGTTGTTATCTGAATGGGTCAACCACCTATAGGCTTGCTTGCAAGTTATCTACATTGCGGTCCTTCTTGATGAGCTACAACAAGGTGAGCTATTTACAACAGAGGGAGAAAAAGAGAAAGGCGCAAGAGAAGATGTAGAGGCTGGATGTGCTGGAAGATGAAAGGGCATTGACGATGGGGGATATTGCAATACGAGGTGGATGCCTTGAGGAGATCCTTATTGAAAATAAGGTGGAGGTGGCATGAATGCAAAGGTCTAGGCAAAGATGGGTTAGGCAAGGTGATGCAAATGCTCAATTCTTCCATGTCGTGGCTAATGGGAGAAGATGGAGAAATCTCATTCACTCAATCTCGGTTGGTGGGGTCGTAGTGGAAGGTGACCAGGGAGTTGGTGCCGCATTGCTGTCCCACTTTTAGGGGTCCGATAGACGTCGGGACCGGACTGGATGGGGTTGGGTAGGAAGAGGGGTCTCCCGGATTGATGAGGCGGGCACGGTTCAGTTGGAGAGGGCTTTCATGGAGGAGGCCAGACGGGCATGCTTTCAGTTGAATGCGTATGGGGCGCCAGGCCCGCATGGCTTCCCGATTTCCCTTTTCCAGGAGTTTTGGGAAATAGTCAAGCAAGATATGATGGAGGTGCTTGTCGAGTTCAGGGATGGCAACTATGGTTTTGAGAAATTGAATAAGGCCCTTATCTTCTTGCTTCCTAAGCAGGGCACACTGACCAGAGTGGAGGATTACATGCTGATTGCTTTATCTAATGCTGCGTATCTGATTGTGTCGAAAATCCTGGCGAATCGGTTGAGGGAGGTGGTGGAGTGGATCATTGCGCTCGAACATATGGCTTTTGTACATGAAGGGAACTTGGCTGATGGTTTGGTTATATCATCAGAGATAGCGGCGGATTGGAAGTGAAACAAGACCTCAGGGGTTTTATGAATGGTGGATTTTTCGAAGGCATATGATTCGTAGATTGGAGATTCTTATCGGCCTCCTTCATGAGGTTTCTCGGGCCGATTTATTGGATGGATAAAGCGGTGTGTGACGACATCATCGCATGCGATTTTGGTCAACGGTAGGCCGAAAGGGGGCTTTTTCCAGCTGCAAAGGGCATCATATAGGGATGCCCTTTGGCACCTTTGTTGTTCATCATTCTGGCGAACACTTTTAGGGGTTATGATGCTTGGCGGCGAACGAGGGGTGGTGCGGAGCTTATTTGAGGGATGACATTTCCATTTCGATATTACAGTATGTAGATGACACTATTACGTTCATAGGGGTTGATAAGGAAAAAATGTGACAGACATCTCTCATTTTGGACTTTTTGGGGACTTATCGGGATTACAGATCAACTGTTAAAAATCAATGGTGGTACCTTTTGGCGTGTCTGAGCATGAGAAGCCGGAGGCGGTGGAGGCATTGGGTTGCCCAGTAGTGGGATTGTCGGTTACTTATTTAGAACTCTCGTTGGTGGCGGGTAGGTCGAGAAATAGCGATTGGAAGGTTCTTTTGGATAGATTGGAGGGTAGAATGGCCGGGTGGAAGGTGTCGATGTTGTTGAGACGTGGGAAATTGATTTTCATGAAGCATGTTCTCTCCGCCATTCCTATTTTTTCTGCTCCATGAGGCAACTCGGTGTGCATCCGCGGATTGAAGGTCTAATGATGAGGTTTTTTTGTTGACGGGAGGCAGAATCGACAAGGCATCCATTTGGTGGGGTGGCACAAGATAACAACATCAAAGAGGAAGGGTGAGCTAGGAATTTTTATGATTGGCGAGATGAACAAGGCATTCATGGCAAAGTGGGCGGTGCGAGTGTGGGGAAAATCTAAGGACTTGGTTTGCAGGATGATGAGGAGGATCTATGGGATGCACATGTCGTTGGCAGATTTGGGCCAGTTACCATCATCATTGTGGAAGGGGATCACTAAGGTGTTGCCTGAGATTGCGTTGAAGCTGAGACCTGTGCTAGGGGACTGCACTTCTTTCCGATTTTGTCTTGATAATTGGATGGGTGAGGGCATTTTGGGCGACTGCTTCTCACGGCTATGCAGGATGGTGATGAATAGAGGGGTAACGGTGCAACAAATGTGGACAATTGACTCTTGGTCACCTACCTTCGTGTCTTCCTTGTCAGATCAGAAGGTTGATGAGGTCTTAGCTTTGATGGTGCTGTTGGCACACAATAAGGTCCCGGTAGAGGGCAGGGATCACTTTGCATGGGAAGATGGGGGATTCTCGATTAGGATGGCCTATCGTTTGTTGGTCGAGGAGGGGGATGAGGTGGAGGAGACGCAGGAGGACACCGGGTTGATATGGAAAAGCGAGATGCCAAATCGAATAATGGTTATTGCGACAAGATCGGATTCTCACGTAGGTTCACCGTTGGAAGCTTCTGGGGTTGGAGGTTGACATGTGCATCAGATGTGGCATGGCATGGAAGATTTGGATCACCTCCTTTTCGTCTTCTGCTCATGTGTGGAACGTAGCTAGCATTTCATGGTTAGAGGGGCTAGACTGTACCGGTTTTTGGAAGAGCTTCAGAGAGGTTTGTGGATATATCCACGAGGATAGTACCTGTCCTATTATACTGTTGTTGGCGATTTGATGTGTAAGGAATAGTCATTTTTGGGGGACAACTTTGTTGTACTGAAAACATTGTGGAACATATTAGAGCTCTCCGTACATTATGGAGGATGTAAATCGCTTGTAACCTTTATAGTTCTATAGTTTAAATATATTTGGCGGTGGGTCCCAATTCTAGGATTCCACCCCTTTACTTCTCAATTTTTTTAGATATCACCATGAGTCTCCTCATGCAAAGACAAGCTCCTCATTCGTTCTAGGGTGATGCTGTGGTGGCAGTACGCTATCATTATCAATCAGATGGCCTCTATCATTTTGGGTGAAAAGACACCCTTCTCCCTTGCTTTTACTGAGGACCTTTTCTCTCTTATGCCATGCATTTGGCTGCGTGGCCTTTATTCACCTCTTGCATCCTGGTTGTGACAAGCTCGCTCCTCGAGTTGTCAAATGTATGTTTGTTGGGTACTCTCGTACCCCAAAGGGTTATACTTGTTTTGATCATGTTAAAGGATATACTATGTTTGTGCTGATGCTACTTTCTTTTGAGTCCATCATGTACTATTCTCCAACAGGTGATAGATTGAGTCTTTTTGAGTCTGACGATGCGGTTGTTCTTGCACCTCCACCGCCACATGCCCCTGAGCATGTACTTTATGCTCCAACGCCTTCCCAACATCCAACACGTCTCAGGTAACATCTGAAAATTTGGTTTCAACTAATGGTACCAATGGTGTGCATGATGAACATGGACATTCACGGGATAAGCAAACAGATATGCAGGTTGAACCAGAATCATCACAACATGATGATCTGGGGTGGTCCATTGCCTTGCGGAAAGACAAACGTTCATGAAATTTCACTGGATTTCAAGTACTTTGTTGTGGGATTATCTTCCATTGAAGTCCCACGTACATGTCAGGAGGCTCTCAAAGAGAGCCAATTGCACCTAGCCATGTAGGAGGAGATGGCCGCTTTACAGTCATATAGCACATGGAGCATTGTTACAGCTCTTGCAAATGTGTCAGTTGTACGATGCAAGTTGGTGTTCGCTGTGAAGCACCAGGCATATGACAACATTGATTGTTACAAGGCGAGGCTTGTGGGTTCACCTAGTCCTATGGGGTGAACTATCAAGATACCTTCTCTCCAAGGCCCTAAATGTCGGTTTCGATCACCATTTTGGTGACCGACCGAAACAGAATTTCAATGGAATTTCGGTTGAAATTCGATCGATATTTCGGTCATTTCGGTCATTTTTTGCACTAGGGTCCTCATATTTCGGTCATTTCGACCATTTCGGTCGAATTTTGATTTCGACAGGATATCAATATTCGACCGAAATTCGACCAAATTCCGCTGAAATTTGAAGCCATGCTTCTCTCCCATAGCTCGACATCCTACACTATGGAATCTCTTCTTTGTTGCAGTCACACAGGTCTGACATCTATATCAACTCGATGTGACGAATGTCTTCCTTTATGGTGACCTACAGGAGGAAATCTATATGCAACAACCACCTGGGTTAGCTGCTGAGGGGGAGTATCAGAAGGTGTGCAGACTTCATAAGGTAATTTATGGTCTTAAGAAGAGTTCAATAACATGGTTTCAGAAGCTCTCAGATGTAATAGAGTAGAAGAGGTTCGTGAGATCAACAACATATCATTATCTGTTTGTTCAGAGGTCTCAGAGAGGTACTGTTGCTATACTGGTATGCAGATGATATCATCAATACAATGGATAATGTGCATGGTATTCAAGAAGCTGAGGCTTTCCTTGGTCAGCAGTTTGTAACCAAGGACCTTGGTAGTCTACGCTAGTTCCTTGGACTGGAGTTTGATAGGAACCAACGAGGTCTTGTGATGACCGAAAGACAGTATGTTACAGATTCTCTTTGAGACATGCATGTCAGATTGTAGGCCAACCTCTACTCCTATGGACCCGAGCATGCAGATATGATATTGACACTGAGGAGGTTGACAAGAGGAGAAACAAGGAGCTCCTTGGGAAGCTCCTATATGTGACCATTTCTAGGTCAGATATATCTGTTGCAGTAAGTAAAGTGAGTCAGTTCATGGAGCAACCTAGACAAGCACATATAGATGCAATCCATATGATTAAGAGGTATTTGAAGACATCACCTCTAGCAGAGGTACATCCCTTGCTGTTACAACCTGTGCAGATGCAGATTATACGAGATGCCCCAAGGATAGGAATTCTACCTCTGGGTCTGCCTTGGTATCATGGAAGAGCAAGAAGCAGACAGTTGTTGCCAGATCTAGTGCAGGATCAGAATACAGACCTATGGCACACATGTATATAGAGATGACATGGGTAAGAATGTTCTGACTGATCTAGCTATTGAGGTGCCTCTTCCCATGCACCTCCAATGTAACAAACATGCTGCACTTTTTATTGCAAATAATATAACCTTCCTTGAGAGAAGCAAACATATCGAGGTATGCTATCACTACATTCGAGACATGATCTAGAAGGGTTTCATTTCTACATATACTCACCAATGCTCTATCCCGAGGATCCTTTCAAAAATGCTGTTCCAAGCTGAGCTTGATTGTCACCTATGCTCTAGCTTGAGGGGGGGCGTTGAGAGTTTTTATAATTATGTTATTCTTTTTTGGAGCTTATTTGTTTCTCTGTCCTTATTATGTAATTTACCCATTAGGATTTCTCTTTTCTATAGAAGAGAACCCTAGGGCTCTATGAATGAACAATGAAGCATTTTCCTCAACATCACACAAGTATGTTTGCCTTTTCACAAGGCAATAGGCCATCCCAGATCAATCTCCTGTGGTTGGTCATATTCATCCTATATATCTACCTGTTCATCATGTACATGTTCTTATTCATCATTCAAATTACCAGTGTGGGCATGGACAATAGATTGAGGTGTATGTGGAGGAGGGGATAGAAGAACAACTTCATCCCCAGACTTAGAGGTCCTCGTCCTGTCACCTGTAGCTTTATGGAAGATGATTGACTCGAAGAAAGTATCATTAGAGCTAACATAATATTTACCTTGTACATGATCAAAACACATGTACCCCTTCTGGGTAAGAGAATACCCCACAAATATACATTTGACTTCTCTAGGAGCAGTGTTCGGAAATGCGGTCCATGCAGCCGTATATGCGGCCGCATATGCGTATTCGGTCACTTGACCGAAGTGCATATGCCATATGCGACAATATGCGGTCAAAACACATATGCGGTCCGACTATGCGGCATATGCGACCCCATTTCTGAACAAGGAATTTGCATATAGGATTTATGTCTTTTTTGTTTAATCCATAACATATTGATGACACATTAACTCATTTTTTTTCGTGCAACTCTTATATCATCATTTACATTGATGCATCTTTTCATTATTCTCGTACATATCACATTTTGCATATAGGATTCATGTCTTTTTTGTTTAATCCATAACATATTGATGACACATTAACTCAATTTTTTTGTGCAACTCTTATATCATCATTTACATTGATGCATCTTTTCATTATTCTCGTACATATCACATTTAGGAATATAATCTAAGGTATTTTTTTCATATCCATATCTTTCCATTTGTTCCCAACACTTAATGACATGCATATTTTCTTTTGATAAAGTGTCAATTGATGCTTCACAGTTTGACAGTAAGTAAATGTGAAGTTAATTAAAGATTTTCTATACTATTGGACCAAAGTTTTTCTGGTTATTGAGATAGTAGACGCAAACAAGAACTTTCAAGTCGATGTGGGTGCAAGAGGATGATTTGGAAATACTTTGGTTGATATCACATTGTACAAAAAAGTCTTCACTTCATATTTCTTCCATGTTATATTTTTTTAAACATAAATATTTTATGTTTGGAATTATTATTGTTATATTTTTAATTATTTTTTAATTAAAATAATAGAAACCGGATAATCCGCATATACTTCCGTATATACTTCCGCCTACCCACTTACTCACTCCAGACCACATGATCGAACAAATACTGCATACTGACTTTCTGAACCTTGTATAGGAGCGAGCTTGTTATGACCTAGATGTAGAAGGTGGAAAAATGCCACACAACCAAAAACCAGTGGCATAAGAGAAAAAAATCCAGGAAAAGCGAAAGAGAAAGGAGCCTTTTCACCTAGAATGGTAGAGGGCATCTGATTGATGAGATAACATGTTGTCTTGACAACATCACTCCAAAAGGAATGATGAGCCCGATTCTGTATGAGAAGAGTTCTGATGATGTCCAGAAAGTGACGATGTTTGTGTTCAACAACATCATTTTGTTGTGAAGTGTGCGAATATAGAAATTGAGATAATTGAGTAGTATGGAATTTCAAAGCATTATCGGAGCGAATATACTTAATCGAACCACTCTCTTTCTGCTTACCAAGTCAGTTGCAAGATTGCGGAAAAGGCCCATCTTTTCCTGACCCCCTTCACTCTTTTTTCGCAATTCTTGCATAAAGAACTGGCAATAAATAAAATAACTAAGTTGCTCAATAAGTGTAGCAAGTCTGACGTTATAGGTATCAAGGGACTTTTCTATTTTATTGAAAAGTAATGCCAGGGTACTAATACCTTCCGATCCTCAAGTTGGCATCTTATTTACCACCATTTTCTACTCTTCAGTCAGATTCTTAGTTAACAAAATTCCGAATCATAGTACTCGCATTAGATTTATTCTTTAACAAAAATACCCACGATAATATGGAGAAGTCATCCATAACAACTAAGTAATGCGTGTTCCCCTAATGATCTGGGACACGACTTGGACCCCGTATATCAAAATGAAAACGCTCAAAAAGACTCTGACTACTACGACCTCGATAACTTGGAAAGCTAGATCGGTGATGCTTTCTAAGATGATAGGGTTCACACTAATAGGACTTGACTGAAATCTTAAGGATGAGACGACAAATCTTCTGCAACGGAAGACGATCAAAGCAGAGATGACAAGTGTAAGGAGATATCAATCCAGCAAAAAGAGAACCAACGCCAACATACAGAGATCGGATCAACCTGTAAAGACCTCCTTGCTTACGATCACATCTAATCACCCTGCCCGTGAGTATATCCAAAAAATAAGGGAAGTATGGTCAAATATGGCACGACAATTTTTTTTTGTAATCTTACTAATAGACAATAAAATCATCGAGAACTTCGGGGCATGAATAATGATATACAAACACATCGAGGGAGTCAAATGGACTTCCCCCTGTCTGGTGATGGGAGAATGTGTCCCATCAGCAATTGCCACTGATCTCCCAGGTTGTACATGACTATAAGAGCTGAACTATGAGCGATCTCCATAGAGATGAGAATTTCCAAAGGCCATGATCTGCTCTGAAGGGTCTAGTCAAGAATGACTATTAAAAGCATGCTAATATCTGATGTGCTCGATTCCCGCGCTTGTTTGCCTTAGCGTCTCATAAAGATGCGTCGGTTGCAGATTGCTGGTTGGATGGTTGCTGGTGTCCGCGCTTTTTCACGAACTTCTCGGATCAACGGGTTGACGATTTTGTTTCTCTGTTGGATGCCCTTCGTGACGTTGCTATGCCGAACGAATGTGTGGATCATTGGAGTTGGAAGGACGGTCCCTTCCCCACGTGCAAGGCTTATCGGGCGCTGGTTACTCCGCCCCCTACTGATGATGCTCTCCTTGTGCACGATTGTGGGTTCTTGTGGGGTCTGCGGTTGCCGGAGCGCATTGATTTCTTCCTTTGGCTTCTTCGCAGACAGAGGTTGATGACGCGCGATCGTTGTGCTAGACTTTTCGATAACATCAATGCCATCTGTATCCTATGTAATTCGGAGGTGGAAACTATTGATCACCTTTTCTTCGGGTGCCACTTGGTTCGTGGGATATGGGACGACTTGCCTTGGGCGAGCTCGGACAACCTTTCTGATTTCTGCGAGATTCTATGGAGCAACAGTAACAGGGATGGGAGGGATCTCTTGGCCCCCATTGCAAGACTGTGGTGCATTTGGCTGGGAAGGAACGATGCTCTCTTCTCCGGTCAACAGTTCTATCAGGAAAATTCTATTATCCTTTGCTTGCGCTTTCTCGATGACTGGTGTGCTGTGTAGGCGTTGGGTCTTGTTTTTGTGGGCTGGTGTTGTTCGGTTGATAGTTCTTTTCTTTTGGGTTATCTTCACTTTTTTTCCCTCCTTCTCCCCTTCGTTGTAATTACCTCTTTTTACTTTCTTTTATACATTTTTGGGGCGAACACCAAAGAGTGTCTCCCCCTTTTCTGAGTAAAAAAAATATCTGATGTGCTCGTAGAGGCAGAAGCGATAATATATGATGGGTTGGTAGAATTACCCGATGATCCAGCAGTCGGGGGCATGATCTTTTTTTACACTCGTGCAACAAAGACATCATAACGATGATTGGTAGGGTTATGAACAATTAGGACCTACTCAGCAACACTCCACTATAGTGGGAAGCCGTGCTTAAAATAGCACGTGTCCTCTGAATGGCCTGATCAGTGACAGTACGAACAGGGTAGTCACAGGCATGTGCCTTCTCTTCCACACATGGCCCTTCCACTGAATTGAGGTGAGCCACTTCTAGTCGGGGAAGCTGCCATAGCTGACGACGTCTGATAAGATGTAGTAGAGGGGATGCTCAGTCTGCTTAATCTGCGGTACGCCTCCTCCATAGGCAGTATGGTAGCATATGAGAGGAGCTAAGAGCGAGCTGAGTCGTAGTTCGAGTAAAGGGCAATCAGAAATACCCAGTCATGACAGAATCTCTATAGGCCTTATGCTGCTCTGGTGAGACCGTATGAGGTATGTAGCTATGGAGTTGCTCCAACATACCCTTACGAGATGTGTACATGGCATGAAGATGATGATCACCCTATTTAATTGTGAAGATATCATGCTGAAGTTCCAAGATCTTCAACTCATTCCTTGTTTGAGAGTATGTACCTGCAAGGATGCCCCACATTGCCTTCGCTGTAGGCTGACTTAAGATATCATTGGCTATCTCAACGGAGACAATACCCGATGACCATACTTTAGCATATGCATCATCTCCCATGAGGCACTGATCCCAGTCTTGTCCACCGGCTCATCTTGCATCAGAATATGCTTCTTACAATGGCTATGCAGTAGATTCGTGAACCACATCGCTCACAACTCGTAGTTTGTGCCATCTATCTTGACTATAGGTGCTGGGCCCTTGAAGGCACATGTGTATGGGGTATCAAATCTGCTTTCTGACATCGTGGACAGATAACTGGGAGCATAAACAGGTCGTGGAGTATTTACACGAACATGAGGAGGGGTGGTTGTGGGTGTAGGCTCATACCATAACTAACCCTATACAATAGTTGACGAAAAATGGTCTGATTTTGGTCTAAAAAGGTGACGAAATCAGAAAAAATCTAAAATCAGACCAAAAACTGCGAAATCAAGGCAATAGGAGGGCCACCGAGCGACGTTGGATGGTGCTGGGCACAACTCGTAGTTTGTGCCATCCATCTTGACTATAGGTGTTGGACCCTTGAAGGCACATGTGTATGGGGTATCAAATCTGCTTTCTGACATCGTGGACAGATAACTGGGATCATAAACAGATCGTGGAGTATTTACACAAACATGAGGAGGGGTTGTTGTGGGTGTAGGCTCATATCATAACTAACCCTAGACAATAGTTGACGAAAAATGGTCTGATTTTGGTCTAAAAAGGTGACGAAATCAGAAAAAAATCTAAAATCAGACCAAAAACTGCGAAATCAAGGCAATATGAGGGCCACCGAGCGACGTTGGATGGTGCTGGGCAGCTATGGGGATCGCTGGGCGACGCCAGCAGCGCTGCTGGATGCTGCTGGTGGCATCAGCTAGGCAGCCGTGGAGTTGCTTCTGTGCGACAAGGCTGCCGCTAGGGCTGTGGCTGCACCGATGGTTGCGGCGGGAGGCAAGGCTGCCACTAGGGTTGCAACGATTGCACCGTTTGGCAGTAGCTGTGTTGCTGGAATGAGGCACGACGGCGAGGCGGCGGTATGGCTGGGAGGTGGGGCTCAGGGCTCCTGTTTAGGACATCCGCTTTGATACCATGTTGAGGAAAATATATTGTTGTGTTATTCATAGAGCACAAGGGTTCTCTCATATAGAATAGAGAAAATCATAATGGATAAATTACATAATAGGGAGTGAGAAATAAATAAATTGAAAAAGAGTAACATAGCATAGAACTCTCAACAATTGCATCAGGAGCTCCAGGACTACTACCATTCCAGCAACCCTCTCGTGAAGAGAGAAGCCATCATGGGAAACATTTTCCTGTACATCTAGAAGATGGATTCCTGAAACCCAAAGGCAGGAGAACTACGAGTTTGAGGAGTGCTCGGAGGCAGCAAGGCCTTATGCATGCGGCTGAATGAAGCCGGTGCATGACATCATTGAGAACAAGAATCGTATGCCTGTAGTGCGTCAAAAAAAAAGAATCGTATGCCTGTAGCTTCAATCATGAGGAATCACAACCAAGGACTATGTCGAGGAGCTTGATCGTGTTGCCCCTCTCCCTTGCACATAGCTCCATCGCAACAGTGTGCTAGATCATGAGGAGCGGAGATAGGCTTTTACGAGCACTGGTGATAGTCTGCTATGGGTTCTCCACGAACCCTATATCATAAAGAGGAAGACCCCTTGTTCTCACAAGGGCAATGAAGCCTTGGGTCCGAGTAGTGGGCTCAACCTAATTTCATTAAATCTTTTTTGTATGCTTTGTTCAGTCAAATAGTTTTGGTTCATTTATCCTGCTTGTTCTTTTTCTGGGCCCAAGCAGCTAATGTATGTAAGAGAAATAGGTGAGGGGAGACAACATTAATGTCTATAATAGGGAGAAAACCACAAATAAATGGAAGGGGACTCTTCAGAACAATACCAAAAATTTGAATGTCAAAAAAGGGGAGAAGATAAAAAATTAAAAAATAAGATGGATTTAAAAAAGTGTTGAATGGCTAAAAAAGAGGAGATAAAGAAAATGGAAAATCAATGGTTTTGAAAAAAAGGTGAATATCCCATAAAAAAGGAAGAAAAAAGATATTTTCATGTTTATTTCCCCTTTTCATATATTCTTCCAACTTGGTCATGTTTGACAAGTATGGGAGAAAATGGGAGTGTTGGGTAGTGGTTTCAAGACCCTACCAATGTTTGAGGTCCTCTATGTTAGAGTGACCCTATGTTTAGAGTTCTCCTGGGGGGAAATTCATTTTTTTGCTCTATCATCGCTTAATCGTGAACTCCTTGTGGATATTCCCAGGACATGAGACCATGAACTCCAGTGTGTAAGGATATTCCCATGGCAAGTCCAATGATTGTGAACTCCAATATGCATGGATATTCCCATGGCAAGTTGCAGTGACCGTGAACTCCAATATGCATGGATATTCCCATGACATTCATTTGTTATTCAGTCCTTCATGCAAATGGAGCAGTCTCTTGTGAAGAAGACATGCTGTGAGCCAGAATCCTCCTGATGGGAGCATGGCATTAAAAAATGCGCCTCGAGGCGGTCGAGGCGTTCGCTTCGAGGCGAGGCGAGTCTTTTTTACCTCGAGGCGTGTGCCTCAACCCTGTCCAATGAGGCGTGCACCTCAAGTGTCTGAGGTGTAGCCTCGAGGCGTCGAGACATTTTCTAAGGCATTTTTATTTTTTTGAAGTATTTTTTTATAATTTTAATGGTTTACATGATGGTTGGTGAAGCTTATTATAAAAACCTCAAAGTGAGTCTCGTCTTCGCGACTTGAGTCAAGGTCATTAATTGTCTTGTTTTTCATCTGGTCATAAAAACCTCAAAGGGTTTTAAACCCATAAAAACCTCAAAGGGAAAACAAGCCATATTCTTTTAATATGAAAATGATTACAGTGTTTGCTTTAATGATCACATGAGAAGAGTTGCGGGTATCGTGCCCGCATGTCGGCTTCGGTTTCCCACGTCGCCTCCTCGACGTCGTGTCGGTGCCACAACACCTTGACCAAAGGAATTTCCTTGCTGCGAAGCTTCTTCACAACACTATCAAGTACCTGCACTGGCCTCTCCTCATATGTCAAATCTGATTCCACGTCAAGATTCTCGTAACTGATGACATGTCGAGGGTCGCGCACATGCTTCCTTAGGTTGGATATATGATATACTTTGTGAATAGCTGAAAGATGTGGAGGAAGGGCTACTCGGTAGGCCACTTTTCCCACTCTAGCGAGAATCTCAAAGGGACCAACATATCGCAACACCAACTTGCCACGAGTGCCAAATCTCTGTATTCCTTCATGAGAGATACTTGCAAAAATACCCAATCTCCAACCTGTATTTACAGGAGTTTTACTAGTAGGTGAAATTAAGTTGAATGTTAATAAATCATGTTTGAATGATTTAAGAAAAGATAATTGTATTACCTGAAATTCCAAATCTCTTCTTTGACAATCTGCATAGCTCTTCTGGTGCCTCTATGCCATCAGAAGTCTCTTTCTCACAAGATCAACCGCCCTCACGGTCTCCTCCAGGAGATCTAAAAAGAAGAGAGCACAATCACCTACCTCACGCCAACTGAGAGGTGTGAGGCATCTCTGCCTGTATAGGGCTTCGAATGGTATCATGTTGATACTGAAATGATAGCTTGTACGTGAATTCAACTAATAGCAGATGGTCCTTCCAGGACCCTTTCCACTCCAAAGTGCATGCGCGAAGTAGATCCTCAATTGTCAATATGGTGCGCTCGCTCTGTCCGTCGGTCTGCGGATGATATGCAGAACTCATCTTCAGCTCTGTCTGTAGTGCTGACATGAACTGATGCCAATAATGCGAAGTAAATCGTGAGTCCCTGTCAGACACCACCTTGTGTGGTATACCATGAAGTCTGATGATGTTCTACATATATAACTTAGCCAATCTGGATGGAGTGTAAGTCGTGTTGACAGGTATGAAATGGACTGACTTGGTCAACCTATTAACAATGACCCCAATGGAGTCATGACCGGATGGTGTCTTCGGCTATCCTGTGACGAAATCCATAGAGATACTCTCCCACTTCCAGTCGGGAATAGGGAGAGACTGCAGTAGTCCTGGTGGTCTCCTATGCTCGGCCTTGATCATTTGACAAGTCATGCATCTGCTGACATGTTGCGACACATCGCGCTTTATTCCATCCCACCTGAAATATCGACGCAGATCACGATACATCTTCGTGCTACCTGGATGAATAGATAATCGTGAACTGTGTTCCTCATTGAGAAAATCTCTGCGCAACTGCTCGTCGTTGGGCACAACGACCCAACCTGCCTTCCAGAAAATAGACCCCGTCACAACAAAATCATCAACCTCATCCTTGACGATGCGCATGTATCTATCTCGAATTGATGGATCTGTCTTCTGACCTTCGACGATGCGATCCTACAAACTGCTAAATCGTGGAGGCACGATGATAGAAATGGATGCGCTCCCTTGAGGATGCCAATCAGTCAAATCTGCAAGCATAACCCACGTGTATAGCCAGTTTGCCATACCATCTGTATGATCTCTCCTGCTAAGTGCATAGGCTATCACGTTTCCTTTATCGGGATGGTAAGAAATCGTGCAATCGTAATCCTTCAGTAGCTCGAGCCATCTGCGCTGCCTCATGTTCAGTTCCTTCTGGTCAAAGATGTACTTCAGACTCTTGTGATATGTGAAGATCTCGAAGTTCACCCCATATAAATAGTGGCGTCAGATCTTCAAGGTGAAGACAACTGCAAGCCAACTTCAAGTCATGTGTGGGGGTAATTCCGCTCATGTGGTCACAATTGTCGTGACGCATAAGCAATCACATGACCTCTCTACATCACTACTGCTCCTGGACCTTCTCCAGATGTATCAATCTATACTGCATAATCCTGAGTACCTGAAGGGAGAATAAGAATTTGTGCTGCAGTCAATCTCTCCTTCAGTGTCCTGAAAGCCTACTCACATGAATCATCTCAAATGAACGGAACTCCCTTCTGTGTCAATCGTGTCCATGGACAAACAATGCGTGAAAATCCTCTAACAAAGCGTCTGTAATAACCTGTTAGTCCAAGGAAGCTCCGAATATGAGTAACTGTCTTGCGCTGCTCCTAAGACATGATCGCCTCTATCTTTGCAGGATCGACTGCGATACATGCTCCAGAAATGACATGCCCAAGAAAAGAAATCTGGGATAACCAGAACTCACATTTGCTCAACTTGGCATATAACTTGTTCTCCCGTAATGTATCCAAAACAATCCTTAGGTCATCTGCATGATCCCATTCATTTCGAGAATATATGAGCACACCATCAATGAATACCACCACAACTTTGTCCAAATATGGACGAAAATCCTGTTCATCATATCCATGAAAGTCGCAGGTGCGTTGGTAAGCCCAAATGACATCATCACAAACTCGTAGTGTCCATAGCGAGTCCTGAAAGCTATCTTTGGAATATATGATTCTCGAATCCCAACTGATGATAGCATGATCAAATGTCGATCTTTGAAAATACCGAAGTTCCCTGGAGCTGTCGTCAAATCATTGATACGTGGTAATGGATAACGGTTCTTTACCGTTCTCTTGTTCAACTATCTGTAATCGATGCATAGTCTCATGGATCCATCCTTCTTCTTGACAAATAGAACTGGTGCACCCCAAGCTGAAATGCTATGCCTTACAAATCCCAAGTTAAGTAACTCCTGCAACTGCACCTTCAGCTCTCTCAACTCGGCTGGTGCTATGCGATAAGGAGCCATCGAGATCAGCTGTGTATCTGGTAGCAATGTGATCTCGAACTCAATCTCTCTCTCTCTTAGGAGGTAATCCTGATGGCTCATCAGGAAACACATCTGGGTAGTCTGATACTACACGAATATCCTGTACCATCGGCTCATGATCTGATACCTCTCGAACAAATGCTAGATAAGAATCACAACCTTGATCAACAAGTCGTTGAGCTCGCAACATTGAAATGTACTCCATGGTGAAGTCATATATAGTACCCTAAAAAATGAACTCAGGAAAATCTGGAATCCTTAAGACAACTGTTTTCCTACAAAAATCAACAAGTGTATGATGAGAGGATAACCAATCCATGCCCAAAATCAAGTCGAACTCATCAAGCTGTAGGAGTAGACAATCTGCAATCATCTCGTGACCACCAATCAGTACGGGCAAGTGCCTGACTATCAGGGAAACGACGAACAATTTCCCACCTGGTCCACGGCTGTGATATGGAGAAGATAGAGTCTCTGCGACTCTACTTAAAGAAGCTAGTAGCCTTGAAGCAAGGAAAGAATGCGTCGCACCAGAATCAAATAAAACATGGAAAGGTCGACCAAATACTGAGACCATACCTTTCGCTACAGTAGCTGCTGAACGTGCCTGCTCCTCGGTCATTACATGTAGCTGTCCTTGCCTGGTTGGTTCGGTACTAAAACCTGCCACACTCTGTGTCTGTCTCTGCTGCTGCCTCCTGAAGTTGGAGTTCCTACCACGGGAACTCCCTGAACGTTGTTCTTGAGGCTGCGACTGTGAAGGTTGTGCCCGAGGCTCACCAGATCTCTGGTGACACTGATGCCGGTAATGTCCCCACTCATGGCAAAAGTAACATCAGACTAGTCGGGTAAAAGTAGTGGTCGTGTCTATGCTCCGAGCCGGTCCTGCTAGGGCTTTGTCTGCTCGCTGCGACCCAAATGGTCGAGCGGAATCTGTGTCACGTCCGGCAAGTGCTCCTCCTAAAGTAGTCGATGGAGAAGAGCGAGTACTGCCTGAGAAGGACGAACCTGTAGGCCGGAACCGTTTGGCTGACCTCTGCTGCTGAAATGGTCAACGAATCGGGCCAAATGATCGATGTGGTCTATGTGAT
The DNA here is from genome assembly GCA_037367405.1 of Ottelia alismoides. Taxonomy (NCBI): domain Eukaryota; kingdom Viridiplantae; phylum Streptophyta; class Magnoliopsida; order Alismatales; family Hydrocharitaceae; genus Ottelia; species Ottelia alismoides. The sequence continues at coordinate 1,053,682 of JAZKJV010003691.1, read as the reverse complement.
GCTCCAGATGAGCTCCCAAATCGTTGCTCACGAATGTCCTCAAACTTCTCTGCTGCATTAGTAGCCTCGGAGATAGTAGTGATATGCAAACTGACCAACTTCTCCTGCACCTCCTCCCTCATGCCTCTGATGACCTTCTCCAGATTCTCCTTTGGAAATGCAACAACTGTCGGTGTGTGTCGAGACAGCTCGGTGTATCTGACGAAGTAATCTCTAGCTGTCATCCGTCCCCGATGAAGCTCTGCAAAAAGTCGGCGCTGGGACTCCTTCCACTTCATGGAAAAGAAGTGGGATCTGAATCGCGTCTTGAAATCATCCCATGTGTGCTTTCGGTCTAACTCAGAAACTAGAACATCCCACCATCTCTCAGCGAAATCTGTAAGTGAGTACTCCATGAAAGATAACCACGCGTCTCGTGGCACGTGAATCATCCTCAGCACCTTCATCACCCTCTTGAGCCAATGCTCAGCAACATCCGACGTACCGATGCCCTCAAACATGGGGACGTTGGCCCACTGGTAGGAGTAAAAACTGACTGGTGCCTGTGGATAGCAGAGTACTTGTGTGCACCCTCGTCTGCAAAGTCAATAGCGTCCTGCTCCTTGTCAAAGTCTCCATCCTCAGCTCCATGCTCTGGTATCTCCTCAATTGGATCATCGAAGTGAGGCTGCTGTACCTCTACCGATTGTCGCTGGTCCCGACGTGCGTCGTCGTGAGATGGACGGTAGGTGGAATCTGACAGCTCCTCAAATCTGAGCTACATGTCTGTCTATCTGTCTGTCAGCAATCTCTGTCTGCTGAGCCAAAATCTGATCATGCTGATCTCTCATAGCAGTATGCTGCTGCTGAAGGTTAATGAGAGCGGTCAGTATGCTTGCTAGCTGGTCAGTCGTCTCCTGGCCTGGTCGGGATGCCATGACTCTGCATGAGAACCATTTTTAGTCATAAAAGTGCCATTCACAAATACTTATCATAAATGTTTTTTCTCTTCTTGGGATATAATATGAAAATTAATGATATTGGTGACATTTGTGGTGATTGAATATAAATGTCATATTTCCCTTCTCGGACTCACAACAAGTCGGAAGACTGTCGCTATCTGAGAACTTAATGCGATCAGAATTGTAATACTGTGAATGTGCGTATCATAGTACCACGGCTTTGATACCAAACTGTGAACCTCCTAGGATCTAGGTGTCCGTTTACGCTACATTCACACTTTTACGTTCACATGTGATCGCATAAAGTTTTGAAAAACATGGTAATTTTTTTCGCTTTTTTTTTCTTTTGCATATGACATTTACATTTAATGAATAAACCACGTAGACAAGAATAAGTGACATCAATATTTCATTCATTTCCATATAACATTACATGTAACAAAAGAATGTATTACAATGTCCACGTAGATCCCAAAATACATGACTGAAGAGGAAGGAAACATATTACATCATAAGCTGAATAAAAACTGAAACAAAAGACATCATGCCGTCTAGAGTATACACGGTCTCCTTATGTCATCTAAATCTAATACAGAGTTGCAGGCATCCATACACACGTAATTCATATTATAAAAATAAGCAGGCATTAATCTTGATACAAAAGAAACAAGTAGAAAGGTATAAACATCTAAATTTTATTTCTACTTGCAATGCAAAAAGGTTTCCAAGTGGTTTGTATGTACCTCCTCCTGTTTACCCTTTATTCCAACATTTCCCATATAAAATATTTTTAAATTGTAATTGATTGCTCATAAGTATGTGTATGCGTATATATATATTCTCATATTATTCAGATATCATGTTTGTGGATTTCGACGATGGGAAAGGTAAGATTGGAAAGGTTTGTTGATTTATTTAATTCTCAAGTCTAGTGATAAGTTTGTGGCCTTGGTTAGTGTGCGACATCACACTATGACTCTAAGACGTGGGGAGTGCCTTAGGGTTGGGGTGCCTCCGTAGAAATGCAGTATTGTATAATGCATCTTAACTAAGTTCACAACACGGCCACTAGCTTATAGGGATTTTAAATCAAATTTTATTATTGTTACTTCCAATCAATTCAACTTTGATTGTAAATTCTCCGAACCTCAACTGCAACTGTCACAGGTTTAACCCTAGATGACCTAGATGTAGACATGGATAATTAGAATGTAGCATCGCTAAGTCTGCTGGCAAAAAGTAACCAAAAACTCAAGCGGTGAGGTAACCTAAAAAGGGTTCTTCCGTCTCGCCCTCTAATTGGAAGTGCGGTCCAATAGAAGGAATGGTATACTCCAAATCTATGCCCCAGAGACGGGTGAGAGAGACTCTCCGGATTAGTCACTATTGACGGGCCCGACCGGTAACGGGCAAACGAGCTCGTATGAAAAACTAAAACCAAAGATCCTCCGCATGGATATCCTAAAACAGAGAGTCAACGGAACTGGTCAAAAGTCGGGATCCCAACGAGGCGTAAAAACACTACGAGCTAGCGTAAAATCATGAAAAAGACTGTGATCCTAGACCCGCGCACTTGGCGGCCGCTGTTTGAGCTGGGCTTCCTTTCCTCCGCCCAGGTGAGGGTCACCGCGCCCTCGCACAGTAAGGTGTAAGGTTCACCATGATTGGCTAACTAAAAATTATGTCATTATTGATTCACGATCAACATCACTTGCTTGACAACTCATTTTTTCTTTTTATTCTTTCTGTAATTAATTGTATAGATATGGGTCTCTTGATCAACGATCTAATTGATAGTGATTCATAGATAGTAGAGTATACCTAAATGATGATTTCATGAAAATGATCAAACTTTGTATTCACCGGTTATCGTTGATGATGTAATCATATCTGAGATATCTCTTGGAAAATGGCTTTATATATATTAACCAATTGGTTTTTTCTAAGAGAAGATATCCGTACATATACATATACTCTATTTATAAATTATTATTATATTTATTATTATTATTATTTTAAAGTATGAGAGCCAACAACACTTCCCTTTTTTTAGTCATAATCTATTGGTGTTTGATGAATTATGTACTGAAAGCATGTATTGAAAGGAATAGTAGGCATTGTTACATATTTCCTAAACCTTTTTTTATTTGATTGTTAAATTGGAGGGTTCCAGGAACATGGCTGTAGCCTGTAATAAAGAAAATACAACATGTTTGCAGATTTATGTAAATATTAAAAAAAACAAACCATCTTTCTTAAGTGTTGTCTCAGTTAAGTTTAGTTAATTTTTTTTATGCTTAGCTGAATTGAATCCAGGTCAAGATTTGCATTACAACACTAATGTAAAATACCAATGTAAAATATAAAGTTTACATGAAGTTAAGTTATAATCCCACAATGACTATATGGTAAACAAGATATAATATCAAATATAATATAATGTTCACAGTAACTGATGCTTGACTCAAAGCAAATGCATATTATATATGAAGATAGGAGGTTGATTTGATAGATAGTTAGATAGATAGGCAAGTAGAAAGAGAGCAGATTGCGATTATATTTATTTTAGAGCTGAATTACTAACACAATTTCATAGCCCCGTTTTTATTAATCATACTGTAACCCAAATAACCTTCGAGCATTAACCAAGAGTTTAAAAAACAGTAAAAAAAGGAGAACAGGCTTCTTAATATTAAATTCTTCAATCTAATTATAATATTAAGCAGTAACCAGAGCAAATTTTTTCGTAGTTTTAAACAATAAAAGAGCAGAGCAGACTTCTTAATGGTAAAAATTTCAATCCAATTACAATGTTAAGCAATAACCAGAGTAACAATTTTTTTTATTTGCTTTTTTTTCCTTTTCAAGGATTCTAACGTCTAAATTTGGTAAGGGAATTTATGAGAGAAGCAAAAAAATTGTCAAATTATACTAAAGAATTTGTGATAAACCTTCAGGATACAGGTTATCTCATACAGGCTATCTCATGTAGATCTCAAGAATAAGAATGACTTTATCTTTTGAGACATCAATAGCTTCCATTCAAAATGTGTAGAACATCATCTGTAGCAACAAGGAGGAAAGAGGATTGTACATGTATGACAGAAAAGGGGATAGAGCTGTACCTTTTATTCTTGATTTCAAAAAAATCACTTGCATGCAGGAGAAAGAGCAGCAAGGAGCATCAGTCCTTGTGCTGCTTGTTGGCTATTCTAACAAGGAAGAGCAAAGCCAACCCTTCGGCTGGAACTTGAGGGAAATGAGAAACAAGGGAAGAAATGGAGGAGAAGAAATAGGGAAAAGGAATATGAATGGGATGAGGAGGAAATGGGGGTGCTTCACTCGTTGGAATTGACTTAAGTAGAAAGGAGAGAGGGGAATTTAGTAATTAAAGACTAAGAAAAGGGAAACTTCCATGAAGCTTCCTGTTTTCCCCTTTATTTTTTTACATCACCAATAGTGATGTCATTGATGACATCATCACCAATGATGTCATCCATGACATCACTCCTTAATAATTATTTCGAATACCTATATATATATTTACAATGTTCAGGAAGGCGCTATGCGGTATTCAGTCGGAAGGGTCACTGTATAAAGAGTATGCGGTATGCGGGAGAGTATGTGGGGAGTATGCGGTTTTGTATGGTTTGGTATTTTTTATTATTAAAAATATAAATAAATATTTAATATTATGGCAATATCCTCAGTCGGGAGAGTATACGGGGAATATGCGGTTTTATGCGGGAGAGTATGCGATTTTATGAGGGGAGCATGCGGTTTTATGCGGGGAGTATGCGGTTATGCGGGTGGGGCTATTTGGCTTTAGATTAAATAAAAAAAGTTCTATCAGAAAAGCGGACGAGTATGCGGTCGCATAGGGGGTATACTCGGCCGAGTATGCGGGTCAACCCGCATACATGACCGTTTCATCATACTCGGAGCGGCAAGGCTACCGAGTACGAGTATGCGGCCGAGTATGCGGCTTACTCAACCGTTTTTCTGAACACTGTATATTTATGTTTTTGTTCTTTTGTGAAAATATTAAAAGTCGCACTTACGAGCGCCTCAAGCGTCGGATTTCCACGTGAAATGTCTTATTTCAATCATCTCTAAACGACGATCAAAATGAGTATAATATTTATACTTATGGTCGGATTTGAATCCCAAAACTTTTCTGGATACGGCTTTTGGTTTCGGTTACTTTTATGAAATTAAATTATCAAATGATCTCCGATTGATGAAAGGTCGATTCCGTTGGTCTTGTTTCGTCGAATAAGATCTTATGGCAATCTTGGTTTGTTTCACGGTTTCTGAATTTGTGTCACAGTTTTTTCGGGCACGCATTACGATGCGATCGATTTTTGGTCAATTTCGCCTGAACGACTTTTGATTCACGATCAATTGATCGATTTGGGTTGTTTAGCATTGATCAACAACTTTATTGGGTTAATCAGACCCTAATCGGTTAGGTTTGTGTTTGTGCGGATCCATATGTTACACTTATAAATATATACATGTTTAGGATAATGATTATACAAGTTAAATGCCTAAATTCGATGTTTCTTTCGTGCCCATAGCTTCATATTTACTGTTAATTATGTCTAACTATTTCAGCAAACTGCTTCATATTTATTATTAATTATGTCTAACTATGAATTTTGCATAAATCTGATGTTTCTTTCGTGCCCAAAATAGAAGGATCCATATACCCGAATACAAATAGAACCGCTCTTGAAATTTGTCACCCCACCCCTGCAGGGGGGGAGGGGGGCGCACCTGCTCCCCCCTATACCCCCCAGGCTCGCTGACCGAGCCGCGAAACCCTCGTCTTGTTGGGGTATGGTATGGTAGGAGGGGTGCATGCACAATTCTTCAACAATAGTCAGATGGTTAGGATTCAAGGTATATCAACAATTCGACATATATTTAATCTTACTTTTATTACATTTATATTTCAAAGATTTGTTCGAACTGGATAGGATTCACGGTTACTCTCGCGATCATATATTATATGTTATATACATAACATAAATTTCTTTGACCTATATTTAATCATACTTTTAATCACAATAATGTTCCAAATAGATATGTATTGTTTAATTCTTTCACAACATTTATTGACGACGAATTCCTTTTTTAATTAGATGAAAATATGTAGAAAGGGATATGATGTTGTTCTATCTTATATTTTGGGGTTCTTATCTCTATTATTTCATCATATCTTATAGTGTTAAGTATTATATGTTGGACAGAGAACATATTATTACATTGATATATAGATATATAATTATAGTTTTATGCATGGTTTTTTCTATAAACTGAGGCTTACGCCTCGACCGCCTCGAGGCTACGCCTCACCTCGATTTCGAGGAAAATGCCTCATTCGGCCTTTAGTTTTTTCAATCCTTGGATAGGAGACTCATTTAAGTTCGAGCCAGTTCACACTCTAACCTCCAGTTCCTCCTCACCAGCATGGCATGAGAAGCAACATCTTCGATGACAACCAACATTATATATGTTGATTTGATATTGTTTGTAGTGTCATGTAATTTGTATGTGAGTGAGTGTTTTCCTTATGTTTGTCCAAGCTGAGCATTGCATGCTCAAGCTTGAGGGGGAGCATTGAAGAACATCTTATGTGGCTCTCATGTTTTGTCCCACATTGTGTGATGTTGGGAGTATGGTGTCTTGGTGTGACTATATATAGAGCCAGCCACCCATCGTAACCTATAAAAAAGATGAATAGACTATTAGCCATTTGAGGCGATTCTCCCATGGTTTCATCTTTCTCTCACGGAGTAGGGTTTCACGTAAAATCAGAGTTTCTTTATATTTTGTTCTTGATTTGATTGGCTTCCATATTTCATTTTTCTACAAGGTTGATGAGTGGGAAAGATGAAGATGCGATTTGGGGAGGTTTACGAGGAAAATATGGGAGTAGAATAAGAATTGAGAACATAACAGAGTAAAACAAAGAAACAAAAATAAAAGTGGAACAAGAAGAGGACAGAGAAGGACTACCTGGAGGATTAACGAGGGCCGGTGGGGAGTTGCGATTCACGCTCCTGTCGTCACGTCTAGAATTCGGTGACGAGGCTTCGAAGCTCGGCAACGAGCTCAAAGCTACTGCTTTGTGAAGTGGGTTTTCATGTCTTTCCTGAGGAGGGCTCATCGTTCCCGTTAAGAATCGAGTAGCTGTCAGTAGACCTGAGTCGAAGCTGGAGCTCCTCCTTTCGTTTATGGCAGATGAGATATAATGAGGGTAATTGAGGTATTGTTTTAGCGGTTCAACAGGGTTTCCAGAGGAGACAAAGATGTTGGTTTGGACGGGCTTGGTCGAAGGGTTGAGAAAGAAACCGATAGGATGAGGTCTTTGCAGAGGTGGTTTGTTGGAGTATTCGTGTATGCGCCATATTGAGTTGTAGCAGGGTAAATGGATCCTGGAGAAGATCCATTTACCCGATCCAGTGTTTAGTCCCACATCATCCAGTGGTGGGACTTGGAGGCTCTGGGGAGGCTATATAAGGAGCCCCATACCTCCTGTACTCATTGAGAAAAAGCAATGCATATCACGCCCCTTTGAGGGCTTCCCCGTGGTTTCATCCCGCTCCTCACGGAGTAGGGTTCCATGTAAAATCATGGTGTTCCATGTCCTATGTTTCTTGTTTTTATGCTCTGTTTATCAATCGCTTCCGCATTCTTCATATGTTATAACATGGTATCATAGCGGGTCGATTCTCGTGGGTTTCACATTGATTTTATTCGAGATTCGTTTCTTTAAAGTTCTTGTTATTGATGTTTGGAGATTTGAGAGTTCAAGTTCCTAGGGTTTTCTTGAAACCCTATTTTTTGCTCAGCGTTCATTATGAGCCATGTTCATTCGTCATTCTACTGCATCTTCGATTACATCCGAAGGCTGGCGAGTCCTCTCGGACGCCATCCAATCTCCAGGCCGCAAAGGCGGCAGCAACTCCTGACCGCAAAGGCGGCGGAGACTCGAAGCCGCACAGGCGACGAGTGATCTCCAGCAATCGAGGCAGGCCTCTAGCCCTCTGCCGATCATCTCCAGGCTGGGCACCGTGTCCTATCGGCGTGCCCTAGCCTTCCCCTCGCAGGCCGAAGCTACAGGCGGCGAAGGCTGTTCCAGGCGGCTTCGACGAGCCCCCTGTCGACTACGTGCTCTCACAGGTTAGGCGACGCTCTCTGGATCGGGAGGAGTCCTAACCCCTCGCCTGATGGCATGGCTCCGAGCGGCGATGCCCTCGTGGGCTGCGCATCTAGCATGGCAACCCTCCCAGCAACAAAACCCTCGCTCACCTCCTTGCACGAGCACTGTCCAATATCGATCCAGTCCCAGCCCCCAGACGATGCCCAAAGATCCATGCGGAGCCATCTCTCGCATAGCCCCAAGCGACAACGGTGCTCCAAGCGTGCACCCGGCATCCGCAAAGCCTCCTCCAAGCGCACGCAGGCGCGAGCGGCGCCTCTTCCGCGCCATCTCCTGAAGGCGGCAACCCCCAGCATGACATCCAGATGCCTCCTAGCAACGAGCCCTATCAGATCTCGCGCAGGCGGCGCGAGATCAAGCTCCACAAGCGGCGGCGTGCAACATCCCATGTTGGCGGCGAAGTACTCCTCCCAGGAGCCCGATCCCCAGCCTTAGCCCTCGCGTGCCTTGATCTCCCTCTCAGAGTCCTACGACGGCGACAACACCGAAATAGGGGGGGGGGCTACAGCGAGAAAAAGGGTTCCCATCGTGGGAACCCTAGAGGCCTCACGGTTAAAAAAATGTTATTTGTTTAGAACCCAAGGGGGGGCTGTAGATATTTCGGCCCATATTGGGCGTGAGTTTTACAAAAAAAGCTACGGGGAGGGTCCTGTTGGACCAGTTAGAAAAAAAAGGAAAAAAAAGAAAAAAAGGAAAAAGAAAAAAAATTTGAGAAAAGGCGCGTACAAAAGAGCCGTACGTAAATTTTTTTTAAAAAATGCAAGGAAAAGCCGAAAAATGAGTGAAACAGCTTTAAAAAAAAGAGGATGAAAAGCCGAAAAAAAGGGTCAACGGCTTAAAAAATGTTTTAAAAAAAACAAAATTCGAAAAAAATGTGACGGCTTATTTAAAAAAATGATGAAAGCCGCAAATTTCATGTTTTGTTTACCCCCTATTTATCTTGTCTTCTCCCAACTTTGTCGATGTCAATGTCAATTTCCGACAAGTATGGGAGAAAGGGGGGAGTATATGTTGAGTCACAGGTCCTCTTCCAGCCATATTCAGATGATCCAGATTCACATGCAGATTTACAGGCCATTCAGATTCCAGACTCTACGGTTCAGATCCAGTTTCAGACTCGACAACAGCCATCTCTGAGTCTCTAGTTTCAGACACGCATATGATTGCGGTCATTTTCAGATGAGCATATGTTGCCATCATTTGTTCGTGGTCCCCATCATTCTTCTAGTTGTCAGGCCAGAATTTTCATGTGCGCCATAAGGACTCCAGAGCAGAAGATCATTCCCTATGCCAATGAGGGCAAGGGTTTTCATGTGGTATCATAGGTCTAACAGAGCAGTGCACCATTCTCTGAGCCAGATGGGAGAGACCCAGTTCTCCGACGAGGAGACTTCAGGCGCAGTTTCAGACTCGATGGTTAGATTCCGAGTCTTCAGTTGACTCACACTCCAGCCCGTTCGTCCTCCTCACATGCACGACATGAGAAGCAACGTCCTCGACTGCAGCATGTGCGCGTTGGGTTGATATTGTCCGTAGTGTCCTGTAGCGTTGAGTTGAGTTTCTTTCTGTTTGTCCAAGCTGAGCATTGCATGCTCCAGCTTGAGGGGGAGTGTTGGAGTATTCGTGTATGCACCATATTGAGTTGTAGTAGGGTAAATGGATCCTGGAGAAGATCCATTTACCCCATCCAGTGTTTAGTCCCACATCGTCCAGTGGTGGGACTTGGAGGCTCTGGGGAGGCTATATAAGGAGCCCCAGACCTCCTATACTCTGAGAAAAAGCAATGCATATCACGCCCCTTTGAGGGCTTCTCCCGTGGTTTCATCCCGCTCCTCACGGAGTAGGGTTCCACGTAAAATCATGGTGTTCCATGTCCTATGTTTCTTGTTTTTATGCTCTGTTTATCAATCGCTTCCGCATTCTTCATATTTTGTAACATGGTTGAATCGACAAAAGGGACATGCGAAGAGAGAGAGAGAGAGCGATGGATATGGTTCGATAAGAGGAGCGATGAGAACATAAAAGACATAGTTGGTTAGAGGAGTCGACATGCGCAGTTTAGTCCCCATCTATCGTGGCTGCATTCCATTGGACATAGGAAGAGGCGAGTCAAAGGTTGAAGAGCACTGGGAAAATATTTATATGGTGTTGGATCATCCTCATATCCAATGATCGATATATAGGTGAGATTGGAGAGGCTAGGGGCGACATGTGGTTGCTCCTGAAGCTGGTACGTGTCGTTCACAGAAAATTCAAGAAGTAAAATTAAAAGAAAAATCAAAATAAAATAATAAAAGACCTCGAATCAAGAAACTTCATGAAAGTTGTTTATCTTGATGAGATCTACAACTTTTATAAATGTATCAAACTCAAAAGACCTTATTTATACGAAATACATTTTTGTTGTATTTTTTTGAGAGAAAATAGGGTGGTGTGCCATACTGGGACCCACAACATATTGCATATATAACTATAAGAAGAAAGGGAAAGAGAAAGAAGTTACATTATTTTACATACACCATGACAAACAAAGTGCCCTGCAATGCCCCGGTCCATTATATGCATTAAACCCTTCCCCCGCAAAGATGACCTTGTTTCTGGCCACCAAATCGCCCACACCATCACAAACGGGTACATATTATCCTCATGACTAAATCTGCACACCGCATGAATATCCCGTCAGAAAGCAAGGCGGTCACCCCTCGTAAGCCACACAATGCTTGCTCGACTCCAAATCTCCTTCGAAAGAGGGCACGTGAAGAATAAATGATCCGCATCCTTCCTCCGCTCGCCACACCTATTGTATGCAATGTCTTCCACGTCCATTAATTGCCCTCGACGAATCTTGGTAAGGATCCTCCCGAGCCAGAATTGACACAAGAAAGCCTTGACTCTATTATGTACCCTGTTCCTCCAAATGAAGCCCATGTCGTCCCGCACCTCCTCCTACAACTCCTCCCCGTCCTTCAGCAGAAACCTATATGCCTTGCGCACTGAAAATCTCCTCTCTCCCCATACAAAATGATCTCGTCCCAATGATGGGCGCTCGTTCTGAAGTAGCTCTGTCTGTAGAGAAGGGAACTCATCCACCCTTAGCTCCGATAATTCAGCTTAAAACGTCGGAGAACAAGCCTCCCGAGCCCAAACCTCCCGCACACACGCTTTCTTGTTAGTCATCAACCGCACAAGACGCGGGAACCGCTCCCCTAACACTCCCTCCCCCGTTTAGTCATCCATCCAGAAACGAAAGCTCGAGCTATCCCCCAGAGCCAACCTCAATCTAGAAACAATCCTAGCAACGATAGCTGAAATCCCTCTTTAAAGAGATGAACGAACCTGATCTCGGGCCACCTCCGATGACATTGTAGTTTCGTATATCTTCCTGAGCAAACGGCACACCAAATCCTACAACTTCCCCCATACACGCTCCACCCACTTCGCCATAAACACCTTATCCATGTCCCCTACCCGCAACACTGCAAGACTGCCCTTTTTCTTTGCCGCTGTCACACTGCTCCAATCCACTAGGTTGACGCCCTTCTTGTACTGTCGCCCATCCGACCAGAAGAATCTTCTCATCAGAGCCTCAACCCTGGTGTAGGCCTCTACAGGAAAGGAACTAGTAGAATAAAAGAAAATCAGAATGACCGAGAGAACATGCTTCAGGAGTACCAACTTCCCACCCTTCGACAACATCGTCGTTTTCCATCTTGCCAACCTCACCTCCAACCTCTCCATTATCATCCTCCAGTCAGCCTTTGGCCTTCCAACCACCAATAGGAGCCCCATGTTGATGATCGACAATGCAACCCTCGAGCATCCCAACGACTCAGAAACTTGCCGCATCTCAGTCAAGGGGCACTACCGCCGACTTATCCCTGTTGATATGAAGCCTTGAAATGTCTCTGAAGATATCCGTGATAACTGATGCCCTTCGAATCTTCTCGTCCCATCCCCCATGGAAAGTACAATGTCATCCATGTATTGAAGATTCGGAATGGATATCTCCTCCCTATAATAGCCAGAACACCAACCTCCCTGCACAACCAACTTCATCATTACCGCTAATGTATCCACTACAATCACGAACAATAGCGGAGCCAACGACCAAACTTGCTTGATTCCCCTCTACGGTGGGTAGAAACCCCCTCCGGTCTACCATTAACGAGCACCGCATGAGAATCTGTAGTAACACATCACTTAATCCAAGCAACCCAAGTCTTCTGGGAAACCCTTCTCTCAAGCGAAGCCCATATGAATCTCTACTCTAGTCCACCGAGTCGTATTCCTAGGAGAGGTCCACCTTCCAAAGCACCCCTTTTCCCTTGGATCTCTTCCAGTCCGACACCACTTCCGAAGCCATGACCAAGTCGTTCGTCATTGCTCTCTTGGGAACAAAAACATTCTGTTCAGGAGAGATTATCTGAGGTAAAACCTCCTCAACCAGTTGGCCAGAATCTTTGACATTAGCAAATAGATAACATTAGATAACGCGATCGACCTCTAGTCCTCAACCTTGACCGTCTTTTCCTTCTTTGGAAACAAAAAAATCATCGCCTTATTCTGCCTCTGGAATCCCCTGTTCCCCTAATGGATCTCCTCCAGAGCCGCCATCACGTCCCCCTTGACAGTCTCCTAGAACTCCATGTAAAAGAACACTGGGGACCCATCGGGACCTGGAGCCCCATCCGCATTGAGCTGAAACAGTGCATGTCTTGCCTCCTCTGTGAATTCCCTCACCAAATCCTCAGCCTCCAAGCCAGAGATATGCGAAATGCCCTTGCCCTGCCAGCCCCATCCAGATCGTGTGCGCCTTCTCCCAAAGTCCTGAAATGAGATCTCAATGCGATTTCCACCTCATCACCTTCCCCTCCACCCCACCAACAGAAATAGAAGTAATCAAACTTCTGCATATCCTCCCATTGGCCATCGCATAGAAAAACCTCATGTTCGCATCAACTTCCGTCAACTATCGATGTCTTGATCTCTTCCTTCAAGCGATCTCCTCCTTTCTGTCCTCTAGCATAATCTTTCGCAGGCGCGCGTCCCTGTTTGCCAACTCTTCCTCCAATAACCCCCTTTCGTCCTCAAGCTTGTCCAGCTTGCAAACCTCCTCTACACCCTCAGCCTCCTGCCTGCCTGCCTTACTGCGGCATCTTGTTGGCACGATTGAATTCCCACAAAAAATTTCCTTAACGACACCAGCTTGGCCGCCAACCGCACTCCTAGAACTTCGCCGTGACTCTCTGAACCCCTCAAGACTCCAAGGCCGCTTGAAGTGAAAAAATGACCGGGGTCAAACCTTCTCCCTCGAAGCTCACAACGGAGTATGATCCATGTTGGACATGTGAGCCCATGGCGAGCCATTATGCAATAAATGTTATTGCAATTAACTCCTTAATCTGAAATGAATAATAACTAATTTGCATAATAGGTCCCTTGGTACAATAGGGGTATGTACCATGGCCATCTTAATGACCATATAACTGTTGATTCAATTATTAAACCATAGAGGCTGGTGCTTGGATGAATATCTAAAGAGTTAGATTGAGAACTCATCAAGCACCGTCAAATGATTGTTAAGATGTGATCTCCAGCCTGAGTAGGAGATGACAATCCTTATCTCTAAAGGCTGATATCTGACCGAGCTCTTGATGCAGGTCCCCTGCATAGGAATAGAGATTCGAAGGTGTCAGATTAGTTAGGTCAAAGAGTTGACTTAACGAGATCGAGATAACCAAAGTCCTATGTCGTATACTGTTACGTTATAGGTACGCGTCCTCTGACCATAGACAAATGTGTTATTATATGTATGAGTATGTACATTTGGCAGACCAATAGGTTGATGACCTAATCAAGGTCTATACACTACCGCGCTGGTGTGCATATAAGGGCATATGAGTAATACGATCTCTCAAAGGGATTATACAGGTTCATTACTGAACCGGAAGATATGAGCTCACTCATGAGATATTGGGAAGAATCAAATTCCGTGCACGGTCGTCTCGCTTTGGAAGCTTGACTGAATTTGTAGGTTTGATATATACTTTTGGGAAGTATATGATCAACACCTAGGTATGTATGCTTTTGGAAAGTATATGATCGATGCCAACTCCCAATAGTCAAATGAGAAACTTGATGTTAAAACTCTGAAGTAGACAGTGTAAAATTGATTTTATACTTCAGGTTTATTCTGGGTCTTCCAATCGATACCAACTCCCAATAGTCAAATGAGAAACTTGATGATAAAACTCTGAAGTAGACAATGTAAAATTGATTTTATAGTTCAGGTTTATTCTGGATCTTCAGTATGCAGGATATACAGGTATTAGGAATACCTGAGGGTGATGTGATCATAAACGATTGTATAACCATGACGCTTCCATTCCGAGGGAGTGATGAAACATGTCTGGATTTTAATGACTCCTCTCATAGAAAAGTAATATGATCTTAGTCCAAATGTTGAACATTGAACTGAATGTCATTCAGATGTAATGAGAAGATTAGATTTGCGATCTTGATTTAATCAAGCATCTATGGGAGGTCCGCAAGATCTGGATTTGAGTTGTAATCTAAATATCCAAGTCACTATACGTGGAACAATACAATCACCCCATCCTCATCTCCAATTATCCGCGGAGAAAGCGCATTATCCTTGAAAGAGTTTGTATATAATTTCATTGTTGATATATGTATCCAAAAATCGAGAAAATTGATAATTACATGTGATTTAATTATCATGGATAATATGAATTTAATTCATATTATAAGGAGAGTTATCTGAGATAATTAAATGTGATTTAATTATCAAAGATGTGAATAATGTGAATGTGCTTCATATTATTTTGGCACATGAGAATAGGAATCCAAGATGATTAAATACGATTTAATTATCATGGATATGAATAATGTGGATAGCACTATCCATATTAATCATATATATTATAAATGTGATTTATAATATATTAGAGAGAGTATATATTGTGATTTATATTTGTTAATTAATTATTGATGTGAATTGGATTCACATTAGATGATTAATTAAAATATAATTTACATTTTGTTTTGGAATGTGAATGTGATTCGCATTTTTTCCAATAGCATGATTGCAATATTTGACAAGATAATTATGAATTATTTTTGTTAAATAGTTTACAACAATTGTTGTTGTAAGTCCTGGAGATATCATGAGATAATGGTATCTTATGAGATAATGAGATCTCATGAGATGTTGGTAGCCTTCCCCCCTTTTTAGGAGATATGGTTTATCTCCTCATTATCTCCAAGGATAATTAATTGATTTGATTTGAATTTAAATATATTGGTTTATCGATATTTATTAATTTAAATTAAATTAATTGTTGTTTTTTTTACAACAATATCATAGCTATTGAAAGAAACACAAATCAATCTCAACCATTGATTGTGTGCTGTCCATGGATTGAGATCCATGGACTCCCAAAACCCTATATAAGAAGAGGCATCCCTTGCTCTTCGAGTTATACATTTTACAATGTAAACAAATGCTCTCTCTCCCTCTCTCTTTCTCCACACGCCAAGCCTTTCTCTCTCTCTCTCATAGTGGTTGCCCATCATGGAGCCCTTGTGAGAGTCGTCATGGCCGCAACATCGTCGTTATGCTGCCGGATCATTTACTCGTGGATCTCCATCTCCTTCGGGGTGCCTCGCTCACGAAGAAGATATCAGATCTCGTGTGACGAGATCAGGAGATTTGTCGTTTGGATCATCAACTTGGATTGCGAGAAGGACGTGTCTCATCAACGCGCTCGCAAGTGTCTCCTCCGTCAGATCAGACTTGAGACAGGAGGTCTCTTTGTTTAGAGACTCGATCGCAACCACGCTTCAAGAGGTAAACCTTATACCTATTGTGGTTTAGATGAAACGATCCGAGAAAGGTTCTTGGATTATGTGGTTTCATCACATTTATTTTTTTTAAATTCCGCTGCCCGGAGCAACTAGTGCGACTAGTCGCTCCCGATCTCATTCGATGCGATCCTCATGCTTCCGTGATGCGCTTGAGGATCTCTCTATATCCTTCAATCCGAATACGCCCTAGGTAGTGCGTGAGCCCCCGTTAAGGGGAAGATCGCCAGTGCCTCAGTAGACATGAAAAATCTGTCAATTCGGGACCTGGATCTCGCATTTCGCCAAGTGTATACACACCCATCGCATTAACCATCTGAAGTCCGAGCTCGAACAGCACCTACCTCAGGCTCAGCTCCGCCGAACCGGTATCTCTTCCCCCGCAGCCATCCAGGTGGTCCTCCAAGATGAAAGTGACATTGAAAGCCCCCACAAGAAGCCAAACAACATTCGAGGCCACATCCCTAGCCACATCCAGGTCCTCCACCAAAGAAGCCACACCAACCCTGTTGATGGGCCATATACATTTGTGAGCAAAAACTTCATACCGTCCGTCTTCCGCCTCAAAAAGCGTCGTGATAGAGTATCTTCCCCTCAACTCACTCCCCTCCAAGCCGACCTTATCCACATTCTACCCCATCACAATACACCCAAAAGCCCCTTCAGAATCTATTCCTCTGTAGTCAACCAACCTGGTTCCGTTAACCACCTTCCAGATGTCAACCAAACCACACGAGATCTTAGTCTCCTACAACATCGGCACTTCCGCCCCTTTCTTCCACGCCAGATTCCACACAACCGCTCTCTTCTTCGACCTTCCCAACCCTTGAACATTCCAAGTGATTAGCTTGATCGGCAAACCATTGATGGCCCCTTCGGCGGCAACAACCCCAGACATCTCAACGGCTCCATCTCCAGGCCCACCCTCTGCTAGACTGAACATTCATAACCTGCCCCTGTCCTTCCCCCCCTCTCTGACCGCGATGACCTGCTAACTCCTTCTCAACCTCGCCTACCACTGACACACCTATAGGTCATACCTTTGAGGTCAAAGCCTCAGAAACCTTCCGCTCATGCCACCCCTCTCTGGTCGACATCATATCTGCCCCCAGCCTGTCGAGAGCCCAGTAAATCTCGAGGCGTCGCCGCCTCCTTCGGTCCTTTACTCCCCTTCGAGCGTACTGCCGCCCAAATCTCCCCTTGTAGCGCTGACATTTGCCAAGCTCCCTAGATATGCCCCCAACGCATTGAAGCTAGCAGCGACCCGCAACTTCCCCGGCCCTACGCCAGAATATGTCCTTGAGCTTGCTTCCTCCGTTCGAAAGGTGAGCACCGACTCTGCGTACTCCTCCCTACTGGAAACACCGCTCCCCTCTGGGAGCCTCCAACCTCCAATACCATGCCGCCTCCCCTGATTTGATCAAAGGGTCCCTCGATAGGCCTCCCTTCTCGGTCATCACCTTCCGAGGCACCACGAGACCGTCCACCACCACAACATCCACCGACATCCCCGTCGTAGAAACCCCCCATGGGAGTCTTGAAGAGCCTCCGGAATCAAAAACTGAGCTCTGTCCGCGCCTGCATCCGAATCAGGCTCCACTACACGATTCACAAAGGAGAAAAGGTCCACCCTATCTTCGACCCATTGATCCAGATGTGGACCAACTCTGCCAATTATAAAGGACCCCCCCATCACAGTTTGCTCATCCCGCCCGGCTTCACCCGACCGAGCAACCCAACAAAACTTTCGCATACGATGCAACCCCCCTGCCATTTCTCATTGCCTCGTTGATCCCACCACTATGATCACCCAAAGCGTCCACTCTTTTTTCTTGAAATGGGTCGCAAGATTCGAAATCATGAAAAGTGGATTCAATACCTTTCAAGCCCATCCTCCCGCAACGCCCCCCTCCCGCTCCGTCTTCCTAGCGTGCACCTTGACATCACGCCCAACCATGGGCGGCTCTACACGGAATTAACAACCCCTGAAGCACACAACATACGTAGATGGCATCATACAACTGGAGGGCAACCCCTCCACCTCCACCCTGAAGGACTGATCGCACCGGAGCCCATCCGAAACAACCGCCTTCACCTGGAACACCAAAGCCATCATCCCGCAAATTGTTTCCAAGCTCCTCCAAAGTAGATTGATGCCCCGAATGCAAATACCCGATTTTTAATGTTTTGCAATTTTTTAATGATTTTTTAACTAAAAACCATACCTTATAGAAAACAAATAAAATATTAGAAATTTATTTACATATTAGTCTAATTTTTGGATTTTTAATAATAGATAAAAAGGAATACAACATTTTCTTTGTTTTTTTTATTTTTGGACTTTCAAATTTCTGTACTTTGTTATAATAGAAATAAAGAAAATAAATGAAAGAAAACAAATAACAAGAGATAATTATAAAGATAAAAGAGTGGACTAAGTTTAGTAAATATATACAAAGGTTTTTATCACTTGTGCCCTCCTTTTCGATTAGGAAGGTGTACATGGTCTTGAAAGGACCTTTGGTGTTTGACACGAGAGGAGGTGCTACCGAATGCATGCGAATTTAGAAGTGGAAAGTTCCAACTCGTGTGGAGGTGTTTCTTTGGCTATTCCGGTCGGGATGATTGCTGACTAGGGATATATTTGCTCATTTTGTTTAGGAGGTTGATCCGGTTTGCCCTAGATGTCTATGATGTTGAGGATGTTGATTATCTTTTCCTCAAATGCGAGAGTTCTGGGGTGGGGGGTGGAACTTGTTTTCATATCAGGCGGTGAATATAGACATCGTCTTTGGTTTATGGAGATCCATTGGGGAGGAGTGGACTGGCACAAAGGAGAGATCATGGTTCGTGGCAATGGTTTGGGTGATGTGGTTGGCCAAAAAAGGGGCGGTGTTTCGCCAAGACCGTTTCTACAATGAAAATGAGGTGGTGCATACTAAGATGCTATCTGAGAGTTGGACCATGTAGCTTTGATTGATACTTGTACAATACATATGATTGTAATAATTTTTGGGATAAATGGTGAAGTTTTTGGGCACACACCTATACAGTGGAAGCCCTTTTTTCTTTTAAAAAAACTTGTGCCCTTCTTAATTTCTTCAATATCAACTATACCCCTCCTTTTTTTGCAATATCAATTGTCCCCCTACCTTCTTACACAATTCACAGCTTTGCCCTTTCGTTAAGGTAAATACTAAAGCACGGGCATAATTGATACTACAAAAAGGGAAAAACTGTGAAATTCGGAAGAATATAGGCGCCCAACTGATATTACAAAAAGGGAGGGGGCATAACTGATTTTGCAGAAGTTGAGAAGGGCACAAGTGATAAAAAACACAGTATACAATGTTTATTTTGATCCACAAAACCCAAGTTTCACATAATGAACTTCGATTCCTTTGGATTTGATCTTGTTTTGTAGAGAATTGAATGTGTATTAATTCAACGGTGGGCACGGGTTCATAGGAGACTGTATGAGAAAGATGTGGCTATATGCCTTTTTATCTCAGAATCAGGGTTTGATTTATTCTTCACATACACAAGCTAGCATTTTTCTGATAGTTTATGTTTGTTAATGTTAGTGATGTGTACACAATGGAATTGATTTCACGTCGAATGGAGTTAACTTGAATTAGATTCAACAATGATCTACACAAATAGCATCACATTTTTATTTGCAAAGCACATACTGGTAAGTAAAAAAAGTTACAATCAGAGGTAACATCACATGGATAAGATGGAGGGAGCGCATGACTATCCTCGTTTAACTTGATCCCCAAAATTGGACAAAGATAATTATCCTAAATGGTTGTGGATGTTCCTTATGATCGTATCATTTTCTTCTTGAGCTAGAAATTGCCGTTAAAACTTGCAAAAACACTACTGGGGATAAAGATGATGTGACGTTGTGCTCCTGTTTTATGGTTAGACTGATTAATATGTTTGCTCTTAATTGGCTTTATATGAGAATGCATATGATACGAGGACTTGAAAGCCATATAGAGGAAGAGAAGATCTTGAGTAGAATGTTTCAGACTTATTTTGGTACGATGAACCCGAAGCAATTCGGATGTCCCTTGCTAGAGTACTTCTCTCAACTCAAATCATTGTTTGAAAATATGATGCTTATATTCCATGATGCAAATGTCTAAAAGAAGGAGCATCGGCAACATATGGCCGTTATGGTATTTCTTATAGGGCTTGGCATGGGTTATGCCCGTCTGGTAGTCACCCACAACACCGTCACTCCAGATGTTTATGGGCCAACCACCTCCCTTGATGCTCCGTTGAGGAGGCGATGGCACATATAGGGGCCATTGCCGTGACACTATCTCTCATGCATCACATCACTCCACTCTTCAATCCTTCTTTCTGTTTCAGTAATAAGAGACTGGACACTCTCTCAACTTGATGTCAAGGTTACCTTTCTGTATGGTGACATGCGTGGTAAAGTCTATATGCAACAACCACCTGAGTGTGCTTTTAAGGAGGAGTGTCAGAAGATATGCCGACTTCATAAGGCTATTTATGATCTTTAGAAAAGTCTGGGAGCATGGTTTCATAAGCTTTTATACCAGATAGAGCAACATGGCTTCCAAAAAATCAAATGCAGATCCCTCACATTTTGTACACAAGACGTCACGAGGTATTGCTATTATTTTGGTTTATGTTGACGAGATTATCATTGTAGGAGATGATCTACAAGGAATTAGTGTAGTGAAAGCATTCCATCGACAATAATTTGTCACTAAGGACTATGAAAATTGCGATACTTTCTTGGGCTTGAATTTGCCAAGAACCAGAGAGGAATAATGATGTCTTAGAGGAACACTCATTCACTAGCTCTTGTGCTCATGCCAACTCTCAGACATCCTTGGAGGAATTGCATAAAAAGATTAATGATCAACTTCCTTAAGCACCTCCGAAGATTGTTGACATGACTCATCCACCCTTCGGAAAAATTGGCTTTCCGGTTCCTAGTTGTCACGAGATCCCATCTCATTAGCCAAAGGAAAGTCTTACTTGCTAGTACCCGATCTTCCACTTCTAAATTTGCATGTACTCTAAGGACGACTTGCGATAGTTGGTGGTCAGTATTTAGTCGGTCAAGTCACCAAGGCTTAATGGGTAATCGAGTGGCTAATTGTATTTAGTCGATTTTGTTAATTATTTTAAATTTTATAAATCGTTTTTATACATATATTTTTATATATTTATGTAAATTTTTATATTTTCATTGCTAATCACGGTGAAGCCTCTCCCCACTTTAAGTAGGGTCAACTACATGGATTTTTACTCATGTCCATGTTGAAAGATCCGACTATTTTTTTACGTTGCCTGTCGACTACCTAACGCGACCCCAAAAAGGAGGGATTTGGACCCTGGTCTTCTGAGTGGTAGGCACAATGCACTACCACCGTACCATTGATGTGTGTACATTTTTATTAGTAATCACATTGAGATAAAAAACAATTGAATTCCATCTGAATATTACGTACTTTTATAAAAATTAGAAAAAAATGAAGTCAAAAACTTAGTCGACTAGTTAAGTTAGCCGATCAGGCCGACTATCCCTATTCCAGGTACCCTCGACTCGACTAGTTGGGCTGACTAGTCGGCCTAGTCTGTCGATTTTTGCATGCTTCCACAGAGGACACAATCTCAAGGTCAAAAGTCATAATAATATAGGTCTTGTATGACTTCGTCACAAAGGAGCCATCTGCCCACATGTAGTGATATGGCCCACCAAACGGTCACCTAATCAAGGAAAGACTCCGACAGAACCAGATTCCCAACCACGTGCTTATCTGCTCTGAGTGAAGTTACAGGTAACACCCTTCACTGTCCCAGCACTTACCAACAGATTTCCCATCCACCGCTAGGGCCAAATGACAAGGAAATCGGTCACGCGTCACACTATGGCTACTCCAATCATCCAACCAGAATCAAAAGTCGCTCCCATTCCCGAGAGAGGTATTTGAAGGTATGAGATTATATGCAGGACATTACAAACTTCTCTCCAAAAGTTCGATGGCTCAACACACGACCGCTGCCTGAATTGAAAGTTCTCAGAATTTTATTTCTCAGAAGTATGCAAAAATACATGCTGTACATTTTCATAACTTAAATCCAACTTATATAGAGTTAGAACACTGAACCAACCAAGTTTCAATGCTTTATGTTAGAAGATAGAGGTAGTAGGCATATTAGTTCGTAGTTACAAAACAATCAATTTCAGTTAGTACAGCAATCACCAACAGAAATCCCCCCATCCACCACTACGGCCAACGGCGAGGGAAAATTATCACAAAACATATCTCATCTACTCCAGTCATCCAATTATAATCGAAAGCTGCTCCTATTCCCTGACACAGGCCTTTGAAGACGTGACACCATAGGCAGAAGATCAGAAGCACCTCTACAAAATTTCGACACCCCACGTACTATGCCTGCCTGAACTAAAAGGTTTCAGAATTTTATACTTTATTTTGTCAAAGAAGTATGCCAATATATGCTATATTACTTTGATTTATCAAAGAAGTATGCCATTATGTGATGTATATTTTCATAACTTAAGGCCAACTTAACTAGAGTTAGAATACTCAACCAACCAAGTTTCAGTACTTTATCTTAGGAAATAGAGGTAGCAGATAACAATTCATAGTTACACAGCAATTTATTTCAATTAGTATCATGCATCATTTCTCTTTTTATAACCTTTACTAGTGAATCATTCTAATCTCGCTTTTATTAAAAATTTAAGGTAGTATATTATATAGAGCATGGTACAAACTTAAAAGCATAAAGGTTTACAACAATACCTTTGTGCAAATTAGGGAAAGTTCTCATGTCAAGCATGTTAATATCCATAAGGAAATCATGTAGTATTCATCGTTCAACATGACGCTTTGACTCATAATGTCACCAATATTTCTTATTATCAGTATTTAAGCCAACCTTGGATGGCTTAAATATCTAAGATAAGGTAAAATCGGGCCTCTTTGCAAAGGGGGACCTCCTCCTCATTTGCTAGAAATATGCACCGTGGTAATGTGTAATTTGAGTACAAGGCCACATATTAGATCTTATCCTAATTTATGCTGTCCTCTAAGCTTGTAGTAATTATGATATAAAAGTGCAGTTGGACCGTGTATTGTGCATCTCAATATCAAAACTTGCCCGCTTGAGTTTCCCACTTCCCAACGCAAGGCTCATAGGGTTCTGAAGCCCCTTCGGTTTTTATCTTTGATGATCATCATCCAATCACCTATTACACTTGCCCTGTTGTATTTTCTGGTAATCTCAATACATCACATGAGCTAATAAGTACATTCATCACATAAATGAGTAATTTAATAATTTTGTTTGCAATGATACACAAATATTTGCTTATAACAACATTGGAAAAATATGCACATGAGTATCAATTCATAAAAGCAAGGTATACATAGAATATCAAGCTCATTTCATTATAGTATAAATGACATTGGTCATGGGGTGTTCATGGATAATTATCAACATAGGTAGGCAAGCTCTTTTATCTTTATAAGCATAGCAGGCATACATTCATTCTTAAGTACTTCATGCTTATCATATAGGTAGATGTGTGGATGCAACATTAGTATTTATGACGAGCATAATTTAGATGATGGGAAATCTTCAATATGGTTTCATCTTGTTTTATCACGTGGAGTCAAACAATATGGTACCAAGCAATAATCATATATAGACTTCTTCATATACTTGTAAACACAAATTCTTTATGCGTGATAATATTGCTACTTAAAATGGCCCACATGAGAGTTAATAAAGTTTAGTTTATAGACACTTCTTGTAAACAACTTGTATTAAGCATCACATCATAATTAATGCGTTAAAAATTAGAAATCTTAGTATAACATAAATAAAGGAAACGTCTTCCCATGCCTTGAGGCAATTGTATTTTCTTGCCGCATTGGTGGTTGTTTCTTTTCCAAGTGAGATGCATCAAGGATGAGGAAGGTCACATGCATGTTACTCAAAAGGATATAGAGACTAGATGGAAGCAATACTTCCATAAACTTTTCATTGGAGAAGGAAATAGAGAGATCACTTTGGGTAATATAGCTAGTAGTGAAACTATGAAAGTTACTTAAATCGTGCAAGCTACATACGAATACAAAGGAAGGAAGTAGAGGAGGCATTGAAGGTTATGAGACATGGGAAAGGTGTAGGACATAATGACATTCCGATATAAGTTAGGAGAGTTTTAGGTGAGCGTGGTTTGACTTGGCTTACCAATTTATTCAATGTTATTTAACGAAGCAATAAAATACTTGAGGAACAAAGGAGAAGCATTGTGGTGCCTTTTTTTAAGAACAAATGAGACATTCAAAATCCTTCAAATTATAGAGGCATCAAGCTGATGAGTCACACTATGAAAACTTGGGAATGTGTGATCGAAAGAAGGTGGAGGCAAGTTTCCAAAGTAAAAGAAAACCAATTCGGATTCATGCCAGACCGCTCAACTATTGAAGCCATCCACTTGCTGATGAGAATAATGGAGATTTACAGAGGTAGAAGGAAGAACCTCCATATGATTTTTATTGATTAAAGAAGGCTTATGATTATGTCCCACGTGAGATATTGTGGAGAGTTTTGGAGAAGAGACAAGTACCTATCCTATACATTAACCTCATAAAAGATATGTATGATATGGCTTCTTCTTGTGTAAGGATACAATATGGGAGGATTGACTATTTTGACATCAACATTGGTTTGCATCAATGTTCAACTTTGAGTCCATTATTTTTTGTTTTGATCATGTATGAGTTGGCACGTCATATTCAGGATGAGATACCTTAGTGTATGTTATTCGATGATGATATTGTGTTGATTGATGAGACTAGAGATGGAGTAAATGAGAAGCTTGAGGTCTGGAGACATGCATTGGAGACTAAATGATTTTGTATAAGTAGGGCTAAGACTGAATATATAAAGTGTACTTTTGATGGAAGCAATGGTGAAGGAATCGATGTTAAGATTGGTGATGATAACAATCAAAAGAGAGATTCTTTTAGATACTTGAGATCTATTTTGCAACATGATGTAGAAATTGATGGAGATGTTACAAATAGAATAAACACAGGATGGTTAAAGTGGAGAGGAGACTCTACTATTCTCTGTGATAAGAAAATTCCTTTGAAAATCAAAGGAATGTTTTACAAAGTAGCTGTAAGACCTGCTATGCTCTATGGATCTGAATGTTGGCCTGTAAACCATAGACATGTGCAGAGAATGACAGTAGCAGAAATGAAAATGCTAAGGTGGATGTGTGTACACACGCGTAAAGATCGAATTCGGAATGATGCCATTAGAATGAAAGTTGGTGTAGCTCCAATCGAGGATAAGATGTGAGAAAATCGCTTAAGGTGGTTTGACCATTTGCAATGGAGGTCCACTGATGCACCGATGAGGAGATGTCAGTTTTGGAATGTTGAGCCGGCTAAAAGAGGGCGTGGAAGGGCCAAGAAGTGTTGGAATGAGATTATACGAAGGGATCTTAGTTTTTTGGATCTAAGCTCGAGAATGACCCAAGATAACTCTGAGAAGGCAAAAAATCCATGTAACCGACCCTACTTAAAGTGGGAAAAGGCTTTGTTGTTGTTTCAGGTGACTGTTTCTTTAGTAAGCTCAATAATATTTATTACATAAAATGGATCAATTTGGTCGAAAACAATATATTTAGGCATTACTTTCTGTTCATACAATTACATATATGTATCTATCGTACATGAGAGCATTTACATTTCTAAGGGAGTCCAAACCCATACACATCATCAGTAAATCATAGATTTAAATGAGATAAAGTCAATCATAGATCTATTAGGTGCTGTTTTATTCTAATCGATGTGTTTATAAGCTTTGAAGGATGTAGACTGCATGTTCACTTGTGGTTGATCAAGGGAGGTATGGTTCGAAGTCACAATGTCTGTTGGAATCTACATATGTTGTAATGTTGGATATTATGTGTTGTACCACATTGGGGGTCCTTTAGTCTTCTTTATTGTACGGTGTAACCCTAACCTAACCTCTTCTTATATAAGAAGCTTAAGGTTTCACTCCTAATAAGACAAAATATTCTCCGATTCAACTTGGTATCAAAGCGATCCCATATGACTGGCTGAAACATCAGTCCACACTATCCTCGCCTTAATCGACAACACAACCTATGTTGCCCCCGTCATTCCCTAAGCAAATTCTTTGTTATTCACATGTTTCTCGTTGCCACTATCTCAATGCAGAGCAGTTCTACACCATCTCCCAAGTCACCTATACACCTTTTGGTATAATATGATTCAGACCTATATATATATTTACTTCCAATAAACAACACTAGTTGTGCATGGAAGATGTATGATTCATCCTGTGTGACATATGGGGAATGATAAAGAGAGTGTGAGAATTCCATTGTTTGCCTCAATCTAGAATAAAGATCAATTATCCTAAGTGGTCCTGAATGCTCCTGCAGGATCACATTCTTCCAGAACCAGAGCCCGCCATTACTACTTCTCCTTGTTGGAAGCTAGGGTGCATATCGAGGATATGGTGGTGGTCCTGTTGACTCCAACGGAGGATAAAAATATACTTGGTACATATTATGTGGAAAACCTTGCCAACTTGGAATCATTGTTCATGAAATTGGCTGTACGGACCGCATATGCGACCGCATATGCCCGTACGACATGCAAACCACACCGATTTCATGAATAAATGCATTATTAACCCTCCCCGCATATGCGACCCGTATATGCCACACATATCTCGCATATTCCCCGCATACTGCTCCAACAGCTCCAACTTTTCAATCTTCTCATTCAGGTCCTTAATTTAACATCTCTACTTCTTCTTTCATTCAATTGTAAGTGTTGAGAAGAAGAACGAATAAGATATTTATTCCATAGAGCTAGGGTCTCTTATATAGAGAGAAAACCCTAGAGAGTACAAGGGTTATGGAACCCGAAGGGTCACAGGAGGTTAAGGAACTCGAAGGGTCACAGAGGGTTACGTAACCTAAAGGGTTACAAACATAAATGTAAATATAATAACTCCAACACTCCCCCTCAAGCTGGAGATGAGAAAACTACATCTTGTAATAAAAAAGAAAAAGTATACACCACATCTTCACACGATGCACCATAAGAACATATGTCCGTTGCTGGTAGAAGACCTCGCTCGAGGACGGGTTTGCGACTTTCAGGTCACCGGAACGTATCTCTGTCATGCCTGTAGAGTCGTTGCGATATCAGGTCACCAGAACGTATCTCTGTCGTGCATGCAGCTCACCGGAACATATCTCTGCCGTGCCTGGAGAAGAATCATTGTAGAAGAAGTCTAGCGCGAAGTAGTAGTCGGGTCGTAAAAGAAGTATACGCCCTGATGAAGACGGATGATTTGAGTAGTAGTCTGGAGTGTTGATCTGTCAGTCGTGGTAGGGCAGCAGACATCTTGAAGAATCATATCAGACTCCTCCTTTCTGATGTATTTGATGGAATAGAGAGTATGGAACATCAAGTTGGGAGAAACAAGTCGTGGTGAAGCAGACTCTGTTGGAGAGAGGGGGAGCTCCAGGTGGTGCCGACGACGTAGGAGGTGCTACTGGAGCCTTGGGCAGCGCTTTAGGTGTTGCTGGTGATGCTGGGGACTCGGACTACCTTGCGCGAGACCATCGAATCCACGAGCGACGCAGGAGGTCCAGCCCTCTCTCCTTGTCGGCGGAGAGAGGGCTGGTGGTGATGTTGGATTTAGGATATTAGGCCCCGATCTAGGATCGTTGCTCTGATACCATGTTAAGAAGAGGGATCAAATGAGATATTTATTTCATAGAGTTAGGGTCTCTTATATAGAGAGAAAACCCTAGAGTGTACAAGGGTTATGGAACCCGAAGGGTCACGGGAGGTTAAGGAACTCGAAGGGTCACAGAGGGTTACGGAACCCGAAGGGTCACAAGGGGTTACGTAACCTAAAGGGTTACAAACATAAATGTAAATATAATAACTCCAACAGTAAGAATATGACATGCATTTGTATACAATTGCAATGCATTATACCATTATGTATATGCAATGTTTAATGTTGTTCTCATGTATTGTTTTTGTGAGTATATGCAATGTATAATCGAATATTTTTATATATGCCGTTTGATGTTTTGCTCATGTAATGCATGTATGTGTATTGGAGTTTTGTTATTATGAATCATCTAATATGTGAAGTTTTTATGGTAAATATTTTCTATGATTAAATACGAAGCAAGTAAAAAACATATACACACCCATCTAACATGAACCATTTTTCTTCTATCTTTTGTAACTCCACTTAAATACATAAAGTCAGTAGTAATGTTATTCATGGATAGTTATTTATTTTAGATAAAAATTAGAAAATCGTGTAGAACCGCATATGCCTCTTCATACCGCTTATTCAGTATTCAATGACCTGTCTAAACGCATACGCATACCGCTTTCCTGAACCTTGCTTGGAATTAACTGTTGGGACATGCATGATTGTCTTCCTGCTACTCGTGTATAGAGTAGTTATTCTGATATGGTTGCTGCTGCTGCTTATCTCTGAAGTAGCCTTGCTTGTTCCATTAGGCATTGTTCTACTGCATATTGGTTGGTTGATATGATAACTTCTACTTTATGGAGAAAAGATTCTCATTAGACAACTACAACCAGTATGCCCAAGTTGGTATGTATAGGCCGCCGATGGTAGACTATCCCGAGTTGAAGGAAAGAGGGAGTTTACCCTTACCCCAATTATTAGACTCACATATGTTAAGTTTGTTACTTAGCTTGTAATTTGTTATTCAGAATTGCGGAGAGAACAACTGCAAGCTATTTTGGATGCTGTCTCATTTATTTTTCATGTTATCTTTTTTTTTGATATAAAAATGGGTGTGTCCCCACAAAGGGGATCACTGTGTAGAAAATTTCATTTAAAGAGAGTTAGGGTACATTACCGCGAGAGCCATAAATTATAAAGTGCATTACAATGAGACAGTACATTCTCACTATAAAATCTCTGATTCTTTAAGATCAGGTTGTTGCGTCCAAGCCAAATGGCCCAGAGAGCGACAAAAGGTCTAGAACAATCGCCATTAGAGTTACCGCCAACCTTCCGGACCAAGCTCCAGAAGACCCCCACCCCATGACACGCCTTCCAAGGGATCCCCATCTCCGCCCAGATGTCACGCACCTGAAGAACAGGTGGTTAGAGTCCTCGTCTGCCTCACCACATATGTCACACTGCGTGTCAGCAAGCCACAGGAGATGCTCCCTACGAGCCTTGTCGTACAGGTATCCCCTTCTCAGGCACTAAAGGAAGACTTTTATCCTGACTAGAATCTTCGCCGCTCAAACCACACACATATCCTGGTAGAGCTCATTGTCAAGCTCCTCGTCCCTCCTTCTCAAGTCAAGGTATGCTTTCTTGACCGAGAAAGCACTGCCACCCCAGTAGAAATGATCACGACCCTGCGAGAAGCCGTGGTGCTGCGGAAGAACATACAACAAGTCAAGGTACTCGCCCATACGTTGGTCAGAGAGGTTAACCAGAAACAGCGGTGCCCATGCCTCCCCTATCGCCACCTGCAAAAGCGTAGCCTCCTTCATAGCTGCCAAGGAAAAGAGGCGAGGGAATTTTCCCTCCAAACTGCCCTCACCAGTCCCATCGTCTCGCCAAAATCTGAAAATTTCTCTATCCCCCACATTCGGTCTGAGCCTGGGTGCCATCCACGACATAACAACACGTATATCTACCCAAAGCGGAGATTCACACCACACTCTCTTAGCTTCCAACTCGCCTCTGACTCCATAAATCTTCCTCAGGAGTCTCACAACCAATGAAGAGGACGACCCCCAAATTCGAATGGCCCATTTAGCGATAAGAGCCTTGTTCATGCACACCACGTCCCTAACCTCGAGACCACCCTCCTCGTGCCCCCTTGTGATGTCTTCCCATCTTACTAAGTGCAATCCAGAGTCCTGTTGCTTCCCGTTGGACCAGAAGAACCTTCTCATCAGAGACTCAACCTTTCTTCTAATTCCCGCTGACTTCAATCTAGTGGAGAAGAGGAAGATAGGAATATCAGACATGACATGCTTCAAGAGAATCAACTTCCCCCCACGAGATAACGTAACCCCCTTTCCATCCTGCCAACCTCTGTTCTATCCTCAACATCAACTCTTACCAATCCGCCCGCCTAAGCTTCCTCGCAACAAGCGGCAAACACAAGTAACGGATCGGTAGACTCCCTTCCGAGCACTCTGTATGCTCCGCCAAGCTAGTTCTGTCCACTTCATTCATCCCGAAAGCAATGTCCGTCGACTTGGCCTTGTTAATCTCCAGACCCGAGATCTTGCCTAAGATGTCTGCAAGCTGTACCACATTAACATTCTGCTCGTCGGTGCCCCCCAAGAAGAGAATCTTATCGTCAACATACAGTAGCAAAGGTATGGAGATGTCCTCCCTACGATAGCCCTCACACCAACCTGCCTCATTATAGGACCTTCAGAGCATCCGCCATGATGACAAATAACATAGGGGCTAATAGACACCCCTGCCTCACCCCATGCTGCAGCTGGAAGAATCCCCCTTCCGGCTTGCCATTCACCAAGACAACATAGGAGGAGGTGATGACACATCTCTTCATCTAGTCCACCCACTACTCAGGAAAACCTCTCCTCCGAAGAGATACCTATAAGAACATCCAGTCAACTGAATCGTAAGCCTTTGCATAATCGATTTTCCATAAAGCCCCTCTGACCTTCAAGCGCTGCCAGTCAAGATAAATCTCCATGGCCAACACAAGGCCATACACCATTTGCCTCCGTGCAATGAAGGTCGATTGTCCCTGGAGATTCACCGAGTCCAGAACACCTTTCAGCCTTTTCGCTTAGATCTTCACAATGATGAGGTAGATACCATTCGAAAGAGCGATAGGACGATAGTCCTCCACTTGCACATAGGTGTCCCTCTTGGGCAGCAGAAACAATAACGCCCGGTCGATCTTCTCTAATCCTCTATTTCCTTCCCGGAATTCATTGAGCACATCCAGGACCTCATCCTTCAAAAGATCCCAGAATTCCTTATAAAAAAACACAGGGAAGCCGTCTAGGCCGGGGCGCCATCCGCGTTGAGGCCGCAAACCTCCCTCCTCGCCTCTTCCACCGTGAAAGGGCTAAGAAGGCCCTCCGCCTGCTCCACCGATAGGACCTCCACTCCCGTCCCCAACCACCCCCAACCGTTCCCCTTTCTCCTCCTAGAGGCGTCCACAAAGTGCCTCCTCAAAGCCCGACCGATGGCCGCCTCTCCCAACACCCGCTCCTCCCACCTCGAGCTCGGGAATGTGATTTTCTTCTCCGTCGCCCAGCCGCCACAGAGTGGAAGAACACCATGTTGGAATCCCCCTCCCAAAGCCACTTCTGCCTGGATCTTTGGCGCCATTCCACCTCTTCCTTCTTATCCTCAAGAAGAAGCTCCTCAAGGAGGCCCTGCCTCTCCTTGAACTCCGCGTCCGACAACTCCCTTTCATCGTCCAGACGGTCCAATCTAGCAACCTGGACCTCTCCCCTCCTCGCCCTTTGCTTCGACTTGACCTCCTTACCGAAAGATGAGAGGAAGGACCTCAGAGTCGAGAGCCTTGTAGCAAATCTTGAGATCGCTGAGCCCTCCGTCAGACACCCTCTCCAAATCTCCTCCACCTCCCGAAAACCAGCCTCTTGTAGCCAACATTTCTCGAAACGGAAGATGAATCTTTGCCTGCCGTCCTCCCTGGTCGACCAAATGATGGGTATATGGTCCGAATGCGAATAGGGGAGAGCCACGCCCACGAGAGAGGGAATATCTCCTCCCCAGACGGAGTTAGCAGAAATCTGTCCAGTATGGAGCGAGATCTACTGTTACGCTAGGTGAAAGTAGGGATGAGCATCGGGTCAGGTTGGGTCCACCCTAGCCCAGCCCGAGCTCGATTCCAATTTTCGGGCCTACGGACCGGGCCTAAGCCCACAATATTTTGGAAAATATGGCCCAAACCCGAGCCCGACCCATAAATACATGGGTCAGGCCAGGCTCAGGCCGGCCCACTATGTAAAAAAAAAGATTTGGTTAACTAGGATTGGAACCCCATTTGGAATCAGCGTCTCACTATTTGACCCCTCTCCATTACAACAGGCATATTCGACATCAAATATATTCAAATCAAAGCTATGTGGATCATTATAACGGGTCTATATGTGGGCCGACTTATGTGCTTCGGGCTTATATGTGGGTTGGGCTTGGGTCGGGCTTAGGATGGGTCCTTATGCGGGCCGGCCCGCGGGCTTCGGGCTTGGGCCCATCGTTGCCCGAGCCCGGCTTGAAATTTGATATGTGCCAAAAATTAGGCCCAATCCCGCCCGACTATTGCTCGGGCTCGGGCCTGGGTCGGGCTTTAGCGGGTCTGGCATTGGGCTGGGCCGGCCCTACCCAATGCTCATTCCTAGGTGAAAGCACATCCCGCAGCATCGATAATTGACAGGCCCAAGCTATCAGCCATTCCGCAGAACTCTACCGAACCAAGGTTCCTGCCTTCGCTTCTCCGCAGCCTGTCGTCGACGAGTAAGGTAACGGTAAGATCGCCCCCCAATGATCCAGACACCTGCCCTAGTCGAGGCACCCAAGTGCTCGAGCTCGGCCACCAGGGCACCCCTTTCACTGCTCCTAGGCCCATAGACATTCGTGACGAGGAACTCCGAGCCATCCTCTCTCCTACGTAGCCGCATCGAAAGACAGTGGACCGCCTTTGACTCCTCAACAAGGTCAAACGAGCCTCTCAGGTCGCGTCGCTTCTCCTCCCGGGCGCTAGCCTTGCCGGAGTGCGAAAAAAGAGGCGACGTCCTCTCAGGTCGCGTCGCTTCTTCTCCCGGGTGCCTGTCCAGCTCCCCCGATCGTAGCCTGGTGAAACCCCGCCCCACGTTACACGACGGAGACCCCTCCGACGACGTCCCACCTTCAGCTTCTTGAGCCCGGGCACAATCACCTTGCCCGACCATGGTGAGCTCAATAAGAAAGCTCCTCCCACCAGCATAGACCCTCCTCCAGTCGAGCATCTCCAGCGACAACCCTCTCACATTCAAGATAGGGTCCGATGGCTCCCTCGAGCGCGTGCCCGATGATTCAATGGCCTCAATCGCTACTTCATCTCCCAACAACATGCGCAGTCCACGCAGGTCGCGCGTGATGAAAGGTACCTCACTAACGCGCACACGACACGGGGTCTCTAGCTGCCGCGTTCCATCTGACATCCTCACTCTGCGCCATCGCTTCCCCGTCCAGCCCTCCTTGGACCACCCAAGGGTTCGCGGGACTCCGATTCTGTGAGATCTCTCGCCAGCACCCGCCATGGTAAAAGAGGAACGTCTCCCCTGAAAAGCATTGCGGACACCAAGCCCACATCCGAGGCACCCCCGAATGGGGCCTCGCCAGGCCCTCCTCCTTCGCCCACCAACATGCTCGAACCCCCCTCTCAAGCGCATACGGAGTTCCTGGTGGACAACGGGCATCAGTTGGCCGTGTACGAAAGGCCTTTGCAACCGAAGCAACAAATGACATCGTGGCACTGCCGCGCCCAATGCGAAATGGAGCCGCACCTAAAACAGCCTCTCCCGAAGGGGTTGGAGAATACCTGCTTCCGACTTGCATCTCTCGCATGGAGGCTCACACTGTTTCTATGCACAGTGACCCAGCCGTCTTCATTGCCCCCCCCCCCCCCCCCCCCGCTCGTTTCTCATAAGGTATCACACCCCCCTCAATTCAGGTTATCTTGAGTGGGAGGACGATTTTGATGGTCATGAAGAAGGGGGTGTTTATCATTTACTTCATGTTCCAAGATCACATTTTTCGTAGTTTAGGTGTTCTTTGGGCTTTGGCACCAAAGCTAGGCCATCCTTAATGCAGAAGCTTCATCCAACGCTTCCTTAGCTTCCTCCCACTACTCTACTAGAGTGTGAGAATTGCCAATTGGGGAAGCATCATCACCGTTGTTTCATGTGTCTGACAATATCCATTTTTCTGCTTTGTTTGATTTGACCCATCTTGATGTCTAAGGTCCTCGTAGATATCCTGATCATTTGGGGAATTGTTAAATCTTGTTATTGCTGATGATTTCTCTCCCATTTACTGGGTATCTTTGATGACAATACTAAGGTCAACATGAGGATGGACAAATAGGTATATGCGGCACATGAGAGGACAGTCACTAGTTGCATCCTCCTGCAAGATGATTAGCAGTGTAGGTCAACCTTGGAGAAGGGTCAGGTGCTGAAAAGTGGCGGTACAAGAAAGAATATAAGGGTTGATTTCTAAAGGCCCGCTTTTCATTTTCCATTGAGGGAGGCCTTCATAGAAAGGGGAGAGATGTTCAGCATGTTTAATGTGGTCCCATTTGGAGTTTTGGATGGGAACATGAGCTTTAAGTGGTTGTAGCTTTACCATTCCTCATTCTGATAAAGAAAGATGTTAAGTGTGGATGGTTTAAACCATTGCCTCATTGTAGTCCAAGAATGTCTACTTGAAGTTGAATGTTGGTGGGATCTTGCTAATAGATTGCAGTTTTCATTTAGATCTGGTTTGTCCTGTACTATGTTTTTATGGTGGTGGTTTCTTTCTACAGTAGAATTGTTTGCAGAATACAGATTCTCTAAGGTCATGGAGAAAATATTCGCACACTCGTAAAGGGAGTTTGTCTTCTGCATACAGACTCATGTGGAGCTAGATAAAATTTTATCTAATTCCAACTGTTGAGTATTGTTCTCCAATCGGGGTTTGGGGTATGGCCATTGAATATGCTTGGCACGGGAATGTGGACTCTTGAGCAATTTCTGTGGAAGGTATATGTTCTTTCAAATAAGTCCTAGATGTGGACACCAGTTTGGCCGAATATAAGAAGATTGGGAGAATTCATATCTCTTAAAACATGTCCTTGTGTTATTTTTGACAAGGGAGGCTGGCCAGAAAGCATTTTAGGAGAAGGTTTATTGTGAATGCTGAGGCAACTTGTGACCTTTGTGATGTGGAGGAAGATGGTGCCGCATACTTCTCTTCCTGCCTCATCTTCTACAAGGTAGTTTTAAGAGTGTGATCTTCAGTAGTATTTTGAGAGTGGTTCAGAAGACACGGTGATGGCCAAAATGACAATAAAGAGAAGGTTCTTCCCATGTTACGGACAACTTGAAAGTAAAAAATGAGATCATTTGATAGGGACTGAAAATTGTTTTACTTGACTTTTTGGAAATGGCTGCGAGTTTCTTTTCAGGATTAATCTTTCAAGTCTCAAATGCTGAGTGATTATTGGATAGCTCGAGATCAGCAACAGCCATCCTTTTTCTTGGAAGGCTTGATCATTCTCTGTTGAAGGTATATGTTTTTCCAAAGAAATCCTAGAAGTGGATACCACTTTGGTAGACTATAAAAAGATTTTGGGGATTAAGATCTTTTAAAGCATATCCTTTATTTTTGATAAGAGAGAGGCTGGCCAGAAAGCAGTTAGGAGAAGGTTTATTTTGGATGCTGAGGCAACTGTTGACATTTGTGGTGTGGAGGAAGAGAAGAGTGTGTTGTACACTTGTCTTACTGGCGCATCTTCTACCAGGCAAGTTTGCGAGTGTATCTGCGATAAACTAACTTGCATTTTCTTCAGTAGTTTTTTTGGGAGTAGTTTAGAAGGTGTTGTGGCGGCAAGAATGATGACAAAGAGAAGATTCTTTCCTTTTTATGTGCAGTTTGGAAGCAAAATCAAGGTCATTTTAGATACTGTGTCAAAAAATGTTGTGCTTGACTTCATGGAAATGGTTACTGGTTTCTTTCTAGGAGTAACTTTTGTAACACTTGAAATCTAGTAGTGATTATTGGATGGCTAGAGATCTTCGATAGCCACCCTTTTGTTTTTCAAAAACAAAAGGAATTGTACCAAATAAATTGCTGGTTTTGTTAAAGGATGGACAGAATTGAATAATCATATAGTTCACAGTGACATAATGACACAATTTGACCTTTTAAACATATGGAACACGATGTAGTTATTTATGCTGTAATTTTGTTAAAGCAAACTGTTGTTGGACAATAAGAACTTTTAATGGAAATATGACCTGTGGTGTTGTTCTATAGTTCAGAGATTTTGGTTAGTAGTTGTACATGGTAGAGGTATCTGTTATTCGGAACTTAGATTTACTTTGGGATTTATGCTTTTCTAAATATAAATATTGTTTGATTGCAGCTTGGATGTCCGGTAGCAAGTTAGATGCTATGGAGGAATTTAATGCTTCTTCTACCGAAGATGGATTTATAACTGCTTTCCTGAAGCGCACCAAACACTTTCTTTTTTCCCACTCCCAGCATCTGAACTTCTTTACCATTTTAATACTTGCATCTGTAAGCTACATCTTTTCATGTGATTCTTATTTTAATTAATTTCTTTTCCCAATACTGTTGCCTTTCCTGTGATAAAGTTCAGCAATAAGATTTCCGAGACATGCACTAACTTATACAGTCACTGACAAAATGCAAGAACCTTAGTTTTTAGTTCATAGAACCTTCATCCTCTGAATACTTTTGGTTCTAAACGTGATGCTTTGTTGACGAAATGCTTTCCACATATGATCAAGGTTCAGGAAAGCGGTATGCATATGCGTTCAGAGAGGTCACTGATAGCGATTAAGCGGTATGCAGAGGCATATGCGGGGTACATGCGGTTTCTAATTTTTAATTTAAAAATAAATATATATCTATAAAAATACTAAGGTTGAACCAAATTTAAAAGAAGAGTTTAAGAAAATATGAGAAAAAACTTTCATGTATAACTCAAAACAATCTATACCTATTAAATATTATAAAATCAAACCCTAAACCTTATCCCCCTTGTCTTTACGATCAACTTTTCATTATCTATCATTTTTTACTATTTTAAACCATTTGTCTTTTAACGACCAATATTTCATTTTTTGGCTGATGTTGAGATATAATTCATCAATTTCAAAGTTCAAAGATAATTTGAGATGGTATATATGTATCACAATCATATATAGATCTAATATACATCTGAGATTAAATCACTGAACCAAAGGAAATAAGACAGAACGAATATTGATTTACAGTAATTAAAAAACAAAACAAACAAGGTTTTCATAATATTTTGCTAATATAAACAAAACATGGATCATTTAAATGGACTCGATTAACCGAAAATGCATTAAGATAAATAGGTAAAAAGAAATATCAGCAGGAGGTGATGGCATGGCGGTAGGAGCAGCAAGTCGAGCTGGAGCTTCCCATGCGATGGATCTGCAGCCTAACACAGAGGAGATGGCAATGATGAGCTTTGAGCATCCGATGCAGAGGTGATGGCGAGCAGCTGGATGAGGAGATGGCGATGGCAAGAATCGAGCAGCCGAACGCGCATGCATTATGTTGGGATTTAGGTTTAGTCACAATCGCCGTAGCGGAGAGGGTAACCTTATTAGCATTTAATCTGTTTTATACAGATATCGCTTTTAAATCAAGATCTGGATCCAATGAGATTCTTTTTGATTTCAATATCGAGCGCATATTAACGTATAATCGGCTGCATATGCGGCATATGCAGACCGCATATGCGCAAGGATCACATATAGCACTGATTGAGGAAATCAATGCGGCTTTACTAGCCGCACATGCATATGCGGCCACATAAGCGGCCGCACGGACTGATTTCCTGAACACTGCATATTATGCTTGGTTGCTGTCAAGGCTACATCACGATTTCTTGACATATTTTAGACGTCTAACAATTGTGGGTTTTGCATAGATGTCTTGTAAACTTACAATTTGTACATATACCGATGTGCTCTACTTAATTACAAACATATCCTTAATTCCTTATAAGCATTGATGACTTTGCATACATTACTTGACTTTTTTTGATGTCAACAATTGAATAATACATGAGCAAGCCTTAATATTTTATGCTGTCTCGTTCTTTAGTCTAGGGTTTTAAGACAGATAGACTTGGAAAAAAACTTGCAAACGACAACATTCATAACCCGTTTGTCCCAATGCATTTACTAAAATATGTTACTGATATGAAAAGAAAATCATGGTGTTTTCCCCTACGAATAAACATCCAGTCATTAAATAACATGAATCTACAAATGTAAAAGTAGCAAACTTTTAACTAACAAGATCTTTGATATATTTAGTCTAAAGGGCATGTTTAAAAGAGGCAAATGCAAACTTTGTAGATTACCTCTGTAAATACAAAGAATATGAGGATTTTTTAAGGAACATCAATATATCGAAATCCTTGAGTTATTTTGATGCATTTGTTAGGCAATGCATAGTGCGTAACGGAAGGTCTCTTCCCATGGTCGATGAGCGTACATTATTTGTTGTATGTGTGGGATGCCAATATTGGCAAAAGCCTTTAGTCATGATTTAAAGTATGCTTTGGAGGGAAATAGTGAAGTACATGGGCTCCTCGATGCTTGTCCATGGTGGGGTCCTTGATTCCAAGTTGATCACCTTGCTTTCATGTTTGGTGGAGTACAAGATGAGGTTGTGGTAGGAGGTAGGGGGGGGGGGGTGTAAATAAGGGTAAGGAATCTAAGGGAGATCGCCAGAGTCGACGAAGTGGAGGATTGCATGAAACTGTTTGCATGTGAGATGGATTAAAGGTAACAATGGTTTAAAGTAGTAAAAGAGGACACTAAAGGTTGATGTAAATAGAGGCAGAGATCTTGCATATATGGTTTAAGGAGGAGGATGTAAAGACCAGGTTCTTTATGAAATTCCTATCACTTAAAGGATGAAAATATGATTGACTTTTTTGAGTATCAAAGAAGGGGGTATCACGCTTAAGTGCCCACCCCCAATTTTATTTAAAAAGTAGATAAAGAGACAACTACAACTTACAACACCCAAGCGTCCACTGGATATTTATAATGAAAAGAGATATTTTCAATGTAAAAGCGTTGCTCCGAGAAAAAGGACATCGTTATGGGCCAACTAAATTGCCCAAATGACTACCACGAGAGTCACGAGCTCCTTCCTTGGCCTAGTCCCTGCACCATGCATTGAATCCCAAAGGCTTGCAAAGGAA
Source organism: Ottelia alismoides (assembly GCA_037367405.1). Lineage (NCBI taxonomy): Eukaryota > Viridiplantae > Streptophyta > Magnoliopsida > Alismatales > Hydrocharitaceae > Ottelia > Ottelia alismoides. The sequence goes on along the minus strand of JAZKJV010003691.1, from coordinate 1,014,474 downwards.
GCAACACACATCCAACTCAAGCCCATGGCATTCCAGATCGGCGATGATACGGTGCAAAGGAAGAAAAGATGGTCCAAAGACTCGACAACGACACCACACAGGGGCAGCAGTCCGACACTGCTAAGAAAATCCTAGCATAGCGGTCCCTCGTCATTAACTGCTTCCTCCGAAAGAGACACAAGAAGAAGCCAATCCTTTCCGAGAGCTGTAGTGTGAACCCCCGAGGATCCCGGTGCCTGTTTACGACACCTTTCGCGGCATTCCATTCGCATTAGATCGCACGAGCTACCGAAAAACAAGAAAATTTTTCGTACTGAAGCTCCATATGACATTCACATTCACATTCATAACCACAAAACTAATAGAGACAAATGCCATCCAGATTTCATTTCATTAACTTCCAATTAATTTACAACATGTACAGTGACTGACAGTACGTACAGTGTTCCCAAAAAATCTGACTGAAGAGAAAAGAAGTATAATACATTATCAACCGAACAAAAACTGAGACAAAATAAACATACCGTCTGGTATACACATGGTCACCTGAAGTCATCAACCCGCTACTGCGCTAAAAGCTCCTTGCCTGTCATGCGTGCAAGGAAGAAAAGGCGTTAGTGGGCGCTGGTACTTTCCATAAACTTATATATAAAAAAAATATAATCACTGGTATTTAAAATGTTCAAAAGGAACAAGTAGAAAGATGGAACAAGTGTAATTTACATCTATTTGCATAAGTAAAAAGGTATTCAAGTTATTTGAAGCATCTCTCCTGAGCGCCCATTAACGCAACATTTCCCATATATGACATATTTATTTTGTAGTTGAATATTCATGAATGTATGAGTGTAAGTATATATCATCATTTTCTTCAGAGATCATGTTTGTGAGTGATGATGGAAAAGTTGGAGATTGGAAAGGTTTCTTGATTTATTTAGATTCTTAAGTCTAGCGGATAGTATGTGGTCTTGGTTAGTGTGTAACCTCTCACTATGACTCTAAGACTTGGGGAATGTCTTAGGGTTGGGGTGTCTCCGTAGGTATGCGGTGTAGTATAATGCATCCTAACTAAGTTCCCAACACGTCCACTAGCCTCATGAGATTTCGAATCATATTATAGTCATTTCCATTTACTCAACTTTAATTTTAATCCCTTCAAACCTCAAGTGCAACTATCTCAGATGTAATTCTAGATGATGTAGATATAGATATGGATAATATGGATGTGGAATCACCAAGTCTATTGGCGAAAGTAAAACTGAAGCAGTGAAGTAGCCAACAAAAGGGCTCTTCCGTCTCTCCCTTTAATTGGAAGTGCGGTCCAATAGAGGGATAGGTCTACTCCAAAACTACGCCACTGAGACGGGTGAGAAACTCTCCGGAAAAGTCGCTCTAGAAACCGGCCCGACTAGTACGGGTGAACGAACTCTGAAAACCGAGGATCCCCCGCCTGGGTATCCTAAAAACAAAGGGTCAGCGGAACCGGTCTAAAGTCGGGATCCTAATGAGGCTTAAAAACACTGCGAGCTCGCGAAAAAAACGGAAAGGGACTGGGATCCTAGACTCGCGCACTTGGCGGCCGCTGCCTAAACTGGACTTCCTTTCTCCCGCCCAGTTGAGGGTCACCGTGCCCTCGCACGGTCAGGTGTAAAAGTCACCATGACCGACACACATATATACACACATTCAGTCACCATTAATTCACCAATATTTTTCCTTTCTTGACTACTCATATCTTTCTCAGTCCTTTCTGTGGTTGACCTTACATACCTGAAATCTATGAGTCAACAATCTTATTGATATTACGAACTCTTTATGAATTCATTGATTATAGATTCAATTCATTTTTTTTAGAGAAAACCAGTACCTTTAAGTGAGTATCTACAGGGAGGACATGGACCACTCATAAACAATATAATTATAATTTGAACTACTTTTTCAAATACTCGATTGTCACAAACTCAATAATTGCCATGATTCAAGATAGGTGAGGTGTGATTTTTAATTTGTATTACAACAACTAAATGCTACATAAGAATATGAATTTTTAGAACTTGAATATTGCCATGTCAGAATTTGCATACTCATTTTTTTTAAAGCAGGATCATTTGGTCTATCCTAAAATATAACATTTTAACAAGTTTGGAAAAATAATTCCAAATCCAGACTTGTATCAAAATCAAGCACTAGAAATGATTTACAGGGAATTCCATATATTAACATTTCCTCAGTTATGTGTCACTTAGGTTTGTACCCTCCTTTCTCTTACACTCATAAGTACATAATATAATTTGTACTATGTTTGATGAATTGAACACTATTTTGTATATATATAAAAAAATATGAGCATGAGAGAAAGTCATGACATGAATGTGCTAAGACTAATTGAACTGTGCAATTCTGATGAATGTGGATTTTAATGAAAACAGAAAAGGGCATAAGGCTATTAATCAACTAAACCAAGCATGCATGTTACCAATGAACTATGAAATTTTATTCGTCATTTGCTGCTTATCTTTTGAGAAAGTTTACTACTAAGGAGCTTATTTTCTGAAATTCAACAGTATATCCTCCAATTGATCCCCGAATCACACAACCACTCCTTTGATAATAACATAAATGCTTATTTGTTGACACCTTCCAATGTTCTAAGCAAGAATAATATACCATAGAAAAGATTTCCCCTTTTCAATTGATAAGATGATTGAGCAAACAACAAGCTGGAGAAAAAAGGAACTTCACCGAAAGGACATGCTATCATTTTCAGGAGCAAATATGGAGGATGAATGTCTCTTGATTCTTGTTGTTTCATAATAATAGTATATACTAATTTCAGAACATGTTTAATATCAATTCAATTTGCAGATTTTTTTACAGAAATCAAAACCGACCTATTTGTGCCTTCGAATATCAGGCAATCATCATTAATTTAAAATACTCAAGCAAAATTTTAAATTTAAGAAACATTATCCATAACCATACATATTGAGAAGATTGGAATTTAATTTAGAAATCACTTGCATGGCATTTAAAGGTGGTTTGATTGAACATGCATTGGCAGCAATTGAGGAGGAAAGGGACTGTACTTAATTAGATTTGCTCCCAACTTGGAGAAGGACAAGCATGTAGTCCCTTGGAGAGGAGTAGCATCACCCTGCAGCAACTGAAGGCACTTGGATTTGCTGTTTCCACAAGGATTGGGTGCTGTGATAAGGGCTGGAGCAGTCCCAAAGCTCCAGGGCTTCTACAGATTATGAAATGGAGCTCGAACATGAGTTTCTACAGCAACTATGATCGGAGAAAAGGCAATATCGGGTACAAAGAAGAGGCTGGAGAGGATTGAGAATTTTGGAGAACAAAGGAAGTGCAAGGAAAAGGTGACGGTAATGTTTGGTATTTATAAAAAGATGGGAATGCTAAATTTTTGCCAAATGTATAGGCAGAGGTGCCAACTGCTGTCTGGTTCAAAATTTTATTTATTAGAGACAGACTACTACTGTAATTTAAGTTTAATAATTTAATATACCTCTTTTTTTTAAGAAAAAAAAGAAACAGCTTGATTCTCTTATATATATATATATAAAGGGAACAATAGTAGTCTTACCGCTGTACAACATTTTATTATTATATTTTTTTAACCAAAAACTCTATTTAAAATACTTAAAGTGGACCGTACACGCACCACTAGCTTCCGTTTTTGACGTGCAATATTTTGATTTGACCGTCTCTGAATGACAATCGATATGAGTATAATATTGATATACTTTTGATCGGGTTTGGATGCCTGAAATTTTCGAGATACGGCTTTTGTTTGGGGTTAAATATTCCGATTTAAAAATATCAAATGACCTCCGATTGATGAACGGTCGATTCCGTTGGTTTCGTTTCGGCGAATCAGATCTAATGATGGTCTCTTCGCTCGAACAACTTATGATGCACGATCAATTGATCGTTTTAGATTGTTTGGTATTGACCAACAACTTTATTGGATTAATCGGACCCTAATCGGGCCGAGTTCGGATTTGTGTAGATTTCGGATGTTACAAATATAAAAACCTCAAAGGGAATCTCGTCCTCGAGACTCAAGTCAAGGTGATTTAGGTGTTCTTGTTTGGATTTCATATGGCCATAAAAACCTCAAAGGGTTTTGAACTCATAAAAATTGAAAGAGAAAGCAAGCCATATATATGTATCTAATTACTGTTAGAGCAAAAATACTCTGTTATATTATTCCATAGAGCCCTAGGGTCTCTTATATAGAGAGAAAACCCTTGGGTAAATTACATAGATGTACATGAGGTAAATAAGAAATACGTAACGGTACGTCATAACATAACGTAAACCTCTACATAACGTAAACCTCTACACTCCCCCTCTAGATGGAGTATAGATATCGATCGTGATCAGCTTGGAAGGACATCTCTGGAAAGGTCCTCTGAGCAATGGCTTGGTATATATATCAGCCGTCTGGTCCTCTGAATTGACGTGTGAAGTGGAAATCAAGCCCTTCTGGATCATGTCTCTAGTGTAGTGACAATCTACCTCGATGTCCTTTGTTCTCTCATGAAAAGCTGGATTATTGGCAATGAATAATGCTATCTGGTTGTCACATTGAAGCTGTATAGGTAAAGAGACATTTACATTCAAATCTTCCAAGACTGCTCGAACCTACATCATTTCTGTGCTTGCTTGTGCCATGGCTCTATATTCACATTCAGCACTGGATCTTGCCACAACAGTTTGTTTCTTGCTTTTCCAAGAAACCAGAGAGCTTCTTATAAAGATAGCAAATCCTGAAGTAGACTTACGATCCTTTGGGAACCCTGCATAATCTGCGTCTGGGGAAGACTTTAGGTATCTGCACAAGCGGAAATGGACAAATCTGTGTCCTTTTTAACTAAGCAAACCTGAGCCTGGGGAAGACTTTAGGTATCTCAATATCATGTACAGGGCTTCCAAATGGACTTGCCTAGGCTGCTCCATAAATTGACTCACCCGGTTTACTGCAAAAGCAATATCCGGTCGAGTTATGGTGATGTATAGAAGCTTACCCACCATCTCTCTGTATCTTCTTTTGTCCACCTCTTCCGTATCATTGTTGTACAGTTTTATACTTGGGTCCATAGGGGTGCTCGATGGTCTGCATCCAACCATTCCTGTTTCAATTAGCAAGTCTGTAACATATTTTCTTTGGGTCATTACCATTCCTTGTGCATTTCTCGCAAACTCCATCCCCAGAAAGTATCGTATGGTACATAGATCCTTCGTAATAAATTGACTTCCCAAAAGTGATTTAGTCATCTCGATTCCCTGAATATCATCTCCTATAACCAGAATATCATCAACATATACCATGACGAAAACTGTACCTCTGGGAGTCTTCTGGATAAACAACGAGTGGTCCGCATTTGATCTTTTGAACCCCTGTCGTTCAATCAGCCGGGAAAGCTTCTGGAACCATGCCCTTGGACTTTGTTTAAGGCCATAAATTGCCTTATGAAGTCTACACACCATGTGAGTCTCCCCCTCAGCAGTAAAACCCGGTGGCTGCTGCATGTAGACTTCCTCCTGTAGATCACCATACAAGAATGCATTCTTGACATCAAGTTGGAAAATGGGCCAGTCACGTACCACAACGGAGAGTAGAATGCGAAGCGTCGAGTGTCGAGCCACTGGTGAAAAAGTATCCAAATAGTCGACTCCATAGGTCTAGGTGAAGCCCCGTGCAACAAGTCTAGCCTTGTACCGATCTAGACGGTCATCTGCATGATATTTAACCGTGAACACCCACTTACTACTAACCACAGAAGCACTAGGAGGAATAGGAACGAGGGACCAAGTCCCACGGGATTGTAAAGCACGCATCTCTTCCTCCATAGCTAAACGCCAGCAATCAATCTCTATGGCCTCTTGATAGATCCGTGGGATCTCTACCGTCGATACAACTGTTGCAAACGTCTGGAAATCACCAGTCGGACGATGAAAAGACACCTGAGACGCAAGAGGATAGGACACACACTGCCTCTTCCGCTTCCTAAGTGCAATAGGACGATCAAGATCATTATCCACTGCATTGACTGGCGAATCCTCCCCCTGTAGCAAAGATTCTTGCACTGGTACATTATCTAACCCATCATTAGTGATAGCATTGGAGCATACCTGAGGCGTGATGGATGGTTGACATGTAGCTTGAGCAGGCCCTGACCGCCTTGTGTAGAACTTAGGGAACGGTGGAATAGGATGATATGGAAGTGGTGGTGGTGGTGGTGTAGTGGACTCAGATTGACCCAGACTTGGAGGTAGAGGAACATAAACATTATCATCCGGAGATGTGGAGGAAATCAACCTGTCACCTGTTGGGGAGAAGTACATAACTGGCTCAAAAAATGTAACGTTTGCACTAACATAGTACTTGTCGTTAATAGGGTCATAGCAGCGATAGCCTTTTTGTGTCCGAGAGTAACCGACAAAGACACACTTAACAACTCTAGGAGAGAGCTTGTCAAGTCTTGGAGACAAGCGGTGAACAAAGGCAACTGTTCCAAAGACACGAGGGGTAAGTGAAAACAAGTCCTTATCAGGAAAGAGAACATAGATTGGAGCTTTTTCCCCAAGAACAGAAGACGGCATACGATTAACCAGATAGCAGGCTGTAAGTATAGCATCTCCCCAAAAGGCCAATGGCGCACAACTTTGAATAAGTAATGTGCGGGCAATATCAAGAAAATGTTGATGTTTCTTCTCCGCGACACCATTTTGTTGTGATGTGTAAGCACATGTAGTTTGGTGAATAATTCCCTTAGAGGAAAGAAACTGAGCAAGAGAACGAGTGCAGAATTCTAATGCATTATCCGTGCGCACATATTTAACAGTAGAAGAAAAAACATTCTGCACTTCATTGATAAGATTTTTGATAACACTTCCTGCTTCTGATTTATTTTTAAGAAGAAAAGTCCAAGAGACACGAGAGAAAGCATCAACCACAATGAGATAAAACCTGTGTCCCTGATGATCAGGAACACGACTAGGACCCTAAATATCTATATGAAACAACTCAAATGGGGAGCTACTGCTCCGACTCTGACGACCAGGGAAGCTAGAACGATGATGCTTCCCTAACTGACAAGCTTCACAACGAAAGAAAGAATTCGGAGAGATCTGTGGCAGGAGGTAACACATTTTCTGGAGCGGAAGGTGACCAAAGCGAAGATGCCATGTATACGGAGAAACGGATCCCTGAGAGTGAAGTGAGACGCCAACATAGGAATTCCAAACTAGACGATAGAGGTCATTATGCTCAGAACCACATCCAATCACCCTGCCCGTTAGTATGTCCTGAAAAATGACAGATGATGGGTCAAATATAGCACGACAGTGCAAATCTTTTGTAATCTGACTAATTGATAATAAATTCATGGAAAACTCAGGTGCATGTAAAACATTCTGTAAGTGCATGGAGGGTAATAAGGAAGTCTCCCCCTGACCCATAATAGGAGAATTAGTGCCATCAGCTATGAGCACTGACCGACCAGACTGAATATCCCTGTAGGACTGCAGTATATCTCTGTCTCGGCAGAGATGATGGGTGGCTCCAGAGTTGACAATCCAACCTGATAGATCATGGCTATGATGAGAGGCAGGAGTATTACCTGAGGTATTGGCAACAACGGAGGTACTAGCCGATGCAGAAGCTGCAACATCAGATGTATCAGCAACCTCTGATGATGACTGTGGCATAATGTCACGAAGCCGTGCCACAAGCTCCTCGTACCTGTGATCTGGAGTAGATGCTGAAGGAGACTGAACATGATCAGCTACACGTGCTGAAGGAAGAAATCCATGCTTGGAATAGCATGTATCCTCGGAATGACCAGTGCGACGACAAAACGAGCACGTTGAACGCATACGACCTCCTCGACCACGTGCGCTACCTCCACGGCCACGAAAAGAAGACGAACTACTTCGTCCTCTAGAAACCACCATTGCTGAAGGAGGTGGAGTAGCTGCGCTGGAGGAAACAGAGATACGACTGAGCCTTCTGTAGACTTCCTCCATCGGAGGAATAGTAGCGTCGACGAGGATCTGAGAGCGGGCCAGCAAGTAATACTCCTATCATAGTGGCATTGCGAAACGTCTTCTGCTGCTCAGGGGTGGCTATGAGTGAGATGGTGCTATATAATTTCTCGAACATGCCTCGTAGGGACGTGTACAGAGAGTGAAGAGGCCACCCATTTTGCTTCATAGTGAAAATATCATGCTGCAACTGCAACATTTTAGTCTCGTTCCGTACTTGAGAATATGTCGTAGCCAGAATATCCCACATTGCTTTGGCGGTGGGCAGATGGAGGACGTCATTGGCAATCTCCATCGAAAGTGTCCCTGATAGCCAGACCTTGGAGTAGGCATCATCAGCATCCCAGGAGGCATATATCCCCGTCTTCTCTGCCGGCTCGTCTTCGGTAAGAATGTGCTTCTTACCACATGACTTCATTAGGCTAAGGAACTGCAGCGCCCAAAACTCGTAGTTCGTCCCGTTCATTTTGACTATTGGCGTCGACCCTTTGACGACACCTATGGAGGGCATATCCACCTTTTGTTCTGATATGATGCCGGAGAAGAAGACGTAGGATTGATAGACAAAAGAACTAGTGTCTACAAAGACCTGATTGGATTTAAGTGCATATGTAGACATTATGCACTTGAATCCATGGAGGAATAGGTGCCGGTCGACGAAAGGAGCCCTGGAGAGAGGGCTGGTCGACGGCGGCGGTGTGTCTTCGACGAGAGGGAGGCGGCGGAAGGGCCTCAACGAGAAGGAGGCTGCGGGTGGGGAGGTGGCGGCGAGAGGTGTGGCGCCGGCTGGAGAGGCGGTGGCGGCGGAAGAGAGAGAGGAGGTGGCGACGGAAGAGAGGGGGGGGGGAGAGGGGCGGTGGAAAAAATTCCTAGATTAGGATTTTGGCTCTGATACCATGTCAGAGCAAAAATACTCTGTTATATTATTCCATAGAGCCCTAGGGTCTCTTATATAGAGAGAAAACCCTTGGGTAAGTTACATAGATGTACATGAGGTAAATAAGAAATACGTAATGGTACATCATAACATAACGTAAACCTCTACATAACGTAAACCTCTACAATTACAAATGCTTGTTTTGCTTATTGCATTTAGAAAAGCTGTGGATATTTTGCTCTCATGTCAGCTTCAGTCTCCCACGTCGCCTCTTCGACGCCGTGTCGATGCCACAATACCTTGACCAATGGAATCTCTTTGCTGCGAAGCTTTTTCACATCACTGTCGATGATCTGCACTGGCCTCTCCTCATATGTCAAGTCAGGTTCCACGTCTAAAGTCTCGTAGTTGATGACGTGTCGGGGATCGTGCACATACTTCCTCAAGTTGGATACGTGGAAGACATAATGGATAGCTGAAAGGTGTGCAGGAAGGGCTACTCGGTAGGCTACCTTCCCCACACGAGCAAGAGTCTCAAAAGGTCCAACATATCGCGGCGCCAGTTTGCCACGGATCCCAAATCTCTGAATTTCCTTCATGGGAGATACACGGAGAAATACCCAATCTCCCACCTGTAATTTACAAAGATGTCATTAGTATGTAATTAAGTTGAATGTATATAAGTCATGATTGAATGGATGAAGAAGAAAGAATTGGATTACCTGAAATTCCAAATCTCTTCTCCGACGGTCTGCATAGCTCTTCTGGCGGCTCTGTGCCGTCAGAAGCCTCCGTCTTACAAGATCAACAGCTCTCGCGGTCTCTTCCAGGAGATCTACGGAGTAAAGAACATGATCACCTACCTCACTCCAACTGAGAGGTGTGAGGCATCTCCGCCCGTATAGGGCTTCGAATGGTGCCACACCGATACTGGAATGATAGCTGTTGTTGTACGTGAACTCAACCCATGGCAGATGATCCTTCCAGGACCCTTTCCACACCAAAGTGCAAGCGCGGAGCAAATCCTCTAATGTCTGAATGGTGCGCTCACTCTGTCCGTCGGTCTACGGATGATATGTCGAACTCATCTTCAACTCTGTCTGTAGTGCTGACATGAACTGATGCCAATAGTGCGATGTAAATCTCGAATCCCTATCAGACACCACTTCTCGTGGTATACCATGTAACCTGGTGATGTTCTGCACATAGAGTTTGGCCAATCTGGATGGAGTGTAAGTCGTGTTGACATGTATGAAATGGGCTGACTTGGTCAACCTATCAACAACGACCCAAATGGAATCATGGTCACCTAGTATCTTTGGCAAACCTGTGACGAAATCCATAGAGATACTCTCCCATTTCCACTCGGGAATGGGGAGAGACTGCACTAATCCTGGTGGTCTCCTGTGCTCGGCCTTGACCATCTGATAGGTCATGCATCTGCTAACATGTAGCGCCACATCGCGCTTCGTTCCATCCCACCAGAAATGTCGACGCAAATCGCGGTACATCTTTGTGCTACCTGTATGGATAGATAACAATGAGTTGTGTGCCTCGTCAAGTATGTCTCTACGAAGCTGCTCGTCATTGGGCACAACGACCCGTCCTGGCTTCCATAAAATAGACTCTGTCACCACAAAATCATCAATCTCGTCCTTGACAGCGCGCATTTATCTATCTCAGATCCAAGGATCCGTCTTCTGGCCCTCGATGCTGCGATCCCACAAACTGCTGAATCGTGGAGGTACGGTGGTAGAAATGGATGCGCTCTCCTGTGGATGCCAATCAGTTAAGGCTGCAAGCATGTCCCATGTATATAGCCAGTTTGCCGTACCCTCAACATGCGCTCTCCTACTAAGTGCATCATCCACCACATTTCCCTTATCGGGATGTTAAGAAATCGTGCAATCATAATCCTTCAGTAGCTTGAGCCATCTGCGCTGCCTCATGTTTTGCTCCTTCTGATCAAAGATGTACTTCAAGCTCTTGTTGTCTGTGAAGATCTTGAAATTCACCTCATAAAGATAGTGGCTCCAGATCTTCAAGGCGAATACAACTACCACCAACTCCAAATCATGTGGGGTAGTTCCGCTCATGCGGCCTCAACTATCATGACGCATAAGCAATCACCTGTCCTCTTTGCATCAACACTACTCCTAGACCTTCTCCAGATGCATCTGTGTAGACTGCATAGTCTTGAGTGCATGAAGGAAGAGCAAGAATATGCGCTGTAGTCAATCGCTCCTTTAGTGTACTGAATGCCTGCTCGCATGAATCGTCCCAAATGAATGGAACTCCCTTCTGCGTCAATCGTGTCAAAGGGCGAACAATGCGTGAAAATCTGTTGACGAGGCGTTTGTAATAGCCTGCTAGCCCGAGGAAGCTCCGAATCTGTGTAACTGTCTTGGGCTGTTCCCACGCCATAGCTGCCTCAATCTTTGCAGGATCAACTGCGATGCCTACTCCATAAATGACATGCCCCATAAATGAGACCTGGGATAACTAGAACTCATATTTGCTCAATTTGGCATATAACTCGTGCTCCCACAATGTATTTAAGACGATCCGTAGATCATTTGCATGATCCCATTCATTCCGTGAGTATATGAGTACATCATCTATGAACACCGCCACAAATTTGTCCAAATATGAACGGAAAATCCTGTTCATCATATCCATGAAAGTTGCAGGTGCATTGGTGAGCCCAAACGACATCACCACAAACTCGCATCATATCCATGAAAGTTGCAGGTGCATTGGTGAGCCCAAACGACATCACCACAAACTCGTAGTGTCCATAGCACGTCCTGAAAGCAGTCTTCGGAATATCAGACTCTCGAATTCTCAACTGATGGTAGCCTGAGCGAAGGTCGATCTTCGAGAAAACCGAAGATCCCTGGAGTTGGTCGAACAAATCATCGATGCGAAGGATAACGATTCTTCACCGTTCTCTTGTTCAACTGCTTGTAATCGATGCATAACCTCATGGATCCATCCTTGTTCTTGACAAATAGAACCGGAGCACTCCAAGGTGAAGTGCTCAGCCTCACGAATCCCAAATCAAGTAACTCCTGTAACTGCACCTTCAGCTCCCGCAACTCAGCAGGTGCCATACGGTAAGGAGCCATCGAGATCGGCTGGGTGTCTGGTAGTAATGCGATCTCAAACTCGATCTCTCTCTCAGGAGGTAATACTGGTAGTTCATCAGGAAACACATCTGGGTATTCTGATACTTCTCGGAGGTCCTGTATCGTTGGCTCATGATCATATACCTCCCGAACAAATGCAAGGTATGAATCACAACCCTGATCAACAAGTCGCTGAGCTCGCAACACTGAGATGTACTCCATGGTGCAGTCATGTATAGTACCCTTAAAAGTGAACTCAGGTAGATCTGGAATCCTGAAGACAACCGTCTTCCTAAAGCAATCAATAAGTGCATGATGAGCATATAACTAATCCATGCCTAGACTCAAGTCAAACTCATCAAGCTGGAGAAGTAGACAATCTGCGAGCATCTCGTGTCCGCCAATCAGTATGGGTAAGTGCTCGACTATCAAAGAGATGACAAACAATTGGCCACCTGGCCCTCTGATGTGATATAGAGAAGAGAGAGTCTCTGCGACTCTACCTAAAGAAGTAAGTAGCCTCGAAGCTAGAAAAGAATGCGTCGCACTAGAATCAAATAGAACATGGAAAGGTCGGCCCAAGACTGAGACCATACCTTTTACCATGGTAGCGGTTGAACGTGCCTGCTCCTCAGTAACTGCATGTAACTGTCCCTGCTTGGTTGGTGCATCACTGGAACTAGCTACACTCTGCGTCTGTCGCTGCTGCTGTCGCCTAAAGTTGGAGTTCCTGCCACGGAAACTCCCTGAACGTTGTGCCTGAGGCTGTGACTGTGAAGGCTGTGGCTGAGTCTCGCCAGATGCCTGTGGGCACTGTGACCGGTAGTGTCCCTACTCGTGACATTGATAACATCGGACCGATCGAGTAGATGGAGTGGTTGTATCTGTGCTGGTTCTGTAGGTGGTCTATCTGCTCGCTGCGACCCATATGGTCGAGCGGTATCTGTGCCACGTCCGGCAAGTGCTCCTCCTAAAATCGTCGATGGAGAAGAGCGATCACTGCCTGAGAAGAACGAACCTGTAGGTCGGAACCGTCTGGCTGACTTCTGCTGCTGAAACAATCGACGTAATGGTCCAAAAGATCGCCGCGGTCTAGGTGCTGCTCTAGACGAGCTCCCGAAACGTCTCCCTTTGATGTCCTCGAACTTCTCCGTTGTGTCGGTAGCCTCGGAGATGGATGTAATGTGTAGTCCGGCTAGCTTCTCCTGTAGCTCCTTTCGCATGCCGCCAATGAATTTTTCCAGATTCTCCTCTAGAAATGCACTAGCTGCTCGGGTATATCGTGACAACTCTGTGTATCAGATAAAATAATCTCTGGCTGTCATCTGTCTCTGACGAAGCTCAGCAAAAAGTCGGCGCTGAGACTCCTTCCACTTCGCCGAAAATAAGTGGGCTCTGAACCTCGTCTCAAAATCGTCCCATTTAGGCTCTCGGTCTAACTCAAAAACTACGGCCTCCCACCATCTCTCAGCAAAGTCTGTCAATGAATACTCCATGAAAGATAGCCACGTGTCTCGTGACGCGCGAATCATCCTGAGCACCTTCATTACTCTCTTCAGCCACTACTCAACAACATCTGGTGTACCAGTGCCCTCGAACAAGGGTATATTGGCCCGCTGATAGGAAGTGAAGACCGAATGGTGCCTTTGAATGTCGGAATACTTGTGTGCATCCTCGTCAGCAAAGTCAACATGTTTCTTCTCCCTGTCAAAGTCTGCATCATCTGCTCCATGCTCAGGTACGTCCTCAAGTGGATCATCAGGATGAGGCTGCTCTACCTCAACAGACTGGTACTAGTCTTGTCGTGTTCCATCCTGTGATGGATGGTACGTGAAATCTGATAGGTCCTCAAATCTCATCTCTATGTCTGTCTGTCTGTTGGCAATCTCAGTTTGCTGGGCCAATATCTGCTCCTGCTGACCTCACATGGCAGCCTGCTGCTGTTGGAGGTTGGTGAGGGTAGTCAGTATGCGTGCCAACTGGTCAACAGTTTCCTGGCCTGGTCGAGATGCCATGGCTCTGCATGAGAGTCATTTATTTGTCATAAATTTTTTTTGTTTGCAAAAAATGTGATGTATGCTTTTTCTCTTCTTAGTACATAATATGAAAATTAATGAAATGTGTGACATATGTGGTAATTGAATCTGAATGTCATTTTCCCCTTATTGGACTCACGACAAGTCGGAAGACTGCCGCTATCCGAGAACTTAATGCGATCGGAATTGAAATACTACGAATGTGTGTATCGGGGTACCACTGCTCTGATACCAAACATTGTGAACCCCCGAGGATCCGGGTGCTCGTTTACGACACCTTTCGCGGCATTCCATTCGTATTAGATCGCACGAGCTACCGAAAAACTAGAAAATTTTTCGCACTGAAGCTACATATGACATTCACATTCACATTCATCACCACAAAGCTAATAGAGACAAATGCCATCCACATTTCATTTCATTAACTTCCATTTAATTTACAACATGTACAGTGACTGACAATACATACAGTGTTCCCAAATAAATCTGGCTGAAGAGAAAAGAAGTATAATACATTATCAATCGAACAAAAACTGAGACAAAATAAACATACCATATGGTATACACACGGTCGCCTGAACTCATCAACCCGCTACTGCGCTAAAGGCTCCTTGCCTGCCATGCATGTAAGGAAGAAAAGGCGTCAGCGGGCGCTGGTACTTCCCATAAACTTATATATAAAAAATATAATCACTGGTATTTAAAATGTTCAAAAGTAACAAGTAGAAAGGTGGAACAAGTGTAATTTACATCTACTTGCATAAGTAAAAAGGTATTCAAGTTGTTTGAATCATCTCTCCTGAGCGCCCATTAACCCAACATTTCCCATATGTGACATATTTATTTTGTAGTTGAATATTCATGAACGTATGTGTAAGTATATATCATCATTTTCTTCAGAGATCATGTTTGTAAGTGATGATGGAAAAGTTGGAGATTGGAAAGGTTTCTTGATTTATTTAGATTCTTAAGTCTAGCGGATAGTCTGTGGTCTTGGTTAGTGTGTAACCTCACACTGTGACTCTAAGACTTGGGGAATGTCTTAGGGTTGGGGTGCCTCCGTAGGCATGCGGTGTAGTATAATGCATCCTAAATAAGTTCCCAACACGTCCACTAGCCTAATGCGATTTCGAATCAGATTATAGTCATTTCCATTTACTCAACTTTAATTGTAATCCCTTCAAACCTTAAGTGCAACTGTCTCAGATGTAATTCTAGATGTTGTCGATATAGATATGGATGATCTGGATGTGGAATCACCAAGTCTGTTGGCGAAAGTAAAACTCAAGCGGTGAAGTAGCCAACAAAAGGGCTCTTCCTCTCGCCCTTTAATTGGAAGTGCGATCCGATAGAGGGATAGGTCTAATCCAAAACTACGCCACTGAGACGGGTGAGAGAGACTCTCCGGAAAAGTCGCTCTAGAAACCGACCCGACTAGTACGGGTGAACAAACTCGTACGTAAAACTGAAAATCGAGGATCCCCCGCCTGGGTATCCTAAAAACAAAGGGTCAGCGGAACCGGTCTAAAGTCGGGATCCTAACGAGGCGTAAAAACACTGCGAGCTCGCGAAAAAAAACGGAAAGGGACTGGGATCCTAGACCCACGCACTTGGCGGCCACTGCCTAAACTGGACTTCCTATCTCCCGCCCAATTGAGGGTCACCGCTCCCTCGCACGGTCAGATGTAAAAGTCACCATTACCGACACACACACACACACATATATATATATACACATTCCGTCCCCATTGATTTACCAACATTTTTCCTTTCTTGACTACTCATCTCTTTCTCAGTCGTTTCTGTGGTTGACTAAAATCTATGATACCTAAAATCACTGATTCAATACATACCTAAAATCTATGGGTCAACAATCTTATTGATATTACGAACTCCTTATGAATTCATTGATTATAGATTCAATTCACTTTTTTTTAGAGAAAACCAGTACCCTTTAAGGGAGTATCTATAGGGAGGACATGTACCCCTCATAAACAATATAATTATAATTTGAACTACTTTTTCTAATACTCGATTGTCATTAACTCAATAATTGCCATGATTCAAGATAGGTAAGGTGTGATTTTTAGTTTGTATTACAACAACTATATGCTACATAAGAATATGAATTTTTAGAACTTGAATATTGCCATGTCAGAATTTGCATACTCAATTTTTTTAAAAGCAGGATCATTTGGTCTATCCTAAAATATAACATTTTTACAAGTTTGGAAAAATAATTCCAAATCCAGACTTGTATCAAAATCAAGCACTAGAAATGATTTACAGGGAATTCCATATATTAACATTTCCTCAGTTATGTGTGTCACTTATGTTTGTACCCTCCTTTCTCTTACACTCATAAATACATAATATAATTTGTACTGTCTTTGATGAATTGAACACTATCTTGTATATATGTGTGTGTGTGTGTATATATATATATGTATATATAATATGAGCATGAGAGAAATTCATGACATGAATGTGCCAAGACTAATTGAACCGTGCAATTCCGAAGATTGTTGCTTTTAATGAAAACAGAGAAGGGCATAAGGCTATTAATCAACTAAACTAAGCATGCATGTTACCAGTGAACTATGAAAATTTATTCGTCATTTGCTGCTTATCTTTTTAGAAAGTTTACTACTAAGGAGCTTATTTTCTGAAATTCAACAGTATATCCTCCAATTGATCCCCGAATCATACAACCACTCCTTTGATAATAACATAAATGCTTATTTGTTGACACCTTCCAATGTTCTAAGCAAGAATAATATACCATAGAAAAGATTTCCCCTTTTCAATTGATAAGATGATTGAGCAAACAACAAGCTGGAGAAAAAAAGAACTTCACCGAAAGGACATGCTATCATTTTCAGGAGCAAATGTTGGAGGATGAATGTCTCTTGATTCTTGTTTCATAATAATAGTATATACTAATTTCAGAACATGTTGTTTGTTTGATAATAACATAAATGCTTATTTGTTGACACCTTCCAATGTTCTAAGCAAGAATAATATACCATAGAAAAGATTTCCTCTTTTCAATTGATAAGATGATTGAGCAAACAACAAGCTGGAGAAAAAAGGAACTTCACCGAAAGGACATGCTATCATTTTCAGGAGCAAATGTTGGAGGATGAATGTCTCTTGATTCTTGTTTCATAATAATAGTATATACTAATTTCAGAACATGTTGTTTAATATCAATTCAATTTGCAGTTTTTTTTACAGAAATCAAAACCGACCTATTTGTGCCTTCGAATATCAGGCAATCATCATTAATTTAAAATACTCAAGCAAAATTTTAAATTTAAGAAACATTATCCATAACCATACATATTGAGAAGATTGGAATTTGATTTAGAAATCACTTGCATGGCATTTAAAGGTGGTTTGATTGAACATGCATTGGCAGCAATTGAGGAGGAAAGGGACTGTACTTAATTAGATTTGCTCCCAACTTGGAGAAGGACAAGCATGTAGTCCCTTGGAGAGGAGTAGCATCACCCTGCAGCAACTGAAGGCACTTGGATTTGCTGTTTCCACAAGGATTGGGTGCTGTGGTAAGGGCTGGAGCAGTCCCAAAGCTCCAGGGCTGCTACAGATTATGAAATGGAGCTCTAACAGGAGCTTTGTACAGCAACTATGATTGGAGAAAAGGCAATATCGGGTACAAAGAAGAGGCTGGAGAGGATTGAGAATTTTGGAGAACAAAGGAAGTGCAAGGAAAAGGTGACGGTAATGTTTGGTATTTATAACAAGATGGGAATGCTAAATTTTTGCGAAATGTAAAGGTTGAGGTGCCAACTGCTGTCTGTTACAGCTTACAACTGTAACTAAATTAATTCAAAATTTTATTTATTACTGTAATTTAAGTTTAATAATTTAATATACCTCTTTTTTTATAGAAAAATAGAAACGGCTGGATTCTCTTATATATATAGAGGGAACAGTAGTAGTCATACTACTGTACAACATTTTATTATTATATTTTTTGACTGTCTTTGAGTGGCGATCAATATGAGTATAATATTGATATACTTTTGTTCGGGTTTGGATGTCCGAAATTTTCGAGATACGGCTTTTGTTTGGGGTTAAATATTACGATTTAAAAATATCAAATGCCCTCCGATTGACGAACGGTCGATTTCGTTGGTTTTGTTTCGTCGAATCAGATCTAATGATGGTCTCGGTTCGTTTTGCAGTTTCCGAATTTGCGTCGCGTCTTTTTCGGGCACGCATTATGATGCGATCGATTTTTGGTCGATTTCGCCCGAACAACTTTTGATGCACGATCAGTTGATCGTTTTAGGTTGTTTGGTATTGACCACCAATTTTATTGGGTTAATCGGACCCTAGTCAGGTCGACTTCGGGTTTGTGTATATTTCGGATGTTACATGCAGCGACCAAACAAAATTGCAATCCCTAATAACATCATCAGATAACGCCGGGGGTGGCCGAGCGATCACCCTATAGGCCTTCTGAACTGAAAAAGAACCATCCTTCCAAACCCAATGGTCGAGCCCCGAAGAGGGCCGGCCGGCCTGACCCAACGGATCCAACATACGAAGAAATTCCTCCAGGCGATGGTCTGAGAAAGCGGCTCGAAATGATAGCATCCAGTTACCATTCACCCAGACCTCAGGCAGGGATGCGTTGGCGTTGGAAGCCATAGCAACAAGTTTAGGGAAACATGCAACAAGTAAACCACCACACGTCCAGTCATCCAGCCAGAAGCGAAAGGAAGTTCCTTCACCAATCACCGGTCTGAACATCTCACCAAAACGGGGAAGAAACTTCACAATCTCCCACCAAAAGGGGGACAGGTGCTTTATCCTTCTCCAGAGCGGAGGCGCCATCACAGTCACTCCATTGATGTTCCGAACCACCCTGCAACACTGACTATCATCCTTACCCAATTACCGGCCCGCCCATTTCAACAAAAGAGCTTTATTGCACGCCTCCATCCGCATAACCCCAAGTCCACCACAAGACTTCGGCAACGTGACATTCTCTCCATTCATGAAGTGCATACCTTTCCTTTCTTGATCATTGCTGCTCCATAGAAACCTCCACATAAGTCGCTCCAAACGATCTCTAATGCCCACCGACAGGATGCGGGAGGAGAACACAAGAGTGCTACACATAACTGCCTTAACCAGGACCAAGCGTCCGCCTCACGACAGAAGAGATGCCTTCCATCGGACAGTTTTGTCTCCATCTTTTCCACGACCGAAAGCCAATCCGACAGTCTAGCCTTACCTGAAGATAGCGATAAATCAAGATACATAATGGGCAGCTTGCCACATTCCGTGGCCAACGCAAGGCTGCAGGCATCGACCTCATCGTCTGACATACCAAAAGCGACAACAGTAGATTTCCCAAGATTCAATCTCTAACTCGAGAGCTCACCAAAAATATCAAGCGCGAGGGCCATCACCCTAGCCTCCGAAGCACCCCCCAGCAAAAAGGATGGTGTCATCTGCATACTGCAGCCGGGGGATAACCAAATCCCCACATTTGTATCCCACAAACAGGCCAAACCGCTGGGCGCAATCAATCATACATGCAAGAACGTCAGCAGCCAGAACGAAGAGCAGAGGTGCAAGAGGGCATCCCTGTCTCACACCCCTGTGAGGCTAAAAGAATCCCCCTTCAGGGAGACCATTGATCAGAACAGAATGGGACGTCGTGGTGACACACCGCTTCATCCAAGAAATCCATACATCCGGGAATCTCTTTCTATAGAGGGTACACCATAGGAATTTCCAATCAAGAGTGTCGTACGCCTTTGCAAAGTCGACCTTCCATAGAAATGCATGTTTACCATTACGTTTCCAATTAAAAATAATCTCTGAAGCAATTACGATGCCATCAACAATTTGCCTGCCCGGGATGAACGCAGACTGCAGGGGAGAAATCACATGCTGCAGCACCTTGCTAAGGCGGACAATGAAGACCTTAGCAACAATGAGGTAAACACCATTAGAGAGTGCAAGGGGTCTGAAATCCCCGATCGCGGTCGCCGCCTCCCTCTTCGGGAGAAGAAAAATAAGTGCCTGCTTAATCCGTTCGAATCCCGCATTGCACCTTCAAAATTCCTCTACAACTTACAGTAGCTCACCACAAAGCATATCCCAAAACTCCTTGTAGAAAAAAATATGGAAGCCGTCCGGGCCAAGCGCACCATACGCATTTAAGCTCTACACCGCCTTAAGCTCCTCCATAGAGATAGCAATAGTCAGACTAGCCGCGTGCACCTCCAAGAGATGAGAGGACCCAAGACCAGACCACCGCCATGACCTAGACACTGCCCTCGCAGAAAAATCAGAGAAATGCACCTTGACAACCCTACCCAGTTCACGATCACCGACCACACGGTTGCCATTGACCATCAAAGCGCTGATTGAATTCACCTGACGTCTGCCACTAGCGACTCTGTGAAAGAAAGCCGTATTGGCGTCACTCGCCTTGAGCCAGCAAAATTTAGATCATTGTTTCTAGTCCAAAACCCTCTTCTGATCGTCCTCTATGATAGTTCTCTGGGCATTCAACTTGCACTCAATTTCGTCAGCTCCCAGCATCCGAACGTCCTCCATCAAGTCCAAGCGTTGAATCTCCTGTTCCGTTGAGAATCTGTTAGCCCTTCTCGATTCCCTGATTTTTTGAATAACCACAGCCTCTGGCACAACGAACGAAGCTTCTCAGCGAAGCGCATCGCCGTAGAACCAGCAATTGCAACAAACGACCAGTGGGCATGAACCAAGTCTCTAAGGAATCCTCAAGCCTCCAAGACCACTCGAGACGGAAAAAACCCCTTGGCAGGGTAATACAACCAGAGTCCAAATCTCCGGGGTGTGATCCGACCAGGAACGGGGCCTCATAGAGGCGGTACACAAAGGGAAAACATCGTGAATCTCAGCTGAGGCGAGAAATCGTTCAATGCGAGAGCAGGAGCCATATCTTCTTCATGTATATTTCACGTATAAAGCATCAATAACCTCAAGTTTCAGGTCCCCGATGAGGTCAGCCAAGCCAGCCGAGCCCGGGTCTTGACCACCACGCAAAGGAGGTCGTTCTGTGGAGTAAAGCATCACATTGAAATCTCCTCCAACCAGCCATGCAACCCCAAGGAATGCAAACCTTGACGCACGCAATTCCAACCACAAATCCTCCCGAAGAGCGCTCGAATTAGGACCATAAACACATGAGAACGCAAACCGAGTCATGGATTTGAAGCACTCCAAAAGAATTGTAATCACATGAGCCCCTTTTAGTTCTTCAATAAAACGAAAGGAAGATTCCTTCCAGGCCACCTGAAGACCACCAACAGAGCCAATAGCATCAATCATCTTGAAATTAACCATTGAAGGCACGCCAAAAGAGCGCCAGACGTCCAAACCAGATGTTATATTCTCCTGAAGCAATATAACATCGCAGCCCTACTATGCAAATCTAGAACCCAAAGCTCCTCTCTTTATCGGGTCACCCAGACCCCTGACATTCCATGATAGGATCTTCATTTGGCATGTTCTCGGGCACCCACCGTGCTTATCGCACCAACAATAGAGGCCAACCTAGCCTTTTGTTCAGTTAAGCTCAACCCCTAAGCCTTCAAAGTTTTGTGTTTTCGCTGACGTCTGTATCTCTTTGACACGCCCCCCCCCATAGAGGGGATCGAAGCCGCCACATGGATCGAACTATTGGAGTCCGGATTCTTCTCCCCAATAATCAGGTTAGCCGAAACCCTAACTTCCATGGAAACTTGGAGGCCTGAATCTAGATCACACGTCACGGGGGCAAAAGGATATCAAGAGCTCAGGCCATCAACGGTGTATGAGGGCACAACCCTCTCAGCAACAACCGGCTCCTGCATACCAAGACTACAACTATCGGAAGAAAGGGCGTTGCTCAACAGGCCAAAACAACAAGGTTCCCCTACTTGTGGCTGGATATCATGAGAGAGAGGAGTGTCTCTTATAGTTGTCGACAGAGGCGCGATGCGAAACGCAATGGAACAGTCCCACTTACATATTACGCCAACCTAACAGAGGGCCTTGGATCAGAGATCGGGCGACCAATGAGAACAATGTAAAGATTGAGAGAGGCCCAAGACCCATTTACCTGATCCAAGGAACGAGCTTCGTCCAACAGAGTAGGTAACGCAAGGTCCCACGTGGGCCCGGGCGAATCCTCCTGAATGACCCCCAAAGCACACATTTCAGGTATAGCATTAGTCGGCGCATCAACTAAGGAACCATCTGAGGCGATGCGACCTTTGGACTTCCCTGAAACAAAACACACTGCAGACCCATCGTCCCCATCGTCTTCATGCATCGATGGCGGCGACAGTGCCATGGAGACCACCGAAATCGCGAAAGTCGTCTGACTCACCCTTAGCGGGAGCATTATACTCATCTCCAATGCAACCACGACCCCAGGACAATAGTCGACGATAACAGTGGTGGTCGAAGGATCCGATCCCGATGCGCATCCATAGGACTGAATCTTAACTAATCTGTCGACCATAGCAAGATCCAGGCAAAGGCCATCCCAATTCTTGGAGGGGAAAGAGACCCCTCTCAACTGCTCCACCCTCTTGATGAAACACGGTTCTCCTCCATCAGCTGCGGTAGGACAGCTCCAAACCATGTCTGCACGGCCACTGGGATGCAACATACGTGCCACCTGTTCGTCTGTCAAGCCCCGAGCGCAACATCTCCTTTCTCCCACCAGAACAACGTCACCGGTGAAGTCCTTTCCAAACAGCAACGATATGCATGCCCATATTGATTCGATTGATAGCCCTTCTTTCCACTAGGCCCCGCTCAGTAGGCCCGTTCGCGGTGAGGCCTCACCAGAGACCACCTCCACGAAAGACGCGCCTTTGAAAGCAGTCTTCGTCATACCCTGATAGCTTTCCTCCATCTTATCTTCAGTGTCATCCAGAAGCTCCCTTTTCCTTGGTTCCCCCCTTTGCTTTTCCGACTTCAGAGTGCAGCCCGCATGTAGGTGACCGAAACCTTAGCAAGCAAAGCAACGTGTCCTTCGCTGGTAAGATGATGCAAGGTGCCCCACTTCACAAAATTAGAAGCATTTTTTTACCCAGTTTGCAATGGAATACCACCGTCCAACCTCTGGCCTCCGGTTTGCTGTCCGATGGTTTCTCCCACTCGACACGTCTCTAGTACCGCACACCCAACAAAATCCTCCACTGAAGCCTCTCCCTTTTAGCCCGGTTTCCACACCAACAAACGTCCGCGCGCCTTTGGACGCCTTCGCCTTCTCGCCGGGGACACTCAGGACGTTCACAATCATGACGTTTACAGCATTCACGTTCATCTCGCAAACGACATTCACGTTCATCACGCTCGCGACGTTCACGTTCACCACGCGCACGATGCTTATGTTCATCACATTCGCGGTGTTCACGTTCACCATGCCCACGACGGCTTATGTACATCACATCCTCAAAGGCGGACGTTCACGTTCCGTCTCCTAGTCGAGGTATCATTTGATATGATCGATAAGGTGGTGATGAGTATGGAGGAGTTTGAAGGAAGGACGACTTGGGAGCAACCTTAGTGAATCATTTGATATTAGTGGCAGACCTAGAATTTTAATATAAGGACGACACTGACAAATAAGATAAAAATAAATGTGGATGGGGTAATGATGCAATCAAACAATGATATATTTGTAGAGATATTTCTATGTTCCTATGTACCGTTTCAGCTATTTTATCTTCTTATGTCTATCTTATGTAATTTATCCATAGGTCTCTCCTCTATATAAGAGAGCCTAGGGTTCCTGGAATAAATATATTATCGTTTTCTCCCAACATGGTATTAGAGTGGCGGTCCTAGATTCGTTCTGAGGTGGTGCCGTTGTTACAACATGCTACTTGGTAAATTGCATGCTGTCGTCTGTCTTGGGTGAGAAAATTCCTTTCTCCATATAGCTTTCCCCGAGAAAGAATTGTTCTCATTACCTCCTCGTGTTTTTGGTTCTGTCGCTTTTGTCCATCAGTTGGTACCAGGTCTTGACAAGCTGTCTCCTAGAGCTGTCAAATGTTTGTTTGTTGGGTACTTGCGGACTCAGAAGGGATATCGGTGTTATGATTCGTTGCGTAGAAAATACTATATCAGTGCGGATGTCACATTCTTTGAGTCTGTGATGTTCTCTCCTATAGGTGACAGATTGGCTTCGTCGGGTACTGATGAGGGGGTTTATGTGCCTCCTCCACCTATGAGTCCGTGACCACCATCTCTTCCATCACCACCTCCACCACCTCCTCCACCAGCTCCTCCACCCCCTGCTATTGTTCCACCTTTACCTAAATTCTATACCCGTCGGACATCTTCTGCTCATAGACCACACACCCATCATTCACTATTCCCCAGGTTTGTTTTTATAATATTGTTCCTAACAATGGGTCTAGAGATATATCTGTGCACAAATCAATGCAGGGGGATAACTCACAGATGCAGGCGGTTCACAATGATCTGGATGTACCTATTGCTGTTCAAAAGCAGAAGCAGTCTTGCGCTTCCTACGCTCCTGCTTCTCAGGTTCCCTTTCATTGCCTAACAGGGGACTTTCAGAAATTTACAGTGGCTCTTTCCGCCGTGGGCATTCCATGTAATTATCAGGAGGCCTTGAAGGATGTCCGTTAGCGTTTGGATATGGAGGAAGAAATGGCTGCACTGCAATCACGTGTTACATGGAGTTTGGTATCTCCACCTCCTTGACCATCTATTGTCAGTTGCAAATGGGTGTTTACTGTCAAATATCATGCAGATGGCAACCTTGATCGTTACAAGGCAAGATTAGTAGCACGAGGATTTTCTCAGACTTACGATATTGATTACTTGGATATTTTCTCTAGTGGCTCGACACTCTACGTTGCGTATACTCCTTACAGTTGTAGTACGTGATTGGCCTCTGTTTCAGCTGGATGTTAAAAATACCTTTTTGTACGGAGATCTACCGGAGGAAGTGTACATGCAGCAACCACCTGGATTTGCTGCTGAAGGGGAGTGTCAGCAGGTATGTAGACTCCATAACTCAATATATGGCCTTAAGCAAAGTCCAAGGGCATAGTTTCAGAAGCTCTTTGATCTGATTGAGGGGCAAGGATTCAAGAGGTCAAATGTAGACCATGCACTCTTTGTGCAGAAAACATCTAGAGGCATTGTTGTCATTATGATATATGTGGATGATATACTCGTTACAGGAGATGATGTGCAGGGGGTCAAGATGGCAAAACAATTTCTGGGTCGTCATTTTGTTACCAAATATCTTGGTACCCTAAGGTATTTCTTAGGGTTGGAATTTGCCAGGAATGCGCAGGGTCTTGTAATGAACCAAAGGAAATATGTTACAGACATGCTTGTTGAGGCAGCTATGATTGGATGTCAACCATCTAGTACTCCAATGGATCCTAATTTGAAGTTGTACGATGATGATACATATAAGGTTGACAGAAGAAGATATAGAGAGATAGTTGGAAAGCTTCTCTATATTACTATTACTAGACCCGATATCGCCTTTGCAGTGAGTCGGGTGAGTAAGTTTATGGAGCAGCCCCGACAGGTTCATATGGATGCTATATATATGATTTTGAGATATTTGACTCCAGGTGCGGGATTAATATCCAAGAAGGGACTAGGGAGCAACTCTTTCGATGTCTGGATGCGTGGATGCAGACTATGTAGGATGCCCTAATGATAGAAAGTCGACTTCAGGCTTTGTTGTCTTTGTTGGCAGTTCTCTTATTTCTTGGAAAAGCAAGAAACAAACGGTTGTGGCTAGATCAAGTGCTGAATCCGAATACGTGGCTATGTCTCAAGCGAGCACAAAATGATGTGGGTTCGAGCAGTGTTAGCAGATTTGCACATAGATGTACCTCTCCCCATGCAACTACAGTGTGATAATCATGCTACTTTATTTATTGCAAATAATCTTGCATTCCATGAAAGAACCAAGCATATTGAGGTGGATTGCTATTATACTAATATTATACTAGAGATATGATCCAGGAGGGTTTGATTTCTAACTCTCATGTCCGTTCAGGAGAACAAACAACAAACATCTTTACTAAGGCATTGCTCTGGGCACCATTTCAGAAGTGTTCGTCCAAGTTGAGCATGATTGATATCTCTGCGACATCTTGAGGGAGAGTGTAGAGATATTTCTATGTTCCTATGTACCGTTTCAGTTATTATATTTTCTTATGTCTATTTGTGTAATTTACTCATAGGTCTCTCCTCTATATAAGAGAGCCTAGGGTTCCTGGAGTAAATATATTATCGTTTTCTCCCAACAATATTCATGTGTGATCCTTAATCATATTCATAGTATATAAATTTGACATTCATATTTATATGTATCTGTTTTGGAATGGCAATATGATAAAATACATTTATATTAATGTTTTTTTGAAATTCGTCAGTATTTACGTTGTCAAGTATATAATGATTGCATTATTCTTTGCTAAATCATTTTTACACTTGAAATTAGCGACAATATGTCATATCTACTTCTATATCATTAGCAATGATCCATTTGCCGCTAATTTTTGAAAAATGATAGCGGGAAAGCGTTGCGATATAGTCCGACATTCATCGATAATTTCGAGTGTGAAGTATTATTTCACAATGAATAATATCGTTATTATATATATAACAATGGGCGATATATTGACAAATTTCAAGAAACTTTAAAAAGGAAAAAAGTTCACTATAGTTTTTACTCCTATAGAAATATGTTCTCCCAGTAACAACTGTACAAACCATTTGAATATTATCAAAGCCTTCCGAGGATAAGTATTCACCTTTAAATGACAATTTATTTAATTCCGAATTGATTGAATTTTACATTTAGAAAAAGAGAGATTTATAAATAGTAGGTGAACTAGACCATGAGCAGGAAAAAATCATGAGATATGCTGAAAATAGGAAATGAAAATATCAAAAGTAATGGGGAGAAAGAAATTAAAAGAGAAACAAGTTAGAGAGGAGAGAGGTTGAGTGTAAACGTGCATTAGAAGGCAGGATTATGGAGAATAAAGAAGGGAGATATACGGAATAAACACCGAGGAAAAGAACAAAAAGGAAAGGGAGGCGAATTCATAGGATCAATCAGACGAAATAGCATTTACTATGTTTAGATTGTTCTTTGAAGACAAAATGGCTATCAATGTTAAGTGATGAAGGGGAAGAACATGAATTTGGATTGAAAAGGAAATACACAATCTATTGGGGAGAAAGCTTAGGAACTATAAGGTGAGGGAGGGCACATGTTCCCTTATCATCTATGTAAGTTCACCCCAGTTGAGATGATTCTAATCGAGAGAGTCGAGGATGCTTTGGAGTTGTCTTGGAAATGGAGCTTGACATCGGTCTACTACAGATAGCGATAACCTTGTGTGGGTGGTCATAGTAGAGGAGGCTAGGCAGAAATGAGTCGCTGTCGATGTTGAATCTGGAAGGCTCCCCCAGCATGGATGTCTTCTCTTTTTTTCTTTATGGAATTTAGAGGACTTGTTGGGGTGAGGTGGTTGTGGAAACATGTGTTGTGATAGGTTGATTCACTTTTATCTTTTCCTTTTGCAGGAAGGCACTACAGTGAGTGAAGGACTTCAAGTCACTCTCACTATTTAGTTCCATATACTGGATAGTTATAAATGTGATGAAGACCAAGTTTAAGAAAGTGGAGGCAAGTTTAGACTTACAAATGAATAGGTCTTTTATGGAAGAATGCTCCTATTGGATGGTTTTTTATTACCTCCAAGGTGGAAGCAACCTGGGAGAACAAAGACCAGTGCCTTTCTGTGGAACGTGGACATCAGCAATGCTTATAACATGATGGACTAGGGATTCCCGTCGTTGTCTTTGAGAAGGAGGAGCTTTTCTAGATCAGTGGTGTGTTAAATGAACTGGCATGCCATCACAGTTTCTCTCTTTTACGTTGTATGAACAATTGCAAACTTGTGGGGATACAACTTTCAAAGGGAGGGGATCGTGCAATGATTCCCCTTTGTACCACTTCGATACATGCTGGCGATAGATGCTATAGCTGCAAGTGCATTGGCTGTTTGTAATTTGCTAGCCTGTTTTAGAGCTTTGCTTGGGAGGTCCCACTTTTCACTATTGTAGCACTCAAACAATACGATGTTCTTTATTTGTGTGTTTGTGGGTCGGAGGAATGGACATTGTTAGACATCTTTAGCTCGGTCTCGATGCTCCAAGTTGGTCTTCAACTATCGACCTTAGTTCCCTTCAACTTTAATGGTGCAGAGGGGCATGTGCTGTGTGCTAATCTTGCAGTCTCATCGGAGCTCTCTATCATTACATTATTTGGTTTTGCTATTGATCATTGCATCGATGAGAGGAGTATATTGGTTTTGGAGAAGG
Organism: Ottelia alismoides; assembly: GCA_037367405.1. Lineage (NCBI taxonomy): Eukaryota > Viridiplantae > Streptophyta > Magnoliopsida > Alismatales > Hydrocharitaceae > Ottelia > Ottelia alismoides. The sequence goes on along the minus strand of JAZKJV010003691.1, from coordinate 985,936 downwards.
TGGAAGGAGGTTGCGGAGTTGGGATTTTACAACCGTAGGGGGGGAGTTGCGGAGTTGGGATTTATTACGATAATACCTTTACGCTATCTGTTTGTATGTCATCTAATCAGTATTCCTTTGAGAAGGGTCGGTAGGTTTTGTGGGGGGGGGAGGGGGGGGGGGATTCTGCTTGTAAATTGGATAGAGGTGTTCCGGTTGTGATTGAAAGTTTGTTTGGGAGTCCAAGATCCGTTGGCTACAAACACGATGTTCTTCGCGAAGTGGATATTGATGATTTTGGGTAACGGATTGGCAATGGTTGGGATTTATGCTTTGTGTGTGTGTGTGTGGTGGTTTAGGGATGCTGTTGCACTCCAATTTTGCATCCCTACTTTCAGAACCACAGTTGGAGGAACCAGTGGAGATGCTGAGTGGCACATTGTAGACTCAGGAGTGAACAGATACATGGGAATCAACATATGACAACTTCTCTGTGGACAGAAACATGGGGATCAATCATCTGACAACTTCTTAATGGGTTGGGCCTATGGGTCTTTGTGATGCCTCTTACTCTATGCAAATCATCTTCTGGTTCATGATTACATTATGATTTGGACCTTACGGTTTCACTTAATGGGAAATTATAGCGTGCCTTTTCTTATGCTGCAGGTTGTTAGTATAGAGTATATGGAGGTAAATGGACCCCACATGGAATATGATATGTCTGCATTATGGATCAGAACAGGAAGACATCATGCATCTTTTTTGGGTTCTTTGACTGAGGTTGCTGGCAGATTGTGACTCCTAAGAGAGCAGACACATGGGAATCGGCGCGTGGCTACTTCTCGGTGGATGGAACATATAGATCTTTTTGATTTCTCTTACATGATTTTGAGGTATGTCTCTTACATCGTGCAGATCACATCCTGGTCCTGATTGTAGGATGATCTGGAAAATATTAGGGTGCCTTCTCAATTGCCACAGGTTGGTGACTAGATTAGACTGAAGTAAATGGGCTCCATATGCGGAAATGAGTTGCAATGTACAGATCACAGCTGGAATACATTAGGCACATTTTTTGGGTTAATTCTTTTGCTGAGAAGGTATGGTATGAGCTTGGTAGGCCTTCTGGACATTTACTAGGGAAGACTGGAATATGGGCGACTATTGTGTACCACTGAGCGGCTGCAAGAATGAGGTGTTTCACGGTTAATTATGCAATCTGGATATAACATACTTGTACAATCTTCAATGGCTAGAGAACATATGCTGACAGTGTTCTAGGGTTGTTAGTCTGGGCTATGTGAGACACAATGGAGGTGATTACATTGACATGAAATCGATGTAATCTTGTATGCACTCTCTGTTCATGAAAGCGGCCCATGCGGCCGCATATGCCTAAGCGGCCTCCTCAGTGCACCGATTACCTGAAGTCCCGCTTTATGCACCATTTGCGCATATATGGCCTGCATATACTGGCTGTGCGGATGCATATGCGCCCCGTGCGCCTGCTTAAGGTCCAATTTGGTAATCGAATCCGGATCTTAAGAACAACATCTTGTTTTATTTTGATTCTATATATTAAATAAGATTATGTAATACTATCTTTGTTGATTTTGATATTTAGATGTACTATTTTCAGCTCTTCATGAAAAATAATTTTCTTAGATCTTATGTTGGACTACATTTGTTCATAAATTCAGTTTAGTTGCAGTCACTTTTGTATATATTTATTTTTAAATAAAAAATAGAAAACCACGTAGAACCACATATACCCCGCATATGCTCCTGCATATCGCTTAATCTCTATTCAGTGACCTGTTCGAGCGCATACGCATACCTCTTTCCTGAACCTTGTATGCACCATTGTGGCGCTTCTTTAAGTGGTTATCAATGAACTGGATGATTACTATCTCTAGTATCATCCTCTTTGGCTTTACAAAAAGATCTCTCCTTTTAGCCCATGATCCAACACGTTTTTATTTATTGAGGTGCATATTCTAAGCATATTATTTCACCAAAGAATTGAGTTCCGCTTCATTGGTGCTGAAGATGCTGAAATAAGCATACACTTTCTGCTGCTGTTTGGAAGCTAAGATACTGAAATTAGATAAATATGCTTCGTCATTGAACCTCGCTTTAATTCTCTTGATGAAATCTACCTTTTCCGTAAGCATGAATATTTTTTTGCAAGATTTTTCACTGTCTGTAATGCTTCTAGGTGCCAAATCCACTTTTTGATCTTGCGGGGATTATGTGTGGGCAACTGGGAGTTCCGTTTTGGAAGTTCTTTCTTGCAACATTAATAGGGAAGGCATTAATCAAGACTCATATACAGGTTTGCTTGTCTGTTTAGAGAATTTCCATATTAGCATTTCTGGAGCATTTGGATGTTAAATTCTCTAGGAGAGACTCATATTATCCATTTATGGCTTTTCCTTTCCAGTACAAAATTTCGATTCTACTTGCAGGTGCAACAGTGCCCTGTTGCCGTGTGCTATTGCTATGATGCCAGACTTTTATCTCCTGTGTCCCATACTCATCAGTACCTTGTTTTAAAACTTTTTTCGTACCTGGAATTGTTTCTGAAGGATGGTATTTGTTCAATATTTGCAGATTCCAATTTTAATGACCCTTAAAGAACTACATAGTACCATAGAATTTTGTCTTGTACTTTACAAAACGAGGAAAAACATTTGAACTAAAGTTACCTCACATGATTTTTATTTCATTTTGGAAATTTTGTACTGAAGTTGCCTCTTTTCTTTAAAGATTTTTCTAATGATAAAGTGTTGTAATCTTGCCATTTTGCGGACTATGTCCTGCTTTAGCATACATGCTTTGAAAGGCATCTTAAGCAAATGCCGTTTACATTCTGCAATTGTACTGCCCTGCTCCTGCAGTTTTGTTATTACTTGTCAAACCATCAGAAAATTCTATTATCCAAACCATCTGCCTCAATGTTAAGTACCATTAGAAGTTCGTGATGCTTAATACATGTTTGAGTATGTAATAGACGGTAATTGGAATTCTCCAAGATCCAATTACCATCACTCATATTTAGCGACATCTACCATTTGAGGGACCCCGGTCTGCCAGTGGGGCTATATAAGGAGCTCCATGCCCCCTGTACTCATTGAGAAATTCAAATAGAAGATCCGGTCCTTTGAGGCATTCCCTCGTGGTTTCATCCACTCCTTAGGGAGCGGGATCTTTTTTTTGACGCTAAAAAAAAAGGGGGAAACACTCAGCGGTGTTCGCCCCAATATATTAAAAAGTGAAGAGATGAGTACTTACAATGCGGAAGAGTACAATGCGGAAGAGGAAAAGCAAAACAGAATGGAGGATGATTCCAATAGGGAAGTCATCCCCGCACCCGCAAAACGCTACAAGGCAGACCAATCAATACAAAATCGAGATGCTGTGATACAAATATTTTCCAAATAGAACCTCTGTTGAGAAAATAAAGACTCGTCTCTTCCCAACCATATACTCCAAAGGCGCGCAATGGGAACCAACCTGTCAACCCGCGACCGACTCCCGGCGTTAGACAAACTCTCAAAGAACGAAACAATACTGTCCAGATTCAGCCACCCCATGTCGCCCCAAATGGCTCGAACACGGTCGCAGTGAAGGAAAAGATGACCGGCAGATTCCTCCGGGATCTTCTCAGAGATGGAACATATTCTTCAGGATTTCTACTGCCCATTTATGACTAACAGATCAACACTACATACTTCTACTGCCATCAACCGTCTTCACCGAGCATCGACTACTTCATTGGGGTGTCTCTATCCTCGATCATTACTCTGTGTTGGAATTTCTTCTTTTATAACGACTCTACTATAGGCATGATCTGCTGTCGCAACGATTACTACATGTACGATTGAGGCTCTTTCTCAGTAACCTAAAAGTCGCAGACCCGTTCTCGAGCGAGGTCTTCTACTATAAATGAATGGTTCTTTAAATGGGGTGTCTCTATCCTCATCCAAGCATGGTGTCCATATACCGTCTCTCTCAGATGTAACGAGTGAAGATGTGTTACATATTTTCTTTTGTTGCAAGCTACAACTTTCTCAAATCCAGCTTGAGGGGGAGTATTGGAGTATGTAATAGAGGGTAAATGGATATCTTCTAGATTCAATTACCCTCCACTCATGTTTAGTCCTGTGGAAAGGCGTGAAATGAAAACTTGTATTCCTGGTAGCTCTAGAGCTCTCTTATATAAGAAAAAAGCTTTAAGGGAAAATTACATAGAGTCCAACATTTAGCCACCTGTGGAATGGCGTGAAATGAAAAGTTGTATTCCTCTGCAAGCATAGCCACCTCATTTCTAGTGGCCGAACATTCAGCTGGCGTATGAGCCCAAAAATCAACCACCATAGCTCTGAGATCTCCTCTAGGAGACATCATTTCTTGAAGCAGAAAACCGACGTCAACCGCACCTCCTCTTGATCCCAACACAACCATGTATGATTAAATCTAGAACACGGAAGACTTTGAATTCAACTCAAGGAGAAATACTCCAACGATCTAGTTGAGGCCACAAACCAACCAATTCATGATGGTGAGGAGTTATTATGCCACGTATATATGCTATTCGTAGCATCCATAACCTCCAAATTTAACTCATTAATTAGCTCGAAGAATGATTTCGACCCCGGGTTCCTTCTACCACTCCCTTTGAGGTGAGATCCTCAACAAAAATAATTACATTGAAGTCACCCACCACAAGCCAAGTAATATATGAAGCACCATTTCTCAACTCGCGAAGCTCTTTCCAAGCCCCGATTGGTAGTGATCAATAAAACAACCAAGTATACCGCATGCTCAGCCACATGGTCGTACTCGGTAGCCTTGCCGCTCCGTGTATGATGAAACGACTATGTATGTAGGTTGACCCGCATACTCGGTCGAGTATACCTCCTATGTGTCCGCTTTTTTAATAATATTTTTATTTACCTCAAACGCAAATAACCTCACCCGCCTGCAACTAAAAGCCATATGCTCTTTCAATTGATGTTTTTGCTCATTTGACTCTATATTACTTTTATCTCAATTGTCAAGGTTCAGAAATGCGGTATTCATTCGATCATGTGGTCTAAAGTGAGTAAGCGGATATGCAGAGGAGTATATGGAATTTATGCTGTTTTTAATATTTTAATTTAAAATATTAAAAAAATACAATAATAAAATGTGATTATATAAAAAATTTGATCATTTAATGTTGGGAAAAACAAAATGACTTGTTTATTCCATGAACCCTAGGCTCTCTTATATAGGAGAGGAGCCTATGGGTAAATTACATAAAGCATACTAAGAGGAAAAACAAAAAAAAGAAAGGTACAGATACTACTATTATTGTATGCGTTAACACCCCCCCTCAAGATGAAGCATAGATATCAATCATGCTCAGCTTGGAAGCACACTTCTGAAATGGACCTCGTAGCAATGCCTTGGTGAATATGTCTGCAGTCTGGTTCAGAAGTAACATGAGATGTAGCAATGAATCCTTTCTGAATCATGTCACGTCTGAAGTGACAATCCACCTCAATATGCTTGGTCCGCTCATGGAATGCAGGATTGTTTGCAATAAACAAAGCAGCCTGATTATCACATTCCAAGTTCATAGGAAGTGGTACATCTAAACATAGATCTGTCAGCACCGCTTTCACCCACATCATCTCTGTAGTAGCCTGGGCCGTAGCCCTATATTCGGATTCAGCACTAGATCTAGCTACCACAGTTTGTTTCTTGCTCCTCCATGAGACTAGGGCATCTCCAACATAGACAGCATACCCTGAGGTGGACTTCCTATCCTTGGGACATCCTGCATAGTCTGCATCTGCGCATGCTGAGATAGAAATCCCCTTTCCTTTCTTGAATAGCAGACCTGCACCTGGAGAAGATTTGAGATATCTAAGTATCATATGTATTGCATCCATATGCACCTGGCGTGGTTGCTCCATGAACTGGCTCAGACGGCTCACTGCAAATAATATATCTGGCCTAGTGATCGTGAAATATAACAGTTTGCCTACCAGTTCTCTATATCTTCTCCTGTCCACCTCCTCTGTGTTATCTTCATAAAGCTTCATGCTGGGGTCCATTGGTGTCGTAGCAGGTCGACACTCGAGCATACCTGTTTCACTCAACAGATCAGTAACATATTTCCTTTGTGACATAACTAGCCCATAGGAATTTCTGGCAAATTCAAGCCCCAGAAAGTATCTAAGGACCCCAAGATCCTTAGTGACAAACTCACTACCCAGCATTTCTTTCGCCTGCCTTATGCCCTGCTCATCATCTCCTGTAATCAAGATGTCATCAACATAAACCATAATGACAATGATACCTCTCACTGTTTTCTGTACAAACAAGGAATGATCAGCATTGGAGCGTTTGTATCCTTGTTTCTCGAAGAGATCCGAGAGCTTCTGAAACCATGCTCTGGGACTCTGCTTCAGGCCATATATAGCCTTATGCAACCTGCATACCTTGGAACACTCCCCCTCAACAGCAAAATCAGGTGGCTGTTGCATATATACTTCCTCCTGCAAATCTCCATATAGAAATGCATTCTTCACGTCCAACTGATGGAGCGACCAGTCTCGAGCAACTGCAACTGACAACAAGATCCTTAGGGTGGAATGACGTGCCACTGGCGAGGTGTCAAGATAATCCACCCCATATGTTTGTGTGAAGCCACGTGCCACCAGACGTGCCTTGTACCTGTCAATGGATCCATCTGCATTTTGCTTCACTGTGAACACCCACTTGCAGCTCACTGGATTCACATCTGGAGGTATAGGAACCAAAGTCCAAGTACCTCTGGACTGAAGTGCGACCATTTCTTCTTCCATTGCAAGCCTCCATCTACTATCCTGCAGAGCCTCATGATGATTCCGTGGAATATCTATGGCTGAAAGTGCGATAGCAAGCGACCTGAAATCTCCAGATAGCCGCTCAAAAGACACAGAGGCTGATAATGGATATTTGGCGCAACTCCTCGTCGACTTTCGTAAAGCAATGGGAACATCCAAATCAGTTGTAGGCTCATCTGGCTCCTGCAACACATCATGCTCAGAAATGTCGTCAGATCCATCAACATTAATATTCTCATTACATACCATAGGCGAGCTAGTAGACGAGTCATGACCATGAGCTGGTGGAGGAGACCTGCGGGTATAATGGAACGGGAATGATGAGATGGGCTGTTGTGGTAGTGGTGGTGGTGGTGGAGGTTTTGATGATGGCATCTGAGGTGGTAGTGGTGTCATGTATATGGCATCATGTGGTGTAGGTGGAAGCTGATTGTCTCCAGATGCTGAAAAATACATACTAGATTCAAAAAATGTAACATCTGCACTAATCATATACCGCCGACGCACAAGATCAAAGCACTTGTACCCCTTTTGAGTTCTGGAATACCCGACAAAGACACACTTGACAGCCCTAGGAGAGAGCTTGTCAGTACCCGATGACAACTGATGGACAAACGCAACCGACCCAAACACACGAGGAGTGAGAGTAAACAGATCCTTGTCAGGATAAATGAGTGAGAACGGAATCTGTTCATTCAAGACTGACGAAGGCATCCGATTGATTAGGTAACATGCAGTAAGAAATGCATCACCCCAGTAGGAATATGGAACATGACTCTGTATAAGTAGAGATCTAGTGACATCAAGGAGGTGACGGTGTTTTCTTTCAGCAATCCCATTCTGTTGAGATGTATGGGCACAAGATGTTTGGTGAACAATTCCTTTTGATGAGTAGTAATTAGCAAGAAAATTAGTGCACAACTCTAAAGCATTGTCACTTCTTATACTTTTCACAGACGTAGAAAAAACATTTTGGATTTCATTCAGAAAGTGAATAATTATATTTCCGGCTTCAGATTTATTTTTCATCAGAAACACCCACGACACTCTAGAAAAATCATCCACAAATACAATATAATATCTGTGTCCCTGATGATCAGGTACACGACTCGGACCCCAGACATCAACATGAAATAACTCAAACTTGGAGGTACTACTCCGACCAGGACGACTGGGAAAGGACGACATGTGATGCTTTCCCAACTGACATGCCTCACACTGAACAGATGTGTGACGAAGACTATACGGCACTACTCGACGCAACTTCTGAAGCGGTAAATGACCTAAACGCAGATGCCACAGAAAAAGGGATACTTGGCCAGAAGAAGAGGATGTGGTTCCAGCAAATGGGGTCTGATTCAGGCGGTAAAGGCCTCCTTGCTCATAGCCACGACCAATCACGTTGCCCGTATAGATGTCCTGAAAAATCAAAGAAGATGAATCAAAAATTGCCCGACAATGAAGATCCTTCGTAATCTGACTAATTGACAATAGGTTCATTGAAAAATCAGGTGCATGTAGCACATTCTTGAGCTGCATAGACGGTGTCAATCTAATCTCCCCCTGACCAGTGATGGGGGAATGTGTGCCATTTGCAATGACAACTGTCCGTCCCGGAGGGATCTGGGTATAACATGTTAGTAGACTCTGGTCGCCACATAGGTGATGTGTAGCACCTGAGTCCATAATCTATGGCAATGTATCAGGACTACTACTGTGAAGTGCAAGTATATTACCTGAAGCACTGGTAGAAGTGGAGGCAGAAGCAACCGCATCAGAATGACTCTCTGTAGTCGGTGCTGGACCCGATGGTGGGATAATGCCCCTCAGACAGGCAACTAGATCTTCAAATCGCTGATCCAAAGTAGCAGCAGATGGAGGCTCTATCTGCTCAGCAGCTCGTGCAGATGCAGGAAATCCATGCTTTGAATAGCATGTATCTTCATTATGTCCAACTCGGTGGCAATAGGTGCATGTTGGCCTAGTGCGACCACTCCTCCCACGGGGTCCATGTCCACGGCCCTGGTAATAAGAGCCACGACCTCTGGTTGCTGCCATGGCTGAAGAATTCTGACTTGCAGCAGTTGAGGGAACTGTAATCCGACTCAATCTATGGAAGGCTTCCTCCATTGGAGGAATTGTAGAGTCGGTCAAAATCTGTGATCGTGCTGCCTCGTACTCAGGATCAAGTGCAGCTAGGAACACTCATACCATAGTGGCGTTCCTATATGTCTTCTGCTGTTTTGGCGTGGCTGTCAAGGGCATGAAGCTATATAGCTTCTCAAACATCCCTCTCAGTGACGTATAGAGAGAATGTAGGGGGCGACCATTCTGCTTGATGGTGAAGATATCATGCTGGAGTTGCAGAATCTTTGTCTCGTTCTTTGCCTGGGAATATGTAGCCGCCAGAATGTCCCACATATCCTTCGCTGTGGGTTGATGGAGGATGTCATTGGCAATCTCAATTGCCAACGTGCCAGATAGCCAAACTTTGGCGTATGCGTCATCAGCCTCCCAGGAGGCATAGGTTCCAGTCTTCTCAGCAGGCTCTGGTTCGGTAAGAATGTGCTTCTTACCCGTAGACTTCATCATACTCATGAACTGCATTTCCCACAGTTCATAGTTGGTACCGTCCATCTTGACAATCGGCGCTGGACCACGGAATGCGCCACTAGATGGGATATCTGCCTTGCTTTCGGACATACTTGATACTGAAGACTGGAACGATTGATAGAGAATATGATTTGTCTACAAAGACATAGACGGGTTTAGTTGCTCGTGTAGACCTCAAGCAACTAAACCCATGTATATGTGCGCGCTACGGTCTTGACACGCGCAATCAATCACAATGACACACGCAAACTGTGGGCTGGCGGCTGGCGCACAGAGTTCACGCGCAGGGGCGGCAAGAACACGCTACTCACGTGTGCAACTGGGGCGAAGAGACGCACAGATGGGCATGCGCACGCGATGCGCTATGCGGTGCGCTGATGCGATGCGCACAGATGATGCGCAGGTCTCGCGCACAGATGTTGCGCACAGGACTCACGCACCGATGCGCACAGATGCGCACAGGCGCTAGAGCTGGAGTGCGCGCAGGCGCTAGGGCTAGAGTGCGCACACATGCTCACAGATGCGCACAGGTGATGCGCTAGGGCTGGAGCACCGCCACGACTGGAGAAGAAGACCGCCGCAGCAGATCGGAGGTGGGCGGCGCCAAGTAGAGAGAGAGGAGAGAGAGAGACCGGTGGGTGGGGTGGGCTAGGGTTAGGGTTTCGAGAACTCCGGTCTAGGACCGTCGCTCTGATACCATGTTGGGAAAAACAAAATGACTTGTTTATTCCATGAACCCTAGGCTCTCTTATATAGGAGAGGAGCCTATGGGTAAATTACATAAAGCATACTAAGAGGAAAAACAAAAAAAAGAAAGGTACAGATACTACTATTATTGTATGCGTTAACATTTAACAAAATCCAAAATAAAAAATTTCAGATAAGATAATATAATCAATAAGTATATAAGCATGACATTGTAAATTGATTGTTTTTTAGGGCATATTTTGAATTTAATGCATATATATACACATACAAATTAAGATTCAATAGGGAGCACGCGAATTCTATAAGAAAACCTTTAATGCATATATAGAACCTATAGATAACAAAAGCTAAAGACCATAGGTATACAAATCATACATCCACTATTATACATATATATGGAACTCCAAGGGACAAAACTTGTTGACACAAAATATAGGGAAAAATATATTTGCATATAAAATCTATTAGAAGCACAAAAATGTAAAGTGCGAGACTGTTAGTCAATTATTTCATATTTTATTCAAAATAGAATGAATGAATTTCATTAGATAGAAAACTCAAAAGACAGTGTTAGGAACAATGGAAAGATATGGATATGAAAAAATTACCTTAGATTATATTCACAAATGCGGCATATACGAGATTAATGAAAAGATGCATCAATGGAAATGATGATATAAGAGTTGCTCGGAAAAAAATCAAGTTAATGTATTATCAACATGTTATGAATTAAACAAAAAAGATGGATGAATCATATATGAAAATCTATTGCTCAGATATGCGGCGGCTTATGCTGCCGCATATGCCACATAGTCGGACCGCATATCCGGTTTGATCGCATATCGTTGCATATGGTATATGCGCTTCGATCAAGTGAACGAATACACTTGCAGCTGCATGGGCCGCATTTCTGAACACTTACAATAGTTATGTTCCTTGTACCTTATATTCTTTATTATTATAATCAAGTGTTATAATAGTTAGAGGTTATTAACATAATATTAAGTATTTATTCATATTTTTTAATAAGAAAATATACCAAATTGTATAAAACCGCATACTCCCCGCATACTCTTCGCATATTGCATACTCGCTATTCAGTGACCCCTCCAACTGAATACTGCATACGACCTTTCTGAACATTGTCGATTAGTCCATAAACATATGAGATGATCATCTGGAAGCCATCCGACAATCTGAGAAGGACCGCTGAAATAGATCTACTGCGAACCAATTCATACATTTCTGAATGAGTCCTCGTTCCCAGGCTAATAAGATGACCCCGCTGATCCATCAACTATCACTACTCGAAATTCATAGTTTAGAACCAACCATCGAACTATATAATGAAGATGTCCTATTGTTAATTTTCATCTCCTGTGTGCAAGCCACATCTGCTTGCCAAGAGCCTAGAAGGGAGCCGACATCAACCTTCTCCAGGTCCCCCAATCCGCTGACATTTTATGTGATGGTCTTCATTTAGGTGACGCTTCCCCCCCTCCCCCCCGGTTTCATGACACCCACACATGATGCCACTTGAGATCACTTGAAGGTTATATCATTCTCCCTACATCTTGAGTGTCACTCGTGGTCAGTTGCTCAATGCTTCCAGCATCCTCTGTGTTATCGATTTAAACATTCGTTGAAGCTACCCACGAGGAATCATTTGCGACCTCACGTTTGAGCCAATCCAGAGTGTCCCGTTTCTTTTTTGGCGAAAAGACCATTAGCGGGCACTGTTGTAAAAGTTGGCCCGACTAGTTGAGTTGTGGGGGAGGGGGTGGCTGACTCGAGTAGGCCAAATCAATTGTTATTCAGGTAGACCCGATTAGTTGGCCGACTAGGCATGCGCTTTTTACATAGAGTTTTTTTTAAAACTCAGTACGCGTAGACCTGGCTTGAGAATCTTATCCATGGGGGGTTTTGGGGTTAATGTTGAACAATCCCCTTATCCCTCCAATCCCCTCTTCCCAGGTCCCACGATACCCAGCTCTGCCTCCTCGAAAATGAGGCATTGCCCCCTCCACATCTTCGACGATATTTCGACGACTCCTCTTGGCGCCGGTCCTCTGCTGCATCTTCCTCTCCGTTGCAACCCCCCCCCCCCCCTCTTCTACATCTCCTTCTCCAAGAACTAGGTGTTTTCATGTTTAGGATTTTTTTATGTTGCTCTACCTTGCTTGCCACCTCCATATATGTTGCTCTACCTAGTTTGTTTATATGTTGCTCACTTGGTCTACCTTATCTTATATGTTGCTCACTTGCTCTACCATAATGAAGAAGCTTGTTCTACCATAATGAAGATGCTTGAATTTTTTGTATGTTGTTTACTTGCTCTACCATAATGAAGAAGCTTGTTAAGATATTTAAAAATACAAACATGATATTCTTGCTGATTTACATTGTGTTTAGCTTATTTAAGGTTAGTTTGTCTTTATTATATAATGTTGGGAAAAATGAGCAAGTTGTTTATTCCATAAGCCCTAGGCTCTCTTATATAGGAGAGTAGCCTATGGGTCAATTACATGAAGCATACAACTGAAAATAAAAATAACAGAGAGACACATAAACTACTATATGCGTTAACACTCCCCCTCAAGATGGAGCATAGATATCAATCATGCTCAGCTTGGACGCACACTTATGGAATGAGCCTCGTAGTAATGCTTTGGTGAATATATCCACAGTTTGATTCTCTGAGGTAACATGAGATGTAGCAATGAACCCCTTCTGAATCATGTCACGTATGAAGTGACAGTCAACCTCAATGTGCTTGGTCCGCTCATGGAATGCTGGGTTGTTTGCAATGAACAAGGCTGCCTGATTATCACATTCCAAGTTCATAGGAAGTGGTACATTTAGACATAGGTCTGTAAGTACAGCTTTCACCCACATCATTTCTGCAGTAGCCTGGGCCATAGCCCTATATTCGGATTCAGCACTAGATCTAGCTACCACCGTCTGTTTCTTGCTTCTCCATGACACTAGGGCATCTCCAACATAGACAGCATACCCTGAGGTGGACTTCCTGTCCTTGGGACATCCTGCATAGTCTGCATCCGCACATGCTGAGATAGAAATCTCCTTTCCTCTCTTGAATAGCAGACCTGCACCTGGAGATGATTTTAGATATCTAAGAATCATATGTATTGCATCCATATAAACCTGGCGTGGTTGCTCCATGAACTGGCTCACACGACTCACTGCAAATAATATATCTGGTCTAGTGATCGTGACATACAACAGTTTGCCTACCAGTTCTCTGTATCTTCTCCTGTCCACCTCCTCTATGTCATCATCATAGAGCTTCATGCTGGGATCCATTGGTGTCGTAGCAGGTTGACACCCAAGCATACCTGTTTCACTCAACAGATCCGTAACATATTTCCTTTGTGACATTGCTAACCCATATGGATTTCTAGTAAATTCCAACCCCAGAAAATATCTAAGAACACCGAGATCCTTAGTGGCAAATTCACTTCCCAGCATTTCTTTCGCCTGCTTTATGCCCTGCTCATCATCTCCTGTGATCAAGATATCATCTACATAAACCATAATTGCAATAATACCTCTAGCAGTCTTCTGTACAAACAAGGAATGATCAGCATTACAGCGTTTGTACCCTTGTTTTTCAAAGAGGTCTGAGAGCTTCTGAAACCATGCTCTGGGACTCTGCTTAAGGCCATAGATAGCCTTATGAAGTCTGCATACCTTGGAACACTCCCCCTCAACAGCAAAACCAGGTGGCTGTTGCATATAGACTTCCTCCTGCAAATCTCCATATAAGAATGCATTCTTCATATCCAACTGATACAGCGGCCAGTCCCGAGCAACTGCAACTGACAACAAGATCCGGAGAGTGGAATGACGTGCTACTGGCGAGAACGTATCAAGATAATCCACCTCGTATGTCTGTGTAAAACCACGTGCAACAAGACGTGCCTTGTATCTGTCAATAGAACCATCTGCATTGTGCTTCACCGTAAACACCCACTTGCAGCTCACCGGGGTCACATCTGGAGGTATAGGAACTAGACTCCAAGTTCCTCTAGATTGAAGTGCCACCATTTCATCCTCCATTGCTAGCCGCCATCTACTGTCCTGCAGAGCATCTTGATAATTCCGTGGAATGTCTACAGCTGAGAGGGCCACCACAAAGTTCTTGAAGTCCCCAGATAGTCGCTCAAATGACACAGAAGCTGACAAGGGATATGTAACGCAACTCCTCTTCGATTTGCGTATAGCAATAGGAACATCTAAATCAGTTGTGTCCTCATCTGGCCCCTGCAACATATCCTGCTCATGAATATCATTAGATCCATTAGTAGAAATATCTTCATTACATACCATAGGCGGGCTAGGAGACGAGCCATGACCATGAGCGGGAGGATGCCTGCGAGTATAATGGAAAGGGAGTGGTGAGATGGGGATTAGTGGTGGTGGTGGTGGTGGTGACGGTGGTGGTGGCAGTGCTGCAAGAGGTGGTGGTGTCATGTATATGGCATCGGTAGGGAGTGGAGGTAGCTGCTGATCACCTGAGTCTGAAAAATACATTACAGATTCAAAAAATGTAACATCTGCACTGACCATATACCGCCGATGCAGAGGATCAAAACACTTGTACCCCTTTTGAGTTTTGGAGTACCCAACGAAGACACACTTGACAGCCCTAGGAGAGAGCTTGTCAGTACGAGGAGACAACTGATGGACAAAGGCGACTGAACCAAACACACGGGGGGTAAGGGAGAACATATCCTTCCCAGGATAGATAAGGGAAAATGGAATCTGTTCGTCCAAGATAGAGGACGGCATACGATTGATTAGGTAACATGCAGTGAGAACTGCATCACCCCAGTAAGAGTAGGGAACATGACTCTGTATAAGAAGTGATCTTGTGACATCAAGAAGGTGGCGATGTTTCCTTTCAGCAATTCCATTTTGTTGAGATGTATGAGCACAAGATGTTTGGTGGACAATCCCTTTTGAGGAGTAATAATTGATAAGGACATGAGTGCACAGTTCTAGAGCATTATCACTTCTCACAAACTTCACAGATGTGGAGAAAACATTTTGTATTTCATTCAGAAACTGGATAATGATATTTCCTGCTTCAGATTTATTTTTCATCAAAAATACCCATGACACTCGAGAAAAATCATCCACAAAAACTATATAAAATCTGTGTCCCTGATGATCAGGTATACGACTCGGACCCCAGACAACAATATGAAATAACTCGAACTTGGAGGTACTACTCCGACCTGGACGACTGGGAAAGGTCGACCTGTGATGCTTTCCCAACTGACACGCCTCACATTGGATAGGTGTGTGAGGAAGACCATAAGGTAACACGCGCCGCAACTTCTGAAGCGGTAAATGTCCAAAGCGCAGATGCCGCAATAAAGGAGATACTTGTCCAGTGGGAATGGATGAGGTTCCAGCGAAGGGGGTCTGATTCAAGCGGTAGAGGCCTCCTTGCTCATAGCCACGACCAATCACGTTGCCCGTATGGATGTCCTGAAAAATCAAAGAAGATGGATCAAAAATTGCCCGACAATGTAGATCCTTCGTAATCTAACTAATTGACAACAAATTCATTGAAAAATGAGGTGCATGTAGCACATTCTTGAGTTGCATAGAAGATGTCAATCGAATCTCCCCCTGACCAATGATGGGGGAATGTGTACCATTGTCAATTACTACTGTTCTGCCTGGAGGAATCTGAGTGTATCCTGTAAGTAAATTCTGGTCGCCACATAGGTGATGTGTAGCGCCAGATTCCATAATCCATGGTAAAGTATCTGATCTACTGGTACATGCAAATATGCTACCTGAAGCACTGGTCGACGCAGAAGCAGAAGCAGCAGCATCAGATTGACTCTCGGTAGTCGGTGCTGGACCAGATGGGGGAATAATGCCCCTCAGACGGGCAACTAGATCGTCGAACCGTTGATCCAAAGTGGCAGCAGAAGGAGGCTCTATCTGCTCAGCGACTCGTGCAGATGTAGGAAATCCATGCTTCGAATAGCATGTGTCTTCATTGTGTCCTACACGATGACAGTAGGTACATGTTGGCCTAGTACGGCCACCTCTTCCACGGGGTCCATGTCCACGGCCCTGGTAATGAAATTCGCGACCCCTGTTGGCTGCCATGGCTGAAGTATTCTGACTCGTGGCCGTGGAAGGAACTGTGATCCGACTTAGTCTATGGAAAGCTTCCTCCATGGGAGGAATAGTAGAGTCTGCCAAAATCTGTGATCGTGCTGCCTCATACTCTGGATCAAGTGCAGCCAGGAACACGCCTACCATAGTCGCGTTCCTATATGTCTTCTGCTATTCTGGCGTGGCTGTCAGGGGCATGAAGCTGTAGAGCTTCTCGAACATCCCCCTCAGTGATGTATAGAGAGAATGTAGAGGGCGACCATTCTGCTTGATAGTGAAGATATCATGCTGGAGTTGCAGAATCTTTGTCTCGTTCTTCGCCTGTGAATATGTAGCTGCCAGAATGTCCCACATATCCTTCGTCGTTGGTTGATGTAGAATGTCATTGGCAATTTCAATTGCCAACGTACCGGATAGCCAAACTTTGGCGTATGCGCATCAGCCTGTCAAGAGGCATTGGTTTCAGTCTTCTCAGCAGGCTCTGGTTCGGTAAGAATGTGCTTCTTACCCGTTGACTTCATCATGCTCATGAACTGCATTGCCCACAGTTCGTAGTTGGTACCGTCCATCTTTACAATAGGCGCTGGACCACGAAAGGCGCCAATTGATGGAATATCTGCCTTGCTTTCTGACATACTGAAGACTGGAATGATTGATAGAGAATGAGATTTGCCTACAATGACATAGACGGGTTTAGTTGCACGTGTAGACCTCAAGCAACTAAACCCATGTAGGTGACGGTGTGCGCTTTAAGGCTTTAGCACACACGCACGCGTAGAATGCATGCGTACACTCAACCTGTAGAATCACATAGACACAGGAGGGCTGGAGCACGCTATGCGTGCACTGGTATCGCACGCTGCGCCCACTGGTTGCACGCACATGAGATCGGTGCTTCACGCGCACTGGTTGTACGCACAGGAGATCGGTGCGTGAAGCTTCACGCACAGCCGCACATGAAACCAGAGCAGCAGCACAAGAGATCTGTGCGCGGGAGTGCTGCTCACTCGCGCGGTGGGGGGGCTGCGCACTCGTGCAGGAGATGCTAGCGCAGAGGTGCAGCGGGGCGCAACCGCGTGTGCGGCGGCGGAGGAGGAGGCGCCGATCAGAGATAGAGAGGAAGGAGGCGGCGCCGATCAGAGAGAGAGAGAGGCCGGCGGGTGGGGTAGGGTTAGGGTTAGGGTTTCGAGAACTCCGGTCTAGGACCGTTGCTCTGATACCATGTTGGGAAAAATGAGCAAGTTGTTTATTCCATAAGCCCTAGGCTCTCTTATATAGGAGAGTAGCCTATGGGTAAATTAAATGAAGCATACAACTGAAAATAAAAATAACAGAGAGACACATAAACTACTATATGCGTTAACATATAATCTTTGTGTTTAGCTTATATAAGGTTAGTTTTGGATGATGGCGTTGATGAGGATGATTGACATATCTCACTTGCTACTTGTATTATTTTGTTTTAACATATATATTTTAACATATATATTTTTTGAACATTCGCTCGTGTTATGTAGCAAACATTTTATTGTTAACTTTTTTTCTTACTTATAATTTCTTCTTTTCTTAAGCTCTTATAAATATGAAACTTGCTAAATCTATGCATATATTATGAGAGTATATGTATTAAAGTTGATTTATATATTTCAATAATTTAAAAAATTCAAAAGCGACTAACGCCCGACTAATTGGATTTGTCTCATGACTACTAATTAATCCTTAGTGGCCCGACCGACCAAGTACCAGACTTATGCAACCTTGCTTGTGGTTCATTATTTTATCCTTCTGTTCCTTTGCTTTTATCTGGGTTGATTTCAAGGCTTGGACGACATCCCTGGACCCTCACTGCTGGCGAACTCTCCAATGTAGCCTCATTTTTCTACTTCTTGGGTTCGTCCTTCATTACTCTCACTTTGTCCCCCTCTGACACATCGCATGATAAGTTTATATTCAGTAGCCTTTGTGGAACTAGTGAAGGCACCTCTAGTGGCTCACCATCTATCCGAAAGAGCACGATGGTGTCTGCTTTAGCATTCGAAGGACTCAATCCACCCGAGCTCATGGGACCAAACTGTAACGACAAGGTTTTGGAGTATAGATGTTGGATCATGTCTCCCCGCCTGTTCCCGGTGGCTCACATACAAAAGGTGGGCACATCATTTCAGATTAACCATCCTGTAGCGACCCATCACTAATTTCTTTTGAAAATGGATTAGGTTCCAATTGCTTAGGATTTAAGTCTGCCTCCATATTTTCAAGACATCCCTAGTAGTCGGGTTCATATCCACCTGCTCTTCAAACCTCTATGGTGAATAAGGGCGCAACCTGACTCGGTTAGAAGAAGCATCCCAATGAGATGGGTCTGGATCTCCTATATTTAGGTGAGGCCCTTGACCCGATCCAAACCCTACATCGCAACCTCTTTATACGAAAGAGGCATCAACTGCTTCTTCACAAATTTCACCTTTTCTGGTAACTTCACCCTATGAATGCGTTGAACATGGATGTAAAACAACCCCCCATAATCTTTACAGTAAATGTTTGCCCCCTTCTTCCATCATCAGCTCCAGTGTCCAAAACACCTCCTGCTCCTTCGCTAGTGGTCGGTATGGTAGGATCCCAAGTTTCAACAAAAAAAGAATTCCTCCTAACTTGGTAGATCACCGATGGATGGATATCATCCTTGGATCTCTTCACCTCGACCATCGCGAAGTGCGGCTCATCTAGCTTTGATTATCATGGATGACCTCTATGACCTCCCCAAACAACTTTAGGGCTTCAACGACATTATGCAGGATTCAACATCTCAATAGGAGGCCTCAAATGGAGACAAACCAACGTCCATCGACAACATGAGTGCCATCCTTCAGCCTTGGCCTACACCAAAGAACTTGAACCTCACCAACCCCTCCTCCATCCTTCAAGAAGTTCGGGGCCTCCTTTGTCGAGAGACCCCAAATGCAAATGGTGGATTCACTGAGAAACAATGCATCCTTGTCGTGTCCTCCCTCCTTCGCTGCATTCACCTCTATCAAGCGCAGGTGCTCCCCCCTTGAACCCTCATCAATCAATATTCCGCCAATACATGAAGACCCCCCTCTATTCATTATCGGTGGGGCATTTATGGAGAAAACTTTCAAAGGCCAACTTATCCAACTTTGGTGTCCTGGGTGGTCACACTGGAAGCATAAAGCCTTACGCTCCAAACATACTCTAGCCATATGGCCCTTTTTCCACAACAGAAACACATCCATTTCATAGTCTAGCAAAGGTTTTCTTAGTTCAATGCCTTCTTTGTTTAGATAACCTCCAACCATCATCGCCACAGAACTCATAGCTGTGTGTGCTCATCGACGAAGTAGTCAACTCCAGTTCCTTCTTGGGTTCCCTGTGTGCTTCACCCCTCTCAATCTCACCGACCCTCAAACCCTCATACTTGGTGGCATTCTCCCCCTCAAAGGTGGCCAAACCTGTCGGTAAAGAGAAACCTCCATCCCCCATGATTGCCTTTCCTTTCCCCAGAGCGCTTAAGCTTCTTCTTATTATTAGTCTTATATCCTCCATCTTATATGCTAAAAACAAAAGCGTAATATCAGAGAAATATAATAAACATGAAGAATACTGAGATTTTACGTGGAACCCTACTCCTTAAGAAGCGAGACGATACCACGAGAGAACCACCTCAAAAGAATGATATTCTATTCATCTTTTTCATCTGATACAATGGGTATGGGGCTTCTTATATAGCCCGCACTGACTGTCCAAGTCCCATAAATAGCCGATGTGAGACTAAACCACTGGATGTGGTAATTGGACCTTGGAGGGATCCGATTACCCATCAGTATAATGATGCATACTCCAACAACCCCCCTAAAGCTGGAGAATGCATTACTTAGCCTGGACAAATAGAAAGAAATCTCAAACTCACAATACAAGGCGCTACAACCAATATCAACTCAACACATACTCTAATGTTTGTTGTTGTCGAGGATGTTGCTTCTCATGCAGTACTGGTGAGGAGGAACTAATGGGCTAGCATGTGAGTTGAATTGGGTATTCTTGTCGAAGAGCATGTGCTTTGTACTGTGTCAGTCAGAATCACTGAAACTGGAATGAGTTTTCACCTGGAGAACTCTGGCCCGCAACTGCTCCATCTCTTTGAAGGGTCGATCTAGGAAAAGTCGTGGAAACATCCTAGTCGAAGTCCACGATCGCTGAGGAATGGAGTGTGAAAGTCTCATCATCGAAGAATTGGGTCTCTCCCATATTGGCTTAGAGAATGGGATCTCTACTATGGAGTCCTTACGAACCACATGAAAACATTAGCCCACAATGTCAGAGAATGGGTTATCTACGTTGGAGTTCCTATGGATCATATGAAAACCCTGAATCGGCCCGGTCAAATATGGGGACCTCTCAAATAATGATCGTATATCTGCAATCGAACTGAAGACTCTGAAACTAATCTGAATATAGAGTGTGAATATAAACTGTAGCATTTGAATCTGAAGAGCTGGAGAGTCTGAATCTAACCTGTAGACATTGATTCTGAACAATCTGTAGCACTCTACATAATTCTTCGCCTTTCTCCCATATTGGTCGGAAAATAATGACTTCGACCAAATTGAGAGAAGACCTGAAGATGGGGAGGAACAATCTCAAATGATCTTTTTTCTCTCTCGGTTATTTCTCTTTTTTTAATAGTTGTTTTTTATTGAGCCACTTCAAAATTTATTTTTCCGCCAGGCTTAAAAAACACAACTTCCCCTTTTTTACAGCAGAGTATACCCCCTCTTTTATTAAAGGGACACCGAGCCCCTTTCTTCTCAATGCATGAAGATTAGGGTTTCCATCGTGGGAACCCACTTATGGAGCCAGCATTGTTGGAGAAAAAAGACCATCGCCCACGATGAAGCTGGAAAGGTGCAATGATGCCAACATGCATGATAGGGAGGTGCGTTGGTGCTACTACTGGAGATGAGCCCCATCTCCACCATTATCGAGAACTGGAGTTGGAGGGCTTGCAAGAGGGAAGTTCGCCGGGAGGCATCATCTTGAATCTACTGCTGGATACCCGCCATTGAGAAAAGATTGAGCGAATGGAGGAGCCACACGATCCTTTTTTTAACTGGGATCAACACCCCCCTATGAACAGCGGGGCTGCTTCATCGCTTGATCACCGATAGGGTAGTACATGGGAGATGGTTGATCACTGATCGAACTTGCGACCGTGCGTCACCTAGAACAAGACTTGGAGGTACCACCATGGGTACTTGGAACAAGGAGCGGCATTTCCTGTAGGCTGGATGTTGCGCCATCACGCAAAGGGTTTGCACGAGAAGAAGCTGGCGACAGGCATGAGGATCATGCACGATTGTCGTGGAGGCCTGATTGCGCTAGGGTGATGATTGGACTAGGGTTCGAAGCGCTAGAACTTGCGCCATCGACGAATTCGGGTTCGAAAGCCCTTGAATATTTGGAACTTGATGACAATCTTAAAAAAATTGAACCAAGCGTAAACGTGAAAATAATAATTTTCAAAAACTACAGAACTACATTATCGATGACTCCAAAGATTTAGGATTTCAAGAAAGCCTAGAACTGAATCTCTAATCTTGAAAAATCATGAACATGAACTTCATAAAAAAACAATCTTCAAGAATGACCAATAATTGAACTGCTCTGATAATCGAATCTTGAATAGAACATGAACATGAAATAGATCCTAGAGAATCGAACCCATTTTTATACAATGTTAGAAATCGACAATGCGGAAGCGTAATATCAAAGAAATATATTAAACATGAAGAACACTGGGATTTTACGTGGAACCCTACTCTCTAAGGAGCAGGATGAAACTATGGGAGAACCGCCTCAAAGGGTTGATATTCTATTCATCTTTCTCATCTGTTACAATGGGTGTAGGACTTCTTATATAGCCTACACTTACTCTCCAAGTCCCATAAATAGCTGACGCGGGACTAAACCACTGGTTGTGGTAATTGGACCCAGGAGGGATACAATTACCCATGACTACAATGACACATACTCCAACATTATCGAATCCACTTTGAGCTTTATGTACCTTGATTGATTATTATAATGAAACCGATGGATTTTTTTGCAGTTTACTCCTTTTAAGTCTGATGATGACAAGCATGGATTGTAGAATTTGTGAAATAATATTCTTATTCCTTTGTGTAGACTGCCCTTCCATATATAGGTGGAGAGGGGGAACCAAGATTTACAAAACTATACTTCTCATAAGAAGGCTAAACATATGGAGAATGCTAGAAATAGAGAAGCAAAATAATAACTCTTAATGTCCCCCTCATTAAGTTTTAATAATAAGTTTTATTATTATTATTCTTTTAATAATAAAAAAACGTTTTTCATTGAGCATTTGTCTAATAGAGGTAGTTATAAAAAAATGCTATTGTTTTTGCAACTCAGTCCTCTAGTTGTTTTCTACTCACCAAACCCTTTCACCAAATACTTTCATTAAAAACGTCACTATCCAATGTTTTTTTTGTTGTTGTTTTACTATATTTGTTATTGTTTGTTAAATTAAAAAAAGGTTTTTTTTCATCTGTTTGTTTTTTATTTATACTCATTATGTTTTTTGTGATTTATTATTTATTTTTCTACAAAACTACATTATCTTACACAATCATTTACATCTATTTCTTTAGATCAACCAAACAAAAATGACAAGACTATTGCCACTAAGGTAGGGAAAATTGAGTACCTTAACGGTACCAATTATGAATTATGGAGTAGGAAGATCTACTATGGCCTGCTACACGATAGCATACACACCATCATAGACAAACCCGGCCCAACTTTATCAGAAAATCCAACTGTGGATGAAATTAGGTCCCGCGAACAGTGGGAGAAAACAAATAATAGGGTTAGAAGTTTTATGCTGACCCATATGGATCTGAACCTGATTCGGGTCTTTGAGAACTGGGAATCAGCTTACGAGCTCTGGACCGCGGTGAAGGACAAATACCACTCCAAATCGGAGGTGAGCGTCCAGCTTCTTCTACACAAGTACAACTCGTGTAGAATGAAGGAATCTGAAAGCGTCCTCGAGCACGTGAATAAGATGATCGTGATGGCCAAGGATCTTGCGGCTGCTGATTGCGCGATTCCGGAGAGGATGCAAATCGCGGCCATACTAGGGAGTCTCCCTCCATCATTCGACATGGTTGCCACATCTCTGAGGATGAATGGCAACATTAAGTCCGTGACGGCCTTACCTGCACAGTTGGCAATTGAGCAGGACCTCTCCAAACAAAGATCGAAAGCTGAGATCTTTGAGGTCGAGGAGGAAGAAGAAGCGAATGCCGTGCACGCGAAGAAAAGGCTAGGCCCCTCCAAGGCGAATTTCAAGGGAAAGAGTAGGAAATACCCACGCGGCTCTTGCTACGGTTGTGGCAAATATGGCCATTTTAAGGTCAATTGCCCCAATAAGAAGAAGCCGGGAAATTCTAAAGTACCTGAAAATAAAGGCAAGAAGAAGATGGAATTCGCGGCTGTCGTGGAATGCAACTCTGTCATCACGGACAGTGATGGTTGGTGGATCGACTCTGGAGCAACTAGATATATCGCGAAGACGAAGGAGGGCCTGGTGGACTTCAAGGAGCTGAGCAAAGGCGAACAGAGGATCTTCATGGGGAACAACACCTACCTGGACGTGGAAGGTGTTGGGACATACAGACTTGACCTGGGGGATAGCATTATGGTACTGAATGATGTACTATATGCCCCAGGGATACGTCGGAACTTGATATCTGTCCCAGTGCTGCTCAAGAAAGACTTTGAAGTTAGGTTTTATAATAAGCGTGTGTCAATAGGCAAGAATAAGAAAGTCTATGCGATGGGAAAGTTTGTGCCCGAGCATGACTTGTTCTGTCTTCCTGTAATAACTTCTAGTGAATCAATGAATGTCTCTTCTGATTATTCCTTGTGTTGTTTGTCTGATTATGACTTGTGGCACATGCGACTGGGTCATCCAGGAAATTCTAAAATGGATCAAATGATTAAGGTAAATTTATTGCCTAAAATCACGGGTGCAAGGACATTGCCCTGCGAACACTGTCTGACCGGTAAAATGACAAGAAAACCCTTCTCAACCGGAATTCGGTCAACAGAGTTACTAGGTTTGATCCATTCAGACATATGTGGACCACTGAGCGTCAGCACACATAGAAATAAGGAATACTTTATAACATTCATTGATGACTACTCTAAATTCTCCTATGTCTATCTCTTAGGAAGAAAGTCGGAGGCACTTGAAACATTTAAGAGATATAAGACAGAAGTGGAGACAAGATTGGGAAAACCAATCAAAACTCTTAGGACAGATAGAGGTGGGGAATATAACTCAAAGGAATTTGAGGATTATTGCATTCAAGCAGGTATTCGTAGGCAGACTACAATGCCATATACACCACAGCAGAATGGTGTAGCAGAAAGAAAGAATCGAACTTTGATGAATGCAGTAAGGTGTATGCTTTCACACTCAGGACTCTCAAAGAAATTCTGGGGAGAGGCAGTGTTGACTGCGAACTATATACAGAATAGGATTCCCACCAAGTCCGTAGAATCAACGCCATATGAAATATGGAATGGCAGAAAGCCCGAATTGGGCCATCTCCGGAAATGGGGATGTGTTGCACATGTTCTGGTACCAAGTCAGCTTAGGGACAAGCTATACTTCAGGACATTAAAATGCAAGTTTATTGGATATAGTGAGAATTCTAAAGGATATAGGTTCTTTCATGAAACTAAAGGTCTGATCGAAAGTCGTGATGCAACCTTTCTTGAAATTCATCAAGAAAAGGAGCATGAAGTAGAGGAATCAGATCCTCTGATTGTCTTACCAGACAATGAAGACGACTTGAGCATTAGACAAGACCTTGAGGATGATATCGATCATCCAAATATAGAAAATGAACCTATGGAACATGATGATCCTTTAGAGGAAGTGGGTGGACCCACACAACCCACGAGTATAATCGGCAACAAGAGACCCAGAACACGGCCCGCATGGATGGAAGATTACCATTTCTATGGATGCGAGGCGTCGTGCTACACCGTGGATGAGGATGTCACGGATTGTACAGATCCCATATCCTTTGATGAAGCTATGGCTTCATCTGAGTCGGAATCATGGTCGGCCGCCATGAGAGATGAGTTGGACTCAATCGAGCGAAATGGTGTTTGGGAATTATGTGATTTGCCAGAAGGTAGGCAATCCATAGGATGTAAGTGGGTATTCAAGAAAAAGTACCGAGTTGACGGTACTGTCGATAAATACAAAGCCAGATTAGTTGCCAAGGGTTATACTCAGCAAGCTGGAATAGATTTCCAGGAAACCTACTCTCCAGTGGCTAAGTTTGCATCCATTCGGATGATCTTAGCCATAGTCGCATATATGGATTTGGAATTATTCTAAATGGATGTGAAGACGGCCTTCCTTAATGGAGAATTGAGGGAGGAGATTTATATGCGACAACCTGATGGATCTCAGGTTGAAGGTCAGAAAAAAAGGTTTACAAGTTAAGAAAGTCATTATATGGCTTAAAGCAGTCTTCACGGCAATGGTATCTCAAATTTCATGAGAAAGTTATTCAATTTGGATTTGTTTCAAATAAATTGGATAACTGTGTATGTCATGAAGAGTGGGAGCAGGTTTGCAATCATGTCATTGTATGTAGATGACATTTTGCTTGCAGGTAATGACATACAAATGCTCAATGAAATCAAATAGAAATTGGGCAATGAATTTGAGATGAAGGACATGGGCGAAGCATCCTATGTTCTTGGAATTCAAATAACAAGAGACAGGGACTCAAGGACATTGAGCCTTAGTCAGGAAAGATATTTGCATACTGTATTAAGGAGATTTGGAATGCAGAATAGCACTCTAGCTCCAACACCACTTGTGATGGGAAAGAGACTCAGTAAGAGTCAGTGTCCCGGAAAGGGGCAGAAACCTTTAGATGTACCATATGCACAGGCGGTGGGAAGTTTAATGTATGCAATGATGTGTACTCGACCTGATTTAGCTTATCCAGTAAGCTTAGTCAGTAGATATCAAAGAAATCCTGGTCCAGCACATTGGGAAGCTGTAAAGAGTATTCTTCGATATCTGAAAGGAACAGTACATCTGAAACTTGTGTATCAAGCAGAATCGCTTGAGATAGTAGGATACTCCGATGCTGATTTCGGAGGGGATGTGGATGATAGAAAATCCACATCAGGTTATCTGTTCATGTTTGGTGGTGCAGCCGTTTCTTGGGGTAGCAAGAAACAAGGATGTGTATCTCGACATACACAGGAGGCTGAGTACATTGCATGTAGCATGGCCACCACTCATGCTGTATGGATCAGGCGTTTTCTAGAGAACCTAAGCCTCGAATTAGTCAAAGGGCCAATTGAAATGTATTGTGACAATCAAGCTGCGATAAGCTTGATCAATAGTGGGGTTAATAGTTCTAAAGGAAAACGCATTGAGATCCAATATCACTATATACAAGATATAGTGGCGAAGCAAGAAATCACGGTAATCTACATACCTACCAGTGACATGTTGGCTGATTCCCTTACTAAGGGAATAGTAGCAGGAACATACATTAAACATGTTGGTTTAATGGGACTCAGGAATGTTTGAGTCAAGGAAGAGGTTTCATAGATAATGATCCTCACATGATAAATCTCCTTGTATATACTACACGGATAGTGGGAGTATATATGTCTTGACCACTTTGGTCAAGTGGGAGATGTAGAACGGTTTGTTGACCAAGTGGCCAAGAACCGTCGCCGCCCGATCCGGGGGGGGGGGGCAGTTGCGGCGTGGCCGGGTCGCAAGGAGGTCCGCAACCGCCGGGGCGTGGGGGAAGGGGCGGACTTGGCGAGGGGTGAACACGCCCCTATATATAGATCTACCTCACATGGGAGGAAGATCATCATCCGAGAACAACCTCGCCATAGGGAGCCCCCTCTCATTCTCTCCATCTCTCCCTCTCTCTATATCTCTCTCGCTTTCTCGCACAAGAGGAACGGCGTACCTGGGATCGACCCCTTCAGTTGGAGCATATATATTCACCATACCCACCAAATACATTTGGTGAAGGGAGAACGAGTCAGTGTTTCTATGAATAGATCAACCATCTATATCTATCTATGACATAACTGGTTCAGTTTGGATGTATTCGTTTTGGATCATGTTTCGGATGTAATGGCAATCCACCTTCATATGTTTGATACGACCCTGGTTCAGAGAAGCCAATTCTCTCCTCTTTAATTCTTCCCAATGAGAGGGACAAAAGTGAGCTCGGAACCTCTCTTCAAAGATATCCCATGGAACATGATCTACTAATTTCTTGGAAATTGCTCTCCGCCATCGTCGTGCATAATCTACTAGGTGTCAACCGGTGCATAGATTATCCTCAACATCCTGCTAACGTCATCGAGCCATAATTCAGCCTCGGCAGGTGTCTCTACACCTTTGAATCAAGGAATCTTTCCCTTTCGATAATTGCTAAGTAATTTTTGATATCTAAGAAGGACCTTCTCCTATAAGAATGTTGGATTGTTTGTAATAAGCATAATAGTAGAGGATGTTGCTATAGGCAGCTTTGGGCCTTTGCCTAGTGGTGGAGTTCACCACGAATCAACCTGTGACAGTCTGCACCCGATCAAGTCATAGAGGATGTTGCGTTTGTTTTGGAGTTGAGAAATGCTATTGGTGATGACTGGGTATATTGGTGATGACTTGATGTGGTTCGCTCGATACTTAAATTTCAGGAATTTTGGTGCTTCAAATGCATTGAACGGGGCCATAAAAGGAGAGATTGCAAGATCACAGGGTTTGGAGACCTTGGTTGCCTCAAGATGCGAGGGACGAGGGGAGCAAGGTTTTATGGGATCCTGCTGAGGCACCGTCAGATGAACATCTACATTTTCTTATTGTTTCAGTGCTTTTATGTGTGGATGTGATGGAGCTCGTCGGAAGAATCTCACACTTTTCCTAGAGGGGCTTGCCAGAGATGTGATTCCTTTAGACTCCATATTTGTTCATGTGCATGACCTTCGAGCATCGTTGGAGAGTACACTTTTAGATGTAGATGTGGTAGACCCTACCATTATTTGGGAACGCCCTCGCTTTAGGGACGACATGACTACTTGCAATATCGCAATATTTTTCATATATTTGCATTTAAAATCATGTAACACATTGTTACCTTTTAAAGTTAGATACGACTTTGAAATTGGATGTAAAATTCATGTACTTTTGTGTAATTTACTCTTTTTTAGCTGCACCTGAGGTGCTGTGACTATGTTTGTAAAGTATTTGTTGTTGCTTCTTTAGCAAAAGTATGAAAAAACATAAATATATGTAGGATCCAAGAGTGTTTGAATTAGAAGCTTAGCATTCATGTACGATTGCACTTATTGGAAGAAGTTATGTTTCTTTTCTTGCCTTAATAGATGACAAATTATATATTTACTATAACTATAGCAACAAACGATAACAACAACAAAGCCTTCTCCCACGTTTAGTAGGGTCGGCTACATGGATTCATAGCTGCTCTCCTTCCCAGACTTCTTGAGCTTTTTTCACCTTCTCTTAACATGCTCAACATCCCAAATCTCACATCTTCTAACTGGTGCATCAATTGTCCTCCTTTGCAAATGGTCAAACTACCTTACACAATTCTCTCTCATCTTATCCTCTATCGAAGCTACAACAACTTTTCTTCTGACACATCATTCCGAATCTGATTTTTTCGTGTATGACTAAACGTCCACCGCAACATTTTCATTTCTGCTACCCAAGGTTTTAAAAAGTGTGAGGCGTATCGAGGCTTTTTCCCAGTATTGCCTTGAAGCATATCGAGGCGTAAGCCTCACTCGAGACCATGAAACATACTAATTAATCGTAATTACAATATTCAAGTTCTAGAAATTAAATAGTTATGATTAAATACATAACTCCATGACATTTCAAGGCTAACATCATGGTTTAGACATTCAAGTTATTATATAACTCTCTTTTTTGGACTCGAAATCTGCATATCCAAGTAAATATGGATATGCAAGTATAGTAATGGGTAACTCTGCACAAAATTTAAAGTCTTTAATAAATTTTAACTAAAGGGACTAGATGCACCACAAGAGACATACTAAAGTGTAGAGGCATTAGATGTAAGGACTCAAGACCCAATTTTTTTGTTCATGTTGATTTATAAAGAACATGCACAACAAAGTAAAAATAAGCCTAATACTTCAATAAACTAAATATGCATTTCAGTGAATTGTAAGCTTAAGGGATTGAAAATACTTGTCTACGAAAGATGAAAAGTCTACAATAAAAAAGAAAAGTAAGAAATATTTTAGAAAAATTTTAAAAAATCAGCACACAAATGAGGAAGCGCCTCGAGGCGCGCCTCATAGGCCTCGAAGCGCTTGCCTCATTGAGGCTGCATGAGGCTATTGCCTTGAGGTATTTTTCCTTGAAAAATGCCTGGAGGCGTACGCCTCAGCGCCTCGAGGCGTATTTTTAGAAGCAATGTTGCTATCATCATTCTCTACACTTGTCTATGGTTCACAGACCAATATTGAGATTCATAGAGCATAGCAAATCTCGCGGCTGCTTTGCTTTGATTTTTGTTAGAGTATGCATCAATATCATGTAAGATGGGTAAATGGATCCTTCTAAGTTCCATTTACCACATCCCAGTGTTTAGTCCAACATATACTTGTAGTGGAACTTGGAGGGTTTGAGGAAGCTATATAAGAAGCCCCAGACATCCTGTATTAGATGACAAAGTTCAATAAAACAACCAACACTTTGAGGCGTTCTTCTGTGGTTTCATCTCGCTCCTTAGGGAGTAGGGTTCCACGTAAAATCCCGTGTTCTTCATGTTCATATTCTTATTTCTCTGATTAGCTTCCGCATTCTTATTTTCTAACATGGTATCAGAGCGGGTTCGATTCTTGACGAGTTTTTTTCATTTGTTGGAGAATTCGAGTTTGATGTTATTTTCTTGAAGATTATTATTTTCGGATTGTTTTATGTCCAAGTTCTAGGGTTTTCGATTGAAACACTAATTTCTAGAAGATCTCTTCCGCGATTGCACCTCATCTGCTCTCGCGATTCTCCTGGCGCACCCCATCGAGCACGGAGCTCCATGTTCGAGGCAACAATCCTCCTAGGCGACACCTCTGTCGTCCTTGTTCTCATGCTCCAGTTGCGGCTCGAGAACAACCCTCCATTGTATCCCTTCTAGGTGGAGAACCCATGCGACACCCAATTCCTGGTGATGCACCAGGCACCGCCGCAACATCCAGACTAGCGATAGTTGAAGCAGTCCATTGCGTGGCGGCCTCCTCTCCGATTTAGGCGATGCCGCCGCTTAGGGTTGCACCTCTAATTTCCAGCTCAACTTGGGCATCACCTTCACCTTCGGCATCCTCTCCTTAGGCGAAACTTTAAACAACGGGAGGCTCATTGCGACGCTCCTTTCCCCTATGATCTCGCATAGGCGGTGCGAGATGCCCTTGCACGCCATCCTCATCGCATCATCTTCTGGAATCCCGGCGACCGCACCTCCTCTTCCTGCCGATTCACCATCTGCAGCAGCTAGACCCCCCCCTCTTCGTTGCTCCAGCGAAGCTCAAAGCAGCCAGGGTCCTCCCTTCCTCACGGTTGTGCGGGTGACAATCCGGAAGCCCCCTCCTTCGCGGGGCGGCGACATCCTCTCCTAGAAAAGCCCCATCGGGGGTGCAACAGGTCTTCGAGAGGAGGATTCCCTTAGGGAACTCTAAAATAGGGCCCAAGTAGGCGTGCTATGTTTTTCTAAACAAAGAATAAAAAAAGAGCAGAGGGTCGTGATTCAAAAAAAAGAAGAGAACGATGTGCACTAAGTTAAAAAAGGGGTTGTATTTGTTTGTGTTGAAGAAAATAAACTTGCGGTAGCGAAAATGGAAAAAGATAAAGAACACGAGGAACAACGGGATTTACGTGGAACCTTACTCGGTAAGGAGCGAAATGAAACCACGGGAGAAGCCCTCAAAGGAGAGGATATTCTATTGGAATTTCTCAATGAGTACAGGGGGTGAGGGGCTCTTTATATAGCCTCTTAGACAGTCCGGAGTCCGACCGCTCATCCATGTGGGACTAAACATAAGTGGGGTAATTGGATCTTGGTGATATTCAATCACCCGCCTATTACATTCTCTAACACTCCCCCTCAAGCTGGAGCTGAGAAAGCTGCAGTTTGCAACAAAAAGAAAGTCTACACCGCATCTTCACACGATACATCACAAGAACACATGTCCGCTGCTGGTAGAGGACCACGCATGGGGACGGGTTTGCGACTTTCAGGTCATCGGAACGTATCTCTGTCATGCCTGTAGAGCCGCTGCGATATCAGATCACCGGAACATATCTCTGTCGTGTCTGGAGAAGAATCGCTGCAGAAGAAGTCCAGCACAAGAACTGATCGGGTCGTAAAAGAAGAAGTATACGCCTCGACGAAGAAGTTGATGCTCGGTGAAGATGGATGATCTATAGAAAGCTGGATTGATTGTCTGTCAGTTGTAGATGGACAGTTGTGAAGAATACATCTCTGACTCCCCTTTTTTCCCATACTTGATAGAATAAAGAACAGATAGCATCAAGTTGGGAGAAACAAGTGAATAACATGCATTTTTTTATCATTTTTTTCATCTTTTTTTTCAAGCCGTTCAACTCTTTTTTTTCGACTTTTCGTCTTCTTTTTTTTGAAAAACTTTTACGTACGGCTATGTTTATTGTACGCGTCCTTTTTTTGCAAATAATTCAATCATTTTTTTAATCTCTTTCCTCTCTCTCTTTCTTAACTGATCGAGCCCCCTCCCTTTTTTTTGTTTGGGCCAAAATCTCAGCCCAATTTAGCTTACACAGTACAGGGAAAAAAATTCGGTTGCAGCTCATCCCTATTGGGCCAAAGTAAATTTGCTGGAGCCCTAATTCGAGCAGTGAGCGGGTGTCTTTAAGGTACCGCCCCCACAATGGGGAGCTTATTGTGCGCCACACCGAATCTGGAGGGAGAAGATGGGTGGAACCGCCGCCGGTCGTAGAGCTCCTCCATGGAGAATCGCAGCCTCCTTCGCCTGGAAGTCGCAAGGAGAATCGGCAGTGACTGCACCTTAGCTTCAGGTCGATCCAAGCATGCAGGAAGCGCACAGGAATCGTGAGGAGGTGCGGCATGATGCCGCTGCCAGGTGGCACCGCCAGCAAGGGCTCGTGCCGCCTCCGCGAGCCTGTCGAGGAAAGTTGAAGGCGGCTAGGGCTCGCCGTAGAGGGCTGTTACGTGCAGCCTTGGGGGCACGCGCGCGACCTGGAGATGCGCCTTGTGCCGCCATGATGGCGGCTGGCGCCGCCGACGATTGCACCTGGGTTGGGGGGTGCGCCATATGTCTGGGGTTCACGCGCAAGAGCCTGGAAAGGCGCCTACGCCTTTGCGCCCAAGGAGAGGTCGTCTGCGCGCGAGATCTGGAGGGATTCACACCCGAATCTGGATCGCTTGCGCATGTGTTGCGCAAGGAGGAGGGATTACGAGATGGAGCCTTGCTCCGTTGAAGAAGGGTGGGCTGCGCCTGGAGGGTGTGCACCCAATTAGGGTTTCGACCTCCAAAATCAACTTGTTGTGCGCGAGTTATGTGCAGGAATTATGGTTTCAAAATGAAACCTTGAAATAGAATCTGGAACTCGAACAATTCGAACATAACTTTGAACATCAATCTTCAAGAACAACGAACAATGAATCTGATACTCGAATCTCGAAAAAAATGAATATAAAAATCCACGAGAATCGACCAGCTCTGATACCATGTTGAAGAAAATAAACTTGCGGTAGCGAAAATGGGAAAAGATAAAGAACACGAAGAACACGGGATTTACGTGGAACCTTACTCCGTAAGGAGCGGGATGAAACCACGGGAGAAGCCCTCAAAGGGGCGAATATTCTATTGGAATTTCTCAATGAGTACGGGGGGTGAGGGGCTCCTTTTATAGCCTCTTAGACAGTCCGGAGTCCGACCGCTCATCCATGTGGGTTTAAACATGAGTGGGGTAATTGGATCTTGGTGAGATCCAATTACCCGCCCATTACATTCTCTAACAGTTTGGACCCTATTTGGGTCAAATTTAAAAAAAATCAGTGGAAACCTGGAAAAAATGAACGGCTTTTTTGAAGAAAAGTATAGATGTAAAGGCTTTTTTAAAAAATGAATGATATAGCAGAAGAAAAAATTATTTAAAAAAACACGAGAAGAAAAGCCGCAAAAATTGTGAGATCGGCTTATTGATGTTTTGTTTCCCCATTTTCTTATCTTCTCCAAGGTTCAAAAATACGGTATGCGGTATTCGTTCGATCATGCGGTCTAAAGCAAGTAAGCGGATATGCGGAGGAGTATACGGAAGTATATGCGGTTTATATAGTTTATAATATTTTAATTTAAAGTATTAAAAAATTACAATAATAAAATATGACTATATAAAAATTTCGATGATGTAACAAAATCCAAAATCAAAAAATTCAAATAAGATAATATAATCAATAAGTATATAAGCATGATATTATAAATTGATTGTTTTTTAGTGTATATTTTGAATTTAATGCATATATATACACATACAAATTTGGATTCAGTAAGGAACACACGAATTCTACAAGAAAACCTTTAATGCATATCAGATCCTATAGATAACAAAAGTTAAAGACCATAGGTATACAAATCATACATCCAAAAGTATACATATATATGGATCTCCAAGGGACAACTTGTTGACAAAAAATATAGGGAAAATTATATTTGTATATAAAATCTATTAGGAGCACAAAAATTACTAGACTGTTAGTCAATTACTTCGTATTTTATTCGAAATAGAATGAATGAATTTCATTAAATAGAAAATTCAAAAGGCAATAAACAATTCATTAATAAGTGTTAGGAATAATGGAAAGATATGGATATGAAAAAAAATCTTAGGTTATATTTACAAATGCAGTATATACGAGAATAATGAAAAGATGCAACAATGCAAATGATGATATAAGAGTTGCTCGGAAAAAAATCGAGTTAATGTGTCATCAACATGTTATGAATTAAATAAAAAAGATGCATGAATCATATATGAAAATCTCTTGTTCAGATATGCGGCCGCATATGCCGCATAGTCGGACCACATATTGCTGCATATGGCATATACGCTTCGGTCAAGTGACCGAATACGCATATGCAGCCGCATATGCGGCCGCATGGACCGCATTTTCGAACACCAATCTTCTCCCTACTTGGTCGATGTTTGTTATTTCGACCAATATGGGGGAAAGGTGGAGTATCGTGTAGAGTCACATGCCCGATTGTCTGATTCTTCATATTCAGAGGCCAGCCAGATTTTCCAGACTCTACAGTTTAGATGAGTCAGAGTCGATGTCAGATTGGTTCCGAGTCTTCGTTTTGATTCGCACATGTATGCGATCGTCAGTTTGCGGTCCTCATCTTTTGTTTTGCTCAAAGTTTTCATGTGCTTCATAGGGGCTTCGGAGTAGAGATCCCATTCACTGAATCAGTATGGAGAGATACAATTCTCCGATGAGGAGACTTTTTCAGATTCCATTCTCCAGCGACCGTGGACTCCGACGAGGATGTTTTCCTCAGCTTTTTCAGTTCGGCCCTTCAGAGATGGATCGGTTGTCCACATGATCCAGTCTTCTATATGTGGCAGGCCAGAGTTCTCCAGGTGGAGACTCATTCAGTTTCAGTGGCTCTGACAGGCGCAGTACAAAGTACACTCAGTTTGACTCACTAACCAACCCGTTTGGTCCTCCTCACTTGTACGACTTGAGAAGCAACGTTCTCGATAGCAACCGACAATTGTACGCGTTGAGTTGATATTGTCTGTAGTGTCTTGTATTGTGAGTTAGAGATTTCTTTCTATTTGTCCAAGTTGAGCATTGCATGCTACAGCTTGAGGTGGAGTGTTAGAGTATACACCATTATCATGTAAGATGGGTAAATAGATCCTTCCAAGATCCATTTACCACGTCCTAGTATTTACTCCTACATCTACCAGTAGTGTGACTTGGAGGGGCTGAGGAGGTTATATAAGAGGCCCCATACCTCCTGTATCAAATGAGAAAGTTCAATAAAACAACCGGCACTTTGAGGCATTCACCCATGGTTTCATCACGCTCCTTAGGAGTAGGGTTCTACGTAAAATCATGTGTTCTTCATGTTCATATTCTTATTTCTTTGATTAGCTTCCGCATTCATATTTTCTATCAATTTTCAAAGGAATTTTCTTATCACAAAACAATAAGGCTCCCATCCACTTTAGCCACCTTGCATTTCTTCTATGATTATCTTTTCCATCGATTTCTACATCATGTTGCAAAATAGATCGCAAGTATCTAAACGAATCTTTCTTCTGTTATCTTCTCCAATCTTCATTTTAATTCCTTCACTACTACTTCCACCAAATGTGCATTCCATATATTCAGTGTTAGCCCTACTTATACGTAATCCTTTAGTATCTAAGGCATGTCTCCAAATCTGAAGCTTCTCGTTGACACCATCTCTAGTCCCATTAACCAACAAAATATCATTGGCAAACAATATATACCAAGGTATCTCATCTTGAACTGAATGTGACTAGTTAACTTGTCCATAATCAAAGTAGAAGAAATAGAATTAAAGCTGAACATGATGTAATCAGGTGTTGATGTCAAAACAATCAGCTTCCTAGACTTAATCGTTACACAAGATGAAGCACCATCATACATATCTTTTACAAGGTTATTGTGCTTGACATGTATATTTCTCTTCTCCAAAACTCTCCACAAGTTCTTCTATGGAACTAAATCTTAAGCCTTCCTCAAATCAATAAAAATCATATGAGGGTTCTTTCTTTTAGCTTTATAAATCTCAATTATTTTCCTCAAAATGTTGATAGCTTCAATAGTTGAGCGACCTACCATGAATCAGCATTGATTTTTTGTTATTTTGAAAATTTGCCACACATGTTGCCAAATCTTCATAGTATGAGTCATCAATTTGATACCTTTGTAATTTGAACAATTTTGCATACCCCCTTTATTCATGTAAAGAGGCACCACGATGTTTTTTCCCCCTTTCTTAAGGTATTTTCTTTCTTTACTAAATAACATTAAAATTTGTGAGCCAAGTAAAGTCACATTAAGTAAGGTCACATTCACTTAGAACTTTCGATACTTTTATCGGAATATCATCAGGTCTTGCACCTTTTTCATGTTTCATAATCTTTAGAGCATCCTCTACTTCTTTTGTATTTGTCTATGGCTAACACGATTCGTGTAACTTTCACTTTTAGTTAAATCTTCCAAAGTGATCTCTTTATTGCCTTGCCCGCTGAAAAACTTATGGAAATATTTCTTCCATCTAGTCTTTATATCCTTCTGAGTAACAAGCACATGTCTTTGCTCATCCTTAATGTTTATCACTTGAGAAAGATCTTGTCTTTCTTTTTCTTGCTTTGGCTAATATGAATATATCCTTCTGGCCCTCTTTAGAGTCAACCTTTTTATACAAAACTTCATAGCCTTTGTGTTAGCTTCACGTACAGGATTTTTTGCTTTCTTCATCGCTATTTTGTAATTTGTAATGTTTCCTTTGTTCTATCCTTATACAATAGCTTTAACGCAAGCTCTTTTCGTTTTAATACGCTTCTCTTGTACCTCTTCATTCCACCATCTTTTGATATAGAACTCCTTTAGACCCCGTCTAGCATCTCTTTGGATACCTTTTGCCTTTCGGATATAAGATGCTACTGCCTCCTACATCTCGTTTGCGCTTCCATTACATTTCGAAGATAAGTTGTTGACGCATAGGCTATTTTGTATCTCTTTGTTATTTTTATTTTCTTGTTATTCTCTTTATGTAATTTACCCATAGGCTACTCTCCTATATAAGAGAGCCTAGGGCTATGGAATAGATCATCTCATTCACGTTTCCCAACATGGTATCAGAGCAACGGTCCTAGGACGGAGTTCTCGAAACCCTAAACCTACCCATCCCCACCCGCCGGCTCTCTCTTCTCCCTCTCTCTCTCGGCGCCGCCAGGCCCTTCTTCTCCGCCGATCTGCGGTGATCTAGGGCGTCTCCTGTGCTGTTCTCTGCAGCATCAACTGCGGCGTCTGATGCTCCATCTGGGAGGCAGACGACGCATATGCCAAGGTGTGGCTATCTGGCACATTGGCTATTGAAATCGCCAATGACATTCTACATCAACCCACAGCCAAAGACATGTGGGATATCCTCGCAGCGACCTATTCTCAGGCAAAGAATGAGACGAAGATCCTGCAACTACAACATGATATATTCACGATAAAGCAGAATGGCCGCCCGTTACATTCTCTCTATACATCTTTGAGAGGAATGTTTGAGAAGCTTTATAGCTTCATGCCTCTTACCGCCACACCAGAGCAGCAGAAGACATACAGGAATGCAACGATGGTGGGTGTGTTTCTCGCTGCACTTGACCCAGAGTATGAGGCCGCACGTTCACAGATCTTGGCGGACTCGACTATTCCTCCCATGGAGGAGGCTTTTCACAGATTGAGTAGGATAACTGTACCTTCAGCAGCTGCTAGTCAGAATCCCTCAGCCATGGCGGCCAACAGGGGCCGTGGTTCTCATTACCAGGGCCGTGGACGTACTCCCCGTGGAAGGGGTGGTCATACTAGGCCTACATGCTCATATTGTCACCGCATCGGACATACTGAGGACACATGCTACTCAAAGCATGGATTTCCTGCATCTGCACGAGTCGCTGAGCAGATCGAGCCTCCTTCTGCTGCTTCAATGGATCAGCGTTTTGATGATCTGGTTGCCCGCCTCAGGGGCATTATCCCACCATCTGGCCCAGCACCGACGACAGAAAGTCATACTGATGTTTCTGCTTCTGCTTCTGCCTCTACGAGTACTTCAGGTAGTACACTTGCACTTCATAGTAGTAGATCGGATACATTGCCATGGATCATGGACTCAGGCGCTACACATCATCTATGTGGCGACCAGAGTCTACTTTCAGGATATACTCAGATCCCTCTAGGACGGACAGTAGTGATTGCCAATGGCACACATTCCCCCATCACGGGTCAGGGGGAGATTAGATTGACATCCTCTATGCAGCTCAAGAATGTTTTACATGCACCGCATTTTTCTATGAATCTTTTGTCAATCAGTCAGATTACGAAGGATCTCCAATGTCGAGCTATTTTTGATCCATCTTCTTTGATTTTTCAGGACATCTGTACGGGCAACGTGATTGGTCATGGCTATGAGCAAGGAGGCCTCTATCGTCTGAACCAGACCCCATTTGCCGGAATCACATCTTCTCCCGCTGGACAAGTATCTTCTCTCCTGTGGCATCTGCGTTTTGGTCATCTACCGCTTCAGAAGTTGCGTCTTGTCTTACCTTATAGTTTTTCTCACACACCTATCCAGTGTGAGGCGTGTCAGTTGGGAAAACATCACAGGTCATCGTTTCCCAGTAGTCAAGGTCGGAGTACTAACTCCAAATTTGAGTTGTTTCATGTTGATGTCTGGGGTCCAAGTCGTGTTCCCGATCATCAGGGGCACAGGTTTTATATTGTTTTTGTGGATGATTTCTCAAGAGCATCATGGGTATTTCTAATGAAAAATAAGTCTGAAGCTGGAAATATTATTATTCAATTTCTAAATGAGATTCAGAATGTTTTTTCCACAACTGTCAAAATTATGAGAAGTGACAATGCCTTAGAGTTATGCACCAATAATCTAGCCAACTACTACTCCTCTAAAGGAATTGTTCACCAAACATCCTGTGCCCATACGTCTCAACAAAATGGGGTTGCAGAAAGAAAACACTGTCACCTACTTGATGTCACAAGGTCACTTCTCATTCAGAGTCATGTTCCGTATTCATACTGGGGTGATGCAGTCCTTACTGCATGTTATCTTATAAATCGTATGCCCTCGTCTGTCTTGAATGAACAGGTTCCTTTCTCACTGATTTATCCTGACAAGGATCTGTTCACTCTTACCCCTCGTGTGTTTGGGCCAGTCGCGTTTGTCCATCAGTTGTCGCCCGGTTCTGACAAGCTCTCTCCTAGGGCTGTCAAGTGTGTCTTTGTGGGGTACTCCAGAACTCAAAAGGGGTACAAGTGTTTTGACCCTGTGCGTCGGCGGTATATGATCAGTGCAGATGTTACATTCTTTGAATCTATCATGTATTTCTCAGATTCTGGAAAGATGCAGCCGCCACCTATATCCCCTGGCATTGTATTCATGGCACCACCAACGTCACAACCGCCACCAACATCTGAACCACCACAACCACCGCCACCGCCATCAATTGTACCTCCGTTACCATTCCATTACACCCGGAGGCCGAATCAAGCTCATGGTCCTGACCAGTCAACTAGCTCGCCTATGGTATGTAATGAGAATATTAATGTTGATGGATCTGACGACATTTCTCATCAGGGTGCATTACAGGAGCATGGTGATACCACAGAGGACCTAGATGTTCCAATCGCTCTACGCAAGCCGAAGAGAAGCTGTGTCCAGTATCCAGTATCAGCAGTGGTGTCGTTTGAGAGGCTATCTGGACCATTTAGGACGTTTGCATTGGCACTTTCAGCTACAACCATTCCACGGAACCATCATGATGCTATGCAGGATGCTAGATGGCGACTAGCAATGCAAGAGGAGATGGAGGCACTTCAGTCTAGAGGAACCTGGAGTTTGGTTCCTATACCTCCAGATGTTAGCCCGGTGAGTTGCAAATGGGTGTTTACAGTTAAGCACAATGCAGATGGTTCCATTGACAGGTACAAGGCACGCCTTGTTGCTCGGGGCTTCACGCAGACATATGGGGTAGATTACCTAGACACCTTCTCCCCTGTGGCGCGTCATTCCACTTTACGGATCCTGCTATCTGTTGCGGTTGCTAAAGACTGGCCACTCTATCAACTAGACGTAAAGAATGCATTTTTGTATGGAGACTTGCAGGAGGAAGTCTATATGCAACAGCCACCTGGTTTTGCTGTTGAGGGGGAGTGTTCCAAGGTTTGCAGATTGCATAAGGCCATCTATGGTCTTAAGCAGAGCCCCAGAGCATGGTTTCAGAAGCTTTCAGACCTCTTTGAGAAACAAGGATATAAACGCTCCAATGCTGATCATTCCTTGTTCGTGCAGAAGACGGCGAGAGGTATCATTGTAATCATGGTTTATGTTGATGATATCTTGATTACAGGTGATGATGACCAAGGCATTAAGCAAGTAAAGGAAAGGCTGGGGACCGAGTTTGTCACCAAGGACTTGGGAGTCCTTAGATATTTCCTGGGGCTGGAATTTGCTAGAAATCCATATGGATTAGTCATGACACAGAGGAAGTATGTCACAGATCTACTGAGTGAAACATGTATGCTAGGGTGTCGACCTGCTACGACACCAATGGACCCTAGCATGAAGCTGTATGATGATGACACAGAAGAGGTGGATCAGAGAAGGTACAGAGAACTGGTAGGCAAATTACTGTATGTCACTATCACTAGACCTGATATACAGTTTGCAGTGAGTCGTGTGAGCCAGTTCATGGAGCAACCACGCCAGGTCCATATGGATGCCATACACATGATTCTGAGATATCTAAAATCATCTCCAGGTGCAGGCTTGATATTTAAGAAAGGAAAGGAGATTTCTGTTACAGGATGTGCGGATGCAGACTATGCAGGATGCCCCAAGGACAGGAAGTCAACATCAGGGTTTGCAGTCTATGTTGGAGATGCTCTAGTTTCGTGGAAGAGCAAGAAGCAGACAGTAGTAGCTAGATCCAGTGCTGAATCAGAATATAGGGCTATGGCCCAGGCGAGCACAGAAATGATGTGGGTAAAATCCTTACTTGCAGACCTATGTATTGATATACCTCTTCCTATGATGTTGGAATGTGACAATCAGGCCGCCTTGTTCATTGCAAATAACCCAGCTTTTCATGAGAGGACCAAGCATATTGAGGTCGACTGTCACTACATACGTGACATGATTCAGAAGGGGTTCATTGCTACATCTCACGTCACATCAGAGAATCAGACTGCTGATATTTTCACCAAGGCATTATTTAAAGGCCCATTCCAGAAGTGTGCGTCCAAGCTGAGCATGATTGATATCTATGCTCCATCTTGAGGGGGAGTGTTGACGCATAGGCTATTTTGTATCTCTTTGTTATTTTTATTTTCTTGTTATTCTCTTTATGTAATTTACCCATAGGCTACTCTCCTATATAAGAGAGCCTAGGGTTATGGAATAGATCATCTCATTCACGTTTCCCAACATAAGTCTTTTAAAACCTTCTCCTTGAAGCTTAAAATAATCCAATTATAACTGCCTATCAAAAAAATAGACTGATGGTGCTCCTGTGCCCACATCTTCCGTTTAAAAAGAGAAGGAAAAAAATTTGAAGATCAAAATGTTTGTTGGGTTTTATTGTAGAGCCTGGCTCTTCCACATGCACTAACTAAAAACAAATTGATTTTGAAACGAGATTTTGGGGGCTGTTTGACTCTACAATGAAAGGATCTTTATCTGTGGGCCATGATCTCATGCGGTCGGCTATTCTTTGCAGACGGTTTTCATCATATTTTTATGCAACAATCAACTTCTTGAAATTGTTGAGAAGGAGCTCATTTGGATTCTGGCTCATGTCCCTGGGTTCTCGCCTTTGTTGCCAAGTCTTGTTTCCAAATTGCACTCCGTGAGGGAGAAATATCTATCTGCTACGCAGCAGAATTC
The DNA here is from genome assembly GCA_037367405.1 of Ottelia alismoides. Taxonomy (NCBI): domain Eukaryota; kingdom Viridiplantae; phylum Streptophyta; class Magnoliopsida; order Alismatales; family Hydrocharitaceae; genus Ottelia; species Ottelia alismoides. Next base: position 943,715 of record JAZKJV010003691.1, on the reverse strand, counting down.
TTTACATAGTAAGGTATGTGCTTGGTATATGTATTCACATGATAAGCTCGCGCTTCTCCAATATTTTTGATCATTTTTTGCACGAGTCTCTCGATCAAACTCTCCTAATCGGAATTTTATCGTTTTTTCAGGACAAGTCATGGAAGCTGTCATTCAATTTGATCTGGAACTGTGTGATATGGCTGATGATCCTTAACATGTTTGCTAAGATAGTGACTTCTACCGCCCGAAGATACCTTAAAGAAGAGCAGGAGCTAGAATTGACTAAAAGGCTCTCTACATCTAAAGGTTCCAAACACAAGTCGAGATCAAAAAACCATGCATCACGTCGCAAGTGAGAGCACTCGCGCTGGGCAGAATCAGTCCACCGTTTTGCTGCCTGGTATTGAATTGCAGCCTGTAATACCGATTCTCTCGCCGGTTCAAGGAGACAGCCAGGTTTGTTTATTCTTTTGCTGATGGAGGCCAAGTGATATTTTTATATGCCTGAACATATGAATGAATGAAAGGTAAAGTAATTTATTGCAACACCAGATTCAATATGAAATGAGCACAGGTCTCTGTTTGTGCCTATGTGTATCTCTTATTTATCGAGAAAGGCCGGCAATCCCGGTTAGATCGCGCTTGCTTTGACTGTAGGTTACATGCTCTGTACGGTTTAATCTTGTTGCACCCCCAAAGGAGAACTTGGAAGCAAAACTTGCGATCTACATAGAATATAAAAAAACATACAGATCTTTTTATATAGATCAAAGCAGGGATGCGAGTTGGAGCGCCAGAATAGAACTGTTCAGTGCAGCAACGAGTGAGCATTGGGTCTAATCCTACTTTCGTCGAGCCGACCAGCGAAAGTAATTTCAGCCTGGGTAAGAGATAGCCTGTTGGCCACTGAGATCCAGTGAAAGAGGGGTGTATATGTGTTAAACATCGGGATGAGCATGTTGAAAGGGATGTAAAGTGGTGCATCAGGGATGAGTATGGCCATGACTTTGGGGGACCTAAGGGGTCATATCCATTTATCCTCCCTCTTTTTTGAGAGGGTTTTATCTGTTTGTACCCCTCTTAGATTTCGTAAAATAAGTTATGCACCTCCCTTTTAAAATGGTATAACTATGAATTTCGCAAGAATATTGGGGTGCAACTGAAATTGCCAAAAAGCGATGGACATAATTAATATTGCAGAAGTTAAGAAGGGTGCAAGTGATAAATTTTTTTAATTACATTTGGAAGGGTGTATGTAAAGAGGTGTGACATGAATCATGTAGAAGAGGGGTTATAACATTGTCGAATCAAGTTAGTTGAAACTTAGTAAGGTTGAAATTGACTCGATTAACCAAGATTTGTTCTCATTGTATTTTTTTCAAGGATCCAATCGATTGAAATGTCAAATGCAAAAAGCCAATGCAAGTTGTCTAATCGATTAATATGGCAATTGAACACATGTGTAACAAATTTTTCATGATATGTAACATGTGCACACAGGTTCGATTATGATTGCTATTATTTGAATATCAACTATAGAATCGAATCAATGACTTGCATCAGAAAAAGGATGCAGGAACTGAGTTGGTGGTAACTTAAATTTCACAAAGGAATTAGACAAGAAATGTCCTAAAATTCTAAAAAGAACAAGACAATAGTGTTTATTTAAGGATGAACATGGTATTACTTGTGGGTTGGGATGGCTTCTACTTTTCATAGGGTTAAGGGTGAGGTCACCACAACGTAGGATTCTATAAAAGAAGAGGCGCGCTTAGCCTTCTCCACATTTACTTATCTAATGACCATTCTCCAAACTCCATCGGAGAATTTAAGCTTGAGGTAGACTAGGTCAAGCTACATCATTGAACACTCAAGGTCATTAAATTAAATTTAGCCTCCATCTACCAAATCTAGACATGGTTACAACAAACATTCCATCATATATAAAACTAACAATAGATCTAAGTTACCTAATAATGGATTTAAATCAAGTCTTTTTCTGTAGTTGGTTGAATCGAGATTGGGGCTCAATAGATTCCTATCGTGGGTCTTCCCGTGATTTGAAAAAATCCTTGTGGTCCTATTTGCCCTACTACAGCATAGGTTATTAGTGGCACGCCTTCCTCGAAGGTTCTAAATAACCGTCATCTAGAACATGTATCGTCGACAGTGCTGCACGAAATTGCCGGTGTATGTTTGAAGTTTGAATCTGCCAAGTTCTTTAAAGACATCCTCCCATATGAAAAAAAGGTACGTTGTATTCATTTTTGTTGTAAAGTTTCAAAGATAGGTCATTCTTATCAGATTGGCGCAAAAATATTGCTTTGATTTTTGAAAAATTGTTTTGTGTTCACGCTTTACAGTAAAAATATGGATAGAGTATCAAGCTCCAATTCTAAGAAAACTAAAGGCAACAAGCTTGTATTCTTAATTTGAATGATTACCCAGTCTAGTTAGATGTTTAAATAAATCAGCGCCTACTGAGTAAGTTGTTCTTTCGTGAGAAGATTGTATGTTGCACATTTAACTAACGTTTTAGATTTATTTTATTTATATTTCATCGATTCATTTAATGTCTCGTTCCATCGAGATGGGTTTAAATCCATCAAGTTATTCCAAAAACTCCTCGATTGTTGCACCTGTATTCGATGGCAGCTTAGAAATTGACTTGCTACACGGTTAGAGATTTATTAGCATTTTCTAAACCACCAATATAGGCTTAAAATCACTGTCCTATATTAAGATATTTCCTTAGACAATGCATTGCTTTATAATGTGGTTAAAGAAGATGTTAGTTAGAAAATATGTCAACGGTTTCAAAAACGGTTGACAAATATCAAACATGACATTATATATAACGGCTGAATTTTATATACATAAAAGACAGTTGAAGGACCGATGATGATTTAGGTTTTATGCACCACCTTACATCCCATTTCTCGCTTTTCTCTTTAGTTTTCCTACTGTCCCTTAATGCGTCTTCCTCTTTTATGCTTCTCACCTTGGCTCTCTTTCCCTCGCTTCTCTCCTTTACAAGGCGTCCCTCTAGCGGAGATTGTCTAGTAGATTTTTGTGAACCCCCAAGGATCCGGGTACCCGTTTACGCGCATTTCGTGTTACAACATTCATTTGCATTAGATCGCATAAGCTACGAAAATACAGGGAAATTTTTCGCGCGGTTAATTTTCCACATGACATTCACAATCATAACCACAAGTTAATATAGACAATTGTCACCAAAATCTTATTTCATTAACTTTCATAAAATTTACATGTACAAAGTCTGATAGTACATACAGTATATCCCAAAAATCTGACTGAAGAGAAAGAAACATAATACAATATAAATTGAACAAAAATTGGCATAAAATAAACCATACTGTTAGGTATAAAATTTATCTCCTGAAATCATCAACTCGCTACTGTGCTAAAGGCTCCTTGCCTGCCATGCGTGCAAGGAAGAAAAGGCGTCAGCGGGTGCTGGTACTTCCCATAAGTTTATATAAAAATAACAGGCATTTATTATTTACAAAAGAAAGCAAGTAGAGAGGCATGAGCAACTCAAATTTAAAATTTATTTCTACTTGCAAATGTAAAAGGTTTTCAAATCTCTAGTAAGTACCTCTCATGATTAGCCATTGACCCAACATCTCCCACATAAGCATATTTATTTTATAACTAATTGATCATAGTAAGTATATCTCATTCTCATATTACTTAGAGATCATATTTGTGGATTTTGATGATGGAAAAGATGAGATGAGAAGATATAATGATTTATTAAATTCTTAAGTCTAGTGGGTAGTCTGTGGTCTTGGTTCGTGTGAAACCTCACACTATGACTCTAAGACTTGGGAAAAGTCTTAGGGTTGGGGTGCCTCCGTAGGCATGCGGTGTTGTATAATGCATCCTAACTAAGTTCCCAACACGTCCACTAGCTTAATGAGATTTCGAATTTAGATTATAGTCACTTCCATTTACTTAACTTAACCGTGATCTTTATAGGGATTTCAAAACTGATTATAGTCACCTCTAATCATCTCAATTTTAATTGTGATTTCCTCCAAACCTTGACTATAACTTTCTCTCTGATGTAACTCTCGATGATGTAGATATAAATGTAGATGTGGATGATCTGGATGTAGAATCGCCAAGTCTGTTGGCGAAAGAAAAACTCAAGCGGTGAAGAAGCCAACAAAAGGGCTCTTCCGTCTCGCCCCCTAATTGGAAGGACGGTCCAATAGAGGGATAGGTCTACTCCCAAACTACGCCACTGAGACGGGTGAGAGGGACTTCCCGGGAAAAGTCACTCTAGAAAAACAGCCCGACCGGTAACGGGCAACCGAGCTCGTACGTAAAACTGAAAAACCAGGATCCCTCGCCTGGGTATCCTAAAAGACAGGGTCAGCGGAACTGGTCTAAAGTCTGGATCCCAATGAGGCGTAAAAACACTGCGAGCTCGCGTAAAAACCGAGAAGGGACTGGGATCCTAGACCCGCGCACTAGGCGGTCGCTGCCCTAACTGGGCTTCCTATCTCCCGCCAAGGTGAGGGTCACCGCGCCCTCGCACGGTCAGGTGTGAAGGTCACCATGACCGGCATAATAATTTATGAGTCATTACTGATTCGCAGTCAACTTCGTTTGCTTGACTACTCGTTTCTTTCTCAATTCTCTTTTTTTTTGTGATTAGTCATACAGATCTAGCTCTCTTGATCTATACTCTTAGGGATCTAACTTCATAAGAGAAGAGTATTAATATCTGTAACTCACCTTTATATAACATTATGAGACTAATACTAATGTGAGTTTATTGGATGATAAAGAAAATTTTGATTAATTAATACATCTAGCAAGCATATGTCTGATGTATGTTTATGTACCCTTGTTCATATGACTTTCACAAAGAGAAAGAGTATATTATTATATCATTACAAGTAGGATGGCATGAAAAGCACTTGTATTAGTTCCTTGGATAATACAAGACTTCCAAAGAGAGAGAAAGAGAGAGAGCGTAGGTGGTGATCCCCAACACCATTGACCTACCAAGAAGGTCATTCAAAGACAGATAATACAACTAATTCCAGTTTATCTCTTTATGGAAGAAGTACAGGTCTTGTGTAACCAATTGCAACTGACGATACGGTAAAATGGTATTCAAGAGATGTTTCTAGCGCTAGGGAATTTGTGACCTTGGATTAAAGTGATGTATACATAATAGAGTAAAATTTCACCAATATGTATCCTCAAACAGAATAGTTATGATATCCAGGACCTGGTTATTTGCTTTAACAATTGTAACTAGTATATTTAATTTAAATATTATTCCTTGGTTTGATGACCTACATACATTTTGAATGTGGATGGTTTAGATTTCACCCTTAATATTAATGCATAATGTTCTCATGACAATGGTACATGTTTGGATATGACTAACTTAGATTAAGAGTATTGGTCAGGCCAGATGACTTATAATGCAGAAAATGAATTGTTTACGAAGAAGTATAGTTCTTCCTGCATCATGTATTCTTAAGTATAGATTTAATAAGATTGATGAGGGTATTTCCTTATATAGGTATAGATACCAATTCAAACGATAACTGCACTCCATCGTCTCAATAGAACTAATATCAAAAGAGTCTAACTCGACAATAGTTACAGATCACCGATGCTTCTTGTATTTTTTTTGTTTATTGAACATGGCTTAATAGACATAAATGAATCATTACTTACATGTAATTCCATTTTATATTTCCAGAATTTGATAATAGAGGACCATTTTAAAATACAACATAGACGGGCTAATAATGCATGCTCAAGACCTATAATTATCTTAAATATTATAAAACATAAACTTAGAGAGCACCAATATATTTTAGAATGCTAATGCTACATGTAACCAATTGAGATACAGATTTCAACAGTAAAGGATATTTCCCATGTATTTGACCCAAAACTAATGACAAGAGCTCAGACACATGCTTTAGTTTATAATCACAACATACAACCAACTGTTAAGAATAGATTGTAATGTAAACAATAATATGTTTGATAGCAAGAGGAAAGTCATAAATGGTACATGCATGGCAGCAATAGCGGTAGAAGGATGGTACATATGAAATTTCAGATCTGAATACAGATGAGAGTTCACAACTAAAATCAGATTTAAAGATTTGCTTTTCCATAAACATGTTCTCAAAATCCCCCTACTTACAATCTAGACTAACTTTAAGGATCAAAATCATGTAAACTATCATGCACAGCAGCAAGAGGATGGAAAAGAATAGAAATGTACATGTATGGCAGAAATAGGGGGAGAAGGATGGTACATATAATCTAAGTGAAATGAGCATGCATGGCAGCAAGGGGGAGGAGAGGGACGTACCTTAAAGAAATCCCTAAATTTTGGAGGTTTGTTTGACATGCAAGAGCAGCTACAGCAACAAGAGTTGCTGAAATTTGAAATCAAAAGGTTTCTTTGGTAGGAGGAGAAGAAAAAGAAAGAAGAACAAGAAGAAATGATGAAATGGGGTTTAGATGTACCTTAGATTCTTCAGAATTGGGGGATTTTAGAGCTTCAACGGCAGCACCAAAAGCTGATGTAACAGCAGATCTGCAACTTGAAGAGGTTGGAGATGGATCTTAGAGAAGGAAGAGAAGAAGAGGACAGAACTGGGCTGCTGGAATTTTGGGCTGATATTGGATTGTCGGGTGAAATTCTGGAATTGAAATTGGCGATGGGGAAGAGAAATAGGGAAGAGCAGAAAGGGGAGAAAGGCTCCCTCGTTGGAGAGAAAAAAATTAAGGGCAAACATATGTTTATATAGCAATAACAAGAGCATTGTTAGCTGCCAAGTGGAGAAGAAATTAAGGGCCAATTGGAGGGGTATAAGGCCAAGTGTTATGGCCTAAAGGAGCCAAATGGGTAAGAAAACCCACGGCTGGAAAATGGCAACAAAACAGCGTATGTTGTGCTGCTACAGTAATAGAAATTATTATTATTATTATTATTTTCTTTTTATTTAAGATATTAAAGTCTTCCGAAATCGTGCCTCGGACCTCAGATCTTGACGCGCAACATCTCGTTTTGACCGTCTCGGAACGACGATCAATATGAGTATAAAGTTGATATACTTTTGATCGGGTTTTGATTACCCGAATTTTTCGGATACGGTTTTTGTTTAAGATTAAAATTTGTGATTTAAAAATATCAAACGACCTCCGATTGACAAACGGTCGATTCCGTTGGTTTTGTATTGTCGAATCAGATCTAATGATGGTCTTGGTTCATTTTACGGTTTCTGAATTTGTGTCACGGCTTTTTCACGGTACGCGCTACGATGCGACCGTTTTTCGGTCGATTTCGCCCGAACGACTTTTGATTTACGATCTATTGATCGATTTAGGTTGTTTGGTATTGACCAACAACTTTATTGGGTTAATCGGACCTTATTCGGGTCGAGTCCGGGTTTGTGTAGATTTCGGATGTTACAAATATAAAAACCTCAAAGGGAGTCTCGCCCTCGAGACTCGAGTCAAGGTCATTAGGTGTTCTTGTTCGGATTTCATATGGACATAAAAACCTCAAAGGGTTTTGAACCCATAAAAACCTCAAAGAGAAAATAAGCCATATATTTTAACATATATCAATTACAAAACTTGTTTTGATTATTACATCAGAGAAGCTGCTGATATCGTGCCCACATGTTGGCTTCGGTCTCCCACGTCGCTTCCTCGACACCGTGTCGGTGCCACAAAACCTTGACTAACGGGATCTCTTTGCTGCGAAGCTTCTTCACAGCACGATCAAGTATCTGGACTGGCTTCTCCTCATAAGTCAGATCTGGCTCCACGTCTAGATTCTCATAACTGATGACGTGCCGAGGATCGTGGACATATTTCCTCAGGTTGGATACATGGAAGACATCATGGATAGCTGATAAATGTGGAGGAAGGGCTACTCGGTAGGCCACCTTCCCTACTCTTGCAACAATCTCAAATGGACCCACATATCGCGGCGCCAACTTGCCACGAACACCGAATCTCTGCACTCCCTTCATGGGAGATACTCGCAGAAATACCCAATCTCCCACCTGTAATTTATAGGGATGTCATTAGTATGTGATTATTTAGATGTCATACATATGTTATAATTGAATGGATGAAGAGGAAAGATTGGATTACCTGGAACTCCAAATCTCTTCTCCGACGGTCTGCATAGCTCTTCTGGCGGCTTTGTGCCGTCAGAAGCCTCCGTCTCACAAGATCAACAGCTCTCGCAGTCTCCTCCAAGAGATCTACGGAGTAGAGAGCATGGTCACCTACCTCCCGCCAACTGAGAGGTGTAAGACATCTCTGCCCGTATAGGGCTTCGAATGGTGCCATACCAATACTGGAGTGATAGCTGTTGTTGTACGTGAATTCTACTAATGGCAGATGGTCCTTCCAGGACCCTTTCCACTCCAAAGTGCATGCGCGAAGTAGATCCTCAAGCGTCTGAATGGTGCGCTCACTCTGCTCATCTGTCTGCGGATGATATGCAGAACTCATCTTCAGCTCTGTCTGTAGTGCTGACATGAACTGATGCCAATAATGAGATGTAAATCTCGAATCCCTGTCAGACACCACCTCTCGTGGTATACCATGCAGCCTGATAATGTTCTTTACATAGAGCTTGGCCAATCTGGATGGAGTGTAAGTCGTGTTGACAAGTATGAAATGGGCTGACTTGGTCAACCTATCAACAACGACCCAAATAGAATCATGGCCTCCTGGCGTCTTCGAAAATCCTGTGACAAAATCCATAGAAATGCTCTCCCATTTCCACTCAGGAATGGGGAGAGACTGTAGTAATCTTGGTGGTCTTCTGTGCTCAACCTTGACCATCTGACAGGTCATGCATCTGCTAACATGTAGCGTCACATTGCGCTTCATTCCATCCCACCAGAAATGTCGACGCAAATCACGGTACATCTTCGTGCTGCTTGGATGAATAGATAACCGTGAACTGTGTGCCTCATCAAGAATATCTCTGCGTAGCTGCTCATCATTGGGTACAACTACCCGTCCTGCCTTCCATAAAATAGACTCCATCACAAGAAAGTCATCAAATTCGTCCTTGACGGCGCGAATGTATCTATCTCGAATCCAAGGATCGGTCTTCTGGCCTTCTACAATACGATCCCAAAGGTTGTTGTATCGTGGAGGTACAGCAGTAGAAATGGACGCGCTCTCCTGAGGATGCCAATTGGTCAAAGCTGCAAGTGTATCCCACGTGTATAGCCAGTTCGTCGTACCCTCTGCATGCGCTCTCCTACTAAGTGCATCAGCCACCACGTTTCCCTTACCGGGATGGTAAGAGATTGTGCAATCATAATCCTTCAGCAATTCGAGCCATCTGTGCTGTCTCATATTCAGCTCCTTCCGATCAAAGATGTACTTCAGACTCTTGTGATATGTGAAAATCTCAAAGTTCACCCCATAAAGATAGTGGCGCCAGATCTTCAAGGCGAAGACAACTGCCGCCAACTCCAAGTCATGTGTGGGGTAGTTCCGCTCGTGCGGTCCCAACTGTCATGATGAATAAGCAATCACCTGTCCTCTCTGCATCAGTACTGCTCCTAGACCTTCTCCAGATGTATCTGTGTATACTGCATTGTCCTGAGTGCCAGAAGGAAGAGCAAAATAGGTATTGTAGTCAATTTCTCCTTCAGTGTCTGGAAGGCCTGCTCATATGAATCGTCCCAAATAAATTGAACTCCCTTTTGCGTCAACCGTGTCAGAGGACGAACGATGTGTGAAAATCCGTTGACAAAGCGTCTGTAATAACCCGCTAGTCCGAGGAAGCTCCGAATCTGTGTAACTGTCTTGGGTTGTTCCCAAGACATGACTGCCTCAATCTTCATAGGATCAACCGCGATACCTGCCGCAGAAATGATATGCCCGAGAAACGAGACTTGGGATAACCAGAACTCACACTTGCTCAACTTGGCATATAGCTTGTGCTCCCGTAATGTATCTAAGACGATTCGTAGATCATTCGCATGATCCCATTCATTCCGTGAGTAAATGAGCACATCATCGATGAATACCACTACAAACTTGTCCAAGTATGGACGGAAGATCCTGTTCATCATATCCATGAAAGCCGCAGGTGCATTGGTGAGCCCAAACGGCATCACCACAAACTCGTAGTGTCCATAGCGAGTCCTGAAGGCTGTCTTCGGAATATCCGACTCGCGAATCCTCAGCTGATGATAGCCAGAGCGAAGATCGATCTTCGAGAAAACCGAAGATCCCTGGAGATGGTCAAACAAATCATCGATACGCGGCAAAGGATAACGGTTCTTCACCGTTCTCTTGTTCAGTTGCCTGTAGTCAATACATAACCTCATGGATCCATCCTTCTTCTTGACAAATAGAACCGGAGCACCCCAAGGTGAAGTGCTCGGCCTCACGAATCCCAAATCAAGCAACTCCTGCAACTGCACCTTCAGCTCCCTCAACTCGGCTGGTGCCATACGATAAGGTGCCATAGAGATCGGTTGTGTATCTGGCAACAATGTGATCTCGAACTCGATCTCTCTCTCAGGAGGTAATCCTGGTAGCTCATCAGGGAACACATCTGGATATTCAGATACCACTCTGATGTCCTGTATCATCGGCCCCTGATCAGATATCTCCCGAACAAATGCAAGGTATGAATCGCAACCCTGATCAACAAGTCGTCGTGCTCGCAACACTGAAATGTACTCCATAGTGGAGTCATGTATAGCACCCTCAAAGGTGAACTCCGATAAACCAGGAATTCTGAAGACAACTGTCTTCCTAAAACAATCAACTAGTGCATGATGAGTAGATAGCCAATCCATGCCCAAAATCAAGTCGAACTCATCAAGCTGTAGGAGTAGACAGTCTGCGATCATCTCATGACCGCCAATCAGTATGGGCAATTGCCTGACTATCAGGGATATGACGAACAACTGGCCACCTGGCCCTCGGATGTGATATGGAGAAGAGAGAGTCTCTGCGACTCTACCTAAAGAAACTAGTAGTTTCAAAGCAAGAAAAGAATGTGTCACACCAGAATCAAATAGAACGTGGAAAGCTCGATAAGAGCAGTCAGTATGCGTGCTAGCTGGCAGTCGTCTCCTGGCCTGGTCGAGATGCCATGGTTCTGTATGAGAACCATAACTAGTCATAGAAGTATCATTTGAAGATACTTATAATATATGCTTTTTCTCTTCTTGGGATATAATATGAATATTAATGAAATTGGTGACATCTGCGGTGATTGTATTAGAATGCCAATTTCCCTTCTCAGACTCACGACAAGTCGGGAGACTGTCGCTATCCGAGAACTTAATGCGATTGGAATTGAAATACTGCGAATGTGCGTATCGGGGTACCACTGCTCTGATACCAAACTGTGAACCCCCAAGGATCCGGGTACCCGTTACACGCATTTCGTGTTACAACATTCATTTGCATTAGATCGCATAAGCTACGAAAATACAGGGAAATTTTTCGCGCGGTTAATTTTCCACATGACATTCACAATCACAACCACAAGTTAATATAGACAATTGTCACCAAAATCTTATTTCATTAACTTCCATAAAATTTACATGTACAAAGTCTGACAGTACATACAGTATATCCCAAAAATCTGACTGAAGAGAAAGAAACATAATACAATATAAATTGAACAAAAATTGGCATAAAATAAACCATACCGTTAGGTATAAAATTTATCTCCTGAAATCATCAACCCGCTACTGTGCTAAAGGCTCCTTGCGTGCCATGCGTGCAAGGAAGAAAAGGCGTCAATGGGTGCTGGTACTTCCCATAAGTTTATATAAAAATAACAGGCATTTATTATTTACAAAAGAAAGCAAGTAGAGAGGCATGAGCAACTCAAATTTAAAATTTATTTCTACTTGCAAATGTAAAAGGTTTTCAAATCTCTAGTAAGTACCTCTCATGATTAGCCATTGACCCAACATCTCCCACATAAGCATACTTATTTTATAACTAATTAATCATAGCAAGTATATCTCATTCTCATATTACCTAGAGATCATATTTGTGGATTTTGATGATGGAAAAGATGAGATGAGAAGATATAATGATTTATTAAATTCTTAAGTCTAGTGGATAGTCTGTGGTATTGGTTCGTGTGAAACCTCACACTATGACTCTAAGACTTGGGAAAAGTCTTAGGGTTGGGGTGCCTCCGTAGGCATGCGGTGTTGTATAATGCATCCTAACTAAGTTCCCAACACGTCCACTAGCTTAATGAGATTTCGAATTTAGATTATAGTCACTTCCATTTACTTAACTTAACCGTGATCTTTATAGGGATTTCAAAACTGATTATAGTCACTTCTAATCATCTCAATTTTAATTGTGATTTCCTCCAAACCTTGACTATAACTTTCTCTCTGATGTAACTCTCGATGATGTAGACATAAATGTAGATGTGGATGATCTGGATGTAGAATCGCCAAGTCTGTTGGCGAAAGAAAAACTCAAGCGGTGAAGAAGCCAACAAAAGGGCTCTTCCATCTCGCCCCCTAATTGGAAGGACGGTCCAATAGAGGGATAGGTCTACTCCCAAACTACGCCACTGAGACGGGTGAGAGGGACTTCCCGGGAAAAGTCACTCTAGAAAAACAGCCCGACCGGTAACGGGCAACCGAGCTCGTACGTAAAACTGAAAAACCAGGATCCCTCGCCTGGGTATCCTAAAAGACAGGGTCAGCGGAACTGGTCTAAAGTCTGGATCCCAACGAGGCGTAAAACCACTGCGAGCTCGCGTAAAAACCGAGAAGGGACTGGGATCCTAGACCCGCGCACTAGGCGGCCGCTGCCCTAACTGGGCTTCCTATCTCCCGCCCAGGTGAGGGTCACCGCACCCTCGCACGGTCAGGTGTGAAGGTCACCATGACCGGCATAATAATTTATGAGTCATTACTGATTCGCAGTCAACTTCGTTTGCTTCACTACTCGTTTCTTTCTCAATTCTCTTTTTTTTGTGATTAGTCATACAGATCTAGCTCTCTTGATCTATACTCTTAGGGATCTAACTTCATAAGAGAAGAGTATTAATATCTGTAACTCACCTTTATATAACATTATGAGACTAATACTAATGTGAGTTTATTGGATGATAAAGAAAATTTTGATTAATTAATACATCTATCAAGCATATGTCTGATGTATGTTTATGTACCCTTGTTCATATGACTTTCACAAAGAGAAAGAGTATATTATTATATCATTACAAGTAGGATGGCATGAAAAGCACTTGTATTAGTTCCTTGGATAATACAAGACTTCCAAAGAGAGAGAAAGAGAGAGAGCGTAGATGGTGATCCCCAACACCATTGACCTACCAAGAAGGTCATTCAAAGACAGATAATACAACTAATTCCAGTTTATCTCTTTATGGAAGAAGTACAGGTCTTGTGTAACCAATTGCAACTGACGATACGGTAAAATGGTATTCAAGAGATGTTTCTAGCGCTAGGGAATTTGTGACCTTGGATTAAAATGATGTATACATAATAGAGTAAAATTTCACCAATATGTATCCTCAAACAGAATAGTTATGATATCCAGGACCTGGTTATTTGCTTTAACAATTGTAACTAGTATATTTAACTTAAATATTATTCCTTGGTTTGATGACCTACATACATTTTGAATGTGGATGGTTTAGATTTCACCCTTAATATTAATGCATAATGTTCTCATGACAATGGTGCATGTTTGGATATGACTAACTTAGATTAAGAGTATTGGTCAGGCCAGATGACTTATAATGCAGAAAATGAATTGTTTACGAAGAAGTATAGTTCTTCCTGCATCATGTATTCTTAAGTATAGATTTAATAAGATTGATGAGGGTATTTCCTTATATAGGTATAGATACCAATTCAAACGACAACTGCACTCCATCGTCTCAATAGAACTAATATCAAAAGAGTCTAACTCGACAATAGTTACAGATCACCGATGCTTCTTGTATTTTTTTGTTTATTGAACATGGCTTAATAGACATAAATGAATCATTACTTACATGTAATTCCATTTTATATTTCCAGAATTTGATAATAGAGGACCATTTTAAAATACAACATAGACGGGCTAATAATGCATGCTCAAGACCTATAATTATCTTAAATATTATAAAACATAAACTTAGAGAGCACCAATATATTTTAGAATGTTAATGCTACATGTAACCAATTGAGATACAGATTTCAACAGTAAAGGATATTTCCCATGTATTTGACCCAAAACTAATGATAAGAGCTCAGACACATGCTTTAGTTTATAATCACAACATACAACCAACTGTTAAGAATAGATTGTAATGTAAACAATAATATGTTTGATAGCAAGAGGAAAGTCATAAATGGTACATGCATGGCAGCAATAGCGGTAGAAGGATGGTACATATGAAATTTCAGATCTGAATACAGATGAGAGTTCACAACTAAAATCAGATTTAAAGATTTGCTTTTCCAGAAACATGTTCTCAAAATCCCCCTACTTACAATCTAGACTAACTTTAAGGAACAAAATCATGTAAACTATCATGCACAGCAGCAAGAGGATGGAAAAGAATAGAAATGTACACGTATGGCAGCAATAGGGGGAGAAGGATGGTACATATAATCTAAGTGAAATGAGCATGCATGGCAGCAAGGGGGAGGAGAGGGACGTACCTTAAAGAAATCCCTAAATTTTGGAGGTTTGTTTGACATGCAAGAGCAGCTACAGCAACAAGAGTTGCTGAAATTTGAAATCAAAAGGTTTCTTTGGTAGGAGGAGAAGAAAAAGAAAGAAGAACAAGAAGAAATGATGAAATGGGGTTTAGATGTACCTTAGATTCTTCAGAATTGGGGGATTTTAGAGCTTCAACGGCAGCACCAAAAGCTGATGTAACAGCAGATCTGCAACTTGAAGAGGTTGGAGATGGATCTTAGAGAAGGAAGAGAAGAAGAGGACAGAACTGTGCTGCTGGAATTTTGGGTTGATATTGGATTGTCGGGTGAAATTCTGGAATTGAAATTGGCGATGGGGAAGAGAAATAGGGAAGAGCAGAAAGGGGAGAAAGGCTCCCTCGTTGGAGAGAAAAAAAATTAAGGGCAAACATATGTTTATATAGCAATAACAAGAGCATTGTTAGCTGCCAAGTGGAGAAGAAATTAAGGGCCAATTGGAGGGGTATAAGGCCAAGTGTTATGGCCTAAAGGAGCCAAATGGGTAAGAAAACCCACGGCTGGAAAATGGCAACAAAACAGTGTATGTTGTGCTGCTACAGTAATAGAAATTATTATTATTATTATTTTCTTTTTATTTAAGATATTAAAGTCTTCCGAAATCGTGCCTCGGACCTCAGATCTTGACGCGCAACATCTCGTTTTGATCGTCTCGGAACGACGATCAATATGAGTATAAAGTTGATATACTTTTGATCGGGTTTTGATTACCCGAATTTTTCGGATACGGTTTTTGTTTAAGATTAAATTTTGTGATTTAAAAATATCAAACGACCTCCGATTGACAAACGGTCGATTCCGTTGGTTTTGTATTGTCGAATCGGATCTAATGATGGTCTCGGTTCATTTTGCGGTTCTGAATTTGCGTCGCGGCTTTTTCACGGCACGCGCGACGATGCGACCGTTTTTCGGTTGATTTCGCCCGAACGACTTTTGATTTACGATCTATTGATCGATTTAGGTTGTTTGGTATTGACCAACAACTTTATTGGGTTAATCGGACCTTATTCGGGTCGAGTCCGGGTTTGTGTAGATTTCGGATGTTACAAGTTCCTCCACCCAACCTTCGACCCCTGTTTCACTCATCCAGCCCACTGCTCCTCCCTCGAAGATCCTCTCCTTGATGGTCCTCCCCCAGCTTTCTATCCCTCACCTTCCTCCTCCTCCAGGCGTACCCCCTCCCCTTGGTGCTCATGATTAGGTTATTTATTATGTTTATTATGTTATTTTTCATTATGTGGTGTATGTAGTAGTTAAGGGGTTGCATATAGTTATTATTTTTATTTTTTTTGTTGTGTAGTTATATTATGTTGAGAATTGAGGGTTATTGCCATTTGGGGTGGGGGTGGGGGGACATAAGCAAAGTTGGTGTCTGCAAGGGTGGTTGCGAGTGCAATGGTTGTGAGTGGAGGTGGTGTTTGTAAGGGTAGTTGTATTGGACACAAAGAGGAACACTATGAACGGGTAGTTTTGGGAGGGGGATACGAGTGGACGTAGTATCCATGTGTCTGGCTACAAGTGAGACTATGAAATTAGATTTGAGTAAAGGTGGCATTTGTGAGGGTGGTTGTGAGTGGGATTGTGAGTGGAGTGGTGTTTGCGAGGGTGTGGGGGGATGAAATCGCAGTTGTGAGAAAGGGGGATTTGAATCTTTACAAGGCGGATATAGAAAGGTAGCTGCAGAGTGTGGGGGTGATTTAAATGTTTATGAGGTGGATATGGGAAGGTAGCTTTGAGAGGGGAGTTGTGAATGGAGGTTGTTTTTGAAAAGGTGATTGTGAGAGGGGCCCTGTGAGGGGATTTGGATGTGTTGTTAAGGGCCATGGGTAGACAAATGACAATTACTGATGGGTGGCTTGTGAAGGTGAGGGATTACGCCTCACGCATTATGAAAACGTGAAGATCTTATCATATATGATATAGGTGGGCTAGTCATGCTAGTTGTAAGGGGAAATAGAAAATATTTTTTTTGATGAAACTACATGACATGGGAACAATTCTCTAGTTGTTTCATCAAGACCACACACGAATAATAGAATTACCTCTTGAAGCGTGATAGTGATCCACGAGTCTCTAAGCGAAGAGACATGTTGTCTCAAGCCCTATCCATTGAAGAGATCACTTGTAGGCGTGTGAATGAGACATGTGCTTCCCACAATCTAAAGTGATGATTCGAGCAAGGAACCTCCTGATTTCGTCTCAGGAAATCCGTTATCTCCATCACGAGTAAGATGTGCCGAACAATATGGAGATCCATGAGCAGTAAGTCCAACAATACGAAGGCATCACGACAACGATGTAGCTCTCAAGAAACCCTAGGTGGAAGACCACCAAGCGTTGAGAGAGAGAGAGAGCGCACGTATAGAGAGAAAATGTTGTTGCAGCTTTTTCTTCAACTTAATTGTATAAAGAAAATGACTAGGGTTAGCCTTTCTTTTATACAAAATTGGATGGTTAGGATGCACTCCTAATGCAATTCTAAATGAATCAATGTGCAAGATTTTTTTGCAACAATTTGCAACATTATAATTAATTTTAAAAGAAAAATAAGCTTAAAACTTCCCTCAACAAATTTAATTTTAAAATAACCTTATTGTCATGAATAAAGAGAAAGAAGAGAGACACCTTCCAAGAATGAGGATAGCCTCCTTCCTCATTAGGAGGGTGGACGCCCCCTTGGAATTGGAGAGAGTTTTTCTCTCTCCAATATCCTTTTAATGTAATTCTATTACATTAAATCCTTATTCATGGAATTATTGATCAATATATTAGCAAAAAATTTACAAATTATTTATGATAAATACAAATTAATCATCGATTAATTATGAATCATATTCATCGATCCAAAACTAATGTAAATCATATTTGCATTTAATTGCTCAATGTGAATCCAATTCACATTACTATTTAAATTGCAAATTCTATTCGCAATTAATTCTCTCTATGATATTATGGATCGCATTCATAATATCCATAATTATTGTGAATAATGTTGTCCACATTAATCTTATCTATGATAATTAAATCTAATTTAGTTATCTTAGATACATCTCTACACTTTTTTATTGTAAAGAGGGTGATCCTTCATTGTAGGGGTCACCGCGAAGCAAATTTCACTAGCAAAAGTTTAGAGTACATTACCATGAGAGCTAGAAATGGTAAAGAGTATTACCGTGAGATGCTACATTTTTATACTAAAACCACGGTTGTTGAAGATCAGATCGTTTGTTCCTAGCCAAATGGCCCATAGAATGGCAAAAGGTTTTGAGTGGTCGCCAGATGAGTTGTTTCTAATCACCCTAATTGATCTCCAGAATGTTGATGCCCCGTCGCTCATGACCCAAGGTATCCCAACCACCCTCCATACATGATCAGATGTCGAGCACTTGAAGAACAAGTGTTTGACATCGTCCTTCATCCCCTTGCACCTGTCGCACTAAGTGTCTGCCACTCCCAACAACCTCCCCCTCCTTGCTTCATCACACAAACGACCTCTTCTCAATCACCATAAGAAAACTTTGATTATGCACGGTATCTTCGATGCCCAAACTACCCTCATATCTTAGCAAAGCTCCATGTCTTGCTCATCTATAATCCGTCTCAAGTCCTTATAGGCTCTCTTCACGGAGAACTTCATGCCCTCCCAAACAAAATGATCTCTATCCATCGAGAACTCCCCAGGTGGAGGGATGTCAACCTGCAACCTAAGATACTCCTCCATGCTTTGATCCGAGAGTTCTGCTAGGAAGGTCGGCGTCCACGATATATAAATCCATTTTAATTATCAAGTTTTCAATGTTTGGATAATGTCAATAATGGAATTCCATGTATAGTGACTTGGTTACTGAAATCAAATCTCGTATCCATATCTAAAAAGACCTATCAGAGATGTCTGGTCAGGTCTGACAATATATCTAATCTTTTCATTGCATCTGAATCATATTCAGATCAATATCCAAAATTTAGACTAAGATAAGATAACTAACCTACTGAGTGGAGTCACTAAAATCCAAACATGTTTCAATACTGCTTTGATTTGGAAGTATCACAGTTATACAATCGATTAAGATCACATCACCCTCAAGTATTCCTAATATCTGTACATTCTACATACTGGAAGACATAAAATAAACATGATGATCTGATCATGTTTGAATTGTCTTCTTCAGGGTTTATCATTAAGTTTTCTCATTCGATCATTAGTGGTTGGTATTGCTCATATGCTTTCCAATATCATATATCCTACCTACAAATCTTGTTATGGTTGGTCCCAATATCTCATGAGTGAGTTAATGTCTTTAGATTCAGTAATTAACTTATATGATCCCTTTGAGAGATCATATTACTGATATGTCCTCGCATGCAAACCAACTCATCGGTGTATAGGCCTTGATTAAGCCATCAATCTAATGGTCTGTGTAATGTACATACTTATACATATAGTAATGCATCTATCTCTAGTCAGAGGATGTATGCATGTATCGTGACTACATCGGATATAGGTCTTGGTTATCTTAATCTTGTTTAGTCAACTCTTTGACTTAACTTATCATATACCTCCGAATTTCTTATTCCTATGCAGAGGACCTACATCAAGAGGTCGATCAGATATCAACTTTTGGAGTAAGATTCATCATCTCCTTCTCAAGATGGAGATCCTTTCTCAACAATCATTTGACGGTGCTAATGAGTCCTCGATCTAACTCTTTAAATATCATATCAGCACCAACCTCTATGATTTAACTATTAGATCAATAGCTATGATCATCAAGATGACCATGGTCCATAATCGTAATTATACCAAGGGACCTTATAAGTTCATGCATTCATTAATCACAGATAGGGAGTGAAAATCAATATGTTTTATTGATAAATAAAAATAATACACATTTATTGTACAAATGGTTCGTTCATAGTTCACATGCCTAACAATCTCCCATTAAACCTTAGAACCATTTGAGTAAAATCCTTAAACCCATACTCATAACATGCTGGTCAAAAACCTTTTGGGATAATGGTTTGGTAAGATGATTAGCAATATTATAGGCAAAGGCTACCTTGATGATGATGATGATGATGATGATGATGATGTCTCCATGCTTTTGTATATCCTGAATAATGTGGTGTTTCATTTCCATATATTTTCTCTTTTGATGCCATTTGGGTTATTTTGCTTGAGCTATGGCTCCCATGTTATCATAGACAAACAAAGTGGGTGTGTCTGAGGAAATTACGCCAAGCTCCAAGATGAACTTGTGTAATTGCACTACCTTTGTCATATCATCTAATGTGGCAATGTACTCAACTTTTACCGTCCAATCGATTGTGGTGCCCTACTTCTTGCTTCTCCAACTCAAAACACCACCATTTAACAAGAATATGAATCTCAGAGCTGAATTGCGATCATCAATGTCAGATTGAAAGTCTGAAATTGTGTATAATAAGACTTGGAGATCACTATCTCCATAGATCAAGATGTAATCTTGTGTCCTTAGTAGATACTTGAATATGTTCTTTACTACATTCCAGTGTTTTTCTCCATAATAGGATCGATAATGACTTACCACTCCTACTGCATTGCAAATATCCAGCCTTGTGCACATCATGGCATACACTATGCTTCACACGACTAATGAGTAAGGGCATCCAACCATGGTCTTCTTTTCCTTAACACTTTTTGAGGATACATCCATTTAGATAGGTGTATATCATGTCTTAAGGGAAGGAAGTCTTTCTTAGAATTTTTCATATGGAGTCGTTCCAAGATCTTCTTGATGTACCAATGTTGAGACAATCCCAAAATCCTCTTTTCTCTATTTCTGAACAATTTCAGACATAAGATATAAGAGGATTTTGCAAGATCTTTCATCTCAAAGTATGAATTAGACATAGCTTAATAGTAGTCATCATTACGGTACCATTCCCAATGATAAGGATGTCTTTCATGTAAAGCACGATGAACACAATGACACATCCACTAAGCTTCTTGCACACATATTGTTTATCAAGATTCTAACCAAAATCATAACTCTTGATGGTTTCATCAAATCTGATGTTCTAGTTGTGAGAAGCTTGTTTGACCCCATAGTTTGATTTCTTTATTGCACACTTTGTCTTCCTCAGCTATGAAGTAATGGGGCTGCTTTATATAGATATCCTTCTTGAGTTATCCATTTAGGAATGTGGTTTTGGTGTCCATCTACCAAATGTCATAGTCAAGATGTGCAACTTATGGATAAGCATGGTCATAGGAGAGAATGTCTCATTGTAATCGATGCCTTCTCTTTGTGTGTAGACCTTGACAACGAGCCATACATGAAGGTCTCTACCTTCTCATCAAGTCCCCTCTTTCTCTTTAAGATCCATCCTAATGGATTTTACCCATTTAGGTGGATCCTCGAGGGTCCATACACCATTCTGATTAATGGAATCTATTTTAGACTTCATAGATAGCATCCATCTATCCATGTCATGATCCATGAGTAGTTCATCAAATGATGTTGGATCACTGTCAAACACTTCTGACACATGCAATATATACTTTCATGTGCTATAAGCACCCTCGGACTTCTTCCAAGGGGTATGTGTGTTTCATCTTCAATTACTTCTTCGATTTCTGGGTCAAGAATCTTAGTATCCTCAAAGGATTCCGTGAAATCCTTTACTTCATTCTTGTTTTGACTTTTAAAGAAGTCATCCTCTAATCCTTAGAGACGAATAACTTTTGAGTATCGTGGTCATAAAGTTGGTATCCATTACAACCATTATATACCCAATGGAGCATCACTCTCTAGTGTGAGATTCCAGCTTACTTGCACCCATTTCGGCATGGACCAAGAAACCCCAAATCCTCAAATGTCTAACACCGGGCTTGGTTTCGAACCAAAGATCATGAGGGGTTTTGGGTACATATTTTCTCGGAATGTTATTAAGGATATATAATGCAGTCTCTACTGCATATCCTCAGAAATTAAGAGGTAAATGTGCTTTACTCATCATTGATCGTATCATATCCATGATGGTTCTATTGCATCTTTCAACTATACCATTTAGTTGGGGAGTTCCAGGAGTGATATTGGATATAATTGCTCTCTATAAGGTATTCCTTGAATTCATTTGAGAGGTACTCACCACCTCAGTCAGATCGAATCTGTTTACTTCCTATCGATTTGGTTCTCAACCAAATCCATGAATTCTTTAAACTTTTCAAAGGTTTAAAATATATGACGTGATAGAAGATAAACTCGTTGACGAGTCCGAAATTCGCTTGTTAATAATGTGTATTTATGATTGCGCACAAAAAAATGATATGTCGTTTCGTTGTAGGCGGCAATCGGACTCAGTCAAGAAAATAACCACACAAAATATTTGTCGATTTTAACGAATGCAGTTTTATGTTTATTTTACTTGGGCAAGTCCCAAGGTCGAACACAAGGAGGCAAAGGAACAACCTATAATTATGTCTATCAAAATTTGTGCGCGATTTTCGAAGCGGTCTTTTTTGTAATTTTTAATGCAATAAAGGATGCAATATGCAAGTTTGGCCTATTTTAGGGACTAAAATGTCAATTATGTTCAAACGATGTCTGAAAAATATGAAACTTGGCCAGATGCAAAATATGATGAAATGAACGTACTTTAATTTTTTTGGAATTTTTGGATGTAATCTGATTTTTTTATGAATTTTTAAATGCAAACAAAATGAATTTCAATATTTAGTTATAATAAATAATAAATATAATTATTTTCAAGGAACAAAATTATCTAAGATCTATCACTAGGTGATTGATCTTAGAAAAATCCTAAACCTTGAAAATACTAGTTTCAATACCTATTAAAAATCAAACACTGAAATATGCAAAATGATTTTTACAGGACAAACTATGCATGCAAATGCAAATATTTTTGGATACAATGTCAAGCACAATTAAGTCTACTCTAAATGATTTTTTGGGAGTTTTTAAAGCAATGGCTAATCAAATACAAATTTCAGAGCATAAAATAGGCAAAATATGTAATTTTCCACAAAATAATTATTTATTAATTAACCATAAATCACAAAAATATCCACAATATGTCAACACGTAGAGAATTAAATGAGAAACATCATGCTATTTTTGGATAAATAAAATGTGCAATGTATAAGTCTAGAATAACAAGGGAACACATGGGTGAAAGTGCAATTACAAGAAATATAACAAAATAAAAAAATTGCAGTAGAGGGACCTAGATGTAAATACCTGAACCCTTGGGGGTTCACTACAAAAACCCTAGAGGGGCACGTGCGCTGTACGTGCCCTCTGGTCGGCGGGGGCTGAAGTGCAAAATGGAGACCTTCCAGGGGTGCACTACAATTTACCCCCAACGTCACGTGCGGAGCACGTGACCAGGGGTGTTGAGGTCGGCTCGTGCGAAAGACTGTGCGGGCCTCCACGTGTCGATGTCGTGTTCTTCGGACGGCCCGAGGCTCCTAGTGCGGACGTCGGCTCGGGTCCATGCTCGGGTTAGATCAATAGTATATTGAGATTGAGTTGGCGGAGGCATCCACCTTGGTTTTCAAATGAAGTCATTATTTGGAATATTTGCAGGCTAGTGCAACCAGAAATGAGGAGGGCAATGGGCTCTCTTCTAGATGTGTAGCGAGCAGATGCAATATGCCTGTAGGAAATGAAGTTGGAGGTTTGGGATTGCTTCTTATGGAGATATGTTTCATATTCCATGCTCATTACTTTCTAGGCGATCCTTTTTAGAGGGGATCCATGAGGCAATATAGTTGGAGGGATTGTTTATGTGCCAAAGTTGGCATACTCGTTCTCCGTGGTGCTTCTCAGGAGGTCCGATGGAATGTGGCTTTGGTCTCATAAGTTTGCTATCCTTATAATGTTGCTTTTGTTTCAATATATGCGATAAGCTATGGATTGTACTTGTCTGGTTCCATGAATTTCTACGGCTTGTTAGTGGTAATTTCAACATTACCTTATTTATGAATGCGGATCGTTATGGGTACACATGGATCAGGTAAAATCAGTAATCCGATCCAATCCGGTGCTATTGGATCGGATTGGTTTGGTTTTATCATTTTAATGGATATGATTGGATTGGAATTTTTGAAATCCGCTAAAGTATGGATTGGATCGGATCTTTACCAAAATTCAGTCCGATCCAATCCATTAATCTGTTAACACACATACGTGCATGTAGATACATACATACATACATAAATACATACATACATACATACTATATAGGCACACTGATTTCGAATTCTTTGTAAGGAATAATATATGTCATTTATGTCATTTTTCCATATCAATCTTGGATACAAGTCCTTTTGATATCACTCTTTCTTTTCTCTTGAAAGGTAAATATTAAATCTCCAAAATAATAAAGTATGATTGTAACTTATAAAATTATAAATCTACATTCGATTATTCATCTCCCAACTCCCTCTCTCTCAATTTATTATGGTCGTCAAAATTCCTCCTGATTTCCTCTAGGTCCATTTCGATGATGCCTCCCTCTTGCACAATGTTATTTCTCCCAACACAATTTTACCATCGCCCCCAATCCATGTGATGTCGCCGCCTGTCTCAAACAACATAATCCCCTCCCATGCAATTTGGCTTCTGTATGTCGCCACTCTTCTTATCTTTGTTAAAAGAAAATAGATTTGTGATAGTTGCCTGTTACATTTGTTAGATATTTTTGATCCCTTTGCTTCTTACCTTTTACTTTCTCTAGCTTGCAACCTTATTTTAGTGATGAAATTAGATCAATTACATAATAAAATGTGTCATGTCCATCTAAGAAGAAATAATCATTATTTCAATTCCATTCAT
Source organism: Ottelia alismoides (assembly GCA_037367405.1). Lineage (NCBI taxonomy): Eukaryota > Viridiplantae > Streptophyta > Magnoliopsida > Alismatales > Hydrocharitaceae > Ottelia > Ottelia alismoides. Next base: position 919,105 of record JAZKJV010003691.1, on the reverse strand, counting down.
TTTTAATTTGGAATGTATTTTTTATTCATATTTTCATATAATTTGCATATTTTGACTACATATATAATCTTACAAATAAATTCCAGTTCAAGTCCATTTTAAATGAGAGGCATGATGCCTAATTAGTGGGCTATGTTTAAGATTTTTTGTTTTGCATACTCAATCGAGTATGAATGTATTATGATTCTCATTTTTTAATGACAAATTATAGAGTGTTGAAGGATGTTCTTGTGAGTGGTTGGGTGTGGCATAACTTAACATTCTAAGTTAATCATGTACTTCATCAGTATCCGATCACATAAATCACATTTTTTATTTATCTAACTTGTCTTTGTATCCTTATTTGATAACTTATATTGTTTTTATTAGAATCGTTTGTTGGAAATCAATTGAAAAACCCAAACTAATACATTATTTATTAAATAAAATTTAAATTTCAAATTCAATATAATCCTTTAGTTTGATTATGTGGTCTTCGATTTTTTATAATGGATTAATGAAATTCTTCAACTTTCACTTGATGTGTTTTTTTCTTTTCTTTACTTCTATTCATATGATCAATTTTAAGTCATTATCCGAATGTTCAAGGACTAGTGTATTGTAAACTGTAAAGTCTAGACATGTAGATTATTGAGCGAGAAATTGTAAGTATAAAATCCAAACCGATCCTTAATCCAATGGATTAGATCGGATTGGATTTATATATCTGGTGGATTTGATTGGATTCGAAAAAACAAAAATCTGTTAAGGTTGGATTGGACATGGATTAAGCTAAAATTCGAATCAATTTGATTCGTGTGCACCCCTACTGATCGTGGGTTGAGGGTGGTGTGGATTATGATTTTTTTAGGGAACTACACTATGGTATCTGCCTCAAATACATTAAAAGACTAATAAGATGTACATGAAGATTTACATTAGTTAGGACTCGATCAGAGTCTTAACACGGAAAATTACATTTTTACAATGAAAACGTTGAAATGAAAAGAGTGCATTATTTATAGCTAACCAAATTCCCTAGATCATTGCAATAGGATGAAGAAGTTCTATTGTAAGGTGATTTTTTGCCCCGGTCAAAAAATCCTAAAATAGTTCCAAGATTTTAAGATTCACTTAGTCAATGCTAAGCTCCACCTAGATCGAGGAAGTCTTCTCAAAATGGAAGAACATATGCTCCACCATCTCTGTGTCTCGCACAGGGGCAGCCACCTATTGGAGATATCTGTAAAGAGTTTCACACGATCTTGTGTCACAATACATCTTTGTCTCCGAAGCCACATAAAAAAACTGATTCTATTGGCAGTTTCAACTCTCGGATAAAGTTTCAGTCGCAAACCAAAGCATCTATCCTTGGTTGTGGCGGTCTGTCTATAGCTCGGTATGCCCATTTTACCGAGAACGAGTTATCTTTCCAAACCCAGTGATCCTCCAATTGTTGGTCTAAAAAATGTGTTACGAATGAAGGCATCCAGTTACCGTTGACCCAACATTCCATCATTTGTTCTTCTCGGTCAACTACCAGAGCAAAGAGGTGTAGGGATGTGGATGAAATAGGGCCATCATCCATCCAATTATAGATCCAAAAAATCAAAAGAGTTGCCGTCACCAAGCATTGGACGAAAGGGTTTAGAAAATTGAGGCAACATAGAGTTGATTCCTTTCCAAAGCTGATGAGAAAAAATTTGGTTGCTTGGGAAAACTGTCATGCATGTTATAAATATTGTGAATGAGTCTGCAACAAATGTCTACACTTCTACCCAAAATTCTACTAAGCCATTTTAAGAGAAAAGCCTCGTTTATAGTTTTCAAACAGGTAATCCCATGGCTACTAGCCCCCTTTGGCAAAGTTACAGTCTCCCAGAAAATCAGATGAATCCCAAACCCATCCTAGTCCAATTTACTCCAAGCAAATTTCCGCATGATCTTCTCCAACCAACGCCTAATACCAATGGATGCAAGCGAGATGACACGAAGAAAACAAGAATAGTTGAAAGAACGACCTTTACAAGCATCATCCAAGCACCACGTGATAAATTAACCCCCTTTCAACCCGACAACATTTTTCCATCTTTTCTATGATAAGCAACCAATCGGTCATCATAAGTCTTCAAATGCTCAGAGGAAAGCTTAGGTAGTGGATTGAAAGAGATCCGCACTCCATGCACAGTTCCTCACAGCACGCTTGTGCAACAATGTATGATAGTCCTAAAGGTATGATAATAGATTTGTTATGATTGAGAACAATCCCACACAACTCTACAAATATCTCCAATGTCACTACCATTCCTTCAGGCCCCATTTGTTACGTTGGATTAGAGTGAAGAATGCAATCAATATTCCTCTATTCCGGTATTGTGTTTGTTGGATCCTATTAAAGTAGGAATAACGATTACAATGGAAACTGAATTGTCTCATGAATAGCCATTCCTAGGTACCCTCTAGGAATTGGAAATCTATTCCTTACAAATGCAAAGGAATGTATTTTTTCAATATTTTTTAATTCATATACCATTGTTACAAATATATCCATATATGGATGTAAAATCCATTTTAAAGTATGAATACATATATAACAAGTGATATTGTGTACGTACTCATTTTAAAACAGATATTGCTACATATATCAAAATATGTATAAAATGGATATGATACTTGATCATATATAGATGCATTTATATCTATGTGCGTATTAAAATTGGTATAAGGGATATTTAGATGAGACAAGTATATTAAACACATTTATTTCATAACAGTTATATAGAATATTGTTAAAAAAATTACAACTATTGTCAAGGTAGTTGTACATATTCCGATATAGACATTTAATGTATCCATATATTATTCTACTTTAAAATAGATATGGATACAAGTATACAATATATATGTGATAACTAAGGAACCATATTTATATATTTTTTAGGAGTATATGGATATGTATTTTTGATTTAGGCATATACGGATACGGATATGAGTTTTTTATTTTTTTCTTGCAAATTCATATATGGATATGGATACATACTTTTTTTGTTGATATATCATTTTCAATTCTTTGAAGATTTGGATATGGACATGGAAATGAGTTTTTACTTTTTTGGTAGATATGAATATAAACATGGATATGGATTTTTATTTTTTCACAGATATGAGTATAAGGATACTTATATCATTTTTAATTTTTAGGATATGCATATGCATTGTATTGTAAGGGTTACGAATATGGACATGGATATGGGTTTTTTTACGGATCAGGATATCGATACAGATATAGTAAACATATCAGTCATATGAAAAAAAATCAAAATATTCTCCATTTCAATTTAGTTGTTGGTCCCTCGTATCAAATATATGAATTATATAAAAAATAAATCTGAGGATATCAATTTTGTTGTCTAATTAACGAAATACATCAAAAGAAAGGTAAATCTGAGAATAGAAAAAAGACTTATTACTTTCCATTCCGTTGTTAATGTCATTCTTGTCTTGATTCCATTCCATTGTAATTTCTTTCCAACCAAATAAACAGGACCTTAACCTCTTCCATGCCACCTTCAATGAAGAAATATGTGTCATCTGCTTATTGTAGAAGAGGAACACAGATATCCTCAATGGAGTAATCTGTTGTGATTCCATTAACATCTAATCAACCATACATGCCAAGACGTCAGCTGTAATAACAAATAACATAGGGAAAGGGGGCAAACCCTATCTAACTCCTCGTTATGGTTGGAAAAACCTTCCTCTGGTCAACCATTAACAATAATCGAGTGCGATGACGTCGTGACACAAAGTTTCATCCAAGAGATCAAGGTATTAAGGAAACCCCGTCTAGACATGGTCGTCCATAGAAAAATGCCAATCAACCTTGTCATATGCCTTTGAAAAGTCCACCTTCCATAATTACCCTTCAACTTCCTTCTCTTCCAATCTACTATAATCTCAGTCGCCATGTTCAGACTGCCTGCAATCTGTCTTCTCGAAATAAAGGCCTACTGGAGCAGTAAAATGATGCGATCCATAACCTTGTTCAATCCTATTGCCAAGATCTTTAATACTATCAAGTAAATTGCATTTGAAAAGGAATTTGTCAAAAGTCATCCACTCCTCAAACACCTTATTCTTAGAAAGCAGGAAAATAAGCGCCTTGTTAAGTCTTTTAGAACCAACATTTCTTCTACCAACCTCCTCAATAACATCCATGACTTTCCTTCCAACCATGGACCAAAATTCAAAGAAAAAGAAGATAAGGAATATGTCAGGACCATGTGTACCATCTGCATTCAAATTGCCTACCGCATTTTTTACCTCCTCCATTTCAAAGCTCTGCAACAGGCTCGGATGGAGACGTAGTGTGATCAAATGGTAGATTGAGGCTCTCCTAGATCGGAAGGCGGAGAGTGTGGCCGACACACAGCCGGCGGGCGTCGATGGAGAGCGGAGTGGCGAAGCTCTGGCGGAGAGGCGGTGTAGATGCTGTGGTTGGCGACGAAGGTGGAGGACCGTTGCGGCATTGGTGAAGACGATCGTCGTGGTGGTTTTCGATTATGCAGCGAAGCGTTGTTGGAGATGGGGTTGACCGGAGGCATCGGTGAAGTCGAGGTCGAAGGCGGTTGGTTGTCGATGTTGATGTTGACGAGGATGATGATCGAGAGAGAGGGAGAGATCGGAGATGGAGATGGAGATGAGGTGAAGCGGAGGAGAGGGGAGATACCTGAGGAGATGGGGCTCGACGGCGACATACGACCGGAGGAGGGCAGCTGCGGAGGGCAAGGGCTGCGACGAGGTTAGGAACCCCAGATCTCGCCGATGGAGGGCGCACCGGGCTGTCACTTCCGATGAGGTAACCTCTGATCGAACGACGGATGGGGCTCTAAGGTCAGGCGTCGGAGGTTTAAATAGGGCTTTTGGGTTGGCCAGCGATGGAACTGAAATCACGGAGGATCTGGATGGAATCAGGGATGAGATTTAAAAGGGATTTGGAGGAGGCGAGATTCGATCGGAGAGATTGGAGATCGGGGGAGATTGGATCATTGGTGGCGGAGCGAGATTCGCGGCGGCGACGAGATTTGGGGGTGCCGCCGCCCGCGATGGAAATAGGCGGAGACAATCCTGATGAGGACGACACACAGGTGCCATCCGATCGGCCACGATCGGACGGCCCTTGTAGGGACACGTGGCGAGCGGCTAGAGAGAGGGGCGAGGCACGTGCATTGTGCGTGCCTGGGAGGCACGTGCTTCGTACGTGCACGGTTATATATATATATATATTTAATAAAAACGAATAAATAATAATTCGGAAAATGGCTGACACGTGGCGGCTCCAGGAGCTGCTACGTGTCAGCACCACAAAAATCTGAATGTTAATACTTTGTAAAATCCAAAATAAATAGCAAATGACCTTGGATCAAAAAAGTTTCTTCACAAAAATTTCTCGTCTCTATGAGATCTATAACTTTCGTGAAGAATTGAAACCAAAATCAATCAAATGCACAAAATGAATTTTTGGGGTATCCCATGTACATAGAATACCTTGATTTTTTCGGTTTTATAATTTTTTTGTCATTTTAATATCCGATAAAAATCCGGAAAAAAATTGATAAAATAAAGAATAAATATTTACACATTAATTTAATTTTTTGAATTTTTATTAATTAATAAAATATGTACATAAAATATCAGGTCAAAAACCGCTAAAATACAAAATGTATAAAAGAGGCACAAAACCGAACTTTCACATATGAGCTCCGATTCACTTGAACTTTGTCATGTTCTGAAGGTAATTGAATGTACATTAGTTAAAAAATGAGTAGGATTAAAAGGTACACTAGATGAGGAAGATATGAGGTTTTTAGTCCGGAAATCCTGAAACTAGGGTTTGGGTTCTTGGTCCACTTGTTTGGGTTAGTGATTTTTTTGTATTTTCATTTATTATTATTAGTGATATTTACATAGTGGAGGTGGTTTTGTGTCATTCGGAATTAGCATGAATGAGTTTAAAATTCAGGAAGTTAGGCTATTTACAGGTCCTTTTTGGCTTGGATTTTTGGCTTCTTATTTTGTGCAGAAATTAGTGCTAAAATGAAATTTTTATGAAAACATGCATGAATGCTAATTATGCAGAATAGATGCAGAAATGGTGTTGATTTTGAGAGATTTGAGCTTAATAAATGAGATTTAGAGTATGAATCCGAGATGTATTATCCCCCTATACTTAAAGCATGCTCGTCCCTGAGCATAAAAAAGAAATGCCATGAAGTGAAATGATATTGGGTTCCATACCAAGACCATGGGCTGAAGGTGAAAGTGACACTAGACTCGACCTTTGGATTATTAGTGTGGTGGATCTTCTGTGAGACTTAGGATTTCAAAATCAACAGCCTTCAAGTTCTACACATCATTGCTACAGTTTCAGCTCAGAAGTCATCTTAGATCAATCCTCTTCCCAAAGCATACCTTATGAACATTGAACAATCGACTCATGTGTGTGAAAGGCTTTAGCTCTTCCCATCCAGAATGCCGGACTACCGAGCAAACCTCCTCTCCAGTAACTTGTCCTCGGGGAGTCAGGTATTTCCTTCTAAGGTCTATCGTGATGTGTTCACAATTGAATTGGGGGAGAAGTGAGAAGAATGAGAAAAGAACTGGAGGGTGGCTAGTGTAGTCACCTCTCCTTGTGAAGCTGGCCAGTGTAGCCGAGTCTCCACCAAGATCTGCAGGTTTCTTGAAGCTTGGACCTTTTTGGTCAGATATTTATTTGGTAGAATGCTTCTTTGTATTTGGAATTTTTAGTGGTTCTGCTTGGATCTTGTTGTGCCCCTACGAATATAGAATCTTTTTGTTTCCGTACATTTTTTGGGGTCTTAGAAAAAATTGTGCCTAGTCGTCCAACCCTTTTCCGAAGCTTTATTTCAACCCATACTCCGGTCTTTAGATTTCCACGCTACCAGAAAATAAACTCACAATCTTCCAACATCCCGTCTGAGTTGAGTTAAGTGCATAGTGTAAGAGTACAAATTAATTCCCTATTCCAGAATTGTACCCAGAATGAAGAGACCAGGTTAGACACTAAGAGTCAAATGCTAGACATTGTCATGTTGAACTCAAAAAATTAAGTCAAAGACCCTGAAGCTTTTAAAATCCTATTTATCGGTGAAGTTCCTCTGAAAATTAGGTGGATTAAGGTCAAGTCCAGACTACTCTCGATTTCGGCTCATAACTCGGTTCAAAACCCGATGACTTTTCACAGATGCAAATGAATGTGATGCTGGATGAAGTGTAGGTGTGTGAAATGCAGACACATTTTTTCTTTTGTGATTTTTTATAAATGCAAGGGATTTTTTATTGATTTTTATGCAAAAATGAATAAGAAGCCATTTTTTTCAAAAAATTTGGGCATAGTCAGTGTTAGCAGCAAACTCTTTTTCTTTATCTTGGTTTGTATTTTATTTATTTATTTATTTTCAAGTTAGTTACCAACCCCGTAAACACATATAGACTTATGCGAAAGTACGAGATATGAGTAAAATTTATACACAATATATATACAGACCCCCCTATACTTAGCGAGTGTTGTGTCCTCAGAGTACAAGAAGCGTAAAGAAGACATAGCTCGGGCTAAGCGTAGGAGAGTAAAAAAAATTATATATACAATGGTCTGGCCCCCTATTCTTAGATTGTAAACAGTCTAAGTATAGAAGAAGAGCGCAAAAGAGGTGATCCGGATATGTAAATGCGGAGAGTATATACAGATGGGCATCACTTCCCCCTATACTTAGGATCTGGTCAGCCTAAGTATAAAAGAAGGGTGGATATGGAGTGATTGAGAAGGAAAAGTGTGATGAGAGAGATGGTATATACAAATGGCATCGGTCCCCCCTATACTTAGGCCTTGGCCTAAGTAGAGGAAGAAGTTGTACAAGGAGATTGATGTGGTAGGGAGGGAGAGTGGGATTGATCTGATGAATCTTCAATGTCCTCGCTCTGCGTGAAGTAGATGACCTCAACTTGAACTGTCTTCTCATTGGGTGATTCTATATATGGCTTCAGCAATTGTCCATTCACTTAGAAAGGTCGTGCATCATCCTTGAGTTATGCAATATCCACACTTCCATTGGTATGCACATCGATGACAACATAGGGACCTGCCCATTTTGATTTTAGTTTCCCATGAAAAATCTTTAACTGAGCATTAAACAACCACACTTTCTGCCCAGGGACAAAGATTTTATCTCGAATGTGTCTACCATGCCATCTCTTGACCTTATCCTTATAGATCACACTGTTGTCATATGCCCAGTTTTGGATTTCAATTAGCTCATTCAGATTTAAGTCTCGGCATAATTTCCCAAGGTGACAACTCCAATTCAACTTTTTGATCGCCCATTCTGATTTGTGAATCCATTCTGTAGGTAGATGGCATGGCTTTCCATAGATCATTCTAAAAGGTGAAGTACTGAGTGGAGTCTTGTAGGCTATTCTCTAGGCCCACAAAACCTGGGTCCAACAGTTTCCACTAGTTCTTCCTATCTGGATGAACCAACATCTGAAGAATACCCTTCACCTCTCTATTAGAAACCTCTGCCATGCCATTAGATTGTGCATGATATGGGTTGGCTATTCTATCCTCAAATTTATACTCTTTATCCAAAGATCTCATTTCCTTATTAACGAAGTGGCTACCTCCATCAGAAATCAAAACTTTTGGTATCTTGAACCTTGCAATGATATTATCCTTGATAAAGTTACATACGGTTTTGCTATTTGCAGTTCGGGTTGGAATATCCTCTACCCATCTAGATAAATAATCAACCGCTAACAAGATGTACTCAAATCCATTGCTATTGGGAAAGGGACCCATAAAATTAATCCCCCATGTATCGAAAACATCATAGAAAATCATTGGTTGCATGACCATTTCATCTCTATAACCAACAGTCCCTCCCATCCTTTGGCAAATCGGGCAAGACCGTAAAAAATCATTAGCATCTCGAAATAAGGTCTGCCAATAAATCCACATTGAGTACCTGTGTGCGGTTCTCTTTCCCGAATGGTGTCCTCCAGCCTCTAGAGAATGACAATGAGTGAGGACACTCTGGTATTCCTCCTGAGGAATACATCTTCGCCAGGCACAATCTGCTCCTTCATAGAAAAGGAAAGGATCGTCCCAATGGTATTTTCTCGAATCCAACTTCAGTCGATCAATCATTCTCTTGGTCCCAACCAAAGGGAACCTTCTTGGAGACGAGATAGTTCACGATGCTGGAATACCATGGAGTTGAATCAATAACGCAAACTGATTCGTTTGGAAAAGTCTCCTTAATTGGTCTAGTGTCAGGATAATCATTTTGCTCAATTCGGGAAAGGTGATAAAAAAACAACATTCTTTATTCCAGGTTTATCCTTGATCTCCAAATTAAATTCTTGGATTAACAAGGTCCACCTCAAAAGTCGTGCTTTGGCATCTTTCTTATCCACGAGGTATCTAATTGTCGTATGATCAGTGGAAATTGTCACCTTGGAGCCCAATATGTATGATCTGAATTTTTCAAGTGCCCAAACAACCGCAAGCATTTCCTTTTCAATCATGTGAAAATGTTGTATGATCACTGTATAATTTCTCTGTGCAAGATCCAATACTTTGCTTGCATAGTGAATTGCATAAGGAATTCCATCTCGTCTTTGTCCAAGCACAGCTTCGACAGCAAAATCTGATGCATCAGTCATGATCTCAAAGAGAAGAGACCAGTCGGGAGCTTGTAATATCGGTGATTCACATATTTTCTTTTTTAGGAGCTCGAAGGCTTCAAGACACTAGTGATTTACAATAAACTCGATGTCTTTTCCTAAGAGCGCAGTCAGTGGGCGGGCGATCTTTGAAAAATCAGGGACAAACCTTCGATAAAATCCAACATGCCCTAGAAAGACCTCACTGACTTGACGTTGGTTGGTGGCTCAAGTTTCTTGATCACATCCACCTTAGCAGGGTCGACCTCCATTCCCTTTTTGGGGATGACATGCCCCAACACGATACCCTCAGTCACCATAAAGTGACTTTTCTCCCAAGAGAGTACCAAATTAACCTCCCTGCATCTCTTGAGGACTCGGTCCAAGTGCGCTAAACATGTATCAAATGAATCACCATGGACCGAGAAGTCATCCATGAAGACTTATAGGAAATCACCTACCATTTCGGCAAAAACTGCAATCATGCACCGCTGAAATGTGCCTGGGGCATTACAAAGCCTGAATGGCATGCGTTTCAATGCGTAGTACCGAAAGGACATGTAAATGTGGTCTTTTCCTGATCCTCGGGAGCGATAGCTACTTGATTGTAGCCAGAGTACCCATCAAGAAAAAAGAAGAATACTTTTCCTGCAAGTCTCTCCAAGATTTGATCAATAAATGGCAGTAAAAAGTAATCTTTCTTGACCGCAACATTCAGGCGCCTGTAATCGACACAGACGCGCCATGACGTGGGCACTCGGGTCGCGATCCTCTACACCCTCCTCGTTGGTGACCATCTGGATTCCCGACTTCTTCGGGACGACATGAAGGGGAGCCACCCACTTGGAGTCAGAAATGGGGTATATAAAACTCGCTTTGCACCATTTTTTCTATCTCTTCTTAACTACTTCCCGAAGATTGGGATTTAATCTTCTCTGAAATTCACGAGAAGGCCTTACGTTATCCTCAACATAAATTTGGTGCGAGCAGAGAGCAGGGTTGATTCCTACGAGATCCGACACAGTCCAACCGATGGCTTTTCGATTTCTCTCAAGGACTTCGAGTAATCTAGATTCTTGGTCCATGGTCAATGATGAGCTAATGATCACAGGAAATTTTTCTAAATTCTTGGTCCATGGTTAATGATGAGCTAATGATCACATGGAATTTTTCTTTAGGTCCATTAAGAAATGCATACTTCAGAATGGGAGGAAGAGGTTTCAGTTATGGCAAATCTGAATCATCAATTAAGTCTGGCTGATGTCTTTTAAATCTGGCTCTGTGTTAGTTGGCGGTGAATAATTCTGTTATACGCTAGCCACTAATTCCAAAGGAAGGTGAGTCGGAAGGCTAAAGTACTGCGGTAATTCAGCCAAAGCCACGTCCGACTCGTCATCGATATTTCTTAATTTTTCCGAAGAAGATGGGACTGGAAAATTTGAAAGGATTTCTGTGTCATCAATGTTATAAGTATCTGGGTATCTAGATCTCGCAACATCTCGCAAACTGTATATATCTGGCAACATTTCACAAACTGCACAGTGCATTGTTTCTTCTTCTGATATGGTGTTGTCAATCTGAAGGTCTGGCAGTTGGTCCCACGACCCAGTAGTGCTGATGAGATTACATTCTGATGTTTCGGCATATTCAGTGGTGGATTCGGAATCTGGTCTTTGCCACTTTGTTTGTTTCATCTGCAAATCCACTTCTTCGTCTGAGAAGCGGAATTTCATCATTTTGGTGTTGTAATCGAATACAGCTTTGACGGTTCTTAAGAATGGTCTTCTAAGGATGATTTGTGATTCCTTCCAATGGTTTAGGGTCTCCATATCAAGGACAGTGAAGTTCACTTTGTATCCCGTACCCTCTACCATGATGATAACATTTTTCACTTCTCCTTTAGGTCTTTTAGTGAATTTATCAGCAAAAGTAAATATAATGATTTCTGGAGAGGACCTAACTCCAATCTGTAATATAAGGTTAAGGGTAGAAGATTGATGGAAGAACCATTGTCGAGAAGTGTGCGTGCAAACGCAATGCCGTCAATGCGACTCTCCACATAATGAGCACCCAGATCCCTTTTCTTTCTTGGTAAATGCTGATTTTTGACACATTTGGTAGTGGCAACTGTCAGGATATGAGTTTCCACAAATTGACTTGTTTTCTTTGTATGAGTCCTGGTGGGAGTGCATTTCATTTTCAAGTACTCGTGAAATGCTGGATTACTGGCGACATAGTGATCAAAGGGTACTTTAACTGTGATATTTTGCTGGCAGAACCTTTCCATCACTGGGTCATCTGAATGTTTTTCTTTTGTTTTCCTTTCTTAAGAGCATGAGGGAAAGGAATGGAAGCATTTGAGATAGGAGAAAGAGAGCCAGAATCATAAATAAGAGCATCTTTATTAGATTTGGAGTTCTTATTACAATCATAAGTTTTCTGATAATAATCATGTTGCTGAAATGGTGACAAAGGTATTTTTGCAGCAACTAGAGGTTCAAGGTCCTCTGCAGACTCCATAGATGATTTTCCTTTATCGAGTGCTGGGATCTTCAGGAATCCTTCTTCTTTCCTCAGAAGCATCCTCTGGTTGATCTTCTGAGTCTTCATGGTCCGATTCCCCTGCCCGGTCAGGTTGACCATGGTCCTTCTGCTCCTGAGTGACATGGCATTGATATTGTCAAACGAAAGGATCTCATTTTCAGATGTGGAAAAATCTGAAAAGTATATCTGGCCATTGTGTTGAGATGATTGAGATTTGTTCAAGCTATTGGGGTTAGCTTGAACTTGGACGAGAATGGTTGTGGCTGGGGCTATCTGTTCATCCTTCTAATGGGATAAACGATTCACATCGACCCGTAGATCGTACAACTCATTTCGGAAGTTTTGAATTTCTTCAAGCACCTGTCTCTGGACATCTACCAGTTCTTCTGGAGGGTTTGAGGATTGAGATGTTTGCTTTGGAGCTTGATACTGCTGACGATATTGCTGAGGTTGGTTCTGGCGGTTGTGTGGCTGCTGCGGCTTTGAGTATTGGAATGCTGCATTATTTTGAGCGTGCTGTGGAGATGAGGGGAATGCGACATTATCGAAAGTGGGCGGATGTTGATATTGCTGACGGTCCCCCATATTACCCTGTCGGGTAGTGTCCTGTGTGTACCAAATGCCATTTACTTCGAATGTCAGAGGCGAGACTTCTTCAACGGTTTTGGTTGGTGGAGGAGACTGCTGGGAAGGTTGGGTATAGGATTGGTCCTGATCCCATGGTTGTTGTTGTCCTGATCCTGGCTGATCCTAGACATATTGCACATGATAGATCGGGGTCGTAGTTGTAGTGGTATCCCTATCTTGGCTACCTTCTCAGTGAGCTCCTCCATCTGCTTTGGGAATTGGGAAATCCTATTGTCGATGTCGTTCATCCTCTTATGAATTTGATCCACAACTATTAATTTATCGATATTGATGTTCATGTTCGGAATCAGATCCTTTGCTATCTCTGCGACAGTTTGCTTTCCTCCTTTGGCTTGAAAGGTGTTCAGGGAATCAGTGTAAGCTCTACTGGCGATTTGTGAACGACTTGTCTCTGCCATCTTCTCTAGTATTTTCCAGACGGTCTCAGCTCCTTGGAATGTGTAATTGCCTCCACAGGCAGCGCTGACTAAAACCTGAGTCTCATAGTTGAGGCCAGAGTAGAGTGACTGAACTAGGATGTTATTATCCAGGTCGTGGCAGGGACATTTTTGCAGTAGATCTTTGAATCTATCCTATGCATCACAAAGTAGTTCATTAGATAGCTGAGAGAAACGGGTGATGCGAGTCCTCATTTGATTGGTCCGATTCAGAGGGTAGAATTTCTTCAAGAATAGGTTTTTAAACCTATCATAAGTAGTCACAGTCACTCAGTTTTTCACCCAGTAATCTGCCTTCCCTTTCAAGGCGAAAGGTAGTGCAGTGAGGTGAATGTAGTCTTGGCTGACTTGCAGGTGCCTCTGACTAGAACATATCAGCTCCAAGTCTCGCAAAAATTCATATGGTTCTTCATTTGCATTACCATGGAATTGTGGTAATTGACTTAGGAAGTGTGGCTTCAGTTCATGGTGAACCTCAGGCTGAGGTGGCTGCAAGTAATTTCTAACTCTGTATTGCCCAGGATTGTATGCGGCTTCCATTGGCTCTTCTCCCCCAGCATTCAACTGTTCTAGCTGCTCTCTCAGTAAAAGTTGTTGCTGCTCATATGCAGCTAGTCTTGCAAGAATCTTTTGCATTGGATCTTCATTGAGTTCATCTTCATGATTGTTCTTCTTGGGAGGCATCTTTTGTGAGTTCTTCTTTTCACCTTCAGATTGTGAAAAATCGGAGTCAATAGTTTTGAAAGAATCATAAGAGGAGGATCCACAGGAGAGGTGTCCCTGAACCCAAGGTGGTCCTAAGTAAGAGTGCCTCTGAACCTTTGAGACTGGAAAGTTTGTGCCGGTCTGAGAAGGGTTCGCGGAGTCCGAACAAACATTACCACAATCTTCTATTCTCGATTTCAAAAGATCAATAAGAGGTGTACGGTTCATGATCTAAGCACAAGTGTGTGGTATTCGATGATTAACTAAGTTCTACGCATAAATCAAACACAATTCAAAGCTTTGTTTCACCAACTCACTCAGTGAAGGCTGTAAGAGTTAGGCCAATTATCTTGTTTAATTTTTAAATTGGTGAGAATTCAAAGCTTTCAAACCGTTTAACAAGTTGTTAGGTGCCAAAATTTTCTTAAAGATTGTTCCGAGTTCGTACGACTAGTTGCATCTACTTTCAACCTGTATAGGTGTAAGTACGGACTGTAAAACGGCTACCCGTGTTACTTAAGGACGGAGCCTTACGCAGTGTCCTTTAAACCACCCACTCTGCTAAGGAAGTCTGAACCGTTTACCGGCTACTCATATTCCTCACTAAGAAGTAGCTAATCGTTTTTAAAATCAGTAGTCTATATGAAAAACTTGGATTGGCTCTATCCTAGTGTGTGTCTCTCTTCTCGTTGCAAGATAAAAACAAACAATGTCGGTGTTGCTCTCCCGCAAGAATTCTTGATTTTATGGGTTCTTAAAATCAGCTATATTTAGCAGTTTCAATTTTAATTAGGTGATCACTGAAGAATTTAAATGAGCACAAATATACATCTACCGACCAGTCCCAATTTCCTTTAGAGTTATGTGGCAAAACAAGAGCGAGAAATTCGGGAAAAGTCGATGCACACAAAAAACTATGATGTATGCTCAATTAGAAGACTTACAATGAATTATCGCAATCTCCAAGTGGGATGATAGATAGGAATTAAAAGATTATTCTAAATGAATGCAAGCCGATGAAAAACCGCACCTAAGCAGAAAGTTCTATTAGCAGGGAAGAATTGAGTTAAATTTTTTGCTAAATGGAATGATCTATGTACATCTCAATTAATGTGAAGTATGGCTTAATCCTACTAGCACAATTAAAAATTAAAATGCTCTGAGAATCGTATGTGCAAGTCTATTCTAATCGCCATTCAAGTCGGGCCCTACCCTCACCGGAGAGTGAAACAGGCCACGACACACCACAGAATAAAGTTCAGAGTCTTTTAACACACGCGAGAGTCCAAATGGACACTGCTGTAAATGAGCAATTAATTACAGAAATTTAAAATTTGTAGAAATTTAAAACCTAGACTCTACGCTCTCTCAGGACTTGACTTGATCTTAAATTAATTACGGCTTGTTCGGGAGTCGGTGAAAATGCTTCGATTTCTTGAAAAACCGCTCCACGTACGCCGTGTACCTCGCAAGAAAAATAAGAGAGATAATGTAAAAGAGTGACTCAAAAAATAATAAAACAACTAGAAAATAAATGCTGAAAATAATTGTAGGAGAAAAAAATGAAATTTACAATGGAAAATTCGGGGGTCAGACTACCCGAATGTGAAAAACCGAAAGAAAATTTTCAAGATAAAAATCTAAGCCGTTTGCCTCCCCAGCAACGATGCCATCTGATGAGTCCAAAATTCTCTTGTTAATAATGTGTATTTATGATCATACGTAAAAAATGATATGTCGTTTCATTGTAGGCGGCAATCAGAATCGGTCAAGAAAATAACCACACAAAATATTTGTCAAATAAATGCAGTTTTATGTTTATTTTACTTGGACAAGTCCCAAGGTAGAATACAAGGAGGCAAAGGAACAACCTATAATTATATCTATCAAAATTCGTGCGCGTTTTTGAATCGATCTTTTTTGTAATTTTTAATGCAATAAAGGATGCAATATGCAAGTTTGGCCTATTTTAGGGACGAAAATGTCAATTATGTTCAAACGATATCCAAAAAATATGAAACTTGGTCACGATGCAAAATATGATGAAATGAATGCACTGTATTTTTTTTGGAATTTGTGGATGTAATATAAATTTTTTTATGAATTTTTAAATGCAAACAAATTGAATTTCAATTTTTAATTATAATAAATAATAAACCTAATTATTTTCAAGGAACAAAATTATCTAAGATCTATCACTAGGTGATTGATCCTAGAAAAATCCTAAACCTTGAAAATACTAGTTTCAATACCTATTAATAATCAAACATTGAAATATGCAAATGATTTTTACAGGACAAACTATGCATGCAAATGCAAATCTTTTTGGGCACAAGCACAATTAACTCTACTCTAGATGATTTTCAGGAATTTTTTGAGCAATGGTTAATCAAATACAAATTTCAGAGCATAAAATGGGCAAAATATGTAATTTTCCACAAAATATTTATTTATTAATTAACCATCAATCACAAAAATATCCACAATATATCAACACGTAGAGAATTAAATGAGAAACATCATGCTATTTTTGGATAAATAAAATATGCAATGTATGAGTCTAGAATAACGAGAAAACACAGGGGTGAAAGTGCAATTACTAGAAATATAACAAAATAAAAAATTGCAGTAGAGGGACCTAGACGTAAATACCTAAACCCTTGGGGGTTCAACTGCAAAAATCCCATAGGGGCACGTACGCAGCACGTGCCCTCTGCTCGGCTGGGGCTGAAGTGCAAAATGGAGACCTTCCGAGGGTGCGCTGCAATTTACCCCCAACGTCACGTGCGGAGCACGTGACCACGGTTGCTGAGATCGGCTCTGGCGAAAGACTGTGCGGGCCTCCACGTATCGATGTCGTGTGCTTCGGACGGCCTGAGGCTCCTAGTGCGGTCGTCAGCTCGGGTCCAGGATTGGGTTGGATCAGTACCGTAGATGTGGATGAAATCGAACGGCTGGAGACGTAGTATGATCAAATGGTTGAGATTGAGGCTCTCCTCGATCAGACGGTGGAGAGTGTGGCTGACACACGACCGACAGGCGTCGGTGGGGAGCGGAGTGGCGGAGCTCCGGCGGAGAGGCGGTGCAAATTTTGTGGTCGGCGACGAAGGTGGAGGACTGTTGCGGCGTTGCTAAAGACGATCGTCACAGTGGTTGTCGATTATGCAGCGAAGCGTTGTTGGCTATGGGGTTGATCGGAGGCATTGGTGAAGGTGAGGTCGAAGGCGGTTGGTTGTCGATGTTGATGTCGACGAGGATGATCATCGAGAGAGAGAGGGAGAGATCAGAGATGGAGATGGAGATGAGGTGAAGCAGAGGAGCGGGGAGATACCTGAGGAGATGGGGCTCGACGACGACGTACGGCCGGACAGGGCAGCTGCGGAGGGCAAGGGCTGCGACGAGGTTGGGAACCCCGGATCTCGTCGATGGGGGGCGCACTGGGCTGTCACTTCCAATGTGTTAACCTCTGGTCGAACGACGGATGGGGCTCGAAGGTCGGGCATCGGAGGTTTACATAGGGCTTTTGGGTTGGCCTGCGATGGAAACGAAATTGCAGAGGATCTAGATGGAATCAAGGATGAGATTTGATGGGGATTTGGTGGAGGCGAGATTCGATCAGAGAGGTTGGAGATCGGGGGAGATTGGATCATTGGTGGCGGAGCGTGATTCGCGGCGACGGTGGCAAGATTTGGGGGAGCCGCCGCCCGTGATGGAAAGTGGCGGAGAAAGACCTGATGAGGACGTCACACAGGTGCCGTCCGTTTGGCTGCGATCGGACGACCCCTGTAGGGATACGTGGCGAGCATCTAGAGAGAAGGGCGAGGCACGTGCGTTGCTCGTGCTTGGGAGGCACATGCTTCGCACTGCGCAGTTATTTATATATATATATTTATTTAATAAAAATGAATTAATAATAATTCGAAAAATGGCTAACACATGGCGGCTCCAGGAGCTGCCACGTGTCAGCACACAAAAATCCGAATTTTAATACTTTGTAAAATCAAAAATAAATAGCAAATGACCTCGGATCAAAAAAGTTTCTTCACGAAAATTGTTCTCTCGATGAGATCTACAACTTTCGTGAACACATCGAAACCAGAATCGATCAAATGCACAAAGTGAATTTTTGGGGTATCCCATGTACATAGAATAGCTTGATTTTTTGGGTTTTATAATTTTTTTATCATTTTAAAATCAGATAAAAATCTGAAACAAATATGGTAAAATCAAGAACAAATATTTACACATTAATCTAATTTTTTGGATTTTTATTAATTAATAAAATATGTACATAAAATATCAGGTCAAAAATCGCTAAAATACAAAATGTACAAAAGAGGCCCAAAACCCAACTTTCACATATGAGCTCCGATTCACTTGAACTTGGTCTTTTTTGAAGGTAATTGAATGTACATTAGTTCAAAAGTTAGTAGGTTAAAAGGACACTAGATGAGGAAGATATGAGATTTTTTAGTCCGGAAATCCTGAAACTAGGGTTTGGGTTTTTGGTCTACTTGTTTGGGTTAGTGATTTTTTTTTCGTATTTTTCATTTATTCTTGTTAGTGATATGTACACAGTGGAGGTGGTTTTGTGTCATTCGGAGTTAGCTTGAATGAGTTAAAAATCTGGGAAGTTAGGCTATTTACAAGTCCTTTTTGGCTTGGATTTTTGTCTTCTTATTTTGTGCAGAAATTAGTGCTAAAATGCAATTTTTATGAAAACATGAAAGAATGCTAATTATGCAGAATAGATGCAGAAATGCTGTTGATTTTGAGGGATGCTTAATAAATTAGATTTAGAGTGATGAATCCGATATTCATCACTCGTATCACGAATGGTCATCAATAAACATCAAATAATATTGAGATCCATTTTGAGTCACAATATTAAATAGACCATACATGTTGATATGTATTAGGGTATACTACAATCATGTACCGTTATTTGAGAAGGTTACTTTGATCATTTTACCTCAAACGCAATGTTCACAAATAGGTAAACTTTTGACCTCTAGAAAATCTAATGGTCCACCATTCACCAATATATTGATCTTATCAACAGATAAATGATCAAGCCTTTTGATACCATATCATGGTTAAATGATCTCCATCTTATTATATTTTAAGATTTTTATTAGTGGTAACAACATTCATGACAGATTCATGAATGCACAATTCAAAGAGTCCATCAGAAGTAAGAAAAACTATATGTATTATGTTTACTTGAATGACTTATGATAAGTTTCTCACAGAATGGGATGGATATACAAGTCTATTTAACTCAGATATAGGCAATAAGTTCCTTCTAATATCTGAAACATAGAGACATTCTCTAAGTAGTAAGACTCTACCACTAGATAATGATAATCCGCATGTCTCGACGATGACTGTTGCAATAGTTGCATCAGATCCCATCTGGATGAATACCTCCCCTTCATCAAGATTTATAGTTTCTTCAAGTAGATGCAACAAATTGCATATGAACAAAAGCACTGGAATCTATGACCCAACTACCTTCTCATCCTACGAGAAACTTAGTTTCAATGATGAAAGTAGATTTTATACATGTTGGAGCTTTAATTTTTCAACAATTTTTAGGTAATCTGGACAGTTACATCTCCAGTTCCACAACCTCTTGTAGTGGTGAGAGATATTGGCTTTCTTTGATGCCATGAATGTTGAAGCTTGAGAGGATGAGTCAATATCATGACTCTTCTTCTTCTTCTGGACCGGATCCTTTTCGAGACCTTTGCTTCCGTTCATGTTTTCCTTTGATACTGTTGGAAATGCGAGCCCACGGTGAGCCATTATGCAATAAATATTATTTCATATATCATTCCCTGATCTGAAATGAAGAATGAATAATTTGCGTAATAGGTCCCTTAGTACAATTAGGGTTATGTACCATAGCCATCTTAATAATCATACAGCTGTTGATTCAACTATTGAATCATGGAGGCTGGTGCTTGGATGAATATCTAAAGGGTTAGATTGAGGACTCATCAAGCACCGTCAAATGATTATTAAGAGATGATCTCCAGCCTGAGTAGGAGATGGCAATCCTATCTCTGAAGGCTGACATCTGACCGACCTCTTGATGCAGGTCCTCTGCATAGGAATAGAGATTCGGAGGTGTCAGATTAGTTAGGTCAAAGAGTTGACTTAAGGAGATCGAGATAACCAAAGTCCTATATCGTATGCTGTCATGATATAGGCACGCATCCTCTGACCGGAGACAGATGTGTTACTATATGTCTGAGTGTGTACATTTGGCAGACCAATAGGTTGATGACGTAATCAAGGTCTATACACCGGCGTGTTGGTGTGCACATAAGGGCATATGAGTAATACGATCTCTAAAAAGGGATCATACAGGTTCAGTTACTGAACCGGAAGACATGAGCTCACTCATGAGATATTGGGAAGAATCAAATTCCATGCGCATGGTCGTCTCGCATTGGAAGCTTGACTGAATTTGTAGGTTTGATATATACTTTTGGAAAGTATATGATCAAGACCTAGGTATGATACATGCTTTTGGAAAGTATATGATCGATACCAACTCCCAATGATCGAATGAGAAACTTACTGATAAAACCATGAAGTAGACAGTATAAAGTTGATCCAATACTTCGGGTTTAGTCTGAGTCTTTCAGTATGCAGGATGTACATGTATTGGGAATACCTGAGGGTGATTTGATCGTAAACGATTGTATAACCATGACGCTTCCATTCCTAGGAAGTGATGAAACAGGTCTGGATTTTAGTGACTCCTCTCAGTAGAGAAGTGATATGATCTTGGTCCAAGTGTTGGACATTGATTTGAATGTGATTCAGATACAATGAGAAGATTAGATTTACGGTCTTGATTTAATCAAGCATCTATGGGAGGCCCGCGATCTAGATTTGAGATATGATCTCAATAACCATGTCACTATACGTGGAACAATACAATCGCCCTGTCCTTATCTCCAAGTATCTGCGGAGAGATTGCATTATTCTTGAAGGGTTCAAGAATAATTCCATAATATCTAAGCAATGAAGATGATTAAATGTGATTTAATCATATTGATGTGTGAAGAAATTATCCAATTTAATTAAATGTGATTTAATTAATGTGGATAAGAATAATGTGGATAGAAATATCCAATTATTCACAATATATTATAAATGCGATTTATAATGTATTAGAGAGAGCTAATTATAATTTATATGTGTTGATTAATTATTATGTGTATTGGATACACATTGTGTAATTAATTAACAACGTAGATTATATGTTGTTTTGGGTTGTGAATATGATTCACAATTTTTTCCATGGCAAGATTGCAATATTCTCAAATATAATTGTGAATTATTTTTGAAGAATAATAACCCAACAAATAAATAAAGAGATATTTCCATAGAGATATGCAATCTCATGAAATTCATGAGATTGCTCTCCCCATGGAAATAAGTGGGCGGCACATCATTCCTATAAGGAATGTGTGGCCGTCCACATGGAAGGTATATGGAGATGGAATCTCCATGTATCTTCTCTCCTTATTTGTTGATTTGATTTAGGACTAATTTATATTTGATTTTGTAAAATATATTTTAACCTAAATTTGTTGATTTTACCAACAACAATCTTGTCCATTGGATTAACATAAATCAATCTCACTCATTGATTTTATGTGTCCCATGGATTGAGATCCATGGATCCCAAAACCCTATAAATAGAAACCCTATAAATAGAGAGGCATACCATGCTCTCTCTTTACATGTGATATTGAGGCTCTCTGTATCTCTCTTTCTTCTCTACACACGTCAGCCCTCTCTCCCTCTAATATTGGTGGCCGTCCACCAAACCCTAGAGGAGGGAATCGTCGACACCATCGCCACCGCGCCGCCGCTTAAACGTTCTTCGGTTCTTCGTCTTCTTGGTGTGCCACGCCCACAAAGGAGACGTTCGATCTCGTGCGACGAGATCAGGATCAACCATGCTTGGATCAACTTCTTGGATTGCGAGGACACCACGGTTCATCCCCGCACTCGCAAGCAGTCTCGCCGACGATCGGACTTGAGACAGGAGGTCTCTTCTCTTAGAGACTCGATCAACCACGCTTCAAGAGGTATTGCATTATACTTTTTGTGGTTATATATGAAACGATCTGAGAATGGTTCTCGGATCATGTGGTTTCATCGAATACAAATTTTAAATTCCGCTGCACCGAACAACTAGTACGACTAGTCGTTCTTCGTCGTATCCGATACGACGATCACGCTTCCGTGATGCGCTTGAGGATAAATTTCATATCCTTCAATTGGTATCAGAGCCTTAGGTCTATGGTTTAGAATATGATTCGAAAAACCGAGGACGACTTGGGTTCGTTAAGGTCGCGAAAGTTTTTATCGCATTTGATTTCGCAGATCTGTTTAGTAAATAAATTCGGCACTGTTTAAATTGTTTAAACACGAATTTAATACTTGGATTTTGTTCCCCATTAAATTAGGAAATCATAGGATCTGAGTTTACGTAAATCGGATTTCGTATGCTCTAGATATGGTTGTTTTAATGAACATGTATGCACTATTGCGGGAACTGTAGATCTGAACGTGTTTAAAATATTAATTACTGTTTAGACTTGCCTCGAAATGCGTGTAACATCACCTGGGTTCTGTCCTAAATCAAATTACAATCTATGAAAATTGATTTTGTCTAATTTGGATTTAATATGATTGAGATATGCTAATTTTAGTAAGTAGGGGTCACTGCTGAAATTACATTCCTAATCTAGAACCATGTGATTGTCAATTAGTGAAATTAATTGTTAATTTCGTGAAATAATCTTGAAAAATATTTGTGAAATATTGGAACATGATTATTTGCCTAATTGACTTGACCTCAACCAATTAATTGATTAAGATGTGATCTAAATCATAATTGGAAACCACAATCTTCAAACTTGAAGCTTGAATAGGATTTGGGAATTTGTGTAGCAAATTTCCTTATAATAAAAAATGTTTTGATTATTACTATATGGTACAATTTCGGTTGAAGAACCGATGATCATCTCAAGTACAAATTAATCAATTTGGCATTATCCTTTCCCGAGGTGGATATGGTGTCTAGTCGGGGATCGCTGGGGTAGCGGGTTGCAACGTATGCGGTCCGTCCCACTCCCGTCGGTACTGGCCATGACAGCGGGTAGGGCCGGGATAATGTCTGAGGGATTAAGATGTATTTGTCTAATTATTAAAATACGAATTAATACGTACTTTGAGAATAATACCATATATATTCAAGTACGACATTCAAGTTTGATTGATTAAATTGGATTGATAATTAATTTAATATGATTGAATTAATTATGTCCAATTAGAATACTCTAATATGATTAGAGTTAATAATTCCCTTGGAAGAATTAATTGTATGAATGTGATTCATAGTAATTAATTAAATTTGAATAAGAGATGGAGGATCACATAAATGACATCCATGGTCTCCCGTCAAGGCGAAGGGTTTCGTCGCCATATATTATATGTGGGAGACGTCTGTCCGAAGTGATAGCTCCTGCATATGATCCATTTGGATCGGGCTCGTCGCTTCTCGAAAGAGTAAGGACGTATGCGTTGTGACCCCAATATCGAGTCCTCATATTATTGGGGCGATATTGGATTGTGCATAGCGAGTTGTATTCCTGTTGACGGTTGGTTCAATTAATGACGGGTCAACATCACCTTAGGGGTGGTGGGCCCGGGTGTTAAAGACCGAATTGGGAGATGCAAGTTGGACTTGCAAGGCGGAATGTGTTCTTGCTTCTTTTTATCCGAGTTGTAAGTTCTCATATTATTGGGATGCAACAAAGATAAGGAAGGAGATCCCCGATCTTGCTTGAGATATAATGGTAAGTATATCTCTTACATTGAAAGTGATTAAGGGAATGAACTTTCATTGTTGACATTGCAAGACAACTTTGATATAAAATTCCTAAATCAAAGTAAAACATGTATATATATAAATATATACCCTTATGCAAATTTCTTATTTCAGATAATCTTTCATTAAACCCACTCAATGTTATACTCAATAATAACCAGTAAAATATCATGGATTGGACCCTTTGATCCAGATATTATATTTGCAATTGGACACATAATGTATGTGGTTGCAATGTGCAAGTTTCCTCATAATAATGAGGAATGATAATTAAATAAGACAATAGGACTAAGACCTTAGGGTTTGTATGTCTCTATAAGTCTTGATCTCATCGAATATACTTTTGAAGTAACATGTCGATAATGATCGTAATTATCATATAATCCTTATAAAATCTAAGAAGATATTGTGGCATACATATGTGCTCTCGACATATAATCATGAATGACATGGTTCTCTACATTATGCAGAATGGTGGCTCTATAGGAGATGATGTATTCAAATTGTTTGAGTACCTACCTGAACCTAAGTTTTAAGAGTTTAAATGGTTGTAGATACGATGAGTGTCATCATTCTACTACCTTTACTCTAGTCATTCCTGGAGCTTCATAATATTCATATTGTATGAATTGAATGAAGCATGTATAAATGTTGAAATTCTCTTACATTGAAATTTTTGTTTTTAACATAAGAGATCCTCTGTCTTGAGCAATGGTTGCTTATAGATAAAGGGAGCGCAGTGGAAGCATGGGTTGGACCCAAGTAAGAAGTATAGTCAAAAGAGTTGAATGTACTTCTGTGACTTCCATGTAACATCCAAAGAGTTGGATGAATGCCAATACTGCAATAAGTTGATGTGTTGATAGTATGACTATCATATCTATCTAGAATCCTTAGAGAAGGAATCGGATAGTACATCAGAATAATCTACTTATAATCATTGAAATAGACTTACTTATTTGATAATATAAAGTCTAATAATTGTATCTTAATCTTCTAATGACACTTGCAATTGGTTGCATATGTATTAGAATATTAGAAATTTGATCTTAAGGTTTAATGGTTATCTAAGTTGGAATTGATACAATTGTTGCAACAATTTCCACCTGATGAATATGCTTCATATTTTCAGTGGGAGTCCTTAATCTTAGAGAATGTCTCTATGACCTAGATATTAGAATACACTCATTATTTATTTCCAAAATGTTGGAAATAAACATTAATTCTGTAATAAATCTATCATAAAGAGTTATGATGGAGATATTTCAGATAGTGATCTAAAATCTTGTGGACTCTACTAAATTAGAAAATTAATGAATGGTTCATTAAGATTTCTAATGCTGAAAAATAAGCCATTAAAAATCAATAGGAGGATGAAGATCATTTGATAATGATCTAGCATCATGTTTTGGACATATGTCTGTTGATGTGATCAATAGACTGATAAGAGATGAAACTTTAGATTGTCTAAAGGTTTAAATCTTACATACTTGTGAATATCGTATTCAAAATGTCCACCCTTCTTTGGGAAAGGTGTAAGATGTCAAGGTATTCAGGATCTCACACATATTGATGTATGTGAATCATCTATATCATAGTAAACATTATGGATATGTGATATCCATTGATGATTATGTATGATATGAGATTTCTTCTCTTCACCTAAGAAACCTTTGAAATTTTCAAAGATTTCACAATTTTGGTTCAGAACCAAAGTTTGAAGGAAGATGAAATGAATTTGATCTAACCAAGGTAGCTTGTACCTATTAGATGAATTCAAGAAATACCTTATGGAGATATGAATATCATTCCTATCTCAATCCTCCTGATGAACCTTAACTCAATAGAGTTGTAGGGAGATACAATTGATCATGAGTGACATGATTTGATCAATGATTAATCTTAGCATAATTATCTCTTAGTTTCCAGGTATATATATGTGGTAGAGACTACATTATATATCCTTAATAAGGTTCCATGTGATTAAGCTGGAATCTGGCACTAGAGAATGTTACTTCATTAGGAAATTAAAGGATGGTATTGGATACCTACTTTATGACCTTGAGATTCTTAAAATATCTCATCTCTGAGAATGTGATTCTTAGAGGTTGAGACTCTTGAGAATCAAGATGAAAAATGAAGTGTAGGAACTCATTTAATCTTGAGATGATAATGAGGCTCCTGAAACCGGAAACTAAATAGACAATTAAAGATGAAACATTAATACCTCTTCAAATAAGTTTGAGGATGGATTCCATGTGTCAGTTAAATCTGACGATGATCGGATTTCATGTGATGAAGCTCCTGAGGATCATGACATGGAAAGATGGATGTTAGCAATAAAGTCTAATGTAGACTTCATATACAAGTGTTGTATATGGACCCTCGAGGATCCACCTATATGGCTAATACCCATTAAGGTGTAAATGGATCTTCAAGAGAAAAAGGGAACCTGATGAGAAGGTAGAGACCTTCAAAGCACGGTTCGTAGCCATTAGCTACACACCGAAGAGAAGACATCGCTTGCGATGAGACTTTCTCTCCAGTGATCTTGCTTTAACCCATCAGAATATTGCTAACTATAGCTACACAACTTGACCGTGACATCTTCATGATGTAAGTCAAGATTGCATTCCTCTATGAATTCCTCTCTAAGGATATTCATATGAAGTAGCCCCATGGCTTTATAGTTGAGGAAAGCAAGGTGTGCAAGCTGAAGAACTCCATCTTTGACTCAAATAAGTTTCTTGTAGTTGGAACATAAGATTTGATGAAATCATAAATGTTATGATTTCAGATAGAATCTTGATGAACCACGTGAAGCTTAGAAGGAGTGCCAATGTGTTCATCATGCTAAATGTAGATATTATTCTAATCATTTGGAATGATATAAGGATAATAATAAGTGTTTTATAATTTGGTTGTTCCACACCTTGAGATATGATCTCAACGATACCTCTTAGATCTTAATTCTGAAGTCGTTCAGAAGCAAAGAGAAGAGGGTATTGGGACTGTCGCATTAGTAGTACACCTTGGAGTATTCCATTTTTATGAAAAATTCCAAGAAAAGCTTCATTCCCTTATGATGTGGTAGTGACCTGTCTAAAGGGATAGCACCTCAAAGAGTTGAGGAAGTGAATGTTAGAACTGCTTGCACTTGTGCATCGGTTACGAGAAGCTGAAGTGTATGCTGGATGTGTACAAAAGCCATATGTCTAACAAGAAGTGGGAGTAGTAAAATGTTACTAATCCCACTCTGGAAATAAAATACTTAATTGCAGTAATAACAATATCTTCAAAGATGATGAAACTTAGAGATAGTGATCTCAAAAGTCTTATCTTCAAAAGTTTAAGACCTTGTAGATAGTGATCTGTAAGGATCTTAACTGTAGATACCTTAGGAGATAGAGATCTCCAGTAATGAAGGTATTCTAATAAGGATTATGGAAATACTGGTTATGATAATTAATAAGATGTAGTGTCAAGGACACTATAAATAACAGGATTGAGTATTGGTTGCATAAGATGCAACATTCGCATTAGATGCGAGCACTGTTACTAGGGATATGCAAGTGCCGTAAAAGGACTTGGCATAGTCTCGCAGGAACAGAGTGACTGATCAACTTACCTAGCTATTTTCTAAATAGCCTATGATTGTCACATTAGTGCGGGTTTAAATGATTAGCCCATTAATGGCTCTTTGGGCTAGTGGGAGATTGTTGGAAATGCGAGCCCATGGCGAGCCATTATGCAATAAATATTATTGCATATATCATTCCCTGATCTGAAATGAAGAATGAATAATTTGCGTAATAGGTCCCTTAGTACAATTAGGGTTATGTACCATGGCCATCTTAATAATCATACAGTTGTTGATTCAACTATTGCATCATGGAGGCTGGTGCTTGGATGAATATCTAAAGGGTTAGATTGAGGACTCATCAAGCACTGTCAAATGATTATTAAGAGATGATCTCCAGCCTGAGTAGGAGATGGCAATCCTATCTCTGAAGGCTGATATCTGACCGACCTCTTAATGCAGGTCCTTTGCATAGGAATAGAGATTCGGAGGTGTCAGATTAGTTAGGTCAAAGAGTTGACTTAACGAGATCGAGATAACCAAAGTCCTATATCGTATGCTGTCATGATATAGGCACGCATCCTCTGTCCGGAGATAGATGTGTTACTATATGACTGAGTGTGTACATTTGGCAGACCAATAGGTTGATGACCTAATCAAGGTCTATACACCGGCGTGCTGGTGTGCACATAAGGGCATATGAGTAATACGATCTCTCAAAGGGATCATACAGGTTCAGTTACTGAACCGGAAGACATGAGCTCACTCATGAGATATTGGGAAGAATCAAATTCCGTGCGCATGGTCGTCTCGCTTTGGAAGCTTGACTGAATTTGTAGGTTTGATATATGCTTTTGGAAAGTATATGATCAAGACCTAGGTATGATATATGCTTTTGGAAAGTATATGATCGATACCAACTCCCAATGATCGAATGAGAAACTTACTGATAAAACCATGAAGTAGACAGTATAAAGTTGATCCAATACTTCGGGTTTAGTCTGAGTCTTTCAGTATGCAGGATGTACAGGTTTTGGGAATACCTGAGGGTGATTTGATCGTAAACGATTGTATAACCATGACGCTTCCATTCCTAGGGAGTGATGAAACGGGTCTGGATTTTAGTGACTCCTCTCAGCAGAGAAGTGATCTGATCTTGGTCCAAGTGTTGGACATTGATCTGGATGTGATTCAGATACAACGAGAAGATTAGATTTACGGTCTTGATTTAATCAAGCATCTATGGGAGGCCCGCGATCTAGATTTGAGATATGATCTCAATATCCATGTCACTATACGTGGAACAATACAATCGTCATGTCCTTATCTCCAAGTATCTGCGGAGAGATTGCATTATTCTTGAAGGGTTCAAGATTAATTCCATAAGATCTAAGCAATGAAGATGATTAAATGTGATTTAATCATATTGATGTGTGAAGAAATTATCCAATTTAATTAAATGTGATTTAATTAATGTGGATAAGAATAATGTGGATAGAAATATCTAATTATTCACAATATATTATAAATGCGATTTATAATTTATTAGAGAGAGCTAATTATAATTTATATGTGTTGATTAATTATTATGTGTATTGGATACACATTGTGTAATTAATTAACAATGTAAATTATATGTTGTTTTGGATTGTGAATATGATTCACAATTTTTTCCATGGCAAGATTGCAATATTCTCAAATATAATTGTGAATTATTTTTGAAGAATAATAACCCAAGAAATAAATAAAGAGATATTTCCATAGAGATATGCAATCTCATGAAATTCATGAGATTGCTCTCCCCATGGAAATAAGTGGGCGGCACATCATTCCTATAAGGAATGTGAGGCCGTCCACATGGAAGGTATATGGAGATGGAATCTCCATGTATCTTCTCTCCTTATTTGTTGATTTGATTTAGGACTAATTTATACTTGATTTTGTCAAATATATTTTAACCTAAATTTGTTGGTTTTACCAACAACAATCTTGACCATTGGATTAACATAAATCAATCTCACCCATCGATTTTATGTGTCCCATGGATTGAGATCCATGGATCCCAAAACCCTATAAATAGAGCGGCATACCATGCTCTCTCTTTACATGTGATATTGAGTCTCTCTCTCTCTCTCTCTCTCTCTCTCTTTCTTCTCTACACACGTCAGCCCTCTCTCCCTCTAATATTGGTGGTCGTCCACCATACCCTAGAGGAGGGAATCGTCGACGCCATCGCCACTGCGTCGCCGCTTCGACTCTTCGGTTCTCCGTCTTCTTGGTGTGCCATGCCCACGAAGGATACATTCGATCTCGTGCGACGAGATCAGGAGCAACCACGCTTGGATCAACTTCTTGGATTGCGAGGACAACGCGGTTCATCCCCGCGCTCGCAAGCAGTCTCGCCGACGATCGGACTTGAGACAGGAGGTCTCTTCTCTTAGAGACTCGATCAACCACGCTTCAAGAGGTATTGCATTATACTTGTTGTGGTTATATATGAAACGATCTGAGAATGGTTCTCGGATCATGTGGTTTCATCGAATAAAAATTTTAAATTCCGCTGCACCGAACAACTAGTACGACTAGTCGTTCTTCGTCGTATCCGATACGACGATCACGCTTCCGTGATGTGCCTGAGGATAAATTCCATATCCTTCAGATACCCGTGCAACCATTGCACTACAAGTAGGATTCTCCTTCTTCATGGCATCCTTAACAGGCTTTAATGAAGTTATGAGCTCAGCATTGGTTGACCTCAATTTATTCATGTGGTACATTACCGCAAAATTGTTGAAAGACTTGGGCATAGACAATTGAATGAAGTCAGACTTCAAGTCTTCATCCATTTGTGCCCCAAGGGTATCCAACTCAGAGAGGTAACCAAACATTTTGATTACGTTTTCTTTAACTGGGGTCCCTTCCCGCATCTTGCAGTGAATTAATTTTTTTAGAAGGTTGTAATGCTTTGTGCAGTTCACATCACATAATATATCTTTCAAATTCAACAATATATCTTGGGCAACTTCTATGCCTGCATGTTGCTTCTGAAGCACATTGGACAGAGAACTCGTATATAATAACGAGCCAAATGAATGGTCCTCATCATATTTTTCATTAAATTTGATTTCTTCTACTGACATAGGGTATGCGTACTTGTTCTTGGTGAGCACATAGCTGATGCGCTCTATTTCAGAGATAGTTCGAATAGTTTGGTCCGTTTAATTGATGGACCTCTAGGAGTTTGCTAACTGGGTTCATAGATATCATAAATGAGATTAAGAAATAAATTATTAGAATGTATAAATAATTGTATATTTATATTTTAATTATTTGATTAAGGAATTTTAAATCAAGGTTGTCTTTATTTTTAATACTTTGAAAGCCCATTCCCTTTTCAAACTTTCAAAGTAAGAAATATACTTACAACTATATCTCTACCATGATATGAGATCTCCCTTCCACCTTTGTTACACTCCAGTATTATGAAATTAGGTAAAGGAAGAAGTACCTCATTCCATATTACAAGTCCAACTTGCGTTTCCCAATTCGATCTTTGACACTCGAGCCAACCACCCCTAAGGTGATGCTGACTTGTTTTCAATTGAGCCAATTGTCGATAGGAATAACACTCCTATTCCAATCCAATACCGTCTCAATTATATGAGGAACAAAAATGAGGTCACTACGTAAAGATCTCGATCCATGTGCGCTTGTACGTCGGATCTATGATTTCACATATGTGTTTTTTCCGTATAATCCATGGCAACTGACCATTTCGTCTTGATGGGAGACCATAGATATCGTCTTATAATCGTCCATATCCCATTCAAATTTTAATTAATCATTTTGAATCAAATTCTCGTGATTAATCCTTCTAAGGGATTTTCAGTCCTATTAATAATAAACTATTTCTTTTAATTGGATTAAATTAATTTAATAACATTAAATGAATCATCAATCTAATGAACCAATAAACAGTTCATTTTATTGGTATTAATTTATAATATACACCTACACTTAGTACATTTTTATTATTCTAATTAGTTGTTAAAGTACTTAGAGACTCTCGTGCTACCCTTCCTTGAAATGAATCTAGCCAGGTTGTACAGACTACTTAATAAGGAGAGCTTCCACTACATATGTAGTGTAGGGTACCAATTAGTTAATCCATTAGCATATCCAGTCCTAGACACCATCACCGTTACAATTCAAGACAACATAATTGGTACAAATTATACTAATAGGTTTTATAGATCTTTCGACTGGGTTATGATACTATATAATAATCACTCAGAATTCAGGTATCTTAAAACATTTTAGTTCCCTATATTTTGAGTCATATCAAGCAAACAAGTTGGTTTGGCATGTAAGAGTTGAGCTATAACTATTGTAGTTTGAAATTAGGGTTTGTCATGAAGCAATCATTCAATGAAAGTTGATGGTTATTAAATATTCCTCTAACTATATGAATCATCATATAATCACATATAAATTCATAATCTATGATTATTGGATGCTAAACATTAAAACTAATGTCACAAGATGATCTAATCATCTTTTGATCCATCTCCACTACATATCTAGAGAAAATGAAGTCAGAATCGTGTGGAATAAATTTAAATGATGTTTTTATTTAATTTTAAACATATTTAATGTGTTTCTAACATGTATCATGAATGGAAAACTTTGGTAAAAATTCATTTAGTTACATATATGAGTTTTCATGTAAAAACAACAATGTTGTGGGAACTTTTTGAATCTAAAACGATGCTCGTACATTGCCAACCTTTGATCTTACTTTGAGAACATGTTCAGACATTCTAAACACATTTTAGTATCCCATAATTTCATTCAAACATGGAAGAAATATTATTTATGTCATACAAGCAGAAAATGATTTGAAAGTCACATCTATACATAAAAACAACAAGTTCTCACACATCCCATAATGAAAACTTGGTCCCTTAGGGTTTGGATCACATCTAAGATCTTCAACCAAGGATCTGGTACCTCTTAAAGGTGATGTATTATACCTTACACATCTCGAAAGCATGAAGATCGTATCGT
Organism: Ottelia alismoides; assembly: GCA_037367405.1. Taxonomy (NCBI): domain Eukaryota; kingdom Viridiplantae; phylum Streptophyta; class Magnoliopsida; order Alismatales; family Hydrocharitaceae; genus Ottelia; species Ottelia alismoides. Next base: position 886,482 of record JAZKJV010003691.1, on the reverse strand, counting down.
TTGCGATCTAGGTGGACTAGTCAAACTACTCGTAAGGTGTAACGGAAAATACAATTTTTCGTTGAAACCACATGACATGGTAATGATTCCCATGTCGTTTCATTAAGATTACATGCGAGTAATAGAATTACCTCTTGAAGCATTATTGTGATTCATGAGTCTTTAATTGAAGAGACATGCAGTCTCAAGTTTAATTCAACATAGATAGTGCTTGTAGATGTGTGGATGAGATGTGTGCTTCCTATAATCCGAAGCGACCATCCGAGCATGGAACCTCCTGATTTCATCTCATAAAATCCATTGTCTCCTTCATGAGCACAAGGTGCTGAAGAAGACATAGATACACGTGCAGTAAGTTCAGTAGAACGACATCAACTCGACAAGGATGGAGCTCTCAACAAAACCCTAGGTGAATGCCACCAAGAGTTGAGAGAGAGCGAGAGATAGGGAGAGTTGTTGCAACTTTTGCTTCAACTTAGTTGTGTAAATAAAGGGCTAGGATTAGCTTTATAAAAAATTAGATGGCTAGAATTCACTCCTAATGCAATCCTAATTGAATAAATGGCCAAGATTTTGTTGCAACAATTTGTAACATTATAACTAATTTTAAAAGAAAAATAAGTTGAGGGCATTCCTCAACAAATTTAGTTGAATTAAAATCAATCTTATTCTCATGAATAAAGATAAAGAAAGGACCACCTTCCTAGAATGGGGAAAGCGACAACCTCCTTCCTCATTAGGAGGATGGACATCTCCCTTTAGTTGGAGAGAGATTTTTCTCTCTCCAACCTCTTTTTAATATAATCTTATTACATTAAATATTTATTCATAAAATTATTGATCAACAATATCACCAAATAATTTGCAAATTATTTGTGACAATTGCAAACAAACTATTCATTAGTATGAATCATATTCATCGATCCAAAATTAATTGTGAATCACATTTACATTTAATTGCTCAATATGAACCCAACTCACATTTTTATTTAAATTGCAAATCATATTTACAATTATTTCTCTCTATGATATTATGGATCACATTTACAATATCCATGATTATTGTTGATAGTGCTATCTGCATTAATATAATCTATCATGATCAGTTCAAACAATATATCTAATCTTTTCATTACATCTGAATCATATTTAGATCAATGTCTAATATTTGGACTAAGAATAGATAACTAACCTACCGAGTGGAGTCACTAAAATCCAAACTTGTTTCATTACTCCCTTAGAATGGAATCATCACGATTATACAATTGATTAAGATTGCATCACCCTCAAGTATTCCCAATATATATACGTCTTGCAAAATGGAAGATCTAGAGTTTTGATCATGTTTGAACTGTCTTCTTCAGGGTTTTATCATTCGATTTCTTATTCGAACATTGGGAGTTGGTATTGATCATATGCTTTCCAAGAGCATATATCAGACATACAAATCCCATTATGCTTCCAAAGCAAGAGATCATCAATGGAATTTGGTTGGTCCCAATATCTTGAGAGTGAGCTCATGTCTTCTGGTTCAGTAGTGAACTTGTATGATACCTTTAAGAAATCATATTACTCATATTCCGTTGCATGCACACCATCTCGCTGATGTATATAACTTGATTAGGTCATCAGCCTAATGATATGCCTAATGTACATACTTAGACATATAGAAATGCATGTTTCTGATATGTGTGCTTGTATCATGACAACATATGATATAGGTCTTAGTTATCTCAATCTCAGTAAGTCGAATCTTTGAATTAACTTATCCGACTCCTCCGAATCTTTATTCATATGCAAAGGACCCGCATCAAGAGGTTGCCAGGATATCTGCCTTTGGAGTAAGAATTGCTATCTCCTTCTTAATCTGGAGATCCTTTCTCCACAATCATTTGATGGTGCTAGTGTGTCCTCAACCTAAATCTTTAGATATCATCTTAACAACAACCTTTATGATCCAACCATTGTATCAACATCTATATGATCATCAAGATGACCATAGTTCATAAATCTAATTATACTAAGGGACCTTATAAGTGCATGCATTCATTAATCTTAGACATGATGTCAAAATCAATAACTTTTATTGATATATAAAAATATTACAATAACATTTAGTGTAGAAATAATTCGTTTGAACTCACATGGCCAACAACTTGGGGACTTCCTTTTCATATTTTCATGTCATATATTATGATTTTGAAGAAGGCTTTCTTTGCATATTTATGTATCAAATTTTTTTACGACGATTTTTATATCTACCGGTTTAACATATATTGTTGGCGAATGTGGTATCATGTCGCTTTATAACAACCCAGAACTCATTGGAGACAATGATGATTACCTTTATTAAATTGGAAGGATATGAATGAAAGGGTCTTGGCAATTTAGGATACCTCCTTAGGAAACATATTGCAACCTTCTAGGGTTTAAAGCACAACAGCTATAGGTAAAAGAGAATATTATCTTTTGTTATGTATATTATATATATTGTATTTTCTCTGTTTTAAAAATACATTTTCCTTTAATTAATTATTATTTATAAATCAAGAAAAAAATTAAGACTTTTGTCATCACATTAAACTTTATTATAATTTTATGATAAATCATATTAATTTGTAGTTAATAGGTAAGATGACTCTAATAAATTTAGAATCATTGAGCACACCCGGAAATTGTTTGAAATGTTCTCGAGTGTTATATGTTCGTATTTTTATGTAACATTGGTTTGCTCCAAAAAAAGTGATTTTTATGTCCAATGGTCTTATATTGTGTTTGTATGTTGTAGATGTTTTCTATTAATCGAAGGTTTTAAATTTTAGTTATTCACATTTAGTAAACAAAATTAAGAGCATGCCGTCCCTTTTTTAACATTTATAAACAAGCCAAAATATGCAAATAGTTATTCTCACAATACACAAACATCTTATATGTACCACTTACATATGCATAACACAAGGTATTCATATAAATAAGCATTATCTTAAATTAGTTTGGTGGACCCATAGTAGGGAAGTCCATAATGATTTCAACGTAAAAAAAATATTGTAGTTGCTACATATTAAACTCAATTTTGAGAAAATCTTGACAGCTTAGCAAATATTATTCTAATATACCAAATGGATCATATGAAGTGTTAATTAGGGTAACATTTGATACCCTATGAATCCTTTATATATAAGGTCAATTTATGAGGTATATTGGAGAGTTGCATGATTATGCTATCGAAAGTGTCCCAAAAATGAGTTTGGTCCATAACAAATATCATTTTTAGATGTTAAAATCAATATGAATGGGCTTAAGTGATAGTTCAAAGAAAACATTCTATTTCCCCTCAGATATAGATTCTATTTGATGTTTTCATTAACGTTTTTTTAATATATTTTTTTATATTTTTTAAGAAACAACAATGGACGTGTCATGGATTGTTAAGCATCTAATGGATTGCATAAATGTGGTGCTTTCAAGTAGTTGGAATGGACATATCACAAAGATAGAAAGAGTAAAGAATAATATTTTAATCAAAATATATCCGTCTAGAATATGCTTGAACAATTTTTTTAGACCGCTACATCACAGCAGAACATGTAATAGTAAATGGATGGGGCCCTTTTATATAGTATGGATCACACATATGAAGAAAAAGGAGAGTCATCAGCATCTCATGAAGCAAATTATGTCTCTACATAAGATGATGTCACAGAAAGAATTGATGAGCATACATAGGATGGACTTGACTAAAGACACTGATACCCATTTCTTAAAGATGTTAGTACAATAGGAATAAATAATTTTGAATTTTACTATTATGATTAGAGAATAATTATTCAAATCCGAATGATTGCATTATTTTTAGAAATCATATTAAAAATGTACGTAATTGTCTAATATGTAATATTTCCACATTTAAAAATGATCATGGTGAGGGAGCATGTAAAAAATGTCAATTTGTAAAAGAATTGTGCTACTTTTATGTACTTTCGAGATTACAAAGATTGTTTATATCTTCTCATGCATCAAAATGGATGTCGTGACATATTGAGAATAAACGAAAATATAATATGATGAACCATCCAACTATTTCTAAGGAGATAAGGTCATTTGATGTATATCAACTAGAGTTTGCAAATGATGCATGTAATGTTTGATTGAGTCTTGCAACCAATGGATTTAATTCTACTAAGTCCGTGTTTTCCTTTTATTCGATCTAACCAATGGTGTCGATGATATATAACTTGCCTTTATGGATGCATATGAAATCATATTCATAATGATGTCGCTTCTTTTTTTGGATTTTGAAGGTCCTCAAAATGCCACAATGTGTATGCTCGCTTCAATCATAGTTGACGAGCTCAATGTATGCGGTCTTCTAGTGTTGAAACACATGACACAAAATACCAAGATGATATTTTAAATGCATGCATCCTTATTGCGGACCAGAAATGTTTTCATGTATATGTTAACTTGTCCGATTGGAGTACAAAGGGTAAGTATGCATGTATGATTGGTATGGATGAAACACCATATTTATATGTAATTGATAGTAAAAGAATATGTCACCTTAGTCAGAGAAGATTTCTTCATCCTATAAACAGATGGTAGGGTTGTGAATATATAAACAATTTAGATGGCAATTAAAGTCATTAATCAAATAATAAAAGGAGAATACTCCTTCCATGAAGACATTTGATAGTCACACAACATTATAAAGCAAAACTCAATGAAGGAAGGGGATATTAGGTTAGGTCGAGTGTTGAAGAATGATTTAAAAGATCTCATTGGCTCGTGATTTATAAAAATGGGTATTTTAATGGAGTTGAAAATTAGATAAAATTCGTATGCAATGCACATTGAAAAGAATGTTATCGATAACATTTTCACTATTTTCAATTTAACAGATTATCCAAAACATGCAACTTTAAAAACAACTAATTTAAAGTGGTACTATGTGATCACTTACACCCAATTCCAACCCAAAATGATGATTTTATCTTACCATATGCAATGTATTCGTTAAGTAGTGATCAATATAAACAAATGTTATCATGCTCAAAAAATCTGAATATACTAGACGTGTTTTCATCAAATGACATGAGATGAATCAATGAGCAACAAAGAAGAATAAGTGGAATTAAAGTCATGAATGACATGTCCTTATGCAGATATTCTTTCCCGATCCGTTCAAGTCTTATTGCACTTTTCTATATCAGAGCACTACGAACATTGGATGATCTTTAAGAATCTTTATTCTACAACTTTGGATCCCCAGTTAGTATATAGATGAGATGATAAAATGATTCTCATAATGTGTTCATTAGGTTGAATTCTTTTGCTAGATTTTGTACAATAAAAATAGTGATATTTGTACACTATGTACAATATATACAAAAGTGCATACATTGTTGGACACGTTAGCTCATGACGAGCCATTATGCAATAAAAGTTATTGCAAATCACTCTTTAATATAAAATGAATAATGATTAATTTTCATAATATGTATTTTAGTACAATTAAGGTTATGTACGTTGGCCATCATGACAATCATACAATTGTTGATCCAATGCTTATCATAGAGTATGATGCTAAGATGGTAGCTAAAGAGTTAGATTGAAGACATAACTAGCCCTGTCAAATGATTGTCAAGAAAGGATATACATGATATACATCCTAAGAAGGAGATGGAAATCCTTATACCAAAGGATTACATTTGATGGACCTCTTGATACAAACTCAGCATATGAATAGAGATTCGAAGGTGTTAGATGAGTTAGGCTAAAGAGTTGACTTAGTGAGATCGAGATAACAAAGACCTATATCGTAACTTGTAAGATAAAAGAATGCATTCTCTAACTAAGATAGATGTATTACTATATGTTTAAGCATGTACATTAGGTAAACAATTAGGTTGACGACGAAATCAAGGTTTATACACCTGCAAGTTGGTGTACATATGAGGGAATATTATTAGTATGATCTCTCAAGGGGATGATATAAGTTCACTATTGAACTAGAAGACATGATCTCACTTATGAGATATTAGGATAAATCAAATTCTAACATTGCTTGTCTTATTTTGGAGACAAGACATGATTTTATGATATATGTTTTTAGAAAGCATATGATCGATACTAACTCCCAATCATCAAATGTGAAACATAATGATAAAGTCTTGAAGGAGATGTTCAAATGTGATCAGAACTTCAAATCTAATCAAGCTCTTCATGTATGCAAGATGTACAAGTATTGGGAAGCTCGAGGGTGGTGTGATCTTAAATGATTGTATACCATGACACTTCCATTCTGAGGGAGTATTGCAACAGATTTGGATTTTAGTAACTCCACTCAGTAGGCTAGTTATTTGATCTAGGTCGAAATAAAGGACATCAATCTGAATGCGATTCAGATGCAATACAAAGATTGAATATTCTGCCTAACATGAGTAGACAACTTTGAGAGGTCTCCTAGATCTGTATGTGAGATT